>OY821517.1:260618015-261309624 GCA_963682025.1 Cordilura impudica | reverse complement strand
CGACATGTATTTATCAACTGTAGGGTGATAGACTTTTTGCAAAAACTGGGTTTCGAATAGTTGCAGTTTGAATAAAACCGACTAGCGTTTATTACATTTAAAAATACAATACAATAACCTATATCATGCGATTCGAGAGGGGGTCTTGATTCCAACTTTGCTGGAACTATAACTAGATATATAATATACGCAAATTTTGGTGATATTGTTATTAATTTGTGGAATAATGTTTATATCTGATGTTCTTGAGAGTATAACACACACACATACATTAATTTTTATCGATATAAAGTCTAGATCTTGCGAAAATTTTATTCGGTCTGATAGGGGTTACTTGTATGGGAACTAAGTCTGAATATGCAATGCTTTTCACCAATTTTAACAGTCTTCGTCCTCTGGCCAATAAAAGCTTTTATACAAAATTTCATAAAAATAATGATGTTTCTAAGCCCAATCAAACTTAAAATTGTAAAAAATTACACAAAAAATTTAATTTTAATCAAACAAGTTTCTTTATTCCAAATACCAATAAATGTTATTAACACTGGAAAATAACTTCGGGCATAGCCACAACAGATATTCTTGACAAAGCGCTTTCTGGACGTCCATTTTGGGTCACTTTTTCGAGCATTACTGACATCACGTAGTACCGCAGGAAATAGTAGAGAGGGGTCATATCGCACGACCTTAGAGGCGAATTGACAGGACTATTTCTCGAAATAAACTTATCGCCAAATTTTGATTCCAATAAGTCGATAGTTGTGCTCGATGGATCAATGTTATCTAAATTTTCAAACAAGAAATCATTGATCATAGTGTGGTAGCGATCGCCATTGACCGTAACGCGAGCTCATTTTTGATGAAATAAGGTCCGATGATGCCACCAGGTTGTAAACCGCACCAAACGCTGTATTTTACTGTATGTCATGAAGTCTGTAGAGTCTGTTGTGGATTGGTCTCACTGCAGGAGCGTAGTCAGGGGCCTGACCCCCCCCCATTTGAAATTTTTGAATTTCATAGACACTCTTACATCATATGATCAGGTTTCCTTAAATTTGTAAGGTTATTTATGAGCAATTAAAAATGAGAACAAATACTTTCTAATATTTTTTTATAATGAGGACATAATTGATCATCAAAATTTATTTCGATTTATGAAAACGTAAATAAAATATCGCAACAATTGAAACTTAAATTTATTTGTATCTTCTGGGTTTGCGTTTCAGTTTTTTTTTAAATTTGTGTAGAAAAATTCGAATTTTTTAAATTCACTTTAAAGTTTTTCATACAAATTTCATGATTAGATAATATGAAAGTATATATGAGAATGAATTTTTGTTATATTATTATGAAAAAAAAAAAAATTCTTTTACATATGTATATTAATAATATATAATTCTAGATGCTTCACGAGGACGTGAGTGAAGGAGCGTGGCCGAGTTGTAAGCACTGTGCTGAGAATATTTTAAAATAATCAAAGAAACATTTTATAAATTTTATATGACAAAGAAAATATTTGTATGATATGAAAAAGAAAAATAAAAATTATTATTCGGCAGATACTCAAACGATAGACACTGGTTTTTATTTAAGCTTTTAATTGTAACTCGTATAACCACAGCTCGAAAAAAACTTCACATCCGTATAAACAAAGTTGGCATTATATATGTTTTTGCAAGTAATAACCGAATGTTAACCGGTGTATAGTATTGTGTTTTCCACAGAACTCGTAGCATATCATATGGTTTTCCAGCAGCTGTGTTTATGTGATCAGTCCATGTAAGATTATTATTTAAAATTATACAGAGATTCTTTGTTGTTCTTACAATCTCAATTGCTTGATCGTTTAGTATAACTTCCGGTTCAAAAGTTGATTTCTTGGATTTTGGATTTATCGTCAGACACAGATTTGCTGGGGTTCAAGCAGAGGCCATTAGATGAAGCCCACATAAAAACACGGTTTAAATCCTCATTTAGTTTACTTAAGCAATCATCAGTGTTTTTGTTGTTATTATACCCTATACCACTATGTGGTTTGGGTATAATGACTTTGTGCTGCTGTTTGTAACAACCAAAAATATTTGACCTAGACCCATCTTTAATTATACCGATCGAATCAGAATCACTTTCTGAGTTGATTTAACAATGTCCGTCCGTCCGTCCGTCCGTCCGTCCGTCTGTGTGTCCATGTAAACCTTGTAATCAAACTGCAGGTCGCAAATATGAATATATTTTGATAAAATTTGGTATATAAGCTTTTATCGGCCATGGGATGAACGCTATTGAAATTGGTGAGAATCGGTCCATGTTCAGACCTAGCCCCCATACAAATTACCCCTATGAAATCGACATAAATTGTTATAAGATCCAAATTGTCATATAGATCTTACTCAAATTGGGTTTATATACATTCATTACATCCATTAATGAGTAGTCCAAAAATGATATCTTTGGCCCCATATAGAACTGCTTCCCGATTTTCACTTAAATCTATTAAAAAACAAAAATATTGCACTGATTCTTCTCAAAATTTGTTTCTATATATTTTTGCAAAATACAAGAGACTTTACGAAACTTGATCAGGATCGGTCCATTTTTGGACCTAGTCCGCATACAGATATAGCATCCGATATGAACTTTTTCATATCTGCAGCCAAAAAAATTAATAAAAATCCCACTCAAATTTGGTTTTTGCTTATTTTCTATGTCCAGTTAGTTGAGCCTAAGAGATAGGGTTTCTAAATGCATGGTATAGGGTATCGTATAGTCGGTCTAGACCGACTATAATTTTCTCACTTGTTAAATATGTATAATTGAACATCATAGCATAGATATGAACACTGCTGTACATTAGTTGCTCTGGTAAATCGTTGACGTATATTGTAAAAAGTAGAGGACCAAGGATTGATCCTTGAGGAACCCCTTTCGATGTTGGCAGTGGTCGTGATATTTGTTTATTAGCAAAGACTGACAGTTTGCGATTCAATAAATAGGACGGGATGAATCGAGTGGACGACAAAGTAAATTTAAACAAAATTTGCAGTTTCATACAAAGAATTCCATGATCAACCATGTCGAAGCCTTACAGTGATCTAATAAAACAAGAAATGACATGAAACCAGCATCAATATTACTTCGTATTTCCTCCGTGACATCAATAAGCGCAGTTATGCCACTATGTTTAGGCCGAAAACCTGACTGTCTGCTTGTAAGTCATTACGATTTATGTAATCGTACATTTGCTTATGTAATAGTTTCTTAAATACATTCGATAGAAATGATAATATAGGAATAGGTCGGAACTCATTACTAAATTTTGGTGTAGGTACTATTTTCGCATACTTCCAATTAGCAGGAAAAATACTTTTAGTTATGATATTGTTGAATATGAATATGATATATGGTAACAACACAGGAAGAATAGCTTTTAAAAACTTTGGCTGAATATTATCAAATCCTACGGCATTTGACTTTACAGCTTGGCAACTCCTTGATACATCATTTTGTGTTACACAATTAAAACTAAATAGTTGACTCTGCTCAGTGATAGGTTGATTATAAAAATTACTATTCAGAGGTACTATTGGAAGTCGTGTGATAGTTTCATTAAGCAATTCTACATCTATTTCCGTTGTATCTATTATCATTGGTTTTCCAATAACAATATCACGTATATTTTTCCACATTTTTTTGGAACCAATTACAGAGTTGAAGACAGATGAATATTATGTTAATTTAGCACTCTTAATAGCTTGGTTTACTTCTCTGCGTGCGTTACAATATTCCTCATGTAGCGAATCAGTTTTGAAAAGTTTTCAACGACTAAAAGCTCTATCTCTGTAAGCAATTGCAGATTTAATATCACCATTAAATCATGGTTTTACTTTAAAACTAGTTTTTACAGCTTTCACTGGAACCGACCTATTGAAAATTTGTTCAATTTTGTTTTCTAAGAAGTTAAGTTGACTTTCAGCAGAAATCATATAGAAAATTGAATTCCAATCAATATTTGCTAAATCAAAAGCTATGACTTTATTATCCATATGTTTAAAGTCATAATATAGGGCACTAGGGTGGCCCTTAGTTATATGGAGGGAAAATAAAGTGTTCAAACTGTCGGTCTCACCCCTTAGAAATATGCGAATAGCACAAAAACTGAGAAATATAAAGTTTTGGGCCAATCCAAAAACGTTTAGTCGTGGCGCAAAGAGATTGAAAATTTTAAGTGTGTTAATATGGGGAAAATATGACTTTTTTTTTCAGATTTTATGAAAATTTCGTTCTATAGTTTAATTTTTCCGACAAGCTGTTATATAATTCGGGATCAGTATTAAATTATTCTTTCAAAAGGCTATAAAACTTCAAAATCGAATGAAACCAAGAAGATAATGCCCCAGACCACTTTTGTGCCAAAAAAACTAGGTCATGAAATTTTTTGGCATTTTTTTCAACTTTGAGAAATTGATTAAAGCCATTATTTTTGTTTGGTCTCTATACTTATAAGTACTCAGATATGAAGTACTGTTTTATTACCACGTTGTTAACCTATTGCGCATTGAGACCGAAAATTGGAAATTTTTTAAATAAAATTTTTAAAACTCCTTTTTCAAGTTTGAAAAAATTTTCTTAAACAAAATTTAAAAAAATGAATCTATCAGTTTAAGGATTAATAAAATACATGTTGCAGATTAACTGTGTGAATTTTTAAGTAAATCCCTCTGCCAGAATTTTTTTGACAAGGATTTTATTTTTGCGGATTTCGAGAAAAAGTGGATTTTTGTGATATATTCTGTAAATTTACTCTTTCTAAATACTTTGTATCAAAAATTCATCACTTTTCTACTGTTAAATGATATATGTTATTTTAATAGCCTAGGGTTTCGAAAAAAATAATATGACTCCATTAACCCTTTTGGAATTGGGGTCACATATGATGAAACCACTATTTATAATTTAAGAAAAAATAATTTGGTTAATTTTTTTTTATTTAACCCTTCAGTGCTCCTGAGATCAAAATTATCCATTGTGATATATCTCTGGTGCAATTATCTGCTTATTACTCGCGAATATAAATTAAAACAACTTTTAACCAATTTTGTTAAAAATAACTAATAAAACCCACAAATACGAAAATTTCAAATTTATTATAAAATGTTTATTTGTTTGAATTACATTTATTAAATTATGGTAAATGGTATTTTTATTTGCAGATTTTAAATATTATTTAATTAATTTTTCTTTTATGCAGCCTGAATACTTACGTCTATAATCGTACACAACTTGCTTCGGTAAAATCAGTAATTTGATTATTTGATTAACCGAATTATTTTTCTTAAATTCTAAATAGTGGCTTTATCGAGTTTAGTAGAAATCTCGTTTTCGGTCATTTTTATTTAAAAATATCTTAAAATCCAAAGCTGGCCTTGGCAAATAATGGGTTAACGTTCTCGGATTTTTGGAAGGAAACTTCTAAACATTTGGTTATTATATTTTAAGTGTTGCATCTAAAAATTGGACAGCACTAACAAAATATTTGAATTTTTTGAATAAATTGTGTTTTATTAGCTTGGGGTCATATGTGACCCCAATTCCAGAAGGGTTAATGGAGTCATATTATTTTTTTCCGAAACCCTAGGCTATTAAGATAACATATATCATTTAAAAGTAGAAAAGTGATGAATTTTTGATACAAAGTATTTAGAAAGAGTACATTTACAGAATATTTCAAAAAAATCCAATTTTTCTCGAAATCCGCAAAAATAAAATCCTTGTCAAAAAAATTCTGGCAGAGGGATTTACTTAAAAATTGACACAGTTAATCTGCAGTATATATTTAATAAAACCTTTAAGTGATAGATTCATTTTTTTAAATTTTGTTTAACAAAATTTTTTCAAACTTGAAAAAGGAGTTTTAAAAATTTTATCAAAAAAATTTCCAATTTTCGGTCTCAATGCGCAATAGGTTAACAACGTGGTAATAAAACAGTACTTCATATATGAGTACTTATAAGTATAGAGACCGAAAAAAATGATGGCTTTAACCAATTTCTGAAAGTTGAAAAAAATGCAATCAAATTTCATGACCTAGTTTTTTTGGCACAAAAGTGGTCTGGGTCATTTGCTATTTCCTGGCGAGGTTTTATTCGATTTTGAAGTTTTCTAGCCTTTTGAAAGCATAATTTAATACTGATCGCGAATTATATCACCGCTTGTCGGAAAAGTTAAACTATAGAACGAATTTTTCGTAAAATCTGAAAAAAGTCATATTTTCCCCATATAAACACACTCGAAATTATCAATCGCTTTGCGACATGACTAAACGTTTCTTGATTGGCCCAAAACTTTGTATTTCTCAGTTTTTTTATTAAGGGCCACCCTAATGTGGCACCATTCATAATAAGTTGGATCTGGAAATCAAAGGTAAGAAAAATTAAGTCGTGCTTTGAAAAAGAGGACGCTGAAATCTGATCATAAAGTAAAACTTTTCGTTTATCGCGAACAAATATTATATTCAATAGCGTGTTTGCTGTAGCTGAAATATGGGTTGGAACTGTTGTATTTGTTGGATAAAGTCCAAGAATTTTTTTTCCATGTGCTCAAATTTCTACAAAGATATGTTCAATCGTTTCCATTGGCTTCCATTGGATTAACAATACAAGTTACTATTTATTCCATTTCTAATATAAATAGCAACACCACCTGCATGAGTTATCCTATCACAGCGATATAATTTATAGTTTGGCAAATCAAAAATGGTATTAGGAACAAGCAGGTCAAACCACGTCTGAGATACACATACAACATCAACTTCTGAACTTTCAAATAATATTAGTTGTTCAGGATAAATAAAACTGACACATTTTATTCACGAAACTAAATAGCGATTTCGAACTTCGTCTTTTCGTCTAAGCTCTCCCACCACAATTAACTCTGTCTTTCTGAAAAATCGCACTACGTCCGTTGTTTCAATTTCACTTCGTCCGTTTGTTATTCCGTTGTTATACTCATCGCCCTTTAGCCCTTACCGATCTTCTTAACTCCTCCTTATACAATCCCACATACAATTCTTCACACAATTTTCAGTTAATATCAAATGTTGTGACTAAGCCACTTATGCCTGGTTTTCACTATGTCATTTTCAATGTCAATATTTGTAAATTATTGACAGTTGTGTGAAAACGGGTGATAATGTCTTGTCATTTACAACCCCTGGCAACATTTGGCATCAAAAATGAAATTGTAAATATGTTGGTAATTTGTTTTTGTTTGACAGCCGGATTTTTTGTTAGATTATAAGATGTAATGCAAGCGTAATAAATAGAAAATTTCGAGATGTCACTTTAGGCAATTGTTTGTTGTGAGTTTATATGACGTAATGAAAACCAGGCATTAGTTTTCGAGATACAAGCGATTTTATATTCCCAGCCAAAATTTTACGTTTTTTAATCAGTTTTAACAATTTTGCTCTATGACGTATGAGTGTGATAAATAATCATACGTATTCATACAGGTCAACAGATCAATGATGATTGTTTTTAAGGTCTTTCTGTATGAAAATGAAACATACCCTATGTGCAGTGTGATGAAGAATCAGTTTTCATATTGTATATTTATTTTTTGTTGGAAGCATGTTAGTGTTTTTGGTTCACTACACCGCAGGTTTGTTTAAGTCAATTTTACTTTGTTCAAATAAAATATTTCTATCTCATTCTATATTGTTCCGTTTATTTATTTGCATAGTAATAAATTAAGTAATAATACAAAAAAATTAAGGGTTCAATACCAAAAATACATATATGATTAATAATGATAATTTAGGTAAAAATTAACAAAAACCTTTAAAAAAAATATTAAAACTTAAGACTACATGTTAACTGTCATTTCGTTGATATGATCGTATTCAATATATAATGTTTTGCCAACGATTTGCCGAACGTGATTTACTGACTAGATTCTTCTAAAAGTCTTTTCGATCTCAAAGTGTTCACTGGTATATTGACCCCGTTTTACATAACAACATAAAAAGTCATTTACAGTTATATTAAAAAATTTTTAATTCATTAAATACAAAATATTATTGTTGATTATTCCATAATAAGTACATATATAAAACTTTGCCAGGGGTTCTTTAGTTTTCTTCATTGTTTCCATTTTATATTTAATTGTTATACTTATTGCAGTAATTTGTCATTCATTTATGGGCTACACTTGAGTATATAATTACATACAGAGTGCGCCATCTTTTATGCCGGTATGTGAATATTAACTCAGCCTTATAATATTGTTTACATATTTTAAGCCACAGTGGCACCCGATTTACCCAATTTTAAATGCCAATCTGCTCGAAATAATGAAAAAAATATTGTTCTAAGTTTATCCAAGTAAATGGTTTATTTTGTGAATGAGTGTGAAATACAGACAGACAGACAGACAGACAAGCGGATAGACGGAAGGACGGGCAGACGGACATCGCTATATCGACTCGAGTTATTGTAAGGACTAAAAATATATAAAATTCATGGGGTGTTAAATTCATATTTCGATGGGCTACAAACTGAATGACAAACTGGTATATAATCTCAGCACAGTGGTATGGAGGGTATAACAACCGATTTCTATATGTGTTATATTTTTATTGAACTTGGTCCTTTTCACTTCATTTGGACTATTTTTTGAATACAACATTGGCGACGATTTCCAAACGAATGTTTGCTTGTTGGGTACAGTTTGATTTTCAAATAACCTCCCGAAAAGAGGTTCGGAGGAATTGGATCTTGAGATCTGGCTGTTCAATCAATGTCGCCTTTTTTTGACATCACACGTCCTGGAAATTTTGCTCGCAAAAACAGCATTGTTAAGTCTGCAGTACGTCATAGTGCACCATCTTGTTGAAACTAGTAACCGTCCAGGGCCCAGATTCCGTAAGCGTGAGTTTTAAAGTGTACACAAAAATTACTGTACCCTGGCAATTTGCGATTCCGCAACAGTAAGAATGAGTTTTAAATGTCAAAAAGGTGTACAAAAACGATTATTTTACTCACAACGTTTTAGACAGTGAATAGTGAGGTTGTTGTTGGAATGATTTCGAAAAAAGCCAGTGAAGAGCTAAAAATGTTTATATTAAATTATATGGAAGCAAATATTGATTTTGGAAATGACAAGAAAGTATATAAATATTTAATAATAATATTTTTATACAAATTACTATTTTTATAAAAATTGCACTAATATTATGTTGATGGGGCGCATCCAAAAGCTGATAAATGGGCTGAACTTGCGGTCAAACTAAATAGTTTAGGAGGAGCAGCTAAAGATGGGCGTACATGGAGAAAATTTTGGATGGATCAAATTAAGTATTGATATTGTGTGAATTTGAAATTTTATATTTTCGTAGAATTCACGTAAAGGAAAGAGCCGCACTCCACAAGGCGTCATTTGAATGGAATGGCATCAATGGACCCAAAAAACTGAAGGAAATCAGTGAATATGAAAACAGGATTCTTCAATTAATGGTACCTGCAGTAATTTCAGGTAATGATGAAGTAAATGAAATGGTTTTTTGAAACAGAAAATGTGGTACGTACATAAAAATTAACTTACGATTTTTGATATTATTTAGTAACAACATCTATTTTTAAATAATTATAGATGCCTTACGAAATAACTGAGGAATGGCTCCTTGAAACTATAGAACCTATTACCACTACAATACCTACAACTAATACTACTACTACTAATAATAATACTACTACTACGTCTACTACTAATAATATTAATAAAAGTAATAATAGGAAGCGTAAATCGCACCCTTCTGGGAAAACACCCAATGAGGACACAGAAAAGCAACTCCTAAAGATAGAAAAGGAAAAGCTTGAATATAAGAAAAAAATCTATATGCTTGATGAAAGTAAATTTGAAGAAACTAAAAAATGTAGACTTAAGTACTTAGAAATGAGAAAAAGCGAGTTAGAAATAAGAACCAGAGAGTTGGAAATAAGAAACAGAGAGTTTGATTTAAAGGAAAGAGAATTAGTTTTAAAAGAAAAAACTATAAATAATATGTAAAACTAGATGATTGTGTGGCGCCTAGGCGCCCGTTTATTTTGACTTTAACAAACAATTTTTTTTTTCCATTTCAGAATTTTCCTATATTTTATATATGTAGGTATGTTTATAAAATTAATTTTAATGTTTTTAAAATTTCTTTAAAAAAAAAATCGAAAAACAGTTGTAAAAAATACAAAACCAAAACTCCGATTTTCAAATGAAGTTTTCAAATGGTCTTTTTATGAATATTTTCGCAAAAGTTTGCCAGTAGCCAACCTTTCCTTTATACTTTCTGCTTCTATACATGAGTTTTTAATATTATATGATTTTAAACAAATATTTTATTTTGACAGAAACTCGGTAATTTTAGTCTTAGTAAGACAAACTATTAATATGCATCTTTTTAATAATTTAATTTATGTTTTATAACTTTTTAAAATGCATCAAATTAAGTAAATTTATTCAACTAAAAAAAGTTTTTAAAACTTTCGGACAAAACAAAAAAATACTACGGTTATAACGAACTTAGTCTATAACGAACTAATTTGGCCAGTCTCGCCGAGTTCGTTATATTGTAGAAAAAATAGAAAAAAACGTTTTAGAGCAAGGTTCCTAAAAGTTTCTTGAGGGGGTGGGTTTTAAATGTTAAAAAAGTCGTATTTTCAAAATTCCTTTTTGAAGATATGAATAATGTTGTTATTTATTTGATATACATTGTTATAGCATAACATTTGAAGAATTTTTGAAAAAATTTTCAATTAAAAACTTTAATAAAGAAGTCCGTGACAGCGAATCTCCGGAGGCGTTGCTGTTTTGGGGTGAACATCATAACTCGTTACCGGATCATGTCAAATAAAAAATCGAAATGCGTTTAAAAGGTGACATGTTTCTTAAGGTACTGACCAAGAGTTTTTTCACTCTTTTTTTTTGGCAGCATTTTGAAGTGAAAAACGATTTTTGCTATACAATTTCGGGAATTTGTTGTTAAAAAAGGGGGGAAGAAAATGGAATTAAAAAAAACCATTCGTGGTTACCTGATGATTTATGTGTAGATATAGTGTCTAAAATTTCAAAAGAATCGGTCAAGTAGATTTTGAGTTATGATGTTCACGGACTTCGAACATTTATATGCGAGAAAATCGGTTTAAAGTTTTTTAAAAACTCATTTATATACCGTATGAGGCCGGTCGCTGGAAACGCTGTATCTTCTTAAGTTTTGCTCTGATTTACTTAAAATTTTGATACAACACTCTCGACATGTTGTGCATTCAGAAAGTGAAATGCAAAAATAGGTTTTAAAACCTACCACCCCTTAAGGAAGCGCAAACACCAATACACCTACACAAAAGAGAAAAAAATATTTCATGTTTCATCATACATGTTAACTGAAAAAAGAGAAATACATTTTTTGCATAGTTATCTATAAATCCAAAAAAAAAAAAATAAGGGCGTATTAGTTTTACTTCAAAAAAAAAAAAAAAAAACTTATTAAAGTTAAAAAGTTAAAGTTAAAATCTTAAATATACCTATTTACGTAATTTATGTTTGTCAAAATTTTTTGAAAGCAAATTATGAAAAAATTAATATTATGAGTGAAAAAAAAAACAATTATTTTCCCACCTCTCTTCTGAAATTACAATGTAATTTAATTATGCAAAATTAGAATAATTTAAATTTTAAACCTAATATTGCACTATTTTTACAAGTGCTTTTCAATACAGAGCTTTGAACGAAATCATACGTTGGACAACAACAAAATCCACATTGAAGATCTCTTTTTTCTCAAATATTTATCAAAAACAGCATACTCTTTGGTAAGTGCTGGGTATCAGAGTACCTGAGCGAAAGCATCCTAACAATACAAAACAATTTTGAGATGAAAAACAAAACACACAAACGGAAAACTTTAGTTTTATAAAAGAAGTATGTATAAATATCGGACGACGTTAAATGAGAAAAATAAAAATGTTTAAAATTTCATTAATTAATTTTTTTTATGCATTTTTTGCGTTCAACTTATTCCAACACGAAATCTGCATATGTAGTGCTATTGTCGTTAGCAGTGCTGCCAATTTTGACAACTTATTGTAATTTCGACGATTTTTCAATTTGTTAAAATGATTACAAAATATGTATAGATTTAATTCTGGGTCAAGTCGTTTCAAAACGGAAACACCTTGAATAGCATCTCCATTTAAGATTAAAGTTTTAATTACGGCGATACTTTAAACCTATATTATATGTTTCAGCTATAGATACATTTCAATAAAATTATTTAGTTGATTGCTGTGTTAAATCTTTTTCGTTGAAATTTCATCACTAATACATTTTTATATATAGAAATAACCAATGCTGTAATAATATCTGTAATATGAATGATATAAATAAATTTTATTGTTTCGAGTTTTATAAGGTAAAATTTTCTTGACAATTTCTTGTTTTAAAAATGACGATTTTGGCGATTTAGTTTCCAAAATTGTCGATTTTCAGAAGATTTTATTAGCAGCACTGATCGGTAACAAAGAAGAGACAAAATTGTGTGTGGGTTTGTATAAAATGAGAAAGATTAAATTTTGTTTGTGTATTTCCCATAGCTTTATAGGGAGTGCTATGTGTGTGTATTATTTCAGCGTTACAGTATCAGTCAGTGAGTGAGGGATCAGCGTAAATATATTTAAGATACTTTTCAATTTATATAATCATAACGTTTTTAAAATACAATTTCTATATTTATACCCTATACCGCTAAGTGGTTTGGGTATAATAACTTTGTGCTGCTGTTTGTAACTACCAAAAATATCTGACCTAGACCCATCTTTTATTATACCGATCGAATCAGAATCGATGTCCGTCCGCCCGTCTGTATGTCCATGTAAACTTTGTAATCAAACTGCAGGTCGCAAATATGAATATATTTTGATGAAATTTGCCATTTAAGCTTCCGTCAGCCATAGGATAGTTGCTATTGAAATTGGTGAGAATCGGTCCATGTTCAGACCTAGCCCCCATACAAATGACCCCTATGAAATCGATTGTCATATATATCTTACTCAAATTAGGTTTGTTTGCGTTTATTACATCCAGTAATGAGTAGTCCAAAAATTATTCCTATGGGACAACTCTTAGTCATAGGCCCCGATCTTCGCTTCCCGATCTTCACTTAAATCTATCAAAAAATAAAAATATTGCACTGATTCTTCTCAAATTTTGCTTGTATATATTTTTGCAAAATACAAGAGACTTCACCAAACATGATCAGGATCGGTCCATTTTTGGACCTAGGCCCCATATAAATATAGCATCCGATATGAACTTTTTCATATCTGTAGCCAAAAAAATTAATAAAAATTCCACTCAAATTTAGTTTATGTTTATTTTCTATATCCAGTTAGTTGGGCCTAAGAGATAGGGTCTCTAAACGCATGGTATAGGGTATCGTATAGTCGGTCTAGACCGACTATAATTTTCTTACTTGTTTTCACTTATCACTTACGGCTATAAACTCTTTCAATTTATAACAACTATTATGCACCCATATGCCCTTTCATGTGCTCGAAAATATACAAAAATTTAAGAAAAATAGCAACCGTCAGTCTGTTTTATGCACCAATATAAATTGAAACTACATATTTTAATATTTTGTATGTACGAGTTTATATGATATAGACATATGTATGTATGTATGTGCACACTGCAGGGTAAGGAACACCATAGCAACAATATTATAAATAAAATAAATAAAAAAGGGTAAGGAAACTACAATCGCCCTAGACCGATTATAAGATACTCTATATCATGCGTTTCGAGACAGAGTCCTGAATCAAACTTTGCTGAGGCAATAACTGGATATAGAAAATAATCATAAACCGAATTTAAGTGAACACTTATATTGTAACATTATATTTTTTAACTTATGTCGTGCAGATATGCAAAAATTCTTGTCTGATAATATTTTTATCGATCTTAACCATTTTTAGTACAGCCACTTACTTTGCTTAGAAAATAGTTTTATAAAAATATGCACCTTTTTTACCACTTTGCTTTATGACATCCAGTTCATATGGATTGATGTAGCTAAAAATCAAAATGTTAATCATTTCGCTCTACGACGCTTGGTTTTCGAGATATAGGCGATTTTATAAGCTTCGTTTGGTTTTTAGATCCTTGTCTTCACACAAATAATTGCTCATATTTAACCTGCAAGAGGGCTAATGACACTCGTCAGACACTGGGTACCAAAATACCTGAAATATCTTATCAGCAGCGCAGTACAAACTGAAATTTCACTATGTAAAACTAAACATATACTTAAACCTGAAATTTATTTCTCCTACCATCGGTATGTGACCAAAAATTATTGACCTAGAACCATCTTCGCAATGTCCGTCTGTGTGTCGGTGTTAAACTTGTAATCAAACTATAGGTCGCAAATATGAATATATTTTTATGAAATTTGATATATAAGCTTCTATCGGCCATAGGACGTGCCCCATTTAAATTGGTAATAATCCGTGCATGTTCAGATATAGTCCCCATACAAATGACCCCTATGAGATCGACTTAAATTGCCATAAGATCCAAATTATCATACTGAAACCGGTCAAATTGGGTTTGTGTGTGTATATTACATCCATTAATCTGTAGTCAAAAAATAAGTGACTTTTTTCGACCTAGTCCCCATATAGTTATAGCATCCGATATGACCTTTTTCAGATCTGCAGACAATAAAACTAATAAAAATTCCACTCAGATTTGGTTATGCTTATTTCCAATTCTCAGAACCCATGGTATAGGCTATCTCAGAGTCGGTCTAGACCGACTACAATTTTCTTACTTGTTTTTAAATAAAATAATTATTTACAATATTTTGACGAACATGTCTTCCTTCAGTAAGAACATCATTACTTGTATTTGTAGTTGCAGTAATATATTCATCATCTTCTTCTTCTTCTTCAATTATATCAGTTTCCATATTCGCCTTTCTTAATACATTGTGTAAAACGATGCAAGCATCCTGCCTTAACAGGATCATAGCACAATTTTCTTTCTTTTGAAAGACATCGAAACCTACTTTTTAAAATTCCAATGCATCGCTCCACAATGTTTTTATGAGCAACGTTGAATCTTTCTTCTGCTCCATGAACTGTTGAACTAATTTGATTTATTATCCAAGGTTGTAAAGGGAATCCACTACTTCCTAAAATCCAATAATTTCGGTCTTCTCTAGAATATCTCTCTTCTAGATTACGTTTCAATGCTGAACGACGCCAAATATAAGCGTCATGAGGTGTCCCTGGAAACTTTGCATTTGCATAGCGAATAACATAGTCTGCATCTCACATAATTAACAAATTTATTGAATGACCACCTATACGGCAATAATAAACATGTTCAATATCATTACTTGGGCTAGAAATTTTAATATGCGTGCCATCAATCAATCCAATCATTCCAGGAAAAGCCGCAGTTTGATAAAATTTTGCTTTATTTTTGTTTGTTCAGTTCTTGAAGGAAGATACACATACTCATTACACATATCATTAATTATTTCTGTGACTTCATGTATACATCTAGATACTGACGTTTGTGACATACTATTCATGAAGTCTTGTCTAACGGATCTTTGAAAACTTCCTGAATCAAAGTATCGTAATGCAAATAAAAATTTTAATTGAACTGGCAAACCCGAAACTCGCTATGATAACACAAAAAAAGGTTGCATTTTTTCTAAAAAGTCCAAGGAAAGACATTTTGGAAATCGGTATAGTTTCAAGAAACGTTCTTCACTTATTGCTTCAAAAGGATTTTCAGTATCCCTTAATCTTCTCCGCAAAATAATCAAGTGTCTCATATTATTTAATAAACAACATATAACCTTTCGGTACGTCGTGATCGTCTTCTTAAAATTAATAAATTTTAATAACTGCTCATAGTTTTATTTTAATGTCTTTATAAAATGAAAATGATGATGGAAATTAACTTGTCAAACATAATAATTTACAATTGTCAAAAACATTCATTTCAGTTGCCAAATATAATGAGCGCACAAAAATTTCTCATTCAGCACTTCAGTGTACATTTTGCTTGCGAATCGCTATTAATGGAAAAGTGTACCCTAGTGTGAGTAGTCAGCTTTTTTTTATTTGTGTACACTTCATATTTATTCACGCTTGCGGAATTTGGCCCCAGGTTATTTTCGAGCAATAATGAGGCAGCATCCAACGAAATCGTTACCCTTCAATGAAGAAAAACAGCCCAATGACCGTTTTGGTGCAAACGCCAAACGAAGAGTATCCTTTTGGTCATATGAAGGTATTTCCTGGATCTCGTATGGATTCTCCGCTCCCCAAATTCGGTTTGTTACTGCCGCCATAGAGTCTAAAATGGGTCCCGTCGGTCATCAAAATTTGTTTACAAAATTCAGGTTCAGTGTCAACCATTCCAGCGAATGTTTGGACGGTCTGCCAGCAAAATTGTTTAGGGGGGTAAGGTTTTAAAAGTTAAAAAAAGTCGTACTTTCATAATTCTTTTTTGAAGATGTGAATAATGTTGGATTATTTATTTCATATACACTTTATAGTATAACACTTGAAGAATCTTTGAAAAAAATTTCAATTAAAAATTTTAATGAATAAGTCCGTAACAGCGAATCTCCGGAGGCGTTGTTGTTTTGCGGTGAACATCATAACTCGTTACCGGATCATGTGAAATAAAAAAAATCGAAATGCGTTTAAAAGGTGACATGTTTCCCGAGGTAGTGACGGAGAGTTTTTTTCATTTTTTTTGGCAGCATTTTGCTATAAAATTTCGGGAAGTTGTTGTTAAAAATGGGGAAGAGAATAGAAAAAAAAATGACGATTAAGTGTGGATATAGTATGTAAAATTTCAAAAGAATCAGTCAAGTAGATTTTAAGTTATTATGTTCACGGACTTTGAACATTTATTTTCGGGAAAATCAATTAAAAATTTTTTTAAAAACTAATTTATATACGATATTCCGTATGAAGCCGGTCGCTGGAAACGTTATATCTTCTTAAGTTTTACTCCGATTTACTTAAAATTTTGACACAACACTCTCGACATGTTGTACATTAAGAAAGAGAAATGCAAAAAAAGATTTTAAAACCTTATCCTTAAGTAAATTTCACTTTATACGGAAGCAAATGCAAATCATCTTTCTAAATGCTGATCCCTGTGACGATACCACTTATAAGGATTCTTACCACTTTAACTAGTTCATAACATCGCCTGGCCATTATTGAACGGCCCACTGTTTCGTGCTCATCAAAATTCGAAATTAAGTGTCGAAAAATTCGAAAGGAAACGGTGCATTTTAGCCACGTCGAGTTAACACAACTAAATGTACAGCGTCACTATTTCGACGCATTGTTTTCGTGTAAAGCGATACATGGTAAAAATTCGACTGAATTGACATTTTCAAAAACATGTATTCTTAACTCAATCGAATAATAAATGTCAAATTTATTAAATGTTGGCATATCGACATAAAAGATGGATCACCCTGTACTTTGTAAAACAGGATTTACTAGCACACATCTTTATATGTTTAATAATAACCTGTTGTAGCCTTCATAAAATTTAAAATATGTATTTACTATACGCATACACGAGTATTTGCACATACGTTTATTTTTCAAATTTAGTAGTGTTCTGTAAAGTACAGTGTCCCGTGGGACACTATAACTATTATTTATTTTTTATTTACACTACTTTTTTTTAATTCTTGGTTCTGGTCCAGTATTAAGTTTTAAATATTTGCTAAAAAATATGCTCCGCTCTTATTGCCATAGGATGTGAGAAGTTTATATATGTCACTATATTTTGAGTGCCACGCATTTAAGCGGAACACGCTAATGTACAGTTAGTTGAGAGTGTATATGTGTATAATTTAAGTAATTAACACTCACTTATGTAAGAGTCGCACGATTAAATTTTAATTTTTTTGGGTCGTTTTTGTTGCTGTAACAAGTTGATGCTGTTGCTGTTGTATTTTTAAACCACCACATATATTACTGAAGTATATTATGTCGTTATGCGCCAAACGGAAACGGAAGTGTGCAATAAAAAAACTTTTTACAATGTTTGAAGGACAAAAAACGTAAAAAAAATTAAAAAATATAAAATGGTTCAAAAGCTAAAGTCACTGAAAAGCAAGTGATGTTATTAATTTACCAAGCACTTTTTAAGGCATTTAAGTTGTACATACGATACAATAAGTTCATAAGACAATTAAGAGAATCTATTTAACTAAACTGATACAGTAATAATAAAATTTCAAATTTGTGAGCTCTTTTATTCGTCATTTAAGTTTTAATTTGTAGGTTGTTTTGAAATATAAACTCTGTAGTGAACCAAAACTATCTTAAAAAATGAATCAATTATATTTTGAAAATAATTTTTTTTAGAGATTTATATCAAAATTAAAAAAAATATATATTGTAAACTTTACGTGTTCAAAACTTCAAGTGCTACATTAAGAAACGTTTGACATAATTTTGCCAAAAGAATTTTTTCTTGACAAAGTACATTCCAATTACGAACTGAAACAGCTTTTGGAGATCTGAAAATCCCTTTTCCTTTTTTCGTATTCAGCTCGTCATATGCACCATTTACACCATTTACTCACTATTGTAAGGGAAATTGACTTAATTGTACTCTGTACCCTGTACCACTAAGTGGTCAGGGTATAATGACTTTGTGCTGATGTGTGTAACTACCTATTTGAAATCTTTTATTATACGGACGGACGGACATCGATAAATCGACCCAGAATCACTTTAAATTGTTTTAAAAAGTGCGTTTCCTGTAAAAGTCAAAAAGTAAATTTTTAAAAAGCAAGTTTTTTTTAAAGAAAACAAGAATTTTTTTAAAAATAAATACCGTTTTTAAAAAAGGTAATTTCTAAATATTAACTTTTAAAAAAAAAAAATTATTTTTTTTTTAAAAAGTACCTATAAGATGTTATAAGTAAATAAACAATTTAGAATATTTAACAATGGTAATATATATTCAAAATTATTAAAACTATATCTTTTCAAAGAAACAAAATATTAAATCAAATCAATTATAATGTTCTAATAATATTAATTTAAAAATTAAATTTATTGAAAAATATTGACAAAAGAATCAAAACTAACAAAACTGTAAATTTAGAAACATTTGGGAAGTATCCACATTACCCCCCTTCTAAGTGAAATTATATAATTGAAAATTTAACTCTATTAATATTCTGATTAAAATTCTCAATGAAAGCTGGCTTAAGCCTATCAACTGATATGTTTTTGGATTTGTCATGAATTTGAATAGTATAATATTTGTTGAATCTTTTTAGTATCTTGAAAGGTCCTTGATATGGTGGTTCTAGCGTAGGGTGAATGGTATCCGTACGTACAAAAACATGAGTTGAGTTAAGCAAATCTTTACATATAAAAGGTTTATTAACTTCATAATTTGTTCCTGCTACAGGCTTTAACAGCCTTAATTTGTCTTGAATTTGTTCATGAATTCCGAATGCGATAACTTTAATGATGTATGGTTGAAAAATTGACGAGGTAAATTAAGATTTGTTCCATAGACTAATTCAGCGCTACTTAAACCAATATCTTCCTTTAAAGTAGTTCTTGAACCAAAAAGAATTGTTGGAACCGAGTCTACCCAGTTTTCATTTGCATGTCATCTAATCACAGTTTTTAATCTTCTGTTGAACCATTCTACCATTCCATTTGACGAGGATGATAAGGAGTCGTCCGAATGTATTTGAAACCGAGAAACTTGGATAATTCCTTGAAAAGTTCGCATTCAAATTGCTTGCCCTGATCTGTAGTTACTTTTAACGGAACACCAAATCTACATATCCAGTTTTCATAAAGAACTTTTTCAACAGTGTCAGCTTTTGAATACTTTAAATAAATTACTTCCGGCCATCTTGAGAATCTATCTATACAGTTAAGACAATAAATAAAACCGTGTGATGGTGGTAATGGGCCTATCAAATCGATATTAATATGTTCAAAACGGGATGCAGGATCATCAAAACAACCAATAGGAGATTTGTTATGTCTTTGAGTTTTAGCTTTCTGACAATTTAAGCAATTCCTTGACCATAACCGAATATCTTTATTTATTCCAGGCCAAACTACTTTAGAAGTCATTAATTTTGTAGTAGCTCGAATTCCTGGGTGAGATAAGTTATTAAAATTTTCAAAAACTTTTCTGCGAAGACTTTGTGGAATATAAGGTCTGACTAATCCATATGAATTGTCGCAATAAACAGAGGCTGATTGGTTTGGAAATCTGAACTTTGTAAGTTGGAGAGATCTGGGTAACGTGAGTAGAACATGAAGCTCTGTATCCAAATGTTGTTGTTATTGAATATTTGACAGAATGTTGATTTCGAAAACTCTTGATAAACTATCAGCCACAATGTTATTTGATCCTGATATGCGACAAATTGTTGTAGAAAATTGACTTATATAGTCGATATATCGAAATTTTCTTGGAGTACATGAATCAATTTTCTTTTGAAATAGAAAGGTTTAATGGTTTATGGTCAGTCATTATTGTAAAGTAGTTGACTGTGTGGCGCCTAGGCGCCCGTTTATTTTGACTTTAACAAACAAATTTTTTTTCCATTTCAGAATTTTCCTATATTTTATATATTTTCAAAAAGTTAGTTTTAATGTTTTTAAAATTTCTTAAAAAAAAAAATCGAAAAACAATTGTACAAAATACAAAACAAAACTTCGATTTTCAAATGAAGTTTTTTCAGTTAAAAATTTTAATAAATAAGTCCGTGACAGCGAATCTCCGGAGAGGTTGTTGTTTTGCGGTGAACATCATAACTCGTTACCGGATCATGTGAAATAAAAGAAATCAAAATGCATTTAAGTTGACATGTTTCCTGAAGTAGTGACGAAGAGTTTTTTCAATTTTTTTTGCAGCATTTTGAAGAGAAAAACGATTTTTGCTATACAATTTTGGGAATTTGTTGTTAAAACAAGTAAGAGTGTTAAATTCGGCTGTGCCGAATCTTTGATACCCTCCACTTGAATATTTATATTCTTGGTAAAACCAATGCGAACCTATTTTATTTCAATTGTAAGAATAAGGTTTAGAAAATATCTGTGGCAATAAATAATAATGGCTTAAGTTGACATAAGTGCTTTTTCATTTTATTACATATTCTTATTCTCCTCTTCAAGATCTATCACTCAGCTAAATTTCAAGTATAAAATGTTATTATTAATAAAACTTTACGCATTTATATTTTAACTTAAGTCTTTGTGGAAAATAATACATAAGCCATAAGATCTTAACTCAACTTAATTTTTTTAAGGTAGCTACATCAACACTTAATTTCAATAACTAACAGGTTTTCTGTGTTTTTCAATTTAACCTAAAGCACTTATCTCGACTTACTAGCAATAAAAATTACTTTGCATTTCAATATAGTAGCTTAAGTTCACTTTAGTTTTTATTTTTCTGGAAATGGATTTTTTCATAACATCTTAACTAAAAAACAACGAATATTTACTAATAACACGTTTTTTTTTTATAAAATGAACAGTTTTGTTCTAAATAAATGTGCATCTTTTTCTGTGGCTAAAAATCTTATATATATTTACGCTGATCCCTGACTCACTGACTGACTGACTGATTCTGTAACGCTGAAATAATACATACACATAGCACTCCCTACAAAGCTATGTGAAATACACAAACAAAATTTAATCTTTCTTATTTTATACAAACACACACACAATTTTCTCTCTTCTTTGTTACCGACCAGTGCTGCTAAACCAGTGAAACTAAATCGCCAAAAGTGTCATTTTTAAAACAAGAAATTGTCATGAAAATTTTACTGCTTATAAAACTCGAAAAAAATATTACAAAAGGAAGCAATAAAATTTATTTATATCATTCATATTACGAATATTATTACACCATTGGTTATTTATATATATAAAAATGTATTAGTGATGAAATTTCAACGAAACAAATTTAACACAGCAATCAACTAAATAATTTTATTGACATGTATCTATAGCTGAAACATATAATATAGGTTTAAAGTATAGCCGTAATTAAAACTTAAATCTTAAATGGAGATGTTATTCAAGGTATTTCCGTTTTAAAACGACTTGACCCAGAATTAAATCTATATATTTTAGCAAATTTAAAAATCGTCGAAATTACAATAAGTTGTCAAAATTGGCAGCACTCCTAACGACAACAGCACTACATATGCAGATTTCGTTTTACATATGGAATAAGTTGAACTCAAACAAGTAAGAAAATTAAGTCGGTCTAGACCGACTATACGATACCCTATACCACGCGTTTAGAAACCCTATCTCTTATGCGCAACTAACTGGACATTGAAAATAAGCAAAAACCAAATTTGAGTGGGATTTTTATTAATTTTTTTGGCTGCAGATATGAAAAAGTTCATATCGGATGCTATATCTATAAAGGGACTAGGTCCAAAAATGGACCGATCCTGATCATGTTTGGTAAAGTCTCTTGTATTTTGCAAAAATATATACAAACAAAATTTGACCTAGACCCATCCGTCCGTCTGTGTGTCCATGTAAAGCTTGTAATCAAACTGCAGGTCGCAAATATGAACATATTTTGATGAAATTTGGCATATAAGCTTTTATCGGCCATAGGATGAACGCTGTTGAAAGTGGTGAGAATCAGTCCATGTTCAGACCTAGCCCCCATACAAATTACCCATATGAAATCGACATAAATTGCCATAAGATCCAAATTGTCATAGAGATCTTTCTCAAATTGGGTTTTTATGCGTTCATTACATCCATTAATGAGTAGTCCAAAAATGATACCTTTGACCCCATATAGAGCTGCTTCCCGATCTTCACTTAAATCTATTAAAAAACAAAAATATTGCACTGATTCTTCTCAAATTTTGTTTCTATATATTTTTGCAAAATACATGAGACTTTACCAAACATGATCAGGATCGGTCCATTTTTGGACCTAGTCCCTATATAGATATAGCATCCGATATGAACTTTTTCATATCTGCAGCCAAAAAAATTAATAAAAATCCCACTCAAATTTGGTTTTTGCTAATTTTCTATGTCCAGTTAGTTGGGCCTAAGAGATAGGCTTTCTAAACGCATGGTATAGGGTATCGTATAGCCGGTGTAGACCGACTATAAATTTCTTACTTGTTATATTTCTCATTTAACGTCGTCCGATATGCATACATACTTTTTTTTATCAAACTAAACTTTACCGTTTGTCTGCTTTGTTTTTCATCTCAAAATTATTTTGAATTGTCAGGAGTGCTTTCGCTCAGGTTCTCTGATTGCCAGCACTTACCAAAGAGTATGCTTTTTTTGATAAACATTTGAGAAAAAAGAGATCTTCAATGAGGATTTTGTTGTTGTCCAACCTATGATTTGTTGTTGTCCAACATAAATTACGTTAATAGGTATATTTAAGATTTTAATTTGAATTATATATTGAAATTATCATGGAAGAATTAAAGGCGATTTGGAATAATAATTTTGTTTTTTAAGTAAAACTAATATGCCCTTATATTTTATTTTTTGGATTTTTAGATAACTTTGCAAAAAATGTACTTCCCTTTTTATACCCTATACCACTATGTGGTTTGGGTATAATGACTTTGTGCTGATGTTTGTAACAACCAAAAATACTTGACCTACACCCATCTTTAATTATACCGATCGAATCAGAATCACTATCTGATTCGATTTAACGATGTTCGTCCGTCCGTCCGTCCGTCTGTGTGTCCATGTAAAGCTTGTAATCAAACTGCAGGTCGCAAATATGAACATATTTTAACAAAATTTGGTATTTGATCCTTTATCGGCCATCGGATGAACGCTATTGAAATTGGTGAGAATCGGTCCATGTTCAAACCTAGCCCCCATACAAATGACCCCTATGAAGTCAACACATATTGCCATAAGATCCAAATTATCATATAAATCTTAGTCAAATTGGGTCTGTATGTATATATTACATCCATTAATCAGTAGTCCAAAAATGATCCCTATTGGACAACTCTTAGTCATAGGCCCCATATAGAGCTGCTTTCCGATCTTCACTTAAATCTATCAAAAAACAAGTAAGAAAATTATAGTCGGTCTAGACCGACTATACGATACCCTATACCATGCGTTTAGAAACCCTATCGCTTAGGCCCAACTAACTGGACATTGAAAATAAGCAAAAACCAAATTTGAGTGGGATTTTTATTAATTTTTTTGGCTGCAGATATGAAAAAGTTCATATCGGATGCTATATCTATAAAGGGACTAGGTCCAAAAATGGACCGATCCTGATCATGTTAGGTAAAGTCTCTTGTATTTTGCAAAAATATGTACAAACAAAATTTGAGAAGAATCAGTGCAATATTTTTGTTTTTTAATAGATTTAAGTGAAGATCGGGAAGCAGCTCTATATGGGGTCAAACGGATCATTTTTGGACTACTCATTAGCGGATGTAATGAACGCATACAAACCCAATTTGAGTAAGATCTATATGACAATTTGGATCTTATGGCAGTTTATGTCGATTTCATATGGGTAATTTGTATGGGGGCTAGGTCTGAACATGGACCGATTCTCACCAATTTCAATAGCGTTCATCCCATGGCCGATAAAAGCTCATATACCAAATTTCGTCAAAATATATTCATATTTGCGACCTGCAGTTTGATTACAAGCTTTACATGGACACACAGACGGACGGACGGACGGACATTGTTAAATCAACTCAGAAAGTGATTCTGATTCGATCGGTATAATTAAAGATGGGTCTAGGTCAAATATTTTTGGTTGTTACAAACAGCAGCACAAAGTCATTATACCCAAACCACATAGTGGTATAGGGTATAACAAAAAGATTGCACTGATTCTTCTCAAATTTTGTTTGTATATATTTTTGCAAAATACAAGAGACTTCACCAAACATGGTCAGGATCGGTCCATTTTTGGGCTTAGTCCCCATATAGATATAGCATCCGATATGAACTTTTTCATATCTGCAGCCAAAATATTAATAAAAATCCCACTCAAATTTGGTTTGTGCTTATTTTCTATATCCTGTTAGTTGGGCCTCACAGATAGGGTCTCTAAACGCATGGTATAGGGTATCGTATAGTCGGTCTAGACCGACTATAATTTTCTTACTTGTTTCAGTTTACATGTATGATGAAATATGAAATATTTTTTTCTCTTTTGTGTAGGTGTATTGGTGTTTGCTCTTCCTTAAGGGGTGGTAGGTTTTAAAACCATTTTCTGCATTTCTCTTTCTGAATGCGCAACATGTCGAGAGTGTTGTGTCAAAAATTTAAGTATATCAGAGCAAAACTTAAGAAGATACAGCGTTTCCAGCGACCGTCCTCATACGGTATATAAATCAGTTTTTAAAAAACTTTTAACCGATTTTCTCGCAAATAAATGTTCGAAGTCCGTGAACATCATAACTCAAAATCTACTTGACCAATTCTTTTGAAATTTTAGACACTATATAAATATAAATCATCAGGTAACCACGAAAAGTTTTTTTTTAAGTCCATTTTCTTCCCCATTTTTTAGCAACAAATTCCCGAAATTGTATAGCAAAAATCGTTTTTCACTTCAAAATGCTGCAAAAAAAAATTGTAAAAAACTCTTCGTCACTACCTCAGGAAACATGTCACCTTTGAAACGCATTTCGATTTTTTTATTTCACATGATCGAGTAACGAGTTATGATGTTCACCGCAAAACAACAACGCTTCCGGAGATTCCCTGTCACGGACTTATTTATTAAAATTTTTAATTGAAATTTTTTCCAAAGATTCTTCCATTGTTATGCTATAGCGTATATATGAAATAAATAATCCAACATTATTCATATCTTCAAAAAAGAATTATAAAATACGACTTTTTTAACTTTTAAAACCCCCTATCTAAATTTAAAACCTTCGATACTGTAATACAAAATAATTCAATAGCAGTTATAAAAAATAAAAATAATAATAATAATAGAGATAATAATAAAAAAAAAAAAAAAATTAAAAAAATTATAAAAAAACGAAATTAAGTCATAAACAATATATAAAATATCTCTGTTTTCTATTTTATTACTATCTTTTTATTTTTATTTTTATTTTTTATTATCTTTTTTTATTTTTATTATTATCTTTTTTTATTTTTATTATTTTTTTTATAACTGTTAATAACTTATTATAGATTTTTTTAAAATAAATTTGGTTGAAGCAATTGTTGTCGTTATTATAGGGGGTGTATCCAATTTTTCCGATCGCGAGTGGATAATGTTTTAAAATGTAGATGTACGCGTTCGAGAACACGTTCTGTTTTTTTAGCAGGACACGTGCAAGAACATTAACTTAAAGTAAAGATACACTCGAATCTGTGTGGTTTATGCGTGTTCGAAACAATAAATACGTGATAGAGACATGTTCGTGTACATAAAGAAATATTAAAACGAAACACAGTCATGATTGTGTTCGGCACCGTACAAAATTTAGAAACACACATTATTGATATGAAAATAAAAATATTTGTTGTCTGCTTTAGAACAGAACATTGTGTGGTTAATGTGTACATTTTCTGAACCTTGGTTTGTACCCCTCATCTGGTTGATCTTTCATTTCGAATTACACAAAGTTTATTTTTATTTATTTATTTTATTTTTAAAATAAGGTTGATAGAGTAACTTTAACACAATCCAGTAGCTGTCAATAATCCCCGATTATTGCTCTTGCTCTAAAACGTTTTTTTTTCTATGCTATTCTATTTTTTCTACATATTTTTTAAATATATATAATATAGGAAAATTCTGAAATGGAAAAAAAAAGTTGTGTGTTAAAGTCAAAAGTTTGATGTAACCACTGTTCGCTATAAGAGAAGCAATTTGTATGAAAAATGTGATTAAAACTGTTGGGACCGAAGAAATTCATCGCTACAAACAGAAATTTATTACAACCAGGGTACGTTATAAGCGAACTCCATTTTATTAAATTTTAATAATTTTGGGAATCTCCAATCTCCTCACTTTACCCGGCCCTCCCACGTTCAAGTCAAATTGATCACACATACAATAGCCAAAAAATTGTTAAGGAACTGTCCCATTGAAAAATTGAAAGAGAGAATTGAAACGTATGATTGTTTAGTAAAAAAGAGTAAAAAAGTATGAGTGCATTACAACCTGAAAGCCAAACATTTAACGTGTGAAGGCCGGGTAATATCTTAAATATATTTAAGATTTCCCTGACTCACTGAATGACTGACTGATTCTGTAACGCTGACCAAAATGATACGGTTCTAATTCCTAGGATTGATCTCGCTCCAACCGACACCACATTACCTTTCATATTAAAACGCCGCCAGTTTTAATTCCTGGCTCAATGCCAGTCATTTGATTACGTTGGCATTAATTTGGAGACCGCGGTATTTTCACACGGTCAACTGTACGTGGCTTTGTCACGATCAAAAGTTGCAAGCCAAGTTAAGATACGTATTCAATCGAACCCACAGCAAGGAAAACTATTAAATGACCAACGATATTTCACACGAAATACAGTTTTTCAAGAGATTCTAAATTGAAAAACTTTTTTGCCAAATATTTCTTATCTGCTTTGATACTTATGTATACAATTTCTACAAACACAATCTTTTTTCATATGTACATATGTAACAATATAATTTTTAATTTACTACTATATTAAAAGGAATTTAATTTATTATAAATTTTTCGTGTATTTAAATTTAAACTGTTTTATTCATAATTTTTAAACGGGCGCCTAGGCGCCACACAATCAACTAGTTTTAATATCGGGGCACTTGTAAACACAATTTTAAGAACAGCAAAATGTGTTAGTACAGTAAGTAAATCCAAATATATTAACATATGGTCCTGAAAGGGTTAAGAGGTCGAAATATATATCAAAATGAAGCTATTGGACCCAGCTTTTATTCAGTTTACGTAAAGCATACATAATATATGTGTATATATGAGATAATTCCATTTTTAAGATAAAACTATATTACAAAAATTTTAAATTTAAAAATGTTAAATAAAAGGCACTCAAGTAAGCTTTCATATGAAATATATATCGCTGAAATCCGATACTAAATAACAAAGTTATATACAAGTCCATGTCAAAACTTTGGAAGTCCATAACTCGGGAAATAGGCTCGACTGACAAAAAAATATTTTCCTAGAATCACCACAAAAACAACTACCCCACCCCCCCAAAAAAAAAAAATCATACCAAAAGGAGAAGAAGTTTTTCAACTCAACGCAACCACCTAATTAAACTTTAAAAAATTTCCCAGAAGATGATCGAAATATCGGAAGAATAAAATCAGCGAAATAAAATATAAAACTTCTCAGTTTTTAATTTCTTTTATTTCATTATTTATGACCTAAAACCAAATAATTACACAACACAACAACAACAAAGGTCAACTATATAATTTATATATATATATATATATACATAAAATACATTTTCTGTTTGTTTGTTTGTTTGTTGGTTTGACCGCTATGCAAACTTTTATTTTTCAACGGATTTCTGTAAAATTTGGTATGTACGATCTCTGTACTCCGGGAAAGACCGCCATATGATTCTTACCGCCCACGTCTAATTTTACGCCCAACTTTTGTATACAGTTCATTTTCTGTCTTTTGGTATATTTTGTTCGCTATACAAATTTTTATTTTTCAACGGATTTATCTGAAGTTTGGTATCCAAAATCTCTGTACTCCAGGAAAGGTCGCCATATGCTTCTTACCGGTCACGCCTAATTTTGCGCCTACTTCTGTTATAAAAAATTTATTTTCTTTTTTTTATTCGTTTCTTTGTTTGATTGCTATACAAACTTTTATTTTTCAACCGCTTTCTCTGAAATTTGGTACACGTGATCTCTGTACTCCAGCGAAGGTCGGATTATATGTCTTTCTGGCCACGCCTACCTTTACGACCACTTTTTTATAAAACTCAGTTTCCGTTTTTTGGTACATTTGTTCGCTATACAAATTTTTTTTTCAACGGATTTCTCTGAAATTTGTTACACACGGGAATAAATTTAATTCCCAAGAAATGAACAAATTCCCCATTTTTTAAAATCAAAATAAAAAATGAATTTACTCCCCAAATTCATTCTTAAATTTTTCTATATTTTTATTTCATGAATTGTGCTAAATAGTTAATTAAGTGAAAATTTGCATACTGATCACAATATCTGTCCTGCAACAAACGCATTTAAAATCTGTATTCTTTTCAATGCCATCATTTCGACGCGCTCGCGAAACGCAGCTCAGCAAGCTTTGATAAGAGAAGCGGAAATGCCTGAATCTACTCATGTGCATCAAGAAATCCAGCGGCTAAGACAAGCTGAATCCAGGGAATCTTATTAAACTCCTTAAACGACTGTTTTTCTCATAGACAATTTAATGTCGCCTGCTCCAGAGTATCATATTTTCGTATATGCACCAGAAGAAAAAACTAGAAATGTTGTATATCACAAAGCTCTAGAATAACTAAAATTCGTAACTTTTAGACATCATACACTCAAAATACACCGTGCATAAACATAATTAGTTGTAATGGTAATAAATTCACCAAAAAAATGAACTTATTCCCCAAAAAATTGGGGAATAACTTAACGATGAACAAATTACCCAAATTTAATAAAAAATGTGTCCGAAAGAAATGAACAAATTCCCCATACTGCTCTCAATATCTGTCCCACTACAAATCTATTTAGTATCTGTATTCTTTTCAATAGCATCATTTCGGTGCGCGGAATCGGGGCGTGGACGCGACGTGACGCGCTCGCGGAGCACAGCTTAGCTAAAATATCGGAATGATCTGAAAAATATAATTTGGCAATTAAAATAAGTTGACAACAACTGCGCGGCAGCACTAGTGTGGTTGCCAAACGCGCGAACGCGGACGCGACTCGCTCGCGGAACACAGCTCAGTGGAAGGTCTTATGTTAAATTTGATCTACGTATGTGCAATAATTACATACATACTATGAATGAAGTAATTCAATTTCTGATTCCTTTAATTTGCAAACGATTCCGTTATATTTATCGTTTATAAAATAAATAAACTTAAAAAAAAAATTAAAGCGGTTTCGCAGCATATTTTTGAAGCATTTTTGCTGTAGCGTCTAAATTAAAAAATTAAAAAAATTTAAATTGAAATAAAAAATTTATTTACTCCCAAAAAAACGTAAACATTGGGGAATTTCTTCACCATGAACAAATTCCCCAATCCCATATAAATTTTTGGAGAGAAAGTTAATTTTTTTGGGGGATCTTTTCATTGGGGACTAAGTACACTGCGCCTGGTAAGTATAGTGAACCATTTTTCAAGTCAAAGGCCTTTGGATTCCGGGCAAGACCGGGTAAAAACAGCTAGTATTTAAATAAAATTAAATAAATTGTGAATTTTTAAATAAAATTAAACTTAAATTTCGTTATAAATATTTGTTGAACACACGGAATATATGTAAGTGGGTTTGTTAATCAATTTTGGCTAATTCATAAACACACATACAGCATTGCAGTTTTTTATTTGAAGCTCAAATATGGGTTTTATGTATGCGTTAGTAGCAACTTTAAATGATTATTACTCCAAAAATATGTACCAGATGGTACACATCTGTAAAGATGGTGGATGATGAAATAATACGTTTTAAAATGGTATATTTTTTGTCGCTTGGTAACTGAGAGTTTAGGAGATGTCAGAAGAAATCGCCTTCCCTATTAATATTATATATATATATATATATATATATATATATATAACATACAATATGCTTATAAAAATATATAACATATAATATATTTACATATAATATCTCAAAAATTGTTTCTAAGTATATTGGAGAATTACAATTAGCATCCAGTAAAAAAATACAGTTGTTTGTATAATTTTATTAAAAAATTTGTTGGTTTTGATATGCACAACACTGTATGTACAACTTGCAAGTCAGTTCCTTAGTACCAATTAAAATTTAATATCTGTTACTATTTTAACAATGTTATTTGTCATATGATATGTGGCATATGAGTGTCATTAATTAAATAAAATTCTGATTTTAAAAGATTTCAGTTGTATTCCATATATCTTTTAATACCCTACACCACAGTGTGTTCAGGTAATTTGACTTGGGCAGAAGTTTGTAATTACTACAAATACTTAACCTAGTCCCATTTTTATTTCGACCGATGGATTGCTGTTCATGTAAATCTTGTACGCACACTACAGATCGCTGTTGCACAAATATTTTGTTATTATATCCAGGCAACAAAACCTTATAATCAAACAATATATTTGGTATTTGATTATTTTTTGGACTAACATATATATGGCAGGGTATCGTTTAGTCGGTATAGACTTTTTAGTAATATTTTTAATATTTGTATTTGAATAAATTGCTTATTTTCTTTCTCACAATTTTTCGTATTTTTTATGGTTATAGTTAAATGAAATTACATACATACTGACAGGAACGTATGCAGGAATTTGATTCGGGGGCCCATTATATTTTATTTTTGTTTTACGTATATATTAACATTGAAAAAAGGATTTGTGTACTATTTGACAGTTAAATTCTTTAAGAATAAAATAAAAAGAAGATATTAAAAAAAAAATTTTCAACCACCAAATCGGAGCTACTCTCTCCAATTCGAATAATTGAAGTAAGATAATAAGTAGCGGTGATTTATGTATGTTTAACCCTTTCAGACTTGCGTAGTAAAACGATTGTAGTTATTGTTAAACCAGCAATATAAAAATTCTTTTTAGCAAAGTCTATTTTCTTTTTATACCCTATACCACTATGTGGTTTGGGTATAATGACTTTGTGCTGCTGTTTGTAACAACCAAAAATATTTGACCTAGACCCATCTTTAATTATACCGATCGAATCAGAATCACTTTCTGAGTTGATTTAACAATGTCCGTCCGTCCGTCCGTCCGTCCGTCCGTCTGTGTGTCCATGTAAAGCTTGTAATCAAACTGCAGGTCGCAAATATGAATATATTTTGATGAAATTTGGGGTATAAGCTTTTGTCGGCCATGGGATGAACGCTATTGAAATTGGTGAGAATCGGTCCATGTTCAGACCTAACCCCCATACAAATTACCCATATGAAATCGACATAAATTGCCATAAGATCCAAATTGTCATATAGATCTTACTCAAATTGGGTTTGTATGCGTTCATTACATCCACTAATGAGTAGTCCAAAAATGATTCCTTTGACCCCATATAGAGCTGCTTCCCGATCTTCACTTAAATCTATTAAAAAACAAAAATATTGCACTGATTCTTCTCAAATTTTGTTTGTACATATTTTTGCAAAATACAAGAGACTTTACCAAACATGATCAGGATCGGTCCATTTTTGGACCTAGTCCCTTTATAGATATAGCATCCGATATGAACTTTTTCATATCTGCAGCCAAAAAAATTAATAAAAATCCAACTCAAATTTGGTTTATGCTTATTTTCTGTATCGAAGTAGTTGGACCGAAAGATAGGGTCTCTAAACCATGGTATAGGGTATCATATAGTCGGTCTCGACCGACTATAATTTTCTTACTTGTTTTTCTTAAACTAGAATTAACAGGACAGTGTAACTAACCTTCAAAGGGTAGTCTGTATAATAAAAACGAGCGTGCGACTTTTATTCGTCACAATATATTGGCCATCACGAAGGGCTAGGGCCAATTTCATTACACACTTAGTGCATTCATACATCATATATTATTCAAAAATTAAAAAAAAAATCCATATTTGATAAGTATTTTTCGCATCCAAAATGATTTATACATACCTTTCACCAAAATTTCGAGAAAAAAGAATATTACCAATTTTCCCTGTTGCCCGCGTCTTTAAGACAACATCGATGATGGGTGCATGACCAAACGAATTCGTAGACGACCAATTGGTGACAGCCCATGCAAATCGTCAAGGACATTTTCATACATATGGCCGCTAAATCGTACACGATCAATTGGGCGGCACTATCGCTCATATACTCCAAATTGTAGTCGAAATAGTCGACAATATTCCCAATGTAAGCGTCGACGACCATACTATCGACAATTTCCTCTATGAAATCACTAATGAAAGTGTAGAAGTCGATGTCGTCCATATTATCGTCGACGGTAATTTTGGTGACACTGTCTCATATGTCGTCACCAACGATAACATTGGTGACAGTGTGCCATATCTCGTCACCAACGCCAGAGTCGACGACGTTTTCTTCATCCTGTCGTTGGTGAAGATATCATTGACACCGACACTGACCTCAGTAAAATGAATATACCTAAATATTGTTGAATACTTCTTGATTTATAAATTCAATCAAAATTTTTTTTATGTATTTCAAGATTTTTATTCATTAATTTCATGCTTTGTTTTTAGTTTTTTAAATTATAAGGTACTAAACAATAAGACTAAATAATAAGTGTTCAAAATAATTATAACAGTGTTGCCATAATTTTAAATTGAAAAGATGCTAAATTGCAAAAAAAAAGATGCTAAAACGTACTGGAGTCAAAATAAAAGATGGTAATTTTTTTTTTTAATTTCATTACCTTTTGATCGAAAAATTAAGTATTTATTAATAAATTCTTTGGTTTTTAAATGGAAACATGAATATAAAACATAAGTTTCAATTTATATTTTTTAAATTTTATATAAAATTATTTTGAATTTCATCTGTAATTTTTTTAAATATCAAATTGAGCTTTTTTAATTTTAAATTATATATTTTTAATTTTAGAGAGATTTTTTTTTTAAATTTCAAATATAACAGAATTTACATTATCAAAAGATTTGAGTTTGAGTATATTACAATAATTGGTTTATGGAAACTAATATTTCTGTGATGTATTCATCTTCAAGTTCTTCTTGGCACTGATATTTTTCTGACGATCGACATTTATCAACGACATCGCTCTGTGTATTGTAAAGTGGAGCAGTATTCATTTTTCAATTTCAAACCTTCTTTTATACGTATTACAGAACATAACAACTCGGATTTTATTCTGTTGCAAAGTTGCTTTTAAATAAAGCCATTAAACTAAACGAACGTTCAACTCCGGCTTTTGAGAAAGACAAAACTAATAAAGACAATACAAAAGTGGATAACTCTTTAAGTGGACTTTCGCCAATAGAATTTTTTTAACTTCAATCCATAAAGAGGTTGTATTCAGTGCTGCATCCCAATATTGTTCTGTGATATAACTCAATTGGATTTAAATGTTTTGTATTGAAAATTTTGGCATTTTTTTTAATGCAATTATATTTTTTGGCAATCGACTTTTTAATTCATTAAAAACTGTTTACATTCTTCTATTTCAAAATGTTTTATTATATTTGTTGAAAGAAACGAACAGAGTGGTAAAAAGAGTAGAACACAAATTTCTCGTATTACACTTTGAGAAATTAAAACATATCAATACCATTGAAATTAAGATTACATATTCAAAAATAATGAAAAAAAATAAAAAAAAAGATGCTAAAAGCAACTTTTTATTAATAAAAGGTGCTAAGTTAGCATCTAGCATCTTTTCATAAATTTTGGATGCTAAGCGACAAAAAAAGTTGCTAAATCTAGCAACTTAAATGCTAAAATGGTAACACTGAATTATAAAGTAATATTAAATACGGCTGAAAAGTTAAAGTAAGTTAATTTTTTATTTTCATTTTTCATATTTGTTTTTTTTTAATTAACATCCAAATAACTGTTTTTACTAAGAAAAAGCTTTTTTTTTATAAAGTTTATGTTTTGTTTTAGTTTTTAAATAATAAGTAACAAATAATAAAATAAAGTAATAATGATAAGAATAAATAAACCTTTTTTTATTTATTTCATAGATTTTATATTCATAAATTTCATGTTTTGTTTTTAGTTTTGTAAATAATAAAAACAATAAGATTAAATAATGAGTGTTCAAAATAATTATAAAGTAATATTAAATACAGTTGAAAAGTTAAAAAGTTAGTAAATTTTTTGTTTCAATTTTTCGTATTTGTAATTTTTAATTGATAATTGTTTCTACTATGAAATAGCTTTTTTACAAAACTTATGCTTTGTTTAATTTTTTAAATAATAAGTTACTAAAAATAGAATTAAGTAATAATTTTAAAAAATAAATAAAAAGATAAATAACTTCAATAATTAGTTAGTTATGTTTTCCTTATTTTCTTGTCTGGACTTTAGTTTGTTGCATGTGTTTTTTATTCTATGCATTGTTGAACGCAGTTGTTTAATAAAATCCTCGTAAGTTACACCTTCTGTCTTTGTGACAACTGTTTAAAAAATAATTTATCAGATTTATGTTTATGTTAATTCGTAACTAGGGACCTAACTTAAAACTTTGGTACACCTTTATATATTTTAACAAATACATGGCTGTCAATTAGAATATTGACAGCCATGTATTTGTTTGCTTCAAAAAGTGAACATTTATATTTTTTTTCTTACTCACCAAACATTGCGTTTAATACCTGTTCGTATATTTTAAGAGATTTTTTGTTTTTAGTCCCATCATAGTTAAAATCCATTACTATAGTTTGCTTATAACTCTATTCATATTATTTAATGCACCATTCAAAATGCGTTTTATTGCACCAACCTAAATGTGTTAAATAATGGTAAAAGCTTAAATGCGATTTTTTTTAAAAAAAATTAGTTTCTTCCTTTTTTGTATATCTTTTTAATAATTAAATTTTATTTAACTTAAAAAATAATTAAAGTAAACTTACAATTTCTAAATTTTTTCAGTAGTTATTTCTTCTTCTAATTTTTTCAAACACTAATTTTTTCAACACTTCACTTTTCATTTTCAACACAGAAAGAAAATAGCACCTTATCAGAAGGCTTCACTTATTCAACTGAATATTTTTTTACTTTGACTCGTTTTCTTGTGTTTTCTTGTCCCGTAATAAAGTCCCGTTGTTTTTTATATTACATTTTTTTTTTTTTATAAATTTCTACATAAAGATGATATGCGACAATTAATATTATTTTGTCTTCCATATTGTCGCCAACGCACTATGACTAGCGACAACTTTAAAATGTTGTCGCTCATATTGTCCTCAATGGAATTTAGGCAGGACAAAACGACGATATTGTCGATACAATGGTCGGACACTGAGTTTGAAACAGGACAAAAACAAGATTTTATCGTTTAGTTTGTCGTCAACAGAGTACGAAAGATGAAACTACAGGGCAAAATTTTACCCTTTTGTTTACATATTAGGTCATTTAAGTAACTAAATTCGTAATTACCTTATTTTTTGAATATCGTTAAAATGTACTTGATACAGTTTTTCACGATGATTCTAATTTTTATGATAAATAATACAAGTTCTTGGTCGAGTTCCTGTATGAGCATTTTTGGTAATTAGGATCATTTAGTCCAGTAACCTTGTTATATATTGTCCAAGGTTCCTGTATTAATATATGTAACTTACCTTTTAGTAGTTTTTACATCAGAGCGAGAGTAGCCATTTTGCTCCGATGGAAAAAACTTATTAAATGGAAATGGAATTATACTATGTATGTTAGATACTAGGGTAAACATACGCGAATGCTATGTTATTCATTTCAAAAATGTTAGAAATGGTAAAGCTCATCCACTGTTAACAGCACACCATATAGTTCGCTGTGGTGAGAAATTTAGTCACCACTACTGTATTGAGCTTTACCATAGACATCAATAGCTTGCGCGGTCAAGAGATCGTATTAAAGGCAGTGCGCTAACAATAAAAAGTTAGTTCGCCAGTGGACAGCAGCACGGTAAGGTCATATTAAACGGAAAGGTCGGGTCTCCACCTTCAGTTCAATATAACTTATTAATTGCCACGGTATAATCACCCAAGATTGAAAGTTTGTTATACAGCATCAATCCAGTGAATTATATTCAGTGCGTTGACTTGGACAACTAGTGACTCAACAACATAGTCTGGATCAATTGACAGTTTCTGGGTCTCCATTATTGATTGGACCGGACTTGTTGTTTTGCAACCGGGACCATCACTGTGGGTGGGGAGTTCCTACGTCCTCAATCAGGTGATCATAACCTTTTGTGAGAGTCTGACTACACGAACCATCCCCGAAATTGAAAGAGTATTCTACGCCATCAATTAGACGGGACCGGTCAGTAATTCTATGCAACAGTGAACCGTCGACGATACGACCCTTGATCACCACTGGTAAACATCCATAGTGTAATCAGTTCGTGAATAAAGTTTATAACGTTTTACGAAAAGTGGTGCGTGTTTTATTTTCCCGTCGATAAAAACAAATAAAGTTTGTAATGAACCCTGCGCACACTGAGGTTGCCCCAGCTAAAGCGAAAACGTGTCGTTACAATATTATATTAGTAATGATTTAACAGTACAGAAATTCGGGTTTTACTTTCACGTCATTTTTTTCTAAGTACAAAACAAAATTTATCTCAATTTTTAATTATACTAAGTTAATTCATTCATTTATAGTCCATGTTTTCCAAGGCTTCACTCCTGCCATTCAACCCATCGAGTTTCACAGTACAATTGCAGCGTTTTGCCAGATTGTCCGCTTTCTTAAAATATGTTTGACAAAATGTGTGTCCTTTTTGAAGACGCTCGAAAATAATTACATATTTCGGAAATGGTCGCAAAAGTGTTTATTATTTCTACAATTTTTGATTCCATATTTAGACACAAATTAAAGGTATGTGTGAAGCACTGGACGTAAGTAACGCTTAGATATGTTTGTCTTATTATGGCTTGAACGACATTATGCCGTCCAGACATGTTTCTTCTTAACATATTCAAATCAAGGCCTAGGGTTTTGACGGGTTCAAGTAAAGTTTATGAAATTTCTTTTCTTTAATTTGAATTACTTTTATCAAAAAATTTAACGCACAAAGTCAACTGTTCTTTCTCACTGATGGCTAATTCCATAGTGACAGACATAACATTCACAGATATTTCTAATCGAATATTATACAGTACAACTTTTTCAATGTTCATAAAAATATACAGAATTATGAAGAACAACATATTTACCATTAGAAAAAGTGATGAAGTGTTATTGTTACTAATAACTGGGGCAAAAAGCAGTCGTGACAGACATGACAACAAACAGACATCATTTTAGAAGAAATGCTCTGAAGTTATTTGTATGACAAATAAGAAACAGTTCTTTGTAGTTAATATAAGAGCTAGTTTCTTCATAAAGCATATAAAAAACATGAATTCTAAAATAAATTATAGTAAAAAAAGAGGTATTTGGTGGTGCGGCAGACATGACACTGCTTTTAGTTTCAACATTACTTAACTATACTTTTCCTTTCTTACTGGAAAAATATGGGCTCTAAAAATGCATATAACAATTTATTGTGATATCTTCATGCCATTTGAACCATTTTCTTTGAAATGGTATCAATAAATATTTTATAAGGTATGTCAATCCCATAAAAATAACGTTTTTTAAAAGTGCTGTAGCTCAGTCGTTTTTCAATTTATCAACTTTGGGTTTTTACGTAAAAGTAGACGTAATTTTCTAACTTTCTCCGTATTTATTTATGTTTCTATTTTCTTTTATCCTCCCCTCTCAGAGCGATGAAAAGGGGTACGTAAAAATGGGAAGGCAAACGGGGTGTTGTTTTTTTTTGAGAACCAGATGTCGCATCGACATTCGGCGGATGGAATTTGTTTATAATTACGTCCGGCAGGTCCCCAATTAGTATATTTCCAAAATATCGAAATTGACATAATGGCTCGATTAAAAAAAAAAAAAAAATTCAAAAATTAGCTATTTTTGGCGTGTTTTTGCCCCACCCTTCCTCCGGTAGTAAAGTTAGCCCAATTATCCTAGTTCATGACCTGCATGACGTGATTATGTACAAAACGCTGTCCTTCCACAAATATGTATTATTTTGATATTTTGTTTAAAAAAAATATAAATTTCCTTAAATTTGACATTTGACCTTAAAGAGGGACAATTTGTAGTGCCTCAATTTAACCTAAATTTACAAGATTGAGAACCCATATCAAGTAGTATAATATTTTGATAAAAGATATTTGAAATATGAAAACACCAAAAAGATGTAGCCAAAAAGTTGAAAAGGTATGAAAAATCAAATTTTTCTTCAAATCCGCTGAAATAAAAACGCTGTCCTCGCCAAATTAAGAATAGGATAATCACAATATTCGGCATTTTTAATCAGATATATTTTTTAAATAAGACCTTAAAGTCCAATCGTTGATTTCATTAAATTTCTTGAACAAAAATTTTGAAAAAGTAAAATTGGAGATTTTGAAATAGTGCTAAAAAATACGTACCGCTTTAACATTAACTTAGAACGGCATAACAACAGGCGAGATGTAAAATACCTTACATATAATTACTTAGGATTCAGGAGTATGCAAAAATGTTGTTGTTGTAAATTATGTCAATGTCTTTGAAAATGTGAGCTCGATTTTCTTAAAAAAGTGGTCTGCGGCGCATTTATTGCCTTGACAACTTGATATAGCTTGTCAGTTTTTCAATCGATAATAGGTTTTGTTATAATTTACTCTAGATTATGGTCTAATAATTAATTTAATTGAAACGCAATTATTAATATCAAAATTTTCGTGAAAAATAATTTTTTTAAAATAATTTTTACATATAAATGCATATTTGAACTTTGAACTTGAAACTCAGTGCGCGTCCAGAAAGCCTTGTCCGCTTTGTCTCAAATTTGCCACACTAAAGTTTTAGATCCAATGTCACAATGCTCCGACACGCACTTCTTGAAATTTCTGGAATAACCACGTATGCCCATTTTTGTCAATTTTGAGTTAACGATGCCAATTATATTAATTTTTAATGCTCTTTACATGTGTTAAACTTTTTTTTTTTTAAATATTGACCATTTCTGAGTTTTTTCTTTAAATAACGACGTAACTTAAATGTTTATTAAATTAATTTGCAGCACTAACGACGTGTGTCAACCTACGTTTAGTGGCTGACAAATTATTTTCTCAGAAAACAACACATAGCGCCATACGTTGTTATTAATGAAAAAATTAAAAATAATTTTGAATTAGTTTTCAGTTTATAACCCATTGTAAAAACTTTTGTGTTATTTTTTGCCACTATTAACTATTCTTGATACGTTGTTTTATTCTCATCCTAAGTCCCGTTAACTTTCTGTTGACGAACAAAAAAATCAATTTTTCAAGCAGCAACAACTTATGTCTACATGGGTGGTAGCATTGGTAGTTTTCTTTTTCAAAGAAAACGATGCTTGTCGACATAAGTTATTTTATCTGCACACACTTTAAGTGTAATTTACATATTGTTTCTTCGTCCTTCTCTGGGATCTATTCCTCTGAAGATTTTTGACTCGAAATTTTATATAAAGTATTTATTGCCCATACCTACAGGACTGTTGAATAAAAAGCTCTAAAAACTTTATATCGAGCCCATAATTTCAAATATAACGTTTTTTGGCTCCCCTGAACATTTTGATTTTATGACATACGCGGTTATTCTATAAAACCACAGATATGTGACCTTCTCCGAGAAAAGAGACCTAGTGTGCGAAAATTAAGTATTGAGAAAAAAAAGCATTTAAAGTTTCTTCACCCTTTTAGGTACCAGAATCCACCGTTTTTGACACAGCCCGTTTTTTGACACACATTAGGTCCCTTTTCTCGGAGAAGGTCACATATAGCTCTGTAGCTCCAAAAATAATTCGAATTTTAAAAAATCTTCTTTAAATTTATGAAAAAAGAAAATAAATTGAAAAATAAATTTTTTTAAAGAGAGGTCATACGTTAAACTAAAATTTTTAAATTAGACCTAAGGTTGTCCTTTTCATGGAATTAACCTGATGTCAGGTAATATAGGAAAATAAGAGCATCGTTGACTTCTTTGACAATGTTGTTTTGAAATTCATTTCCAAATGTATTTATTAGTTAATATTGTATAAACGGACTAATACAGGAGGCCTTTTTCTGCTTTTCTAAACTATTTTTAACTAATTCATCTGAAAAGATGAAAAGAGCCGAAAAGAAAATAAATCGAAAAATAAATTTTTTTAAATTAAAATTTTTAAATTAGTCCTAAGGTTGTCCTTTTCATGGAATTAACCTGATGTCAGGTAATATAGAAAAAAAAAATAGCATCGTTGACTTCTTTGACAATGTTGTTTTGAAATTCATTTCCAAATATATTTATTAGTTAATTTTGTCTAAACGGACTAATATGGGAGGCCTTTTTCTGCTTTTTATTCTGCTTTTTATTTGTATGAAAAACTTTGAAGTGAATTTTTTTTATACATATTCACACCAAAACCCAAACCCAAAAGATACAAGCTAAGGGTCTAAGACTAATGGTAGCTATATAATTTATAAAACTAAATTATTGCTTCGATAAAAATCAACTGCAATAAAATTAAATTTCAATTGTTAGGATATTTTGTTAGATTTGACATATTGCAATTTATACTGTTATTAATATGCAAATTTAAATTTTGTTTCAATGGTGCGTGGTAGAGAAGAAGAATGCATTCAAAGATTCATAACTACACTGTATTCTTACTCGGACCGGTTTCTGGCATTTCAGCCTTCATCAGCGATTTATTGAACATTGTGATAATTGTTATGTTATAATCGAATACATTGTTTCTACATGAAATTTTTCTACTTAAGGCGGCCGTGAGGTTTGAAGCTGCGTCTATCTCACATACACTCGTACTTGCACTCTTTGGTCAGCACTTTAACACACTCACCTAAAGTTAGGCCAATGAGCAGTGTAGTTAAGAATCAGTTTCCATACCATACAGCTTTTACTTCGTATTAATTTCAGAACATACAACTCTGTCCAAACAAACAATCGTTATTTTTGAATTTTTTTATTGTGATATTTTATTTACGTTTTCATAAATCGCAATAAATTTTGATGATCAATAACTTATAACTTATTAAAAAAAAAAAATATTAGAAAATATTTTCTCTCATTTTTTATTGCTTTTAAATTACTCTAAAAATTTAAAGAAAAGTGATGATATGAGGTAAAAGTATATATGAAATTAAAAATTTTCAAATGATTTCGGGGGGCCCCGGGCCTTGGCTATGCCCTTACATACTGACACAAGTATCAACATTCTTGAAGCAACACTCGGACGTTAAATTGAAAAGTGATATACATATAGTATATTAAGTAAAATGAAAAACAAAAAGAAAATAGTACATATTCAAATTTAAAAGAATTTAGTGAAACTAAAAAGATACATTTATAAATTTATTGCTTTCTGTTGCAACACGAAGTGAATGGTTGCAGACAATTTGTCAAGTGTTTTGACTATGCAACTGTAGTGCGGTTCTGAACATTTTCGTGTGTGGCTAACTGTGACTATTTAACACCATTATTTTTTTTCGAATTAAGCGGATATTACACTTGAATATTCATTTCCTATTAATTTACATACTAACTTCCGTTCTTTTTTTTTTTCAATATACATATTAAAGAATGTGTAGACAGGTAACACAGACAAACAATTTCTGAATTATCCATATGAAAAAATTACATTGACATATTAAAGACTGCAGACTTGAAATAAAGAAAAAAAAACATGCAACGTGTTGAGGAAATAAATCAGTTTAATAGTTGTAAAGTTTGGTCAAATAAATACTTTTTTTTTATATATCTTATACCTCTGTAAAAATCGTTTCATATATGGACATAGCATACAGTGAACCAAAAAAAACTTGTACAGTATACTTACTTACGTTTATGTTGAATTGTCTTTGCAACTACATACGTACACTGAGGTGGCCCTTCATTATATGGAGGAAAAAAAGTGTTCAAACTCTCGGTCTCACCCCCCAGAAATATGCGAATAGCAAAAAAACTGAGAAATACAAAGTTTTGGGCCAATCAAAAAACATTTAGTCGTGCTTCAAAGCGATTGAAAATTTAAAGTGTGTTTATATGGGGAAAATATGACTTTTTTTAAGATTTTACGAAAATTTCGTTCTATGTTTAATTTTTCTGTTACATAATTCGGGATCAGTATTAAATTAGCCTTTCAAAATGCTATAAAACTTCAAAATCGAATAAAACCTTGCCAACAAATAGGAAATGCCCCAGACCACTTTTGTGCTAAAAAAACTAGCTCAAGAAATTTGATGGCATTTCTTTCAACTTTGAGAAATTGATTAAAGCCATTATTTCTTTTTGGTCTCTATACTTATAAGTACTCAGATATGAAGTATTGTTTTATTACCACGTTGCTAACCTATTGCGCATTGAGACCGAAAATGGGAAATTTTTTTGATAAAATTTTGAAAACTCCTTTATCAAGTTTTAAAAAATTTTCTTAAACAAAGTTAAAAAAACTGTATCTAAAACTTTAAGGTTTTATTAAGTCCATGTTAAAGATTAACTGTGTGAACTTTTAAGTAAATCCCTGTCCCAGAATTTTTTTGACAAGGATTTTATTTATGCGGATTTTGAGAAAAATGGGGTTTTAGTAAAATATACTGTAAATGTACTCTTTCTAAATACTTTGTATCAAAAATGCACCTTTAAATGTTATGTTTTATCGTTATAGCCTAGGGTTTCGGAAAAAAATAATGTGACCCCATTAACCCTTTTGTAATTGGGGTCATATGTGACCCCACTTCCAAAAGGGTTAATGGGGTCTCAATTTTTTTCTTCGAAGCCCTAGGCTATTCAGATGAAATATAGCATTTAAAAGTAGAAAAGTGATGAATTTTTGATACAAAGTATTTAGAAAGAGTACATTTACAGAATATTTTACAAAAATCCCATTTTTCTCGAAATCCGCAAAAATAAAATCTTTGTCAAAAAAATTCTGGCACAGGGATTTACCTAAAAATTCACACAGTTAATCTCTAACATACATTTAATAAGACCTTAAAGAGCTAGATCAATTTCTTAAATTCAGTTTTGAGAAAAATTTTCAAAACTTGAAAAAGGAGTTTTCAAAATTTTATCAAAAAAATTTTCCATATTCGGTCTCAATGCTTAATAGGTTAAGATGGTGGTAATGAAAAAATAATTCATATCTGAGTACTTACTGGTATGGAGACTAAAACAAAATGTTGGCTTTAATTAATTTCTAAAATTTTAATAAAATTCCATCAAATTTCAGTAGTTTTTTTTTTGGCACAAAAGTGGTCTGGGGCATTTGCTATTTCTTGGCGAGTTTTTATTCGATTTTGAATTTTTGTAGCTTTTTAGAAATATAATTTAATACTGATCCCGATTTATATAACAATTTGTCGAAAAAATTAAATTATAGAACGAAATTTTCGTAAAATCTGAAAAAAAAAATCATATTTTCCCCATATAAACACACTTGAAATTTTCAAAAGCGTTGAGCCACCTCTAACTGTTTATACCCTATACCACTATGTAGTTTGGGTATAATGACTTTGTGCTGCTGTTTGTAACTACCAAAAATATTTGACATAGACCCGTCTTTTATTATACCGATCGAATAAGAATCATTATCTGATTCGATTTAACAACATCCGTCCGTCCGTCCGTCCGTCCGTCTGTGTGTCCATGTAAAGCTTTTAATCAAACTGCAGGTCGCAAATATGGATATATTTTGATGAAGTTTGGTATATAAGCTTTTATCGGCCATAGGATGAATGCTATTGAAATTGGTGAGAATCGGTCCATGTTCAGACCTAACCCCCATACACCCTATGAAATCAACATAAATTGCCATAAGATCCAAATTATCATAGAAATCTTAGTCAAATTGGGTTTGTATATATTTGTTACATCCATTAATCAGTAGTCCAAATAAAATCCCTATAGGACAATTCTTAGTCATAGGCCCCATATAGAGCTTCTTCCCGATCTTCAATTAAATCTATCAAAAAACAAAAATATTGCACGGATTCTTTTCAAATTTTGTTTGTATGTATTTTTGCAAAATACAACAGACTTTACCAAACATGGTAAGGATCGGTCCATTTTTGGGCCAAGTCCCCATTTAGATATAGCATCCGATATGAAATTTTTCATATCTGCAGCCAAAAAAATTAATAAAAATCCCACTCAAATTTCGTTTATGCTTATTTTCTATATTCAATTAGTTGGACCGAAGAGATAGGGTCTCTAAACCATAGTATAGGGTCTAGACCGACTATATTTCTTACATGTTTTTGTGTTGATTTGTGAATTGGCTTTAATTGATTAGCATACTTTTAGGGTCTTTATTTAATGAATTATGCTCGAATTTCGGGGGCTGGAATCTACTAGTATATATTGTTGTATTATATTTTATATGTAACCCTCGACTGCACGCATTACCATCTTTTATTACACCGATCGACACAGAATAACTTTCTGAGTTGATTTAGCGATGTCCGTCCGTTCTTCTGTATGTCTGTCCGTCTGTGTGTCCGTGGAAACCTTGTAATCAAACTACAAGTGGCAAATATGAGTATATAAATAGCTGAAACCTGGAACTCAGAACTTTAATGAAAATTTGTGCATATAAATGACCCTATGAGATCGACTTAAATTGCCATAAGATCCAAATTATCATAAAAATATCGGTCAAATTGGGTCTGTATTATTGCATTCATTAATCAGTAGTCTAAAAATAAATCCTATAGGAAAATTTTTAGTCATAGCCCCAATATAAAGCTGCTTCCCAATCTTCGCTTAAAGCTAGCAAAATTTGTTAATAAAGTTTGTTTTTTGTGTTGATTCGTGAATTGGCTATAATTGATTAGCACACTTTTAGGGTCTTTATTTAATGAAAAAAATAAAATTTCCTAGAATTTGCGCTCGAATTTCGAGGGCTGGGATCTGCTAGTATATATTATTATATATTTAATATTTTTAGCACTCCAAATCGTTATAATATTTTTTAAGTGTTTGTTTCCGAATAATTTACAATTTTTAATAGAAATTATACTTGCGTTTGTTGCTAATCAATCCATCTTTAATAATCAATATTAATCGTTGTTGTTCTAAAGACAGCAGTTATGCTATGGTAAGAATCTTACCAAAACAGATGTCTGGACTTAAAATTGCATACGATGAGCTAAGATAATTCTTTATATCTACTGGAATTGACATAGTTTAATAGCAAAATAAGTGGTAAGCTATATATCTTTGGTCACAAGCATTAACCGCCTAAGTCGAATATCATTCTTTTGAGAAAAATAACTTTTTATATTAATGTAATGGGTCTTCATTACGACTTAGGTCAGTATGTTTTCATTAATAACTTTTTAATAAACAGTGTTAGGGGAATGGGGATTTCACGTTAAAGCGTTTTTAGTAGAACATGAGAGCAAAGATAACCCAAATCGTTCTTAAGTCGACTTAGGCGGTTATCGCTTGTGACCACAGATATATAGTATAGTCTGGGTATAGTCTCTATCGAGCGAGCAGGGATACACTGGTGATACACCTTGTATTATTGTGAAAAACGAAATTTAAATCTGATTTAATAAGTGCAATTGAATAATTTAGAACTTAATCAGGGTTAAGATCAAATGTCTTTACTATATATATACAGTCACTCAAAGAACTCTCCCAGTGTTTTTCTAATGCTAACAAATATGGGTACAACAAAACTATTAGCTCAATTATTCGCATATTTGCATTGTTTGTTATTGCACTGTTATCTTCAACTACAATATCATAAATTTGTTGAAATTAGTAACGGTTACAAGAATGATTGAAACATGTGTTAAATAGTTATTGGGTCAATTTATTGAGTTTACAATAACCACTATATAGGCTTGATGCATCATGGCTACTTAAGTACAAAAATGATAAAATTTTTCAATTCTATGTAAAATTTTTTTTTAAGAATAATTTTTAAGTAAAATTGTCAATATTTTGAGACATTTCTCCATTTATGTTGTCATAACTCAAAAACAGCTACTCCGATTTTGTTAAATTAATTTTAAAAATATTAAGATTTATAATATCTTTAAATCATATATGTTGTTGTTTTTAATCTGATCAATAGTTTAAAACTCACGAAACAAATTGCTTGAAAAAAAAAAAATGGTAAAAAAAAAATAATTTTTTTTTTAAATCTGGAAAAAATCGAAAACTGCAAAAAGTATTAAATTTTATTTATTTATAGTGAAGCTACATATGATGTGAATTAAACGAGATATGGATCATGAAAATCGATGCATGCGTTAGGTTTTTATTCACAATTAATTGAAGGTGTCGCATTTATACAAGCACTGTCATTATTTCTTTGGGTTACATAACAACGACTAAATAATATTTTTTATTGAATGAATTTAAAAACTTTTCTTCGATGTTCTATAGAAAATGGTTTAAAAAAATGCATATCATAGAAAGTAAGTGCATTTTACGACACGGATTTTTGGCAAATCCCCTTTACTTATACAAAATTATTTGGAAAAAATGTTTATGACATTTTTATGATTCTCAGAATTAAAAAAAAAAAGTAATAAACAAAAGGAAATTTGACTTTTATGATTACGGTAGCAAATTAATAAACGCTCATAAATTTTCGTGGACGCTGAATTGTTGTTCTTGCTCATATATGATACCTAATCCGTTCACAGTCAATTAAACGTAAAAAAGTAAAGTGCACTTTTTTATTGATGTGTGTTTTTCCGTTGGCTACCTCCGATGGAATTTTGCACACACAAACTGTGCACATACAAAGGGTTATCCCAAATTATAGTATCGTATCACAAAACAGGTCCATAGATATGGCACACTTGGAAATCGCGCTCAGTATTTATAAGAGCTCGTTTAGCCGTTTTTATACCCTATACCACTATGTGGTTTGGGTATAATGACTTTGTGCTGCTGTTTGTAACAACCAAAAATATTTGACCTACACCCATCTTTAATTATACCGATCGAATCAGAATCACTATCTGATTCGATTTAATGATGTCCGTCCGTCCGTCCGTCCGTCTGTGTGTCCACGTAAAGCTTGTAATCAAACTGCAGGTCGCAAATATGAATATGTTTTGATAAAATTTGGTATATAAGCTTTTATCGGCCATGGGATGAACGCTATTGAAATTGGTGAGAATCGGTCCATGTTCAGACCTAGCCCCCATACAAATGACCCCTATGAAATCAACATATATTGCCATAAGATCCAAATTATCATACAAATCTTAGTCAAATTGGGTTTGTACGTATATATTACATCCATTAATCAGTAGTCCAAAAATGATCCCTATTGGACAACTCTTAGTCATAGGCCCCATATAGAGCTGCTTCCCGATCTTCACTTAAATCTATCCAAAAACAAAAAATATTGCACTGATTCCTCGCAAATTTTGTTAGCATATATTTTTGCAAAATACAAGAGACTTTACCAGACATGGTCAGGATCGGTCCATTTTTGGGTCTAGTCCCCATATAGATAGAGCAACCGATATGAACTTTTTCATATCTGCAGCCGGAAAAATTAATAAAAATCCCACTCAAATTTGGTTTATGCTTATTTTCTATATCCAGTTAATTGGGCCTGAGAGATAGGGTCTCTAAACGCATGGTATAGGGTATCGTATAGTCGGTCTAGACCGACTATAATTTTCTTACTTGTTTTTGATTGGCACAAAACTCTGTATTTCTCACTCTTTTTGCTATTCGCATATTTCTAGGGGGTGCGACCGAGAGTTTGAACACTTTTTTATTAAGTGCCACCCTAATGATCGTATATATATATAACTTTTCTTTTCTATATATATATAACTTTTCTTCTTTTTAAAGAACTTGAAAGTTTTAGGAATACAAACATTTTTAAAAATTAATTAAATACTAGCAGATTCCAGCCCTCGAAATTCGAGCGCAAATTCTAAGAAATTTTATTTTTTCATAAAATAAAGACCGTAAAAGTATGCTAATCGATTATAGCCAATTCACAAATCAACACAAAAATCAAACTCATTTTTATTACAAACACATCAACAAATATAATAAACACACACATAGCATTGTATAATTTTTTGTATGTGTTAGTAGGAACTTTAAATGAAATTTATTAAAAATAAAAGAAAAAAATAAAAAATCTGTAAATCTGCAAATCGACTAACAAGAAATTCCTTTCAAATAATATTCGTTTGGGCAAAATCGGGATAAAACGGTAGAACAAAACATCAGTCTCAAGATATCGCCTAGCCTATTAATATTATAGATTTCTATACATACGTCTAGTTTTAAATTGCGTTATCAGGATGAAAAAGTTTTAAAAAGGGTACTTTAAAATGTAAATTCTTTCATATTCTTCTGAACTTGTAACAAATTTCAGATCAAATTTAAAACAATCACTTGAACAATGAAGAATTATTTTTATTATAATTATAAACAGAATTCATGTAACAAAAAAAAAAAAGAAATCTAATTAAAAAAGACCCTAATTGGGTATAAAAAATAAGCATAACCCAAATCTGAACAAAATTTTTATTAATTTTTTGCCTGCAGATTTGAAAAAATTCATATCGGATGCTATATTTACATGGGTACTAAGTCTCAATTCACCGATCCGGACCATATTTGGTAAAGACACTTCTTTTTTGTAAAAACATATACAAAAAAATTTGAGAAAAATCTGTGAAATATATTTGCTTTTTGACAAATTTAAGTGAAGATCGGGAAGCAGCTTTATATGGGGGCTATGACTAAGAATTGTCTTATAGAATTGATAATTTCGATCTTATGGCAGGTAAAGTCGATCTCAGTCATTTGTTTGGGGACTAAGTCTAAAAATGAACCGATTTTCACCAGTTTCAATAGATTATACAAACGTCAGCAAGAAGTCATTTTCACTTTCAGGAAGTATAAAAAATATTAATACATTTTTCTTAGGGGTTACAAATATGCCATGTTGTAATTTCGGAAAATATTTAATTTTTGGAACAAATATTGTCAAATCTGGATTTTGATATTTTGAGGTGTAAAAAATCTTCAAAGTACATAGAAATCAGATCTTTCTTAGGGTATACAAATATACCATGTTGTAATTTCGGAAAATATTTAATTTTTGGAACAAAAATCGTCAAATCTGGATTTTGATATTTTGAAGAGTAAAAATCCTCAAAGTACAGAGATATCAGCTAATGTGAAAACAGTGATTATGACTACATATTTAAACTCAAGTAAAAAGTAAATCAGCCTTGATTATATATCTTTTCTGGCTAAAAAGAAGTTTTGGAAAAACTTATATAAATTTGATTTAATTTATTAGAGTTAAATTCATTTCAAGCAGCCCATAGTGTCTTAATTTGATTTAGTTAAAATTCGAAAACTTTTTCGGCCACAAAATTAAAAATTAAAGTTTAGTTTAGTTTTGGTTTACTCACGTTCATTGACAACAGTTTACCACACAAGTTATCGGCATTCAAACAAACCACTCGTTAAATCATAAATGTATTAAGTCTAGTCTTGTTTTACCAATTTTTCCAAGTAATACCAGCCAGCGCATGAATAATCTATATGAGTTAGTTGACTGTTTAATATGCACAAGATGTGATTTGCGTGTAAAGTGTAATCTTAAATGTGTAGTGATGTGTGTGAGTGAGTGAGTAAGTGTTTAAGGTTCAGACCTACTATCACGTCTGTGCTTTTGAATTCACATGCCCTATGTACATATTGGTTGTTGCTTTTTTTGTTGTTGTGTTAACTCGCAATCGGTTTTTATACCCTATACCACTATGTGGTTTGGGTATAATGACTTTGTGCTGCTGTTTGTAACAATCAAAAATATTTGACCTAGACCCATCTTTAATTATACCGATCGAATCAGAATCACTTTCTGAGTTGATTTAACAATGTCCGTCCGTCCGTCCGTCCGTCCGTCCGTCCGTCCGTCCGTCGGTGTGTCCATGTAAAGCTTGTAATCAAACTGCAGGTCGCAAATATGAATATATTTTGATGAAATTTGGTATATGAGCTTCTATCGGCCATGGGATGAACGCTATTGAAATTGGTGAGAATCGGTCCATGTTCAGACCTAGCCCCCATACAAATTACCCCTATGAAATCGACATAAATTGCCATAAGATCCAAATTGTCATATAGATCTTACTCAAATTGGGTTTTGTATGCGTTCATTACGTCCATTAATGAGTAGTTCAAAAATGATCCCTTTGGCCCCATATAGAGCTGCTTCCCGATCTTCACTTAAATCTATTAAAAAACAAAAATATTGCACCGATTCTTCTCAGATTTTGTTTGTATATATTTTTGCAAAATACAAGAGACTTTACCAGACATGATCAGGATCGGTCCATTTTTGGACCTAGTCCCCATATAGATATAACATCCGATATGAACTTTTTCATATCTGCAGCCAAAAAAATTAATAAAAATCTCACTCAAATTTGGTTTTTGCTTATTTTCTATGTCCAGTTAGTTGGGCCTAAGAGATAGGGCATGGTATAGGGTATCGTATAGTCGGTCTAGACCGACTATAATTTTCTTACTTGTTGTTGTTGCTTTTAACTGGTAAGTAAGTAGTGGTTAAAGCATTATTCGTATTTGTGGTTTACTTAGCAAATATTCTATTGTTTTATATAGTTTTGCTTATAACTGGCAACACGAATTGACTCTTCAATGTAAGTATGTGAGTGTGTGTGAGTGTGTTTTCATTGGCGTGTGTAGCTGCTATGACTATTTTCTTTTTTTCTCCTAAAAAGATAAGCGCGAAATATGTGTTGAGGTCTCTGGCTACGTTTCAAAAAGTCACATAAAACTAAATTATATAATTTTTAGTTGTTTTTAGTTTGTTTTTGGCATAAACACATGTGTGTACTTACATATATTGGAGGAACTCTAATCTCTTAACAAGTTTTATGATGCAGCTTCAAATTAATTAATGGTTGGTTGGCAAATTTTATAAACAAAAAAGACAAGCGCCCATAAAAATTGTAACAAAAATAAATCGCAATAATCTTTGGAGGATATAAACGATTTTAATAAAAATTACAACTAAACTGATGGGAATGTTACTTAAGTTAACGTATTATATATTATTTTCCATACTTTTTACCACGCAGAAGCGGTACTCCTGACCATTTTTTAAATTCATTTATTTGGTTTCCTGCAAAACAAAACTAAGAGTCTTATAATTAAAGTACAGGATCGTGAAAATGTTATATTTAATAAATAAACAGGATTTAGTGAAAATATAACATAATTTGAAATTTTTATAAAAATAAGACAACGAAAATAATTTTGATATACATACTGTGAGCGTCAAAATAAAGTAAACAGCAATTTTTAATCTTTAAATTGTCTTATAACAAAATTACACTATCCAACAGCATTTTTGGAACATTATAGCGACCCTATAATTCTGAAAGGGTATGTTGAGTAGATCATTTTTGTAGAACAAACTTATAGTACAGCACGTCTCAGTATTTTTTTACAGTGTCAAAGTTTTAATTTCTTGCTCGAAGGGAGCATTATACTTTATGGAAAAAATGCTGTAAGTTAATGTCTGAGAGAATTCTTATGGTCAGAGTTGTATTGTGGAATTGTATGAGGATTATTTTTGTGGAAGATCTTAACCCTCTAACTGGTCTCTTTATGGGTCAATTTGACCCTTTTTTCGAGAAAATCAAAAAATATCCTTTAAAAAAGGACATTTAAGGATTAAAATATTCTACGAAAATGTTTGCAGAAAAATTTTAGTGGGGGTCGCCAAAAACACCATTACTGTAAATAGAGGTCTTTATGCTTAATTAGTAAGATTATACACCAACTTCTATAAAAAAATTATAATTTTGTTTTAATACTGGTTTATTGTAGTATGTATGTGTATCGTGTTTGCATTCCAGTCAATATTGCAATCATTTTGAAGTCTGCGCATACTTCCCATTTATATTTATAGTATTCAATTTTATTTAAGAGATTTGAAATATTTGCGTATGTTTCCTCCTTTTTTGTGGAATACGCAACCGGTATTGATGGATGCTGATTTCCATTGTGCAGTAAAACTGCTTTTAAGCTGTGTTTTGAACTATCTATAAATAGTCGCCAAGCGGAAGAGTCCAGTGACAGCTTTAGATATTTTAGAACCTCTTCAATACTGCAACAGTATACAAGTTCTTCTGATTTTTTAAAATAACTTTCCAGATCGGCGTGTCTTTTTCTTGGAAATGTAACTTTTACATCGGCTTTTATCAAATTCCTGTTTTTCAATCTGGAACATAATATTTCAGCTTTCTCTTTTGTTAGTCCTAAATCTCTTACAAGATCTTCCAAATAAGCTTGGTCTACCAAATTAGGACATATGTTTAAACCATCAAGAGGCAAGTAACTTATATCTGATATGTTTTCAACCGCCGCTGTTATTTCTGTATTGGCGACTGTCATATTGGCCGAAAATGTATGTGTAGGCGGTTGAGGCACCAGAACACCTTCACAGCGCACTTTTGATAAAATGACATTATTTGTTGCTTCGTATGTCATTGTCGCGTAGTGCCTTTGGCTTCTACCAAATTTGTAATTTATGCAGAAATAGTATGTATCTGATTTGTGATCTTCAGGTTCAATCCATGTAATAGGCGCAGAAAATGGCAGCGCCTTAGTACCGCCTTTGTACCAGGTCAAAAGACCACTTTCGCAAGTAGTACATACGGTTTTTGGTATCCAAGCTTCAGATAAAAATCGTATTCCAAAGAAAAGAAAATATGGTTCTTCAATTGTAGGCAATATCTTTCTTCTGCTTTGATGCTGCGTAAAATGTCCACAAATAAAACAAAACCAATCTCTTAATTTGCAAACAGAATCCGCCATGCTTATTTAAGCTTTAATTTTTCTTTTTTTATATAAATTTTAGTAAAAATCACACCCGATATGTACTGCTTAGTAGCTCAATTATGCTTGAATTTTTTCTTTTATTTTTTATTATTAATTTTAATAAATATTACACCCGATATGTAAGTCACAGCTGACTAGACGCAAGAACTCAGTGTTTGGCCCGGCCGAACTTGACGCCGTTTTTACCTGTTTTGTATATGTTGGTGTATAATTTTACTAATTAAGCATAATTAGCTTTATTTACAACAATGGTTTCTTTGGTGACCCCCACTGAAATTTTTCGGCAAACATTTTCGTAGAATATTTTAATCCTTAAATGTCCTTTTTTAAAGGATATTTTTTGATTTTCTCGAAAAAAGGTTCAAATTGACCCATAAAGAGACCAGTTAGAGGGTTAAGATCTTCCACAAAAATAATCCTCATACAATTCCACAATACAACTCTGACCATAAGAATTCTCTCAGACATTAACTTACAGCAACTGAGTATTTTTTTGTAAAAAAATACTCAGACGCGCTGTTCTACAAAAATGATCTACTCAACATACCCTTTCAGAATTATGGGGTCGCTATTCTGTTCCATTCAAAAAGTCTTAATTTGTTGGACAGTGTTATTATTAACTTACGATAAAAAGTAATATTGCAGAGTTTAGTACTATACCATTTAGAGATTGACTACCATAAAACATGAAATCGAATCAATTGGGAATATTGCACAAATCTCTCGAAAGTGAAAATGCATCAGATTTTACGCGTCAAAAAAAAGTAAACAGTGGTACACTTACTTACTCTTTTTTTATATTTCGGGGAAGAACCTAAACTTTTTGTGACAAATGTGTACTGATCACGTGTTCTACTTTACTAAAAATCATTTGAATTTGATTTGTACTAATTAATAATAGCTAAAAAGATGTAAAAGCAAATATTCTCACTATGGGAAAGCAACTATCGGTTTATACTCCGAAAATATTTTAGACTAGAAAGATAAATGTAAATCTTTGCGTGAAATTGGCGAAATTGTGGGTAGGAACCACCGCACAATAAAAAAAAGTAGTTGATGAATGCGCCAAACACCATCAGGTTGAAAATTTAACGAGATCTGGACGCCCAAAGCAACTTAGTGGTACTGAAGTAAAGAGCTGTAGTAAGAGAAGTAAAGACATATTCAACCTAAAAAGCAGTTAAATTATCAGAACACATGGTCTACATGGAAGGATACCATGCAAGAAACCATACATATCCAAGGCGAATCAGAGCAAGCTAATGAATTTCGATAAAAATTAGAAAAATTAAGTTCTATCTTTGTGGGAAAGCATATTATATACAGATAAGAGGAAATTCGAAATTTTCGGCGCGAAAAACCCCCCAAAAATATGGCGTGCTAAGAATGAAACATGCAAAGAAAAGTGTGTTACCAAAACTGTTATATACAGTGGGGTTCAGTTATATTTAGGTTTTGGGAACAGGTGTTGGTAATTATATTTTTATTAACTCCACTATGACCCAAATAGATTACTTAGCCATTTTGAAAGACTATGTTGGCCCTAGCGTCGAGAAATAAGGCATGGCTGGAAATAGGATCTCCCAACAGGACAACGATCTAAAGCTTACATCTAAAATTGTGAAAGAGCGGCTACTGTACCGGACTCCTAAGACACCGTCGCAGTCCCCGGACCTTAACCCAATCGAGCACCTGCGGGAAAATCTTGACAGAAAAATAGGTCGAAGGGCTTTTTCAAGCAAGGGAAACTTAAAGATGCCTCAAAAGAAGGAATGCAGCATAATCTCCCCTGATATAACAAAAAAAATTGTCGAGTCGCTGCCTAGATGACTACATAAGGGGCTTAAGACCAAATGAAAATAAACCAAATATTAAAAAATTTTAAAAGTTTACTTTTTGCATTGAAGTTCTGTTGCCATTTCTTTGCTGTTTACTTTTTTTTGGCGCGTAAAATTTGGTCATTTTCTAAAGTGCATTTATTTCTGTTTTGTAATGCTTCTGTTTATTTTTTTTTATTGAGTTCAGCTATAATTAGATAATTCTTGAATTCCTTATATTTATTTTAGATTTTGTGTTAATTACTTCATTTTAATAAAATTTTTAATATGAGGAACTGAGGTGTTTATTTTATTTTGGTGCTCACAGTATATACAGATTTTACGCAACACTTCCAAAGTCTTTTAAATCAGCAACAAATAACTAGTGATATACATTATGCATCAATGTGGCATAGAGATGATGATTTGGACAAAGACATAACAATTGAGGAATTAAAAAAAGTCCTGTAGGTGGCTAAACATAAAAAAGAACCCTATGAAATGTTTAAAAACGTAACAGTAGAATTTCTAAATGAATTGGCTTAATCTTTTAATATAATTTTTAAACGGCGAAATTTAAGAACAGTTTATGGATAGTATAGTATTTCCGATTCACAAAAAAGGAGATAAAAATAATTCCTGTAACTATAGAGGAATCTCTTTTATGAATTGTGTGGCTAAGGTGCTAATTGAAACTCTTCATTCGAAATTCAAAAAATTGGGTTTGAAATTATAATATCTTAAATGAGTTCCAAGCTGGTTCTACAGTTGATAATATATTTAATTTAGCGTCTACATACATACCATTCCAATTTCAACGAAAAGAAAAAATATATGTTTTCTTTGTAGATTTTGATAGAGTTCCAGGGGCTGCCTTAATATACAAGCTGGAAGTACTAGAAATTTCTACAAAAGTTGTTTATTTGATACGGAATATAAATAGTCACACAAAATCAGTTGTTGTGACTGGTAACGAATTATCAGAATGATTTGAAACATATACTGATGCTATTTACTCTTTATTTGAATGACCAACATGGGAATTTAAATGGAGGTTTAATTATTGATGGTGTTAATGTGCGCTTACTATTATATGCAGACGATATTGTACTATTGGCAGATGATATGCAAACTACGGTCAAAAATTTGAAGGTATATTGTGACCAGTGGAATATGGAACTTAATTTGGTGAAGTCCCAGATGATAGTTTTTAGAAAAGGTAATCGACTTTCGGCTCATAAAAAAATAAAATATAGAGAACAATTTATAGAAATAGTAAATGAATATTGTTTAGTCATTTCATGGATTCTTTTGGCATTTTATTATTTTATTATTATTTTTTCATCATTTTATCTTTTTCGTCATTTTATATATTTATATTTTAATATTTTTGAATTTTATGAATTAACTCCTTTAAGTATTAGTATTTATACCCTATACCACTATGTGGTTTGGGTATAATGACTTTGTGCTGCTGTTTGTAACTACCAAAAATATTTGACCTAGACCCATCTTTAATTATACCGATCGAATCAGAATCACTATCTGATTCGATTTAACGATGTCCGTCCGTCCGTCCATCTGTGTGTCCATGTAAAGTTTGTAATCAAACTGCAGGTCGCAAATATGAATATATTCTGATGAAATTTGGTATATAAGCTTTTATCGGCCACAGAATGAACACTATTGAAATTGGTGAGAATCGGTCCATGTGCACACCTAGCCCCCATACAAATGACCCCTATGAAATCGACTTAAATTGCCATAAGATCCAAATTATCATATCAATCTTAGTCAAATTGGGTTTGTATGTGTTTATTACATCCATTAATGAGTGGTCCAAAAATGATCCCTGTGGGACAACTCTTAGTCATAGGCCCCATATAGAGCTGCTTCCCGATCTTCACTTAAATCTATTAAAAAACAAAAATATTGCACTGATTCTTCTCAAATTTTGTTTGTATATATTTTTGCAAAATACAAGAGACCTTACCAAACATGGTCAGGATCGGTCCATTTTTGGGCCTAGTCCCCATATAGACATAGCATCCGATATGAACTTTTTCATATCTGCAGACAAAAAAATTTATAAAAATCCCACTCAAATTTGGTATATGCTTATTTTCTATGTCCAGTTAGCTGGGCCTATGGGGTAGGGTCTCTAAACGCATGGTATAGGTTATCCTATAGTCGGTCTAGACCGACTATAATTTTCTTACTTGTTTTATTTAAGTTTTCGGCTATAATAAGTTTTAATATTGAATTGTCATCACTACATGTCAAAACGCTTGGGAAATTTGAATTGTTAGCTTTAAGGATCTATTTTGAATTTTTAATAAAATCATTCTTGTATTGAAATCTAAGCAAACCGGTCATGTACCTTTTCATTTTCGTGCGAATCATATATTTAAAAATAGTCCGCCATATTAACTACCTACCATTCAAAAAATTAAACTTAATTTAAAATAATAGTGATTGCAAATATTAATTTAGCAACAATTTCTTAAAAAATCTTAAGGAAAAACAAATATAACACTTTAGATCTAATCTTAACACCCCAAATGATTTTTAAACAAGTAAGAAAATTATAGTCGGTCTAGACCGACTATACGATACCCTATACCATGCGTTTAGAGACCCTATCTCTCAGGCCCAACTAACTGGATATAGAAAATAAGCATAAACCAAATTTGAGTGGGATTTTTATAAATTTTTTTGTCTGCAGATATGAAAAAGTTCATATCGGATGCTATATCTATATGGGGACTAGGCCCAAAAATGGACCGATCCTGACCATGTTCGGTAAGGTCTCTAGTACTTTGCAAAAATATATACAAACAAAATTTGAGAAGAATAAGTGCAATATTTTTGTTTTTTGATAGATTTAAGTGAAGATCGGGAAGCAGCTCTATATGGGGCCTATGACTAAGAGTTGTCCAATAGGGATCATTTTTGGACTACTGATTAATGGATGTAATATATACATACAAACCCAACTTGACTAAGATTAGTATGATAATTTGGATCTTATAGCAATATATGTTGATTTCATAGGGGTCATTTGTATGGGGGCTAGGTCTGAACATGGACCGATTCTCACCAATTTCAATAGCGTTCATCCTGTGGCCGATAAAAGCTTATATACCAAATTTCATCAGAATATATTCATATTTGCGACCTGCAGTTTGATTACAAGCTTTACATGGACACACAGACGGACGGACGGACATCGTTAAATCGAATCAGATAGTGATTCTGATTCGATCGGTATAATTAAAGATGGGTGTAGGTCAAATATTTTTGGTTGTTACAAACAGCAGCACAAAGTCATTATACCCAAACCACATAGTGGTATAGGGTATAAAAATACCTTAAAAAAGAGACAATTCAGTACAAATAGCACTAATGCCACTTGGAGTAGTTTTTTGAACAAAAATTATATAATATTATAAGTAAAATGGAGACTTTTTCACTCGGTATGTAGATCCATATGCTGCCTAGATTTGGGTATGCTGGTTATATGATAAAGTAGATGCCTTGCAGAGCTACTTTTTAAAAAGAATTTTAAAACTGCCGGATTTTATACCGAATTATGATTTGAATTTGGAAACAAAGGTTGTAGTTAGCTACTTTTATTATACACTACAAAATAATAAACCATAGCTCAGCTGTTAGCTTTATTAAAAATGAATTAACACAACAATTTTTAAATGCAGGTATAATATTTTACCTCTTAATGGCAATACCTTCGATAATACAGCAAATAACAAGTAAGAAAATTATAGTCGGTCTAGACCGACTATACGATACCCTATACCATGCGTTTAGAGGCCCTATCTCTTAGGCCCAACTACCTGGACATAGAAAATAAGCAAAAACCAAATTTGAGAGGGATTTTTATTAATTTTTTTGGCTGCAGATATGAAAAAGTTCATATCGGATGCTATATCTATATAGGGACTTGGTCCAAAAATGGACTGATCCTGATCATGTTTGGTAAAGTCTATTGTATTTTGCAAAAATATATACAAACAAAATTTGAGAAGAATCAGTGCAATAGTTTTGTTTTTTAATAGATTTAAGTGAAGTGAAGATCGGGAAGCAGCTCTATATGGGGTCAAAGGGATCATTTTTGGACTACTCATTAATGGATGTAATGAACGCATACAAATAATATTGCACTGTTAACTTCAGCACCGAAAAGAGGAAGAGAGACTTTACAGAATTCTATTTTACAAAACTCTCTTCTTGAAAATTTATCGAAAACACAGCTGTTGTCGACCAATGATTCACCCTTTAAATTGCTTAATCTGGTTGACAGAAGATTTGAAAAAATAATAGATGAAATGAAAACACTGATTCAGGAAAGTGAAGCTCGTATGTTAAAAGAATTCGGTAAACGATTTGATTTACTGAAAATAGACATTTTAAATATAACTCAACGCGTAACTAAGTTAGAAACTGTTGCGGATGACATTGTAAGCTTAAAAGATGAAGTCTCTAAACTGAAAATGCAAATACAGCGGCAAGAAAATTCTTTGATAGCGTCCGATCTTCGAATTAATGGTATACCGTATCGTAGAGATGAAGATTTGTATGGGGTATTTTCAACTATATGCAACACTCTAAATGTTAACACACCAGCCGTTAAATCAATTTACCGCCTGCAAAATAATAAAAATAAACATAAAGATAATTCACCGAATGCTGTCATAATGGTCAAATTATTTTCTCTGTATGATAAAAATTTTATTCTTAAATCCACCGCAAATTTTCGAAAACGTAATAAAATGCCTTTGTTGTTAAGACGTATAGGAGAAAACTGTGATCTTCCATTTTACATAAATGAAAATTTGACCACATCGAACTTCAAAATTCTTCAGTCTGCAGTGGGCCTTAAAAAAGCCAAACGATTAAAATCTGTTTTTACGATGCGCGGTTTAATTTACATAAAATTTAATACGGATGAAGATCCTGTGCGTATTGATAGTATGGATGACCTGCTCAATTTTTTTCCTGATGCACACCAACCTGATGCGAACCAATCTCGTAACAACTACTAATAGCTTTTTAAATATGTCAACAATAACTTCACTTCACTCACGTCTAAGCTGTTTTTTAATACATATTCTTACTATTTTTCCCAAATATTATTCCTTCTTTGAACATAAGTCATTATATTGTTATGTAATTTTCTTATTTAAATTTAAATTTGATAAATTTTGTTTTGCTTGCGTTGCTTATATTAATATCTTTTTTAATCATGACATCTCATATGGATAGTGTAGCTCTCAGTTCCAAAGATGTTACTTCTGATATGATACGAATACTGTGTAAACAAAAATCAGGTATTAAATTGTGTCATATTAATGCTTAGAGTTTAAGGTCCAAGATTGATGAGTTTCGTTACATTTTTGAACGCTCTGGTGTAGACGTTGTATGCGTGTCTGAGACGTGGTTCAATGAGTCTGTTGTTGATGGTATAATTGATTTAAAAGATTACAAAATTTTTCGTTGTGATAGAGAAACTCCTGGTGGTGGTGTGGCTATTTATGTCCGGAAATCTATTATTTGTAAACTGTGCTGTTTTTCAAAACCAGTTGATGTTTCTGCTAATAATTCATGTAACAAAATTGAATATATATTCATCGAGATATTAGCTGGTGGTCGGAAATTACTCATTGGATCTGTATACAGGCCGAATAAAAGAGACGATACAGTTTTTTTCTGGAAAAGATGAAAACGCTAGCTTTGGAATATGATGATGTAATAATATGTGGAGATTTTAACTCTAATTTGATAGTTGAAAGTCATCTTAACAATGATATGAAATCAATTGGTTTAATCCCAACAAATTGTACAGTGCCAACACATTTCACTTCCACCTCTAGTACATTATTGGATTTATTCTTTGTCAGTGATATGAAAAAAGTTCTTTTATATGACCAGTTATCAGTACCTTGTTTCTCTAAACATGATTTGATATTCCTAACCTTTAATTTTCAGTTGCAGTATGTATGTGATGAAACTACTTTCTATGATTTTAAGAATATGAATTATGTTCTGATGTCCTTTGAGCTATCCAATATTGATTGGAACTCTATATATTATATGCCTTTGGTTGAAGATCAACTGAATTTCGTAGAATACAACTTGTCAAATGTTTTTAATGCATCTGTTCCAGTCAAAACAGTTAAACACAATGCTAGGAAAAAACCATGGCTCAATGCAGGAATCAAATCAGCGATCGCTCGTAGAGATTTGAAGTATAAATGTTGGAAAACTTTCAAAACTACAGAATTCCAAACTGAGTACTGCAATACTAGAAAAGAAGTTAATAGGATGATAAAAAGTGCAAAATCTGAATATTATTCTCGTTGTTTTTCATCAGCTATTGGATCAAAAAACACTTGGAAAACTATACGCGAAATTGGTGTTGGTAAATCACCATTTGTGAATGCTGCTGCAATAGACGTAAATGAAATCAATGAGTCGTTTACAACTCTCCCTAATGTTCCATCGAATATTAGTTATTATGAACAATGGCCTACTATTCCTGGTAATAGTTTCTCCTTTAATTGCGTAATTGAATCGGATGTTATATCGAGTTGCCTTGCTATAAAGTCAAATGCTGTTGGGTTTGACAACATCCATCCGAAATTTTTGAAGATTATAATCCCGCTAATTATACCTTATATCACATATATTTTTAATAATATCATCACGAAGAATGTTTATCCCAAGAACTGGAAATATGCTAAAATTATACCCACCCCAAAATCAAACAATGAATATCGCCCAATTGCTATATTGCCTTACTTATCTAAAGTGTTTTAACGATTACTCCATCAACAAATTGTTAAGTACGTTAATGATAAAGGGTTGTTTACAAAAAGACAATCTGGATTTCGACGCAGTCACAGCTGCATAACTTCCCTTATTGATGTTTCTGAAGAAATCCGTAGCAAACTTGATGATGGAAATATCTCATTCCTTGTTCTTCTAGACCATTCCAAGGCATTTGACTCTGTGGACCATGAAGTTCTCTGCTTAAAGCTGCTCAAAATGTATAATTTCTCAACTTTATCAACACGTTTAATTTCATCGTACTTATCAGGCCGAAGTCAATCTGTTTGTGTAAATAATAAAATATCTCACTCGTTACGTGTTTTGAAAGGCGTGCCACAAGGGTCAATACTTGGGCCACTACTTTTTACACTCTATATAAATGATTTGGAACAAAAACTACGATACTGTAATGTACACATGTACGCTGATGATGTACAACTTTATATAAGTGGTGACTCAACTAATATAAATAACTGTGTTGAGAAACTAAATTCCGATCTAAAACATGTTCATGAATGGGCAAATTCGAATGGATTATGTATAAATCCCAAGAAGTCTAAGTGTTTGGTAATTGCCAAGAAAAATTTAAAGTTGTCCGTTGAACCATTAATAATGCTTGATAACAATAAAATTGAAATTGTGTCTACGGCCAAAAATCTTGGTATCAATTTTAATTGTACACTTACATGGTCTGACCACATAAATGCTGCTGCAGGAAAAACATTTGCAAAGTTACGATCTCTTTGGAATACTCAATTTTTTACACCACCTAATATTAGAATTCTACTTGCAAAATCTTATTTAATACCTACATTACTATATGGTTGCGAAATATATGCTAGTTGTGACTCAAGGAGTCTGACAAAACTTATATCTACTTACAACGCTATACTGAGATATGTTTTTAATTTGAGGAAATATGACCACATCTCTCAGTACTCTAAAAAGCTCTATGGAGTTACAATTACTAATCTCTTGAAAATAAGAACTTTGATCCTCTTACACAAAATCGTATACACTCATGAACCACCATACCTCTTCGAAAGAATCCAATTTACACGTTCTAGTAGATCTAATGACATTATACATATAAGACATCGAAGTTTAATATCTGACTGGCAATTCTATGTTAATTCAGTCCGTATTTGGAACACACTACCTTCGACCATTAAATTTATAAGCAACGCTCTGCATTTTAAAAGAGAACTCTTTCTGTACTACTCATAAAAACTTTTAATTTTGATTTTTGATATTATTATATTATTTTTCTATGCTATTGTAATCTTGTTATTACTTATATTATATAAGAAGGTTTTTAATTGAATTATTTAATGTTCAATGTTCAATGTAAAATTTTATTCTCATTTTTTGTTTCTCCTATGTTGATATCCATATCTTCAATTACTCAATGTTTTTCTTTAATAATCTATTGTATTATTCTTAATTTTACTTTAAGCAATGTAAAATTTCCATAATGCTTTTTTACTTGTTACTAATCCTGTACTTTAATTATAAGATTTATGTCTTGTTGTATAGGATACTATAATAAATAAATAAATAAACCCAATTTGAGTAAGAGCTATATGACAATTTGGATCTTATGGCAATTTATGTCGATTTCATATGGGTAATTTGTATGGGGGCTAGGTCTGAACATGGACCGATTCTCACCAATTTCAATAGCGTTCATCCCATGGCCAATAAAAGCTTATATACCAAATTTCATCAAAATATATTCATATTTGCGACCTGCAGTTTGATTACAAGGTTTACATGGACACACAGACGGACGGACGGACGGACGGACGGACATTGTTAAATCAACTCAAAAAGTGATTCTAATTCGATCGGTATAATTAAAGATGGGTCTAGGTCAAATATTTTTGGTTGTTACAAACAGCAGCACAAAGTCATTATACCCAAACCACATAGTGGTATAGGGTATAAAAAGTACACGGGCCAAATCACCGCATTCGGTAACGAAATTTTTCGATCGAAATTATTTTTTTATTTTCCAAAATAAAATACTAAGAATCATTTTGCTTTGTCAAATTTAACGAATAATGGCCCCTAGTTAAGAGTAAAAATTAAACGAGGGCTGATGTTTGTCCGTCTTCTCTAAATAATAAACCAAAATATGGAATTTTGATTGATTTTACTCGATATCGAATGTGGTGATTTAGCCCCAGCCTTTGTAATATGAGAGTAGATAAACTTTAGTTCACTTTATGACAAAATGCTCCATAAATAGAGAGTTCAGAATAAGATATTTAGGAAAATTCTGTATATATCAAAACGAATTAATAAATACTAGCAGAGCCCAGCTCTCGAAATTCGAGTGCAAATTCTAGGAAATTTTATTTTATTATTCAATTTATTTCTTTCAATGTTTTTTAATCTATTTAATTCATTCAGTTTATTTCATTATAAATATTTGTTGTACACACAGAAATAAAGGCCACCTTGTATGCCACCTAAAGGTATTCAAATTTTTGGCAATTCACAATTCAACACAGGGTATGTGTTATGCAATTATTGTAATGCAATCTGTACGTTAACTTTCATGTTGTATAAAGTAAAGTTGATTGTGCACGCATAACTTTCCTCAAACTCAACGAATTTAAACAGTTAATCTGTACGTTGACTTTCGTGTTGCATAATGTAAAGTTGATTTCTCAACGAATTTAAGCAGTTAATAGCTCAAAAGAAAGAGCTTGATCCACTGAGTGTTAAGAGAGTGGAACGATCAAGATCCATTCATTAGAAGAGGAGCTATAATAAATCGAATTACTTGAGTGAATGTGTCCTATAAGAAATGTACAGGGAAGAACCGCGTTTGAATATAACTTGAGTAAGGTGGGAGTTGAATAAATTTCAATGATTGATGACATATCTGTGTCCAAATACCTTTCATAAAACAAATGAAGGAAATCGGCCGGATAGAACGGCCAGACGGACTGACTTTAGTTTTCATAAATTTTTTTAATCTTCTTAAATATATTTACGCTGATCCCTGACTCACTGACTGACTGACTGATTCTGTAACGCTGAAATAATACACACACATAACACTCCCTACAAAGCTATGCGAAATACACAGACAAAATTTAATCTTTCTCATTTTATACAAACCTACACACAATTTTCTCTCTTCTTTGTTACCGACCAGTGCTGCTAATAAAATCTTCTGAAAATCGACAATTTTGGAAATTTAATCGCCAAAATCGTCATTTTTAAAACAGGAAATTGCCAAGAAAATTTTACCGCTTATACAATTCGAAAAAATATTACAAAAGGAAACAATAAAATTTATTTATATCATTCATATTACGAATATTATTACAGCATTGGTTATTTCTATATATAAAAATGTATTAGTGATGAAATTTCAACGAAAAAAATTTAACACAGTAATCAACTAAATAATTTTATTGACATGTATCTATAGCTGAAACATATAATGTAGGTTTAAAGTATCGCCGTAATTAAAACTTAAATCTTAAATGGAGATGCTATTCAAGGTATTTCCGTTTTGAAACGACTTGACCCAGAATTAAATCTATACATATTTTGTAATTTACATTAAAACTGAACAAAAACTATCAATTTTCGATAAACAACCCATCAATTTTTAACCCTTGAAGTCGTAATTTTTATACTACTGAAAATTTTAAATATTCAATCATCATTTTAACAAATTTAACAAATCATTTTAACAAATTGAAAAATCGTCGAAATTACAATAAGTTGACAAAACTGGCAGCACTGCTAACGACAATAGCAGTACATATGCAGACTTCGTGCTACATATGGAATAAGTTGAACGCAAAAAATGCATAAAAAAACTTATATCTATTCAAATTCTTTTTTAAATTCCCTTTGTTGGTCAATGTAAAAATTCTGAAAAAAAAGTAATGAATGAAATTTTAAACATTTTTACTTCTTTTATCAAACAAAACTTTTTTGTTTTTCATCTCAAAAATGTTTTGTATTGTTAGGAGTGCTTTCGCTCCGGTTCTCTGGTACCAAAGAGAAGGCTTTTTTTTTGATAAATATTTGAGAAAAAAGAGATCTTCAATGTGGATTTTGTTGTTTTCCAACATATGATTTCGTTTAAAGCTCTGTATTGAAAAGCACTTGAAAAAATAGTGCAATGTTAAGTTTAAAATTTAAATTATTCTAACTTTGCATAAATTACATTGTACTTTCAGAAGAGAGGTGGGAAAATAATTTTTTTTACTCATAATATTATTTTTTGCATAATTTGCTTTAAAAAATTTAGACAAACATAAATTACGTAAATAGGTATATTTAAGATTTTAATTTGAATAATTTATTGAAATTATAATGGAAGAATTAAAGGCGATTTGCAACAATAAATTTTTTTGAAGTAAAACTAATACGCTCTTATTTTTTATTATACCCTATACCACTATGTGGTTTGGGTATAATGACTTTGTGCTGCTGTTTGTAACAACCAAAAATATTTGACCTAGACCCATCTTTAATTATACCGATCGAATCAGAATCACTTTCTGAGTTGATTTAACAATGTCCGTCCGTCCGTCCGTCCGTCCGTCTGTGTGTCCATGTAAAGCTTGTAATCAAACTGCAGGTCGCAAATATGAATATATTTTGATGAAATTTGGTATATAAGCTTTTATCGGCCATGGGATGAACGCTATTGAAATTGGTGGGAATCGGTCCATGCTCAGACCTAGCCCCCATACAAATTACCCATTTGAAATCGACATAAATTGCCATAAGATCCAAATTGTCATATAGATCTTACTCAAATTGGGATTGTATGCGTTCATTACATCCACTAATGAGTAGTCCAAAAATGATCCCTTTGACCCCATATAGAGCTGCTTCCCGATCTTCACTTAAATCTATTAAAAAACAAAAATATTGCACTGATTCTTCTCAAATTTTGTTTGTATATATTTTTGCAAAATACAAGAGACTTTACCAAACATGATCAGGATCGGTCCATTTTTGGACCTAGTCCCTTTATAGATATAGCATCCGATATGAACTTTTTCATATCTGCAGCCAAAAAAATTAATAAAAATCCCACTCAAATTTGGTTTTTGCTTATTTTCAATGTCCAGTTAGTTGGTCCTAAGAGATAGGGTTTCTAAACGCATGGTATAGGGTATCGTATAGTCGGTCTAGACCCACTATAATTTTCTTACTTGTTTTTTTTTTGATTTATAGACAACTTTGCAAAAAATTTAGTTCTCTTTTTTCAGTTTACATGTATGAGAGTGTTGTGTCAAAATTTGAAGTAAATCAGAGCAAAACTTAAGAAAATACAGGGTTTCCAACGACCGGCCTCATACGGTATATAGTGTATAAATCAGTTTTTAAAAAACTTTAAACCGATTTTATCGCAAATAAATGTTCGAAGACCGTGAACATCATAACTCAAAATCTTCTTGACCGATTCTTTTGAAATTTTACACACTACACACATAAATCAGCAGGTAACCACTAAGTTTTTTTTTGAATTCCATTTTCGTCCCCATTTTTTAACAACAAATTCCCGAAATTGTATAGCAAAAATGGTTTTTCACTTCAAAATGCTGCCAAAAAAATAAATCGAAAAAACTCTTCGTGACTACTTCAGGAAAGATGTCACCTTTTAAACGCATTTCAACTTTTTTATTTCACATGATCCGGTAACGTGTTATGATGTTCACCGCAAAACAATAATGCCTACGGAGATTCGTTGTCACGGACTTATTTATTAAAATTTGAAATTGAAAATTTTTTGAAAGATTCTTCAAACGTTTTTTTTTTCTATGCTATTCTATTTTCTGTACAATAAAATGGAGTGCGGTTATAACGAACTCGGCGGGACCGGCCAAATTAGTGCGTTATAGACTAAGTTCTTTGTAACCGTAGTATTTTTTTGTTTTGTCCGAAAGATTTTAAAACTTTTTTTAATTGAATAAGTTTATTTATTTTGATGCATTTTAAAAAGTTAAAACATAAATTAAATTATTAAAAATATACATATTTATAGTTTGTCTTAATAAGACTAAAATTACCGAGTTTCTATCAAAATAAAATATTTTTTTAAAATCATATAATATTAAAAACTCCTTATATATTGAATCAGAAAGTATAAAGCAAAGGTTGTCTACTGGCAAACTTTTGCGAATATAAGTATACATAAAAGGACCTTTTACACAACTTCATTTGAAAATCGAAGTTTTTGTTTTGTATTTTTTACAACTGTTTTTCGATTTTTATACCCTATACCACTATGTGGTTTGGGTATAATGACTTTGTGGTGCTGTTTGTAACAACCAAAAATATTTGACCTACACCCATCTTTAATTATACCGATCGAATCAGAATCACTATCTGATTCGATTTAACGATGTACGTCCGTCCGTCCGTCCGTCCGTCTGTGTGTCCATGTAAAGCTTGTAATCAAACTGCAGGTCGCAATTATGAACATATTTTGACGAAATTTGGTATTTGATCTTCTATCGGCCATGGGATAAACGCTGTTGAAATTGGTGAGAATCGGTCCATGTTGAGATCTAGCCCCCATACAAATGACCCCTATGAAATCAACATATATTGCCATAAGATCCAAATTATCATACAAATCTTAGTCAAATTGGGTTTGTATTTATATATTACATCCATTAATCAGTAGTCCAATAATAATCCCTATTGGACAACTCTTAGTCATAGTCCCCATATAGAGCTGCTTCCCGATCTTCACTTAAATCTATCAAAAAAGAAAAATATTGCACTGATTCTTCTCAAATTTTGTTTGTATAAATTTGCAAAATACAAGAGACCTTGCCAAACATGGTCAGGATCGGTCCATTTTTGGGCCTAGTCCCCATATAGATATAGCATCCGATATGAAATTTTTATACCCTATACCACTATGTGGTTTGGGTATAATGACTTTGTGCTGCTGTTTGTAACAACCAAAAATATTTGACCTACACCCATCTTTAATTATACCGATCGAATCAGAATCACTATCTGATTCGATTTAACGATGTCCGTCCGTCCGTCCGTCCGTCCGTCTGTGTGTCCATGTAAAGCTTGTAATCAAACTGCAGGTCGCAAATATGAATATATTTTGACGAAATTTGGTATTTGATCTTTTAGCGGCCATGGGATAAACGCTGTTGAAATTGGTGAGAATCGGTCCATGTTGAGATCTAGCCCCCATACAAATGACCCCTATGAAATCAACATATATTGCCATAAGATCCAAATTATCATACAAATCTTAGTCAAATTGGGTTTGTATTTATATATTACATCCATTAATCAGTAGTCTAAAAATGATCCCTATTGGACAACTCTTAGTCATAGTCCCCATATAGAGCTGCTTCCCGATCTTCACTTAAATCTATCAAAAAACAAAAATATTGCACTGATTCTTCTCAAATTTTGTTTGTATATATTTTTGCAAAATACAAGAGACTTTACCAAACATGGTCAGGATCGGTCCATTTTTGGGCCTAGTCCCCATATAGATATAGCATCCGATATGAACTTTTTCATATCTGCAGCCGAAAAAATTAAGAAAAATCCCACTCAAATTTGGTTTATGCTTATTTTCTATATCCAGTTAGTTGGGTCTGAGAGATAGGGTCTCTAAACGCATGGTATAGGGTATCATATAGTCGGTCTATACCGACTATAATTTTCTTACTTGTTTTTTTTAAGAAATTTTAAAAACATTAAAACAATTTTTTTAAAAATATAAAAAATATAGGAAAATACTGAAATGAAAAAAAAAATTTTGTTTGTTGAAACCAAAATAAACGGGCGCCGAGGCGCCACACAATCAACTAGTATATAAGATTTTAAACGGTGAAACACCAAATACAGAAAGATGATGATAAATTAATTTATGTGAATTAATTTAAAAAGACACAAATTGTTAAAAATATGTAAACAATAACAGACGACTTTATGTCAATGTTATTAACTATATCCCATTCTTTGTTTATGTTTCTATTATATATCTATAATATTAATAGGCTAGGAGATTTCTTGTGACTGATGTTTTGTTCTACCGTTTTATCCCGATTTTGACCAAACGTATATTATTTGATTTGCAGATTTAGAGATTTTTAAATTTTGTCCTTTGTTTTGAGTAAATTGCATTTAAAGTTGCTACTAACACATACATAAAATTATAGTCACAATGCTATGTGTGAGTTTATTCAATTTTTAAATTTGTTAATGTGTTTGTAATAAAAATGAGTTTGTTTTTATACCCTATACCACTATGTGGTTTGGGTGCAATGACTTTGTGCTGCTGTTTATAACTACCGAAAATATTTGACCTAGACCCTTTTATCAGAATCACTTTCTGAGTCGATTTAGCGATGTCCGTCCGTCCGTCTGTGTGCCATGTAAACCTTGTAATCAAACTACAGGTCGCAAATATAAATATATTTTAATGAAATTTAGTATATACGCTTTTATCGGCCACAGGATGAACGCTGTTGAAATTGGTGAAATTATCATATAGATCTCGGTCAAATTGGGTTTGTGTGTGTTTGTTACATCCATTAATGAATAGTCCAAAAACGGTCCATATGGGACAACTCTTGGTCATAGGCCCCATATAGAGCTGCTTCCCGATTTTCACTTAAATCTATCAAAAAACAAAAATATTGCACAGATTTTTCTCAAATTTTGTTTGTATATAATTTTTCAAAATGTAAGTGCCTTTAACAAATATGGTCGGGATCGGTACATTTTTCGACCTAGGCCCCATATAAATATAGCATCCGATATGAACTTTTTCGTATCTGCAGCCAAAAAAATTAATAAAATGCCACTCAAATTTGTTTTATGCTTATGTTCTATATTCAATTAGTTGGACCGAAGAGATAGGGTCTCTAAACCATAGTATAGGGTATCATATAGTCGGTCTAGACCGACTATAATTTTCGTACATGTTTTTGTGTTGATATGTGAATTGGCTTTAATTGATTAGCATACTTTTAGGGTCTTTATTTAATGAATTATGCTCGTATTTCGAGGGCTGGAATCTCCTAGTATATATTGTTGTATTATATTTTATATGTAACCCTCGACTGCATGCATTATGATCCAGTGAAAAAAAATTTTGTATACCCTATACATACCATCATGTGGTCAGGATATAATGAGTTTGTAATGTGATGTTTGTAACTACCATCTTTTATTATACCGATCGACACAGAATAACTTTCTGAGTTGATTTAGCGTCCGTGTCCGTGGAAACCTTGTAATCAAACTACAAGTGGCAAATGTGAATATATAAATAGCTGAAACCTAGAACTCAGAACTTTAATGAAATTGGTGAAAATTGGTGCATATAAATGATCCTATGAGATCGACTTAAATTGCCATAAGATCCAAATTATCATATAAATATCGGTCGAATTGGGTCTGTATTATTGCATTCATTAATCAGTAGGCTAAAAATAAATCCTATAGGAAAATTTTTAGTCATAGCCCCAATATAAAGCTGCTTCCCAATCTTCGCTTAAAGCTAACAAAAACAAAAATATTGCGTAGATTTTCCTCAAATTTCGTTTGTATATGTTTTTGCAAGAAATAAGTGAATTTATATAAATATAGCATTCTATATGAACTTTTTCAAATCTACAGGCAAAAAATTAAATAGAACTTCCGCTCAGATTTAGTTTATGCTTAGTCTCTACATGTTTATTTTGTATAGCCTCTAGACCGACTATAGTTTTATAGTTCCTTTTGTGGAATTTATTTTTTGAATGGAATTATTAAGATATGCTTATAAAATTTTTTGAGATTTAAAAATTTATTGTCATATATGGCGTAAATGCAACAAACATAATCTACATTTTTTTAAAATTTTTATATTTATATTTTACTTGGGCAATTCAATAACTTAAAAGTTGTTAAAAATTGTATAAAGGAACATGAGTAAAAAATATAAAAAGAACATTTCAAAAAGAATGAAGATAATTAGTATTATAAAAAAGAAAACAGAACGATCTACTTATGCAAGGAATGAAGTAAAGCAATTTCTGTCTTTGCTCAAACAAATATGCATCTCGCATTGAGTGAAGCTTATAAAAGATCGAAATTTGCAATCATTTTGACAGGTCTGCCTTACCTCTTTCCATTCTGGAAGATGAGCGGTAGAATCCAGTAGCACAGCATTTAGTGGAAATTTTGGCGGCGAACTATGCTTTTTCTTAGCTTTCTTTGGCACATAAGTGGAAGTCGGGGTTGCCTATTTGCTGGAGTATTTGGTTGAGGTTTTCCCTACCTTGCTCAGATGTTTTGCCGCTGGCCGCTTGACATCTAATAAAGGCATGAATAAATAAAAAAAAAAAAAATCTTCCTGCATGGAATCTAGAAGTTCTAAACCTACTACATATTTGTTATAAATATCTACAACTTTTGGGCAATCTGTTTCCAAATACTTTTTTCACGTCTACTGTGTCATCTTTTTGTAGCCGTTGCATCACTTTCCAAGAATGTCGATAGTATGTTAACTGTATTGGTATCAAACCAGGATACGAAGGACACCTTTTCATTATCTATTTCTGCAACTTTGGCGGTAGAATTCCCACGTCCAATGTTGGAATGCACGCTCACTTAAAAATGGCTGTTCTATGAAATGCGTGATTTCATGAGTTCTACAGGCACAATTGAAAAACAATCTAATAAACACTATTCACTAAGCTATATATTCCATAAAAATATTATAAGACTGTATTAACTTACATGGACCTTTAAAAAGAAATGTTTTATTTAAGCTATGAAGTGACAAAGCGCACTGACTGAGGTTTTCTATGCAGCTATAAGCTAATTAATGCTTTTCAAAGACGACTATTTTTCGTAACTGCTAATTTCGAATTTGAAAATGAAAAGCCATATAGGACTACTTGTGCAGTAGAGGGTTAAACAATATTTAAATGTGATTGAGAAATTAGAAAAATAGTTTCCTAAAATGTTCTGCGTTGCTTAAATATTGTATAGTTGGAGGTAGCAAGTTCTAAAGACGAATTTATTGAATATAAAACTGCCATTCAGAGACAAAATTTCTTTGCCTTATTTGGATTATAGAATTATTTATTCTTGAATTTGATATGGATATCCGATAAAAAAAAAATATAGGCTAGCATGTAAACATAGTTTTATATATCCGTATCAATGATCGTATCTTCAAGAAATCGCAAAAACTTACAACGTAACGTTTTCGTTCGTAATATCGTATGTGGGTTGATTTTCTCAAATTATGGACGTTTTATAATATAGAATTAAACTTGGATGTTAATTTTCTATATCTAATAGAATCACAACTAGTAAATAGGTGCATCCATACAATAAACTTGGAATTAGCTAGGTTTCATCAAGTAGAACTCTACATGGACTAGTATAAGGTATTGAGTTTTCCACAGTGATGGAAGCATTGAATATGCTTTTCCTGAAGCGATATTTATATGATCAGACGAGGTGAGAGTTTTATTGAAAATAATGCCAAGATTTTAATTTACCGAAAATTTATGCTACATGCTAAATATTATAGTGCCTTGTTATAAATCAATTTACCGTGTAAAAAACTTAAACGATGGCCCGCCCTATCGTTTAAAGATTAATTCACCATATGAAAAAACACCCTACCAAAAACAATTGCTATATTTCGTCGTAAAGATGAAACCACATTGCGTTTACATCATATTGGGTATGAAAGTGATAAATACTTTAAAACAGCGCTCAGCCTTAAAATAGATAAGCAATTAAAAGCAGCCTTAACTCTACGAAGAATTGTATACGTGGACCAATTGATCCAGTTTTTTCCAACACCAAACTGAATCCATGATTGTTCTTGTATATGTCAATAATATTAATAGGCTAGGCGATTTCTTGTGACTGTTGTTTTGTTGCACCGTTTTATCCCGATTTGGACCAAACTTATATTATTTTTAGCCGTTTCTCAGATTTACAGATTTTTAAATATTTTCCTTTATGTTTAGTAAATTGCAACTTTAATACTACTAACTCATGCATAAAATTATACAATGCTATGTGTGTGTTTGCAATAAAAATAAGTTTGTTTTTTGTGTTGATTTGTGAATTGGCTATAATTGATTAGCATACCTTTAGGGTCTTTATTTAATGAAAAAAATAAATTTTCGTAGAATTTGCGCTCGAATTTCGAGGGCTGGAATCTGCTAGTATATATTATTATATATTTAATATTTTTAGCAATTCAAATGGTTATAATATTTTTTTACGTGTTTGTTTCCGAATAATTTAAAATTTTTAAGAGAAATTATAATTGCGTATGTTGGTCATCAATCCATCTTTAATGATCAATATTAATCGTTGTTGCTCTAAAGACAGCAGTTATGCTAAATCAGATTCATACATTAATACGCAAAGTTTGAACAATAAAGTCGATGAGCTAAAATACCTCTTTCTATCTTCTGGAATTGACATAGTTTAATAGCAAAATAAGTGGTAAACTATATATCTGTGGTCACAAGCATTAACCGCCTAAGTTGAATATCATTCTTTTGAGAAAAATAACTTTTTATATAAATGTAATGGGGCTGCATTACGACTTAGGTCCGTATGTTTTCATTAATAACTTTTTAATAAACAGTGTTAGGGGAATTGTGATTTCACGTTAGAGCGTTTTTAGTAGAACATGATAGCAAAGATAACCCAAATCGTTCTTAAGTCGACTTAGGCGGTTATCACTTGTGACCACAGATATATAGTTTACCTGGGTATAGTCTCTATCGAGCGGGCAGGGATACACTGGTGATACATCACCTTGTATTATTGTGAAAAACGAAATTTAAATCTGATTTAATAAGTGAAATTGAATAATTTAGAACTTAATCAGGGTTAAGATCAAATGTCTTTACTATATATGTACGGTCATTCAAAGAACTGTCCCAGTGTATTTCTAATGCTAACAAATATGGGTACAACAAAACTATAAGCTCAATTATTCGCATATTTGTATTGTTTGTTATTGCACTGTTATCTTCAAATACAATATCATAAATTTGTTGAAATTAGTAACGGTTACAAGAATGATTAAAACATGTGTTAAATAGTTATTGGGTCAGTTTATTGAGTTTACATATATTTGATGCATCATGGCTACAAAAATGGTGAAATTTTTCAATTCTATGCAAAATTTTTTTTTAAACTAATTTTTAAGTAAAATTGTCAATATTTTGAGACATTTCTCCATTTATGTTGTCATAACTCAAAAACAGCTACTCCGATTTTGTTAAATTAAATTTAAAAATATTAAGATTTACAATATCTTTAAATCATATATGTTGTTGTTTTTAATCTGATCAATTGTTTAAAACTCACGAAACAAATTGTTTGAAAAAAAATGGTAAAAAAATTTTTTTTTTCTTTTAAAAAAATCTGGAAAAAATCGAAAACTGCAAAAAGTATTAAATTTTATTTATTTATAGTGAAGCTACATATCATGTGAATTAAACGAGATATGGATCATGACATCCGATGCATGCTTTAGGTTTTTATTCACAATTAATAGAAGGTGTCGCATTTTTATAAGCACTGTCATTATTTCTTTGGGTTACATAACAAAATGGTATAATAACAAGTAAGAGTGTTAAATTCGGCTGTGCCGAATCTTTGATACCCTTCACCTCGGTTTGAGTATTGATGATAAATGTAAACAAAATATTGGAGAAATATGCATGCATTTCCTATATACATGCGTTTCCGGTTATCTGACATAACTTCTCGTTTGATTTAGTTTTTGCTAATTAAATAGCTCGCCCGAACCTCCATTGCAAAGGTAATGGTTGTGTAGGGTGTCTATATGCATTAAATCCTGCTAATTAGAGATGGCTGTATAGTTTCTTTTAACTGGCGAAATATTTTTTCATTGCGGCCATATATGTCGGATGGAGTAACAAAATAATAACCACACAAAAGCTCTCTCAAAGAGAATAAATTTTTAATAATAAATAATCAAATTAGGGATGCCAAACGCAAAAAACCAAATGTCCCAAACATTTTAAATAAAATAATTTGTTATCTTTATTTGCTGAAAAACTTCAAATATTCATCCAAAAAAAATTTTGAAAATATATATATAAATTACATTCTCATCAAATTGCGTTTATTTATGTAACAATTTTTATATTCGGAATTCTTAAATATCATTTAAGGTTTAATAAAATTCATTGAATTAAAATTAATGTTTTCTGTAGTCCGATTCTGTAAATTTCAACGATCCGACAATCGCAAAATATATAGACAGCTATTGTTGTTTGCACTAAGGATAAAGTGATTTACTAAGTACATACATACATGTTAACGACAGTCGACAAATCTATTTTTCTATTTACTTAAATTGTAAACGAGTGGCACCTCTGTCAAAATAAGCGAAAAACACAAAAGAATACAAAAAAAAAAAAAAAAAACAAATTACTTCGTGTTTGACAGGATGATTTTATGTTTATGTTTAATATCTTTATTTTGTTAACTAATATTTCTGTTTATTTATTTGAAAATTAAATAATGAATTGAATACGCTATTTAATTTTTTTATTTATATAGAAAAAGTTTTTTAATAAAAGCAAAATATTTTCACTATTTTATGATTTTTATTTATGTATGACGACATTTCAACCTAAAAATTTAAGTTTTTATCGATTGAATAAACAACACAAAAATGGTTGTCGTTTAGATAACAACAACAGCTGAGTTTCACAATTGCGAATATCGTTTAAAAATTTTACTGATAATTTTGCTTTTCTTTTTTAACGATTCGATTAATTTCTATTAATTTCTCCTGAATGCCAATATTTTTTTTAAATGTAAACATTTTTTAAATGTAAACATATTTGGTGTTTTTTTTTTTGGAATTTGATGCAATTGATGTCTTCTAAATTTAAAATTATTATTTCCGACGTTTTGATATGATTTTCTGAAATTCAATTAATATTTTATAATTTATAATTGGAAATTTTAATTCCAGTTTTTAGAATCGATATTTTCTAAAATTTGAATGGAAAATTTAAAAAGTGCAATTTTGTATTTATGTGAATAATAATGCTTTAGTAATTATAAACGATTTTTAAAAATTAGAAGTAATCGCAATCAGATATTTTGTAGGTAAAGCAGAATAGTAATTCTATATAATTATGTAGAACTGTTTTGAAAGCAAAAAACTCATTGATGAACTCGGTAACTCTATTTTGTAAAGACAACAAAAAGTTAGTATGCCAAACTTATGTTCATATTTGTAAAAGAATAATGAAAAAACGTATGAAATAAAAGACCAGCCCGTGTATACTATTAACATTGTGCTGTATGATATCTATTTGAAAATATTGACATTCATGTTAAAATAGAAATAACTATTGCAAAGCTAATTAGAACAAAAACTGTGGCGCCATCTACTGTGGCATAGTCACGTTGAGCAAATTGAAGTGACACTCTGTTAATGCAAAATAAATGTATTTTCCCCACAACAAAATATTGCAGAATTTTATGTAAATAAAATAATATACCGATTTATTTCTAACATTCAGTTATTATGGATATACATATATAGAATATATGTATATTATTTGTATTATTTAATATGTGTATCTATGTATGTGTAAATACTACACACAAAAAATACAACATCAAACGTTATTTTTGTGTTTTTCTCTTGAAATAAATTAATACATAAAAATTTTTTTTGCTAAATTTACATTCTTTTCTTTTTATTAACAACTAGGTATTTTAGCATTATTTGCTTTAGATGTTGGTGAATTTTTACTCCCATTATATTAACTCGTAGTGTCTGCTTGTCGAAAAAATTTTTGTTCGATTTTAACCCCTTTCCCGTAACCTAATCGATCTGAAACTCTGCAGGCAGGTTCGTGGCAATGACAGAAATTATCTAGTAAATTTTTTTACTAGAGAGTTGATAAAAAAAATGTACAAAGGGTTAGTTTTTATTATATTATTACCACAACAACCACAAAAACAACAAGTCCAGCTATGACAACAATATAATATTTAGAATAACAACAAGAACACTATAGAAACATCATATTTTTCATTTTTTTTTACTTTTTCAAAGATTTCCCTGGACCTGTTCCACCGATTTTAATGATTTTTGAAATAGAAATCTTCCCATGGATTTGGTGAATCATTCTCACTAAAAATGATCACCTTAGCTATCCTATTGAGGGCGTGGTCGTGACAAGAACAACATAGAAAATTATATTTTTTCAAGACTTTTTTTAGTTCTTCAGTCACATCTCGGGCCCTAATTGACCGATTTGGACGATTTCAACTAGCAAACTTTTCAGGATGTTAGTGAATCATTTTTTATGCCAACGAGCATCCTAGCTACCCGATTGATGCAGTCATCGTGATTTCCACAGACGGACAGACGGACAAACGGACATCGCTATATCAACTACGGTTGTTATAAGGATCAAAAATATATATATTTTTTGGGGTCCAAATGTTTTTTTCTAATTATTACAAACGGAATGACAAACTTATATATACCGTCTGCACACTGGAGTGGAGGGTATAAAAATGCAGAACATAGAAAGTAGGTGCATTTTACGACACGGATTTTTGGCAAACCCCCTTTACATGTACAAAATTATTTGGAAAAGTTTATAATATTTTTATTATTCTCAGAATTAAAAAAAAAATGTAATAAAAAAAATGTAATTTGACTTTTATGATTGCGGTAGCAAAGTAATAAACGCTCATAAATTTTCGTGGACGCTGAATTGTTGTTCTTGCTCATACCTAATCCGTTCAAAGTCAATTAAACGTAAAAAAAGCAATGTGCACTTTTTTTTATTGATGTGTGTTTTTCCGTTGTCTACCCGTAAAGGAATTTTGCACACGCAAACTGTACCCATACAAAGGGTTATCCCAAATTATATTATCGTATCACAAAACAGGTCCATAGATGTGGCACACTTGGAAATCGCGCTCAGTATTTATAAGAGCTCGTTTAGCCGTTTTTTCATTCAAGAAGTGTTTGCCATAACGGAATCATCATTTTATCCTACATAAAGGTTAAAGTCATTCAGCTTAGAAGTTAAACACAATTTTCAAGTAATAATAAAAATGAGCACGAAAGGCAGAACATTTGTATGTAAAAACAATCCGGATTTATTTTGTTATGTGTGCGGCCACTCTATCACCGGGAAAAAACTGAAATCCTTTCCTTCCCTCCCAGGAATAAATTTTGTTTTACCACCTGTGGTAAAGGAAAGTTTATTCCCTGGGGAAGCATAGCTGAGGGCTACGGGGCGCGTCATAGGTTGCGGATAATGAAACGGCCCATAGATATATGGGTTAGCTGCGAATTAAATAAGCAGTCGCGGACAGCTCAGCGGTTGGAGTGGTGGGTCTCAGAGGAAGTGAGGGTGGCACCAAGCTTTCATTAAATTCTGATTGCCTATGAAGCTCTGACGACATGGCGAGCAATTGGCGCCATCTAATTAACCAATTTGCTAACCTTCAGAAGGCAACGGGAAACCACTGAAGTAACACTTCCCTAGAAAACTATATGCAAGACACAAATAATCAACGGCCCTCAGTCTCCTGCAACACGAGGGTGCTAAGAATCCCCGGAGGTAAAACAAAACAAACCATAAACATAGCTACTTGGAATGTACGCAGCTTATATGAACCAGGTAAATTGATAAACACTATCAGAGAAATGAAAAGATTGAAGATAGATATTCTTGGTATAAGTGAAACATGGTTACCAAACTCAGGTATACGTCGATTGGACGATACCAATGTATACTACTCTGGTAATGATACAACACTACACAGAAGAGGTGTAGGTGTTATAATTGAACAAACCGTTCAAAAAAGTGTAACTGATTTTATTCCAATATCCGATAGGGTAATGCTAATTAAATTTGATGCAAAACCCCTAAAACTAAATATTATTCAATTATATGCTCCCACTGCGGATAGTTCAGAAAATGAAATAGAACAGTTCTATGATGAGATAACTGAGGTTTTGAAATTGACTAGACCACATGACATTAATATAATCATGGGTGATTTTAACGCCAAAGTTGGCAAATCAAAAACAAAAGATGTCACAGGTGAATTTGGATTAGGTGATCGAAATGAAAGAGGTGATCGATTAATACAATTCTGTCAAGAAAAGAGTTTTAAAGTAACTAATACTTTCTTTTCGTTGCATCCAAGAAGACTATATACCTGGACATCACCATTACACAGCACCGAAAATATTGTACGTAACCAAATAGATTACATACTAATAAATGGACGTTTTGCTTCGTCAATACTCAAAGCAACAACATATCCTGGAGCAGACGTACCGTCAGACCACAATTTGTTGTTTGCCAAACTAAAACTAAAGCTTTCTACTACAAAAAAGCCAAAACAACAATCTCAGCTCGATCTTGAAAAATTGAAAAACGTACAATTTAAAAATACTTTTATTTGTAAGATAAACCAAGAAATTGAAAATATCTATGGGACGAAACAACGACTATGTTAAATAACATAGCAAACACAAATATTGGTTTTAAACGTAAAAACCGTAACCAGAAATGGATCACAGATGAAATTCTGATATTGATGGATGAAAGAAGAAAACACAAAAATAATAATGACTATGAATATAATCGTTTACAAAATCTTATCAGAAGAAAAATACGTGAAGCTAAAAATAACTTGATGGAACAACAATGTTTAGAAATTGAAAATTTGCAAGCAAAACACGACGAATTCAATCTTCATAAAAAGATAAAAGATGTATGTAATATAAGAAAAAATATTCATGCAAATATCTTGGTAAACGAGCTTAATGAAATAGTTCCAGAACCCTCTGATAAAAAAGAAATATAGATACAATATATAAGAGACCTTTTTTCAGATGATTCTAGATCTGTTAACAACGACCAATTGCAAATTCCGGCATTGGAAGGTCCAATAATTACAAAATAAGAAATAGTTAAGGCAGTAGATCAATCCAAAAATAATAATTCAGTAGGGTGCGATGAAGTACCAACAGATGTACTTAAACTCCTTGATGAAAAAGGTATTAAAATACTTGAAAAAGTTTTTAATTATGTATATGATACAGGCATCCTTCCAAACAAATGGCTAAAGTCTACATTTATAGCACTGCCAAAAAAGAGTAACGCGAAAAGATGTAAGGATTTTAGACTAATAAGTCTTATTTGTCATTGACTTAAAATATTCTTAAAAATAATACATCAACGTATATACAAAAAATGCGAATTGTATATGGGTAGAATACAGTTTGGTTTTAAAGAATCAATGCGAACTCGCGAAGCTCTGTTTAGCATACAAGTGTTAATACAGAATTGCAAGGATGTACAAAAGGACGTATTTATTTGCTTTATAGATAACGAAAAAGCTTTTGACAGAGTTCAACATGATAAGTTAATAGAAATACTAAGATTAATCAATATAGACAGTAAAGATATTAACTGTATAAAATCTTGGAATCAAAATGCGGAAGTCCGTGTTGGAGACCTAGTGACTGAAAGCATTCCCATAAACAGAGGAGTTCGTCAGGGATGCATTTTATCCCCATTGCTTTTTAACATTTATTCAGAATGCATATTTGAAGAAACTCTTAATCATATGGACATTGGAATAAAAGTAAATGGTCAACATATAAACAATATTCGTTACGCAGATGATACAACACTGTTGGCAGATAACATGAATGATCTGCAGCGTCTATTAAGCGCCGTTAATACAAAAAGCAACCAATTCGGACTTAATATGAATATTGAAAAAACCAAATATATGATAATCAGCAGAAATAAAAATCCGTATGCTGGCTATAATATACATATTAACAACGAACCTATTGAACGAGTTTCAAAGTTTAAATACCTTGGCTGTTGGTTACAAGAAACTTGGGAATGTGACAAAGAAATTAATGTTCGTATAGAAATGGCTAGAAGCACATTTTGCAACTTTAAGAAATTATTAACCAGCCGTGATATTAATATAAATCTCCGAATTAGATTTATGAAATGTTATGTGTGGTCAGTACTATTGTATGGAGTCGAAGCATGGACACTTAAAGTTGGTAACATGAATAAATTAGAAGCATTTGAAATGTGGGCTATCGTAGATTATTAAAAATTCCATGGACTGACCGAGTAACGAAGTATTAAACAGACTACAAAAGGAACGAGAAATTCTAAAAACTATAAAGCGTCGAAAAACTTCCTCTCGGCCACATCATAAGAGGTGATAAATACGAGCTGCTGCAACAGGCAGAATTGAAGGAAGAAGAGGCATTGGACGGAAGCAAATATCATGGTTAAGAAATATAAGAAACTGGACTGGCTTAAGAACCATAGGTGAATTAGTTCACACAGCGAGGAACAGAGATGAATTTCTACAAACAGTCAATAATATTGTATAAATTAAGTTAATTTTAATTATACATTGTGTATATATACCTAACTTTAAGTTATTTTCAAATTTAATATTTTACTTATTTTTAAACGTAACTTGCATGTAATCGCTTATATTCAGAATTGGATATGCAATAAAAGAAGAAGATATGCATTTCATGTCGAATGAATTTTTCTGTGACGTTTTCTAACGTAAAGTAAGTATAGGTTAATAGATTTGGAATATTTTATACTTGCAGTAATTCTTAATTATATTTTGAATTCTTCTTATTCCTTATTTCAATTTTTTTTCATTTTACAGGCGACACTTGGAAATTTCGAAGCCTATGGTATGGAGAGAAACAGCGAGCCATTAATCCGATTGTTATTTTTGTTTAAGTATAAAAAGCGGTTTCGGAAAACAAATGCGATGGTCTTAACCCACGAGGTCTGCTGATGGGTTTGAACTTGCAGTTCTACAATCACAAGAAATTGAATATGCTAAAGATCGCGGTACAAGCTGTAGTCAAGTGCTTTCATCTTCACCAGGACACTCAACCTTCAGTATGTGTTACCAATCACATAGTTCAGATCCATCATTACCATCTACATCTGAAAATGACGAGTTCATCCCACACAAACATTTCTCGCCGAGACCATGGAATAAAGACCAACTTAATGATGTAATTAGAGACCTTGGATTGTTGAAAAGAAGTACCGAAGTACTTGCGTCCCGGATGAAAGAAACAGGTCTCATAACTAAAGAAACTACAGTTTCGTATTACCGAGCTCGAGAAAAAGACTTACTTCATTATTTTGCTGAAGAGGATGATTTTGTGTACTGCACAGATATTTCTGGTTTGATGACTGCCATGGGCTTACAGAGATACGAGTCAAAAGAATGGCGTTTATTTATCGATTCATCAAAACGCAGCTTGAAGTGTGTCCTTTTGCATAATGGAAATAAATTTCACTCTTTCGTACATTTGACCAAAGTAAAAGAAGAATACTCTGTAATTGCATTGGTCATGAAGAAGATAAGGTATGATGAACATAAGTGGGTAATTTGTGTTGATCTTAAGATGGTAAATATTCTCTTAGATAAACAAATATCCTTGTTTTATATGTTTATGGGTCAGCAGAGCTAAATCAAAACATTGGAAGAGAAAACAATGGCCTTCTAGAGAAACACTGGTTCCAGGTATGCCAAATGTTATAAATAAACATTAAACTTAATCTGATGAAACAATATGTTAAAGCACTTAACAAAGATAGTGAATGTTTCCAGTATATATCAAGAAAGTTTCCCAATCTGAGTATGGAAAAGCTAAAAGCAGGCATATTTGACGGCCCACAAATTCGCAAATTGGTGAACGATACTGATTTTGACAGTTCAGTGTCAGAAATTGAGAAGAATGCTGGGATGCATACATGCAGGGTCGCTGGGATGCACAAATGATGGCTGATTTTTGACATCAATATCTGATTCCTATTTTTATATTCTTTTATGATTTCTGTTTTTTCTTTCTTTGTTTTTTTTTTCAATTATATGTTTAAATACTTATGTAGTTTGTTTTGATAAATAAAACAAGTAAGAAAATTATAGTCGGTCTAGACCGACTATACGATACCCTATACCATACGTTTAAAGACCATATCTCTTAGGCCACAGTAACTGGACATAGAAAATAAGCATAAACCAAATTTGAGTTGGATTTTTATTAATTTTTTTGGCTACAGATATGAAAAAGTTCATATCTGATGCTATATCTATATGGGGACTAGACCCAAAATTGGACCGATCCTGACCATGTTTGGTAAAGTCTCTTGTATTTTGCAAAAATATATTCAAACAAAATTTGAGAAGAATCAGTGCAATATTTTTGTTTTTTGATAGATTTAAGTGAAGATGGGAAGCAGCTCTATATTGGGCCTATGACGAAGAGTTATCCCATAGGGATCATTTTTGGACTACTCATTAATGGATGTAATAAACGCATACAAACCCAATTTGAGTAAGTTCTATGTGACAATTTGGATCTTATGGCAATTTATGTCGATTTCATAGGGGTCATTTGTATGGTGGCTAGGTCGAACATGGACCGATTCTCACCAATTTCAACAGCGTTCATCCTATAGCTGATAAGAGCTCCTGTACAAAATTTCATCAAAATATATTCATATTTGCGACCTGCAGTTTGATTACAAAGTTTACATGGACACACAGACGGACGGACGGACGGACATCGTTAAATCGAATCAGATAGTGATTCTGATTCGATCGGTATAATAAAAGATGGGTCTGGGTCAAATATTTTTAGTAGTTACAAACAGCAGCACAAAGTCATTATATCCAAACCACATAGACCGACTATACGATACCCTTTACCATGCGTTTAGAGCCCCTATCTCTCAGGCCCAACTAACTGGATATAGAAAATAAGCATAAACTAAATTTGAGTGAGATTTTTATAAATTTTTTCGGCTGCAGATATGAAAAAACTCATATCGGATGCTATATCTATATGGGGACTAGGCCCAAAAATGGACCGATCCTGACCAAGTTTGGTAAAGTCTCTTATATTTTGCAAAAATATATACAAACAAAATTTGGAAGAATCAGTGCAATATTTTTCTTTTTTGATAGATTTAAGTGAAGATGGGGAAGCAGCTCTATATGGGGCCTATGACTAAGAGTTGTCCAATAGGGATTATTTTTGGACTACTGATTAATGGATGTAATATATACACACAAACCCAATTTGACTAAGATTTGTATGATAATTTGGATCTTATGACAATATATGTTGCTTTCATAGGGGTCATTTGTATGGGGGCTAGGTCTGAACATGGACCGATTCTCACCAATTTCAATAGCGTTCATCCCATGGCAGATAGAAGATTAAATGCCAAATTTCATCAAAATTTATTCATAATTGCGACCTGCAGTTTGATTACAAGCTTTACATGGACACACAGACGGACACACGGACGGACATCGTTAAATCGAATCAGATAGTGATTCTGATTCGATCGGTATAATAAAAGATGGGTCTAGGTCAAATATTTTCGCTAGTTACAAACAGCAGCACAAAGTCATTGTACCCAGACCACATAGTGGTATAGGGTATAAAAATTACTAATGAAGACATCTCCGTAAATGAGAATAGTAGCAACTTATTGAAGACATCATGGTATGTAGTGGTTGTGAGCATGGTTTTATTTGTGACATGAATTCCATTTTGTTGGAATTATAAATTGTGTCGATCGCCTAGCAACAGTACTAGAAGACTACCCAGGAAAAAGTGTAAAATGCACTTATATTAACCATATGGGCCTTTTTACCAATTATTAAGTTTAATACGTGTTTTCGGGGATAACCCGAAATTTTAAAATTAAGCGCTAATATTAAAAAATATAAAATATAAAAGCGCTTATATAAAAATCAAGAAGATGTCTCCAAATAGTTTAGATGATTGTTCATTTGTTAAGAATTGTTTAAAAATTTGTAGACGTCCCGAGAAAAATTTAAAATTCAATTATAATTCTTTTTTAAATTAAATCACAAATTTTCAATACAAATTGATTTTAAACCCTCAAAGTGTATATATGCAGAGGGTATATATCAGTTTGTCATTCAGTTTATAACGCATCGAAATAAATTCCTGATCACATAAACCATATATTTTTTTGATCCTTATAACAAGAGAAGTTGTTTTTTTTAACACATAAATTTTTCTGAAGTAACATTCTTCAAAAAGTATCTTCCTTAAAGTATCCTTTTTTAAAATACCTCTTTAAAAAGTACCTGGGTTTTTTAAGTATCTTTCCTTTTTTTTAAAGCACTTCGTTTTAGAAAAAAAAATTTTTGTTCTTAAAAAATAACCTTAAAAAACATCTTTTCTTAAACCAGTACATTTTTTTAAAAAACATCTTTTCTTAAACCAGTACATTTTTTTAAAAATTGACCCCTTTTTAAAAAAGAACATTTTCTTCAAAAGTTTTTTTTTAAAGAAAGTAAATTTTTAAAAGGATAACTTTCTTCTTAAATAAATTTTCTTAGAAAGTTACCTTTTCTCAAACAAGGATCGTTTAAATAAGATAACGTTTTTTAAATATATTAAAAAAAAAAATTCTTTCAAAGTACTTTTTAAAAAAGGTACATTTTCCTGGTATATGGCAAACCAAAAATTGCCAAGATGTTTAGAAACTTTTATTTTGAAATACCGCATAATTTTTAGCTCTCAAAACATTGAAAAGTATTATTACTTATTGTGATTATTGGTATTCTGTTGTAACGAATTGAACAATGAATTGCGACCCCATAAAGTATTTGTATTCTTAATCCCTAAAACAACTCCAGTCCATATAAAATCCGTACGTGCGTCGGTCTGTCTGTCTTTTGAAATTACGGTCATTCAACAAAATAAACCATTTTCCTGGGTAAAATTAAAATAATATTGTTTGTCGTTACTACGAGCAGGTTGGTATTTGAAAGGGGTTAAATCGGGCATCACTGTATCAAGATATGGTCTAAAATATGGAGATACCTCCAATAATGCTAAAAAAAATCAGTGCATTTGCTGTAATAATTTGGTAGTAAGTTTAACAAATGGTTTACTTTTTCAAATATTTCGTTTATATTTGTTATCAATACTCAAACCGAGGTGGAGGGTATCAAAGGTTCGGCACAGCCGAATTTAACACTGTTACTTATTTCAGTTTAGAGTTTAAATTTCCATAAAAAAATTATTTTTCTTCTCCTTTCAACATTTCGTTTTCAGTTTGTGCAGACCTCAAAAAATTTGTGTTTTATTTTGAATCCTCAACTTTCGTGGTCAATTCACGTTAAAAAGAGTTCATGCGGTGCTTAGGAAACTGTATGCAGTTCAATTGCAAACGCCTTTTTCTATAAGAATACTATTAGAGAAAACATACTTAATACCAGTGTTAGTGATGATTTCAGAAAACTTAATGTTACCTATAATAATATTGCAAGATATGTATTTAATAAGAAACGTAATAATCATATTCCTATCAGATATAAATACAACATGATCGAAAATTTTATCAGATTGTATAATGCTTATATAATGATCATTCTATTATAATGTCACTCAAGGGGGTTACTGTTATTTTTATAAATTTTTCGTCCACTTAAGACATTCGTATAGTTGGAACTATGACCCTTTCACGAATCTCGTTGCATAGGTTATCGCATAGTCAGTAGCTTGGTCCGTTATACGAAAATTTTTTAAATGGTGATTTTGAGAATTTGCACATTTGGTTATTATATTTTAAGCGTCACATCTAAAACAGCACTTACAAAATATTTGATTTTTTTTTAATAAATTGTCATATGTGACCCCAAGACAAAAAGGTTAATGGGGTCATATTATTTTTTTCCGAAACCCTAGGCTTTTAAAATAAAATATAACATTTAACAGTAGAAAAGTGATTAATTTTTGAATATTAATTTGTGAATATTTCACAAAAATCTAATTTTTCTCGAAATCCGCAAGAAAAAAATCCTTGTAAAAAAAATTCTAGCGTAGGAATTTACTGAAAAATTCACACAGTTAATCTCTCGCATGTATTTAACAAAACCTTAAAGTGCCAAATCCTTTTTTTGAATTTTGTTTAAGAAAATTTTTTAAAACTTAAAAAAGGAGTTTTCAAAATTTTATCCAAAAATTTTTCAACTTCGGCCTCATAGTATAATGGGTTAACAACGTGATAATAAAACAATACTTCTCAACTAAGTACTTATAAGTATAGAGATAAAACAAGTAAGAGTGTTAAATTCGGCTGTGCCGAATCTTTGATACCCTCCACCTCGGTTTGAGTATTGATGATAAATGTAAACAAAATATTGGAAAAATATGCATGCATTTCCTATATGCATGCGTTTCCGGTTATATGACATAACTTCTCTTTTAAATTAGTTTTTGCTAATTAAATAGCTCGCCCTAACCTCCATTGCAAAGGTAATGGTTGTGTAGGGTGGCTATATGCATTAAATCGTGCTTTTTTGGCTTTTAACTGGCCAAATATTTCTTCATTGCGGCCATAAAGGTCGGATGGAGTAACAAAATAATAACCGAAAAAAGCTCTCTCAACTTTTTTTTCAAAAAAATATTGACATATTTGGAAAACATAGAGAATAAATTTATAATAATAAATAATTAAATTAGGGATGCCAAACGCAAAAACCAAATATCGCAAAAATTTTAAATAAAATAATTTATCTTCATTTTCTGAAAAACTTCAAATATTCATCAAAAAAAAAAAAAATTTTTTGAAAATTTATATATAAATAGCATTCTCATCAAATTGCTTTTATTTATGTAACAATTTTTATGTTCGCAATTCTTAAATATCATTTGATGTTTTATAAAATTCATTGAATTTAAATTAATGTTTTCTGTAGTCCGATTCTGTAAATTTCAACGATCCGACAATGGCAAAATATATCGACAGCTATTGTTGTTTGCACTAAGGATTAACTGATTCACTACTGATTAACTGATTCGACAAATTTAATTTTCTATTTATTTAAATTGTAAAAGAGTGGCATCTCTGTCAAAATAAGCGAAAAACACAAAGAAGAATAGAAAAAAAACAAATTACTTCGTATTTGAAAGGATGATTTTTTCTTTATGTTTAGTATATTTATTTTTTTAATAATATTTCTGTTTATTTATTTGAAAATGAAATAATGAATTGAATATGCTATTTAATTTTTTTATTTATATAAAAAAGTTTTTTAATAAAAGCAAAATATTTTCACTATTTTATGATTTTTATTTATGTATGACGACATTTCAACCTAAAAATTTAAGTTTTTATCGATTGAATAAACAACACAAAAATGGTTGTCGTTTAGATAACAACAACAGCTGAGTTTCACAATTGCGAATATCGTTTAAAAATTTTACTGATAATTTTGCTATTTTCTTTTTTTTTTAACGATTCGACTATCGTTAAAAGAAGTTACTGAATCGCGGTACTGAAAAGCTATTAATTTCTCCTGAATGTCAATATTTTTTTAAATTTAAAAATTTTTTAAATGTAAACATAGGTATTTGGCGTTTTTTTTTTTTTGGAATTTCAATTTGTGTTTAACGAATAAAGTTTATATATTAAAGGTGCAATTGATGTCTTCTAAATTTAAAATTATAATTTCCGACGTTTTGATATGATTTTCTGAAATTCGATTAATTGTAATTTATAATTGGAAATTTTTAATTCCTGTTTTTAGAATTGATATTTTCTTAAACTTGAATGGAAAATTTAAAAAGTGCAATTTTGTATTTATGTTAATAATAATGCTTTATTAATTATAAACAATTTTTAAAAATTAGATGTAATCGCAATCAGATATTTTGTAGGTAAAGCAGAATAATCGTTCTATAGAACTATGTAGAACTGTTTTGAAAGCAAAAAACTCATTGAAACTCGGTTACTCTATTTTGTAAAGACAACAAAAAGTTAATATGCCAAACTTATGTTCATATTTGTAAAAGAATAATGAAAAAACATATGAAATAAAAGACAAGCCGGTGTATACTCTTAACATTGTTCTGTATGATATCTATTTGAAAATATTGACATTCATGTTAAAATAGAAATAACTATTGCAAAGCTAATTAGAACAAACAAAAATTGTGGCGCCATCTAATGTGGCATAGTCACGCTTAGCAAAATGAAGTGACACTCTGTTAATGCAAAAGAAATGTATTTTCCACACAACAAAATATTGCAGAATTTTATGTAAGTAAAATAATATACCGATTTATTTCTAACATGCAGTTATTATGGATATACATATATAGAATATATGTATATTATTTGTATTATTTAATATATGTATCGTTATTTTTGTGTTTTTCTCTTTAAATAAATTAATACATAAAAATTTTTTTTGCTAAATTTACATTGTTTTCTTTTTGTTAAAAACTAGGTATTTTAGCATTATTTGCTTTAGATGTTGGTGAAGTTTTACTCCCATTATATTAACTCGTAGTGTCTGCTTGTCGAAAAAATTTTGGTTCGATTTTAACCCCTTTCCCGTAACCCAATCGATCTGAAACTCTGCAGGCAGGTTCGTGGCAATGACAGAAATTATCTAGTAAATTTTTTTACTAGAGAGTTGATAAAAAAAATGTACAAAGGGTTAGTTTTTATTATATTATTACCACAACGACCACAAAAACAACAAGTCCAGCTATGACAACAACACAACATTTAGAATAACAACAAGAACAATATAGAAACATCATATTTTTCATTTTTTTTATTTTTCAGAGATTTCCCTGGATCTGTTTCACCGATTTTAATAATTTTTGAAATAGAAATCTTCCCATGAACTTGGTGAATCATTCTCACTAAAAATGATCACTATAGCTGCACTATTGAGGCCGTGATCGTGACAAGAACAACATAGAAAATTATATTTTTTTAAGACTTTTTTTAGTTCTTCATTCAAATTTCGGGCCCTAATCGACCGATTTGGACGATTTTAAATAGCAAACTTTTCAGATTATTAGTGAATCATTTTTTATGTCAACGAGCACCCTAGCTGCCCGATTGATGCCGTCATCGTGATTTCCACAGACGGACAGACGGACATCGCTATATCAACTCCGGCTGTTATAAGGATCACAAATATATATATTTTATGGGGTCCAAAATTTTTTTTCTAATTATTACAAACGGAATGACAAACTTATATATACCCTTTGCACACTGGAGTGGAGGGTATAATAAAACATTTTACATCAAGCAATTTGAACGCGGCAAAATCTCACACAGTTGGAAAACAATAAATTTGAATCATTTCTATTATTTTGAAAACAATATTTGTATTGACAATGAATTAGATAATTAAAAATTATTCTTAAGCGTTAGAAAACGATTTGAAATACCTATTTGGTATCGAGAGTTAAATCGAAATTTTCTATCATAGATAACAAGTGAACAAGTGAAAATCTCACAGATTGTAATACCTTTTTATCGATGTTAGTTTGGACATCTATTTCCTATACCTAAAATTAATGTTTACATTTACATATGACATTGCATTTTGTATAGAAACATAATGAATCATATACGAGTATTATCTTGCAGATAGACAAAAGGAAAACTAATAGCAATTTGTAAAGTTACATATCGTCAGCTAAAACGTAAACCGTCATAACTTGAAATATTCAATATCTGGGTGTTTCAATTCATAGAGGTGAATTTCAACAATCCCATACGTATAAATAAGCTTCTCTTACTTATAAAGAAGTAAATAAATAATTTTTTTTACCTACGTTGGCCTTTTAGGGAACTATATATTTTCTTTAGGATATAAGCAAAGTTAGCAATATGAAATAGTAACAAAAAATTGGCAGACATTTTTCAAAATGCTAAAAATATCAGTTGTTACTTAAACAGTCTACATATGTATGTGTAATGCACATCATAAAGTAGACTTGTACTGCCAACGATTATTTGTTAGGCTTTTCTAAAATTTCTTGTAATTTTACAACAATCATTGCAACTGTAATAAATTTTGTACAACTGCCTTAAGTGTCGTCAATCTAAGTTTAAAAATGAAATGCGTCTTTGTATATGACTCTAACAAAATTTCCGAAAAATAACGATTGGTTACAGTGCCGCATAACGTTTATCTTTGTTAACATAAGAAATGTGACAGTGGGTAAATATAGTATTAATGCGAAATATGTCTTTTAAGAGAAATAAATACATATTTGGACAATCAGTGTTATTGGTCGGCCGACTCATTTAAAGTCGCGATAATATTAAAAGTGTTAAAATTATTAGCGATCTAAAAAGCAAACAAAAAGAAGAGTGTTAAATTCGGCTGTGCCGAATCTAATACATCCTCCACGTGTGCCTTAACACAATTGCCATTTTAATACAGTTGCCGGAACTTAACCTATAAATTTGAATACCATTTAAATTTAAAAATTACACTGTATAACACATTTTTTTAGGGTGAATAATTCATATGCCACATGAATGTGCTAGGTTGGTATAGTAAAACTCCCAAAGCGTTTGGTCCTGTCCTGACACAGTAAAATTTTATGCCGGTTTTAAGTTTTAATTTTTTTGGCCAACACTGATTGGAATAACCCTTTCGCTACGACTGGTACACATGTGTACCACAGTTTTTTAAAATTTACGTTTAATCAAATATTGTGTGACAAATGGATTAATATTGTACCAAACCGTATTTTAATGATTGAGGCTATTTCAATAGAAAGGGAATTCCCCATTTAGCAATGTGCAGCAACGAGAAGTACTTTTGAATCGTGGTAGTTATTGTGCAAACCTTGAAGAAGTCAAACGTTTTTTATATTTTTAAATAAAAGAATATTTCAAAAGTGCAAAATAATCTGTGAACGTGATTTTTTATAAATTAAAATTTAGTTTGTTTTATATTCTGGTTACAGTGAGTATAAAAATTACTTTTATTTTACTAGATGTTCACAAAGTAAGAAGCATACTCGTACAAAATCAGTATGTAGCCAGTGCAACTTACCACTGTGTAAGTTCTCTTTTGCAGAATATCACAAATAATATTTTTATACCCTATACCACTATGTGGTTTGGGTATAATGACTTTGTGCTGCTGTTTGTAACTACCAAAAATATTTGACCTAGACCCATGTTTTATTATACCGATCGAATCGTCATCACTATCTGATTCGATTAAACGTTGTCCGTCCGTCCGTCCGTCCGTCTGTGTGTCCATGTAAAGCTTGTAATCAAACTGCAGGTCGCAAATATGAACATGTTTTGATGAAATTTGGTATGAAGCTTTTATCGTCCAGAGGATAAACAGTATTGAAATTGGTGAAAATCGGTCCATGTTCAGACCTAGTCCCCATACAAATGACCCCTATGAAATCAACATAAATTGCCATAAGATACAAACTATCACATAGATCTTAGTCAAATTGGGTTTGTATGTGTTTATTGTATCCATTGATCAGTAGCCAAAAAAAAAAATCCCTGTAGGACAATTCTTAGTCATAGGCCCCATATAGAGCTGCTTCCCGATCTTCACTTAAATCTATAAAAAAAAATATTGCACAGATTTTTCTCAAATTTGGTTTCTGTATATTTTTTCAAAATATAAGTGACTTTACCGAGTATGGTTAGGATCGGTCCATTTTTCGACCTAGTCCCCATATAAATATAGCACTCGATATGAACTTTTTCAGTCAGTTTAGTTTCTGCTGTCAATAAGACTGGTTGTCTGTAATGCCGTCGGAAAAAATCGTTTGTTCAAAGTGTTTTAAAAACATCCAAATAAACTGTGTAATTACTTGTGAGGTTTGCCAGTGCAAATTTCATAAAGTGTGTGCTAAAGTGGAGGATGAAAATGCATTTAATACTCTCACTGTTTTTGAAAATATTGTATTTAATTGCGACAATTGTTTACATACATCCCGTGATTTGATACAAAAAATTAGTTTATTGTCATATGAAATGATGCAAATAAAAATGTTATTCTCACAATTTTTGGATAACAAAGGAATATACAATAATGAAAATTCTACGTCTCACCGCAGTTTGCCTATAAACAAAACTAGTTTTATTTCTACTTTGCCTATTCCTTCTCGTTTGCAAACAACAACAAACAATTCTTTTGATGATCGACCTGTTTGTAGCTATGCTAAACAAACTGCTGTTGGTACTTCTGTTCATACAAATGCTGTTAAAAATAATTTGGCTGTTAATGGTGATTTTCATGTTAAAAAAACGGCTCCAATTAATGGTGATAATGAAGTTAATGCTGTTGTGGCTGCTGTTAATTCTGTTAATCAACTGGAAACTAATGCTGTTATTGATGATGATGTGAATAAATCGTTCAGTGATGCGAATGCAGCGGATTTTAATTCCGATGTTTTGTCGAATGCTCAAGATTGGAGTCACGTTACTAAGAGGAAAAAACATCCTAAAAAACGTAAAGTAGTGGTTGGAGTGAATTCTAATTCTGAATTAGAAGTGGTTCCTAAAATGAAATGGGTCCACTTATCATCCTTTAAAACTTCTGTTACAGAAGAAAATATTATATCTTATGTTACAAAACATCTGAATATTGATAAAGAACATGTTGCATGTCATAAATTGATTAAGAAAGAAGCTTCTATAGATGAGTTAAAATTTATAAACTTTAAACTGGGTGTTTCAGCTGCTGTTTATGAAAATCTTTTTAAACCTGATCTCTGGACATCAGCGATCAAAGTGCGTCCTTTTAAGTTTTTTCCAAAAAAAACGGATCCACAGGGCCAAACGTAACAGTCAATTCTAGTTCATTAAAAATTTATTACCACTAAATCGTCATTATTTACTTCTTATTCATCCCAGTGTTATTATGATGTCTTTGTTATTACTGAAAGTTGGCTTAACTCGGATTTCTACAGTGAAGAATTTTTTAATCCTAATCTTTATCAAGTGTACCGAAAAGATCGGGATACTGTAAAGTCTGGTTGTGAGAAAGGAGGAGGTGTCCTCATTGCTGTAAAAAAGTCTTTATGTTGCAGAGTTATACTGTTAGCTAATATGGATACACTACTTGATCAATTATGTGTGTCTATAAAGGCGGTTGGATATGAATTATTTGTTTGTGTTTCCTATATTCCTCCAAAGAGTTCTGAGGAACTTTATGGTGCTTATGTTTCTAATATTGTAGAGCTGTATGACCGCATTAATAATAATAATGATAAGTTATGTGTACTAGGTGATTTTAATTTGAGTGATGTATTTTGGTATGAAGTACCTAACTCGGATGTGTTTCTTCCAAGTAATGTTAATAAAACTTTTGAGATAAATCTTATTGATTCAGTTTTTAGTCTTGATTTGCAACAAATCAATACTGTTTATAATAAACTAAATAAAATTCTTGATTTAGTTTTTCTAAATTCTGATTTAAAGTTCTCACTTATTGAGTCCACTTTTCCCATTTCACCTGCCACTTTGCATCATTCAGGTTTAGAAATTGAAGTTGAATTTTATGAATATATATCTTGTACGAGTAATGATAATATACGGTATAATTACTATAATTGTGATTTTAATGCATTAAATGCTATAATTAATAATTTAAATTGGTCTGATTTATTGACTAGTGATATTGTTGCTATTTGTTATGAAATTTTCTTATCTAATATTTTAAATATTTTTCAGAATAACATCCCTTTAGCTAATCCAAAAGTGCATAAATTGCCATGGTATACGAAAAGTTTAAAAAAGTTAAAAAATCTTAGAAATAATTTCCATAAAAAGTATAAATCCACAAATAATGCTGTGGATAAACAAAAATTTCTTCATTATGAAAGAGAATTTAATTTTCTCAATAAGTTTTTGTACAACCAGTACATAATGAGTTTTAACGATTCGGTTAAACATAATCCTAAACGATTTTGGAGCTTCGTGAATTCTAAAAGAAATAGTTCTTCAATTCCTATATTAATGAATTATAATAGCTTAACGTCTAATACTTTGAATGCCTCTCTAAATCTTTTTTCTTTATATTTCCAATCTAATTTCAATGATGACTCTTTTCAACTTAATCAGTTTGATTTTGATGGAATTGGTTCGTATTTTGACTTTGGAACAATGCAAATTTCTGATCAAGATATTATTGAGGGTATTGGAAAACTTTCTAATTCCTTTAAATGTGATAATGATGGTGTTCCAGCATTTCTCTTAAAAAAGTGTTATTTTTCTTTAATTTTACCGCTTAAGATAATTTTCAATAAATCTTTAAGTGCTGGTTATTTCATTCAGAGATGGAAGTACACTTCTATTCTGCCTGTTCATAAATCTGGTAATAAGAATAATGTCTGTAATTATAGACCAATATCTAAATTGACTAATATTGCAAAAATCTTTGAGCATATTGTGTATGATAAACTTTTCTTTAATTTGAAAAGATATATCACTATATCTCAGCATGGGTTTATGGCTGGGAGGTCGACAACTTCTAATTTAGCTGTCTTTACTCAATTCTGTATAAGCAGTTTTGAAAAAGGATTACAAGTTGACACAATTTACACTGATTTTGCGAAAGCATTTGATCGTGTACCGCATGAGCTTCTTTTATTAAAACTTTCCAAGATTGGGTTTCACTCGGAAATGCTGTCTTGGTTTCGAAATTATTTGACTGGCAGATATTCTGTTGTATCTATTGATGGTGTCTGTTCAGATGTCTTTGTGCCTACTTCGGGGATTCCCCAAGGTAGTATTTTGGGTCCACTTTTATTTAATGTTTTTATCAATGATATAACTAACTGTTTTAAAAACTCCCAGATTGTTTTGTATGCGGACGATTTGAAAATTTTTAAACAAATCTCTTGCCCCAGGGATGTACTTGATCTTCAGGAGGACTTGGATAGAGTTGTCTCTTGGTCTGATCGAAATGGTCTACCTTTTAATGTAGGTAAATGCTTATCTATGTCGTATCATAGGCGTCGTAATATTTTATTGTCTGAATATAGGATAAAAACTTTTATTTTATCATCTGTTGATGAAATTTTAGATCTGGGGGTAGTATTTGATATTAAACTATCTTTTAATAATCATTTAAACTATATGATTCCAAAAGCTTATGCAATGTATGCTTTTATCCGTCGTAATTCTGATAATTGTTTTGACCATTATACAAAGAAAGCGTTATTCACTTGCTTTGTAAGATCAAAATTAGAATATGCCTCATTTATATGGGGACCCAGTGCTGAAATTCATATTAATAGAATTGAAAGAATTCAGATAAAATTTATAAAATATGCTCTTTCTTTTTTAAACTTTTCCTCGCCAGCTCCTTCAAATATTATTGCTTCTTATGCAGATAAATGTGCATTAATTTCAATGAAAACTTTAGAGGTTAGGAGAAAGATCTTTTCCCTTAGTTTTTTGCACGGCATTATTTGGGGTTTAATTGATTGCCCAGTTTTATTACATGCTATTAAGATATATGTGCCTCCACGGTCACTTAGAAATAAAGTAACTTTTTTTCATATTGATATTCATAGAACTGATTACGCTATGAATGAACCATTAACTAGGGCTATGAGATTATATAATAATCATTGTAATCAATTAGATTTAAGTTTAACTAACATAAATTTTAAAGTAATTTTAAATAATTTGTTAAAATAAGTTATTTACTTTAGATTTAGATGCTAGTCTGTAAGGATAATATTGTATCCATAGACTGAAATAAATAAATAAATAAATAAATATCTGCAGCCAAAAAAATTAATAACAATGGCACTCAAATTTAGTTTATGCTAATTTTCTATATCCAATTATAGTGGTGGAGAAGAACGCTCTGGCAACGGCAGTCAGGATAAAGGGGGATAAACATATAACCAGGCTTTATGAAGGGCAATGGAACCGAATAAGTCAAGTTAAAGATTACTCCTTCCTGGATTGTCCAATGGATAGGACTGAGAAGAAATCCGATTTCAAAAAATAATTTTTTTACAAAATTTAGTAATAAGAAGGAATGGAGTAGTTTGAGTACAGCATATTCTCTAAAGGTGGATACGATCAAATGGTACACGGACGGGTCAAAGACCGAAAATGTAACAGGGGCGGGAGTCTTTGGGCCTAGAATCAATTATTATGAATCAATGGGAATTCACACGAGTATTTCCAAGCAGAAATTTATGCCATCGATAGATGTGCACAGATTAACTTAAATAGAAAGTACAAAAGACGGGACCTAACCATACTATCAGATAGTCAAGCTGCTATTCGAGCACTAGGCTCCTACGTAGTAATCTCCAAGTTAGTATGGGACTGTCTGCAGAGACTGAATGAACTAGGCATACACAATAAAGTCAGCCTTTGCTGGGTCCCGGGGCATATTGGCATCCAAGGAAATGAACAAGGAGATGAGCTTGTCAGACGAGGAGCTTCCACAAAGCTAATGAGGCCGGAACCATTTTGTGGAATAGGAAAAGGAATATGGGAAGGCGTACTCAGAGAATAAGAAAATCATATCAGACAAGAGCCTTTCTCGAGCCACTTAGGCCTAAGGCAATCCAAACTCTTGCTAGGTAACTACAACAGTAAGAGATTTGGGTCATGTATCGGATTATCAAAGAACGGACTGAGAATAATAACCGGGATTTTAACCGGTCACTGTAGCTTTAGGGAGCATCTGAGCAAGTAAGGAATTGAGGTGAAACCCATGTGCAGATTCTGCGATGGGAAGACAGAATCACCAGAGCACATACTGGGGGATTGTGCAGTTTTAATGCATAAGAGGAAAAAGCACCTGGGTTCCTTCCAAATACCAGGGAGCGAAATAAGATTGCTGGAACCAATCAACATCCTCGAATTTCTGAGGGCTTCATGGTTTGGTGAGATTTTATTGGGACGAACTATTAGCAGAAGGCAGTACAATAGATCACTTGGTAGCAGTACTTTGGACACCTCTTTATACAATTACAATTACAATTACAATTATTAAGTTTATTTTTTACCTTTCCTTATACTCTACTTTTATGTCATACTAGTTCATAGTAAGAAAGTAATAAAGAATTTGATTGAGTTCATCAATTTAATTTGGATTTGGTTCTATTTCAGACAGCACTGCTGGTACATATGTGTACTACATAAAAATACTGATGGTACACATGTGTACCAGGCCCCCACCCTAGGCCCATATTCGCAGTGGAAATATTTTGATGTTTGTCTTCTTTTCCATCTATTAAATGAAAGCAGTTTAAATTTGAATCAAAACTCACCTATTCGAAGGCCGCAGCGAAAGTGTAAAATTTCTTCCGATCTGAATTCTGAGTTCGGATACCCCAACAGAATTTTAAAATACATTTTTTCGCAGAATTTTTTAACCCTATATCCGCAATTTTCATGGGACATTTTTATCTTTTTTCAAGAAATACTAAAAAAAAAACACAAAACGTGCGTTTAAAGGGTTATGATTGCGTTTATGGTTGTCGAAGTCGGAAACTTTATCGGAAAATTGTATACATAAGATATAAGGTCCCAAAAAGTACGATTTTGATATTTTCACCTGCGATAATTTTAATATTTTTCTCAAGCAAAATAAGCGAAAAATGAAGAATATGAATACAAAACTTTGCTATTCATATTGATTTTTCGGCAAAAGCGGCAATTGCTTTTAGTTTTAACATTAAAACTGTGAAAAAAGTGAAAATAGTGAAAAATGGAAGTTTGCAAGCTCGATTTTAATCGCTTTTGTTATGTTCGTGGTAAGTTTGTCCCAAGAAAAGGAATAAAAGGTAATTTTAGTGGAGATTTTATAGATTTTATAGATTTTAAAACTTACATTTTAAAAATAACAAAATTACAGATATACAGACTTGAGGAATATGTTGGTTGAGTCTGCACATAATGAAGCAGATGAACGATCCCACTTGCATATTATTCTTGATTTAGATACTGATGATAGTGCTGAATAAAGTAAATTAATAATTAATCGTTATTGAAAACAATCGTATTTTGTTTCGAAAACTACACGAAAATAAATCTGTAAATTAAAAACATTAAAAATTGGAACACTTAATTGACAATTAAAAAAAATTACAAAGATAAATACGATATAAAAGATTTAAATATTAAATAAAACAAGCAAGTGTCTTAAATTCGGCTGTGCCGAATCTTTGGATCCTCCACCTGTGTCTTAAATTCAATATAATAACCTATGTCAAACTAAACTTTTAAATTCTAATACAATTTCCATTTTTATTAGTATTTATTATAACTAGTATAGCCCAGCACTCGACATTCGAGTGCAAATTCTAGGAAATATTATTTTGTCACTCAATTTTTGTCTTCCAATATTTTTTTAATGTATTTATATAAAAAATTTATGAATGTTTAGATGAGCCTAAAGGTATGTTAATCAATTTGAACAATTCACAGTTCAATACAGAACGTCTGATATATAATTTAAATCATTCGTATTAACAGGGTGTAACGAATTATTATAAATATTTTATATTATTTAATTTAATATATTTTTAAGACAGATTAAACATAAACTTTATAATTTTCAGCATCTCCTTCATATGAACTATTACTATGCAAATTTTCCACTCCTCCATGCCCGCATATTGCTTGGAAAGGGAACTAAAATTTACCTTCACATATTAGTATATAGACTTCGAATTTATTGTTCTTTTACATACAAACAATGATATATTATTCAAAGAAAGCAGTAACTTCTATCTGAAAAATTGCATTATTTTTCTTTATTAGAGTAGAAAAACTATTAAGACCCCTTCATAAGTGACCAAAATACTTTTTTAACGTTAGAATGCCGTTACAATGCCAAAAAATCAAAGTGCGAAATTATAAAAGGTTTCAAATTAGTTTTATCTAGAAATCTTGGCAATTTGTAGTATTGCCTTATATCGGTAAACTGTCCAGATATTAACAAATTGTTAAATATTTTTATTTGAATTAATATAAATATACAAATATAGATATAACAGTAAAAATAAGTAAGATTTAAATATCGGTCTATGCGGACTCAAAAATATACCCTATACTAATAATTTCGGAGAAGTAAAATAGTTTGTTAAAAATAAAAATTATATTAATAAATTACATGTTGAGACAAATATATATTTTTGGATAATTTTAAGCATTTGTATGAACATTGTATCAAATTTTTCGTAGCTATTCCATTAAAAAAAAATAATATTTTTAAAATCGAATATTACAAAAGCTATTCCAAAAAATGTGTATATCCAATTTATTGCTATTTCTAGGCTTTATAAGGTTAATATATCTCTTTGTGAAAATTTGAATTACTTTTAAAGTAAGAGTGTGAAATTCGGCTATGCCGAATCTTTGATACCCTCCTTATTCCCCTATTTGCAACAAATGTAAACAAAAAATTTTAATAAGTAAACTATTTGATAAACTTAACACAAAATTATTACAACAGTCTGAATTTTCAGCATTTTTTAGAGGTGTGTCCATATTACAGGTAATATATTGGCAAAACGATTCCCGATTTATCCCATTTAAAACACTAACCTGAGCCAGATAAAGACAAACAATAACGTTCTAAGTTTACCCAGGTAAATTCTATATTTTGTTATTGAGCGTGGTTTAAACAAACAGACATCAGACAGACTGATGGGCGGACGGACATCGCTATATTGACACGAGTTGTTCTAACGATCAAGAATATATATACTTTATGGGATCGCGGATTTATTTTTCGATGCGTTGAAAATGGTACGACAAACTTACTGGAGTGAATAATCGAAATCCCGAAAATTTAAAATAATAATTTATTACTTCTATTTCCTGAAAAACTTAAAATACTCGAAACAGTTGTGAAAGATAATATGTATGTACAGCCAAAACACAAATTTTATATTTTCGAAGTATTTTCGAAATCATATTTTTTATTATCAAATGACATGAAACATATGGTTTAGCTTCAGAACCATATATTATCTAGAAAACGAGGTGCCATATGATTCTTTAGTCACTTTCACAAAAAAACCTTTAGTAAATTTTGCATGTTTTTCCTTAAGATTATAAGGAAAGTATTAAAAATATATTTTCTTTTAAAATAACAATTTACTTGTTCATTTAATTGTTTTTATTCTTCAATTTCATTCAATTAAGAATGACTTCTCTTTTTGAAATAAGTTAGGCATCACCAAAGAAAATTCGAAATTCAAATAAATTGGATTTGACTGGCATCACTACTGTTTCGAACATAAACAAAGTTGTGGCAGTCATATGCAAATAAAAATAAAAATATGTGATTTGAGTGAAATATAATTTTAAATTCCTTTATTCGTAATAATTAGTACATAAAGAATCTATGTTATAATTGAAAAAATTATAAAGGAAAATAGATTGGGTAAATAAAAAGTTTTTATTATAGTTATAGAACAACATCATCTCCAAAAGTGTGTTTTATTAACATTGACTACTGATTACGAGTTTTTTTTTTAAATCAGCGCAAAAGTTAGACGTTTTTAAAAATCGTTTTTTTTTCATAAAATTATTGTCTAATTTTTTGAAATAATGACAAGGTTCAATAAAAAACATGTTAGAATAAATATCAATTAGTTTTTTTTATCTCTTAAGACCTGCTTAGTAGAAAAAAGGGCATTTGTTTTGATTTCACAAAGCCTTTTCTATGTGAATTAAAACGAGAAAAAATATTCTTATTGAAATTAGAGAACAACAAAAAACTCGTAGATTTAAGAATTTCTCCATTTACGAGTTTTTTTTTTGTGATAGTGGTTTCAAGAACAGGGGTGTATGTCTATAATACATTAGAAAAAAGGGCATTTGTTTTGATTTCACAAAGCCTTTTCTATGTGAATTAAAACGAGAAAAAATATTCTTATTGAAATTAGAGAACAACAAAAAACTCGTAGATTTAAGAATTTCTCCATTTACGAGTTTTTTTTTTGTGATAGTGGTTTCAAGAACAGGGGTGTATGTCTATAATACATACCTATAATATATAAAACTCTCGTGTCACGGTGTTTGTGATCGAACTCCTCCGAAATGGCTTGACCGATTTTTATGAAATTCTTTATGTGAGTTTTGTAGGTATGCGAATAGGTCGTAAGGTATATTTCACCTATTATATTATTATATTATATTAAGTACTATGCCAGGGAGAGCTATGCAAATTTATATTAGGACACTTCTTATTGATGTTAGTAGTCATGCCGAAAATGGGCGGGATCGGATAAGTGGACGTGGCACCTCACATACATCGCGTACTATGACAGTCACAGCTTTGCACATTTGTGTGAGGTTATCCATTATTAATGTGAGTAGTCGGACAAAAAATGGGTTGGATCGGACTAATGGCGTAGCACGCCCCATGCAAAGTGATTTTTAATATAATATATATTGAGTACTATGACAGGGAGGGTTTTGCAAATTTGTGTGAAGTCATCTATTATTAATGTTAGTAGCCGTGCCGAAAATGAGCGAGAGAGAGCTTCGCACATATGTCAATGTGATTAGTCGGACAAAAAACGGGTGGGATCGGACCAAGGGACGTGGCAGCCCCCTTACGAAGTAAATATTAAATGTCATATATCTGGAGTACTGTAATAGTGAGAGCCTTTAGCCTTTCCATGAGCCCATAAGTTATTCATGTGATTCGTCGAACAAATAACGGGCATGATCGAAGCAGTGGACGTGGTATCACCCATACAAAGTAAATATATAATATCATATAACTGGACTACTATGATAGAAAAAGTCTTTATACTTTGTACGCGTCCATTCATATATTAATGTAAGTAGTCGGACGAAAAAAGGGCGGGATATGATTAGCCTTGAAATTTTTGACAAGTACATTAATTACGAATGTGATTGTTCGTGGAAAATATGGGCGGAATCACCAAACTACAAAAATCGCCAAAAACAAAAGTCGCGAAACACAAAAATTGCCAAAGGAATATTGATTTTCTTTGTTTAACTTTCATACTTTAGGATAAAAAATATATTACTTTTTTACTTTATGTTTAACTTTTGGAAGATCTAACAATTAATATGTTTGTTACGTTAAAGAAATACATTGTATTGAGAAAATAAATGGTTGGTGTTTTTTTTTTTTACCTTTCATCGGTGACCCCATCCATAAATCCAACCCCCCACAATTGCAATACATTCGTTATTTTTTAATTAACAACAAAAATATTCACAAGAAATAAGTTATATGGCAAAACAATGTTTGCTGGGTCAGCTAGTATGTCCATTCCATCTGGACTTGTAGACACACCTAAAAAAAGTGTTAAAGTTTTTTGTTTCGCTCAAACGAATTACACTATGTTTAATGAACTTATAAATAATACAAACTGGCATGATTTATTATCGTTATCTACTGGTACAACTCGTGCCATTGATCAAATGACTGAAGCTTTCTATAACAAGATGTGTTCTTTTATTGTGTCATGTGTTCCTAAAAAATTTTTGAAAAACCTTTCTGGACCGCCTTGGAATACTAAGAAATGGCTAGTATCAAGAATAAAAAAAAAATAAATATTACAAAAAATATAAGAAAACTGGATCTTTTGTTGATCATGGAAAATACTCCATTTGTCGTGCCGAATATAATACTCTGAATAATTCATGTTAATTACACTATTTGAACAAAATGAAAAATAATTTTAAACGAAATCCGAAGTCATTCTACAAATTTGTTAACTCTAAGAGAAATACTAAGGGCTATCTTGCTGTTATGAAATTTCTACACATAATGAATCCTGTGATGATACTATTGTATGCAATTTATTTGCTGACTTCTTCTCAACTACTTATTCCGATGCAACTTTTGATGATTCTAATATCTGCTCATATTCACTGACTGCTACTCAAATTATATCCATTCCTTCTCTTGCTATATCTGCTGTTTCTAATGAATTGAAAAAACTTAAATTTTCCTGTAACAGTGGTCCAGATAAAATTCCGTCCTGTATTTTAATAAAATGTGCTGATGTTTTAGCTGTACCATTAACACTTATGTTTAATACCTCAATTAAATACGGTTATTTTCCCATTATGTGGAAGGATTCATTCATTATTCCGCTATTCAAATCTGGTAACATGGCTGATATTACTAATTATCGTGGAATTGCTAAATTAAGTATTATACCTAAAATTTTTGAAAAAATTATAACGGATTATCTATGCCATCAAGTAAATACGTTAATTTCTCCCTTCCAACATGGTTTCCAAAAAAGATGTTCAACCTCTACAAATCTATTACAATTTACTACAATTGTCAATCGTGGTTTTCTTGGACGCAAACAAACAGATGCAATTTATACTGACTTCAGCAAGGCTTTTGATAAAGTCAATCATAAACTTCTTCTCAAGAAATTACATATGATGGGATTTTCAAATCTTTGCGCAAAGTGGATATATTCTTATTTAACCAATAGAACACAAAAAGTATGTTTTAAAAATGTTACTTCAAAGCCGATATATGTAATGTCGAGAATACCACAAGGCAGCCATCTTGGACCGCTTCTTTTTTCTTTGTTTATAAACGATCTTCCGAATGTTATTCATTTTGCAAACATCTTGATGTGTGCGGATGATGTCAAAATTTTCTTCTGTTATAATCAACACTCTGATCATGTTTTTCTCCAAAATGATTTGAATTCATTTTATTCTTGGTGTAATTTAAATTTAATGGAGCTAAATCTTAAAAAGTGTAAACATATGCGTTTCGTCAGAAAGAGGCCGATATCTGTCAACTATGTGCTGGGTGATTATTGTCTCGATAAAGTAGATAACTTTATAGATCTTGGTGTTTTATTGGATCATAAACTGACCATTATACCTCATATAACAATTACTGTCAACAAAGCCAGAGGTGTACTTGGTTTCATAAAACGTTGGGCTAAAGTGTTTAATGATCCCTATGTCACCAAAACTTTATATACGTCACTTGTGAGACATATCCTGGAATATGCTTGTATAATTTGGGACCCAATCTACCAAATTCATGCCGACAGTCTGGAATCTGTGCAGAAACAATTCCATTTGTTTTGTCTTCGGAGTTTAAACTTTAATCCAAGTAATCTTCCATCCTATACCAGCTGACTTGCCCTTATTAAGCTACCAACTTTAAAAAGCCGGAGAACTATGCCAAATGTTTCATTTCTTCGTAATATAATTAATGGTGATGTTTGTTCTGGTTTCTTGATTAACAATATATCATTCAACATTCCTCAACGACCAACACGTTACTTCTCACCTTTATCTGTACAGTTCTATAAAGCTAATTATGCAAATGCAGACCCTCTCAGGAGAATGTGTATTCAAATTAATGGATTTTATAGATTTATTGATTTCTCATTAAATACTAATCTAAATAATTAAAAGTAAAATAATATGATTTCTAAATTCATGACTATTTATGTACTAAAATTAATTTTAAAATGTTTTTCTTACGAATAAATAAATAAATAAATAAATAAAATATTTGTTCCTTCGTTTAAAAGTTATTGCGCTTTAGTTGTGTTAAAATTTTTATGTGCGCAATCCTTAAATATTAACTGATGTTTTATAAACTTCATTTGATATCTTTGGATTTAAATTAATGTTTTGTTATCAACAAATAATATTTCCTGAAATGATATTAATGCTTTCTGCATTATTTTTTTTTTTAATTTCGTCTGATTTTTTAAATGTAATCAAATTTGGTGTTTTTTTTTGGAATTTCAATTTGTGTTTAAAGAATAAAATTTAGATTTTCAAGATATCAATTGATGTTTTTTAAATTTCAAATTATTATTTCCGCCGTTTAAATATGATTTTCTGCAATTCAGTTGATATTTTTTAAATTATAATGGGATATCTGAATTCCAATTTTTAGAATTAATATTTTCTTGATTTAAAATGGAAATTTTGAATTTTAATTTAATTACATATGCAAAAGTTGTAATTCTGCATTTTTGTGAATGGTAATGATTTAGTAATTATAAAAGATTTTTAAAAATTATATGTAATCGCAATCAAATATTTTGTAGGTAAAGCAAAATAATGTTATATAACTATGTAGAAAAAAACTCATTGATACTTCTTTAATCGGTCATGTGTACAGTTTTAACATTGTTGTCATATAATACATATTGTTTGATATCTAATTGAATATACAGTGCGTTCATAAATGATAGCACATTTGGTAATCTGTGAATTAATGTTATATAAAATTTAAACAATGCATCATGCTATAATTATTATCTGTTTGCTAGACGTTTTCTTTCCAAAACTCCCATTAATTAGAAATACCGTTATTAAAATATTTTACATCCCAATACTTAGCATATTAAAGCGTTCAAATAGTATAGCACAAATGCAACAAAGTCTTTGTTTAACAAAAATAATTAATTAATTCCTTTATTTATTTAACAAAAATAATAAAAATAACATCATCTTAATAATTTATAACACCACCTTATGCTTTAATGCAATTAAATATTCTATTTTTCATAGAATTTATTAATTTATTCAAGAGACCTTGATTAAGTGCTTCCCATTCATTGAAAATTTAAATTTTTAGTTTATTTACATTCATGTATTGACGATTGTTATCATAAATTCGCCTGACGAGAATTCCCCATATGTTCCAAAACATCGACATTATTCGAGCTTAACCAATCTTTTGTTAATTTGCTGGCATGACTGGCCGCATTGTCTTGCTGAAAAATATATTTTTTTTCTGTATTAGCATGTAGAAATGGCAACAAACTGCATTGAAGCAATTCACAATATTTTTCGCTGTTCATTTTAGAGGGCACGATTTGCAACACCAGACAACAATATTCAGTGAACGCACCCCAAATCAAAACAGAACCGCCACCAAAGTTTCTTCGAGAGAAACATTGTGATACTTTCGTAAGTCACGCCAGCAACTAAAACTGCTATCAGGACCATCCAAATTAATTTTGCTAAACTCCAAACATCGATTAATATGACGTTTCAAAAGATGAGCAATTTTCTTCATTCTTTGTCTTTGAATATGCTTGGAAGATTTAAGAACATTCCAAATGGTAGTTTTGCACACTTTGTTGGAATCGCATCCAGCAAGTTGGGCACAGCTTTTGGTGCTGTTGCTTGCTGTGTTCAAAATAAGTCGACGCTCGCATTCATTCAACTTATTTTTTCTACCACTGCTTTTATTTTTGACATAATTTTTAATATTTTTCAAATAATTATTAATAACCTTTCCACTTCTACCGGTTTCACTTGCAATTTCTGCTTTTGATGCACCATTTTCGAACAAAATTAAAATTTGACCCTTTTCAAATTCACTTAACATTTTTCTTCGTGGCATTTTGCTTATTACTAATGTTTTTAATAAAATTAAATAGAATATGTTGTATTAAAGCGATACTTTTTGTCAAACAAAGACTTTATTGCATTTGTGTTATACTAACGGGTGATTTTTTAAGAGCTTGATAACTTTTTTTAAAAAAAAACGCATAAAATTTGCAAAATCTCATCGGTTCTTTATTTGAAACGTTAGATTGGTCCATGACATTTACTTTTTGAAGATAATTTCATTTAAATGTTGACCACGGCTGCGTCTTAGGTGGTCCATTCGGAAAGTCCAATTTTGGGCAACTTTTTCGAGCATTTCGGCCGGAATAGCCCGAATTTCTTCGGAAATGTTGTCTTCCAAAGCTGGAATAGTTGCTGGCTTATTTCTGTAGACTTTAGACTTGACGTAGCCCCACAAAAAATAGTCTAAAGGCGTCAAATCGCATGATCTTGGTGGCCAACTTACCGGTCCATTTCTTGAGATGAATTGTTCTCCGAAGTTTTCCCTCAAAATGGCCATAGAATCGCGAGCTGTGTGGCATGTAGCGCCATCTTGTTGAAACCACATGTCAACCAAGTTCAGTTCTTCCATTTTTGGCAACAAAAAGTTTGTTAGCATCGAACGATAGCGATCGCCATTCACCGTAACGTTGCGTCCAACAGCATCTTTGAAAAAATACGGTCCAATGATTCCACCAGCGTACAAACCACACCAAACAGTGCATTTTTCGGGATGCATGGGCAGTTCTCGAACGGCTTCTGGTTGCTCTTCACTCCAAATACGGCAATTTTGCTTATTTACGAAGCCATTCAACCAGAAATGAGCCTCATCGCTGAACAAAATTTGTCGATAAAAAAGCGGATTTTCTGCCAACTTTTCTAGGGCCCATTCACTGAAAATTAGACGTTGTGGCAGATCGTTCGGCTTCAGTTCTTGCACGAGCTGTATTTTATACGGTTTTACACCAAGATCTTTGCGTAAAATCTTCCATGTGGTCGAATAACACAAACCCAATTGCTGCGAACGGCGACGAATCGACATTTCACGGTCTTCAGTAACACTCTCAGAAACAGACGCAATATTCTCTTCTGTACGCACTGTACGCATTCGTGTGGTTGATTTAATGTCCAATAAAGTAAACTGAGTGCGAAACTTGGTCACAATCGCATTAATTGTTTGCTCACTTGGTCGATTATGTAGACCATAAATCGGACGTAAAGCGCGAAACACATTTCGAACCGAACACTGATTTTGGTAATAAAATTCAATGATTTGCAAGCGTTGCTCGTTAGTAAGTCTATTCATGATGAAATGTCAAAGCATACTGAGCATCTTTCTCTTTGACACCATGTCTGAAATCCCACGTGATCTGTCAAATACTAATGCATGAAAATCCTAACCTCAAAAAAATCACCCGTTATTTGAACGCTTTAATATGGTAGCTATAGGGATGTAAGAGATTTTAATAACGGTATTTCTACTTAATGGAAGATTTGTGTAATATAAGTTTAGTTTTGGACAGAGAACATATTAATACACGTTCCATAAAGAGATGATAATTATAGCATGCATAGTTAAAATTTTATATAACATTGATTCTCAGATTACCAAATGTGCTATCATTTATGAACGCACTGTACATTAAAATTCTTGTTGAAATAGAAATAATTATTGCAAAGCTTTTTTAATTCAATATAAATCATAAATCCATTTAGTTTAAACTTTAACTTTGGTAAAATATTGCTGAATTTTATATAAATAAAATAAAATACCGATTTATTTATAATATGCGGTTATTATGGATATTTGCAATACTAGTGTCAATTTCTAACATTTTGCGATGAAATAAAAATCGCGGATATTGATATTAATTTTAAATTAATTATAAACACAAACTTTTATATTAGGAAAATTTGAAATGTAAATTCCACTTACTGTTTTTTTTTTGTACAAAAAAAAGGTTTGTGAAATAATGTGCCTATTTTGTTGAAATTAATAAAAAAAAAATAATTTTTTTATTTTTTGAATTAGAAATGTAGTAGCTTATTAAAAAAAAAAACAACTAATTGTGAACAAATATATTTTATTAATATTTTGTAGTAAAATTTAGTCAATGTCTATGTCCCAAAATTTCACATCCATAGTTAAAGATTAATAACAAATTAGTACGAAAATTGTGGCGCCATCTACGGTGGCATAGTCACGCTGAGCAAAATGAAAAAAAAATATATATTTTCCCTACAACAAAATATTGCTGAATTTAATATAAATAAAATAATATCACGATTTATTTAAAATTTGCGGTTATTATGGATATTTGCAATAGTAGTATCAATTTGTAACATTTTGCGATGAAATAAAAATCGCAGATATTAATATTAATTTTAAATAAATTATAAACAAAAAACTTTTGAAATGAAAAATTTTTAAAATTTTTCTATAAGAAAAACCGTTTCCATCTAAAGAAAACAAATTATGAAAATCTGATGAATTTTTATTAAAATCTATAAATCGTTATTTAATTTTTGATTAACAACCGGGATAGTGTGAAAATGCTACAAACGCTACGATCACAAAAACGACAACAACTGCAACTATGTAAAAGTCAATGAACATTTATTATATTAAAATCTTTTCCTTTTTTTTCTCACTGACTGACTGACTGATTCTGTAACGCTGAAATAATATACACACATAGCACTCCCTACAAAGCTATGCGAAATACACAAACAAAATTTAATCTTTCTCATTTTATACAAACCTACACACAATTTTCTCTCTTCTTTGTTACCGACCAGTGCTGCTAATAAAATCTTCTGAAAATCTACAGTTTTGGAAACTAAATCGCAAAAACCTTAATTTTTAAAACAAGAAATTGTCAAGAAAATTATTTAAAAATTAATTTTACTGCTTATAAAACTCGAAAAACTATTACAAAAGGAAACAATAAAATTTATTTATATCATTCATATTACGAATATTATTACAGCATTGGTTATTTCTATATATAAAAATGTATTAGTGATGAAATTTCAACGAAAAAAATTTAACACAGCAATCAACTAAATATTTTTATTGATATGTTGTATCTATAGCTGAAACATATGATATAGCTTTAAAGTATCGCCGTAATTAAAACTTCAATCTTAAATGGAGATGCTATTCAAGGTATTTCCGTTTTGATACGACTTGACCCAGAATTAAATCTATACATATTTTGTAATTTACATTTACACTGAACAAAAACTATCAATTTTCGATAAACAACCCATTAATTGTTAACCCTTGAAATCGTAATTTTTATACTACTGAATATTTTAAATCTTCAATCATCATTTAAAGAAATTTAATAAATCATTTCAACAAATTGAAAAATCGTCGAAATTACAATAAGTTGTCGAAACTAGCAGCACTGCTAACGACAATAGCACTCCATATGCAGATTTCTTGTTACATATGGAATAAGTTGAACGCAAAAAATGCATCAAAAAAACTAATATCTATTCAAATTCTTCTTTAAATTCCCTTTGTTGGTCAATGTAAAAATTCTGCAAAAAAAAGTAATGAATGTACTTTTAAACATTTTTACTTCTTTTATCAAACTAAACTTTTTCGTTTGTCGGTTTTGTTTTTCATCTCAAAAATGTTTTGTATTGTTAGGAGTGCTTTCGCTCCGGTTCTCTGGTACCAAAGAGTAGGCTTTTTTGATAAATATTTGAGAAAAAAGAGATCTTCATTGTGGATTTTGTTGTTTTCCAACGTATGATTTCGTTTAAAGCTCTGTATTGAAACGCACTTGAAAAAATAGTGCAATATTAAGTTTAAAATTTAAATTATTCAAACTTTGCATAATTAAATTTCTTTGTAATTTCAGAAGAGAGGTGGGAAAATAATTTATTTTTCACATATAATATTAATTTTTGCATAATTTGCTTTCAAAAATTTTGACAAACATAAATTACGTAAATAGGTATATTTAAGAATTTAATTTGAATAATTTATTGAAATTATCATGAAAGAATTAAAGGCGATTTGGGATAATAAGTTTTTTTTGAAGTAAAACTAATACGCCCCTATTTTTTATTTTTTTGGATTAATAAATAACTTTGCAAAAAATTTAGTTCGCTTTTTTCAGTTTACATGTATGACAGTGTTGTGTCAAAATTTGTAGTAAATCAGAGCAAAACTTAAGAAAATTCAGCGTTTCCAGCGTTAGTATATAAATCAGTTTTTAAAAAACTTTAAACCGATTTTCTCGCAAATAAATGTTCGAAGACCGTGAACATCATAACTCAAAACCTACTTGAGCGATTCTTTTGAAATTTTAGACACTATACACATAAATCATCAGGTAACCACAAAGTTTTTTTTTAGTTCCATTTTTTTCCCCATTTTTTAACAACAAATTCCCGAAATTGTATAGCAAAAATGGTTTTTCACTTCAAAATGCTGCCAAAAAAATAAATCGAAAAAAAAACTCTTCGTGAGTACCTCAGGAAAGATGTCACCTATTAAACGCATTTCAACTATTTTATTTCACATGATCCGGTAACAGTTATGATGTTCACCGCAAAACAACAATGCCTCCGGAGATTCGCTGTCACGGACTTATTTATTAAAATTTGTAATTGAAAATTTTTTCAAATATTCTTCAAATGTCATGCTATAACGTGTATTGAAATAAATAATCCAACATTATTCATATCTTCAAAAAAGAATTTTGAATATACGATTTGTTTTTAACTTTTAAAACCGTACCCCCCCTTAAGAAACTTTTAAGAACCTAAAACGTTTTTTTTTCTATGTTATTCTATTTTTTCTACAATAAAATGGAGTGCGGTTATAACGAACTCGGCGGGATCGGCCAAATTAGTGCGTTATAGACTAAGTTCGTTGTAACCGTAGTATTTTTTTGTTTGGTCCGAAAGATTTAAAAACTTTTTTTAGTTGAATAAGTTTATTTATTTTGATGCATTTTAAAAAGTTATAAAACATAAATTAAATTATTAAAAAGATACATATTTATAGTTTGTCTTAATAAGACTAAAATTACCGAGTTTCTATCAAAATAAAATATTTTTTTAAAATCATATAATATAAAAAACTCCTTATGTAGAGAAGCAGAAAGTATAAAGCAAAGGGGCTACTGGCAAACTTTTGCGAAAATATACATAAAAGGACCTTTTACAAAACTTCATTTGAAAATCGAAGTTTTTGTTTTGTATTTTTTACAACGGTTTTTCGATTTTTTTGTTTAATAAATTTTAAAAACATTAAAATTAATTTTTTAAAAATATAAAAAATATAGGAAAATACTGAAAGGAAAAAAAATTTTGTTTGTTGAAGTCAAAATAAACGGGCGCCTAGGCGCCACACAATCAACTAGTTTTTTTTATATATTTATATACATTTCACTTGTATATAGTAAAATACAATTTATTAAAAATATTAAAAAAAAGCATCTATTGAGTCAAGTTTCAATTGATTAGGCGCACATAAAGTTTACAAAAACTTACATAAAAAGTATTTAGGCCTAAAAGCTTCCTTTCATTTAATTAAAGCTTCTTTTTTTGTATTTTAAAATAAATTCTTTCATATTTTTAAACTTTCCTAAATTACTGGATTCTGTATTCATTTGAATCATAAAATAAAAAATTTGCAAATCATGAAATTATATAGATGACATCAGTTTTAACTGCCGGTAGTTTTGATTTAGTATTTTTTTTTTGTTGTTGTTATAGTCTTCAGCTTGCAATTGCACTCTGCGCAAAGTTGATTTGAAGTTGTATCAGTAAGCAAGAGAGAGTATTGCACTGTAAAAGAGGGGATTTCTAAAAAGAAATTCTGTTTCATATTTATTATAAAATCTGTTATCTATTTCATAAAAAAATTTCTGTTTTATGATCAGGGTATAATGACTTTGTGCTGATGTTTGTAACTACCAAAAATATTTAACCTAGACCCATGTTTTATTATACTGATCGACCCAGAATCACTTTCTGAATCGATTTAGCGATGTCCGTCTGTTCGTCCGTCTGTCCATCTGTGTGTCCATGTAAACCTTGTATTCAGATCAAGCCCCCATAAAAATTACCCAAATGAGATCGAGTTAAATTGCCATAAGATCCAAATTATCACATAGATCTCGGTCAAATTGGGTTTGCTTGTGTTTATTAAACCCATTAAAAAGTAGTCCAAAAATAAACCCTGTAGTACAATTATTAGTCCCCACATGAAGCTGACCCCCGATCTTCACTTAAATCTATCCAAAAACAAAAATATTTCATAGATTTTTCTTTGTATATGTTTTTAGTTTGTATACATGTATTTTTGCAATAAAATATAGCCAGGATCTATCCAATGCCACTCAAATTTGGTTTATGCTTATTTCCTATATCTAATTAGTGGAACTTAAGACATAGGGTCTCCAAACGCATGGTATAGGGTATCGTACAGTCGGTCTTACTTATTTAGATTTGCGGTGGTTTAATAGGAAAACTGTTAAAATCCTGACATATATTAAAGAATAACCTTGAAACCTATTAAAAAGATTAGATTAGATTAGATTCGATTAAGAAGACTCTACGCATTGCGACCAATTTGATCTTTGGTGCAGCCCATGGTTTTCCTAAAATGTAAGGCTCCTTATAAAGCCAATTACACTGTTTGGCATGAGATACCATATGTGCCGAGGGGGATACTGTTTATCCCCTAGTGCAAGGGTTCCTTTACCACTTAGTTTTGGACGTTCGCAGAGTTTTCATTCTTTCATTCGTAGATGATATCTAAGATTACAATATCCAGTAAAAATCAAGGTCCATTAGTCTTGCTTATCAAGGGAACGTAATTATTCCGATTGAACACTGGATGGAGTTATAAATCTTTTAACTGTATTAAAATGATAACCGTATCAAACGTTGCTTATAATATTGAGTTTAAGACACTGCCGAGTTTAATATGGTTACTTATTTTACAATAATTTTTCTTTAAATTTAATTAAAAATTCCAAAAAAATTGTTTAAAATTTTAATCGGACATCAGCTCGAAAATGTATTCCCAATAAACTAATCGAAATTTATGGAAAATGGAGCAACTTAATTATTCTATAGTTTACTGTTTTAAGGCACTTGACTTTAGTAACACTTTTGAAAATGCCTGCGCAACTAATGTAAAAGCACCGCCCGAAATCCACATTTATTCAATTTAAAATAAAAACTTTATTATGCCTAAGAACTGAAATTTTTGCAAGGCTCTGCTTTGGTTGTAGTACAAATTTATGGTTCTGACAATCATGACTCTGAATATAAAAAGCCTAAATAAACTTCAATTCCAGTCCCACTGTGTAACATAAAAACTCTCATACCATAAATATGTTGCTACCAAAATATATTGCTTTCAAATTTGCATATCTGTACAGACCATGTATTCCTATATTAATGTACTCGTAGGTTTGGTTTCTGTTTTGTTCGTTTGTTTGTTTGTTTGTTTTACTTGCTGCCTTGGATATTTGTTCTTTTTAAAATACACCTACAATTACCTTATATTAAGGATCATAAAGTTGAAAGTGTTCCTATGTTTTGTTTGAAGGGTTGGCTTATGTTCCATTCGCAAGCTTAATACTTGTACGTGCCTTGGTATTATTTAGTTTTTTGCTTTTCTTTTTATTTCTTGGTTTAGTAACACCTGTCAAATGTTTCAGTTTATTGGAGTTCAGTTTTCGTTTAAGTTTTTGTTTGCTTACGGTAACATAAATTGGGTTTCCATCATTTTTTTTGTGTTGTTTTGTGCCAGCTAATGGATGATAGTTATAGTTCGTTTATTAGAGCTTTTTGTGGTTGTGGTAATTGTGGGTTGATTGTTTTTTTTTAAATATTAAACCTATGTACATACACGTATGTACATATATTTTGCGGTCAAGGGATGTAGTTGGTTTTGTTTATTAGTTTATATTTTTAAGTTCTTTTTTTTTGACTATTTTATTTCAAAAATGTTTACAAATCCATTTCAATCTCTATTGTAGAATTTATATTTCCATGTAATTATTTTACCATTAGTATTTATTTTAAACAGAGCAATATGGCTGCTGAAGCGGAAGCCATATAGTTAACCTGATTGGTGGCACAAATTTAGCTTTTTGTGAATGTTCGGTTTAACAAATACTCACTTTAACGAACATCAATCAGATGGAGCGAACGACCAAAATGTTAGCATTGCATGCGGAATATAACGGGAAATGATAAGAATAAAAATATTAAAACATGACAAAGTCAAAATAGAAATAAAACTTTTAAATCCAATCGAATGTTTGAAAACATGAATTTAATGGATTTTAAAAACATAACATGCATATTATGCAAGGGGTCACCTTGGGCCTCTCCTATTTTTGTTGTTTATTAATGATTTCCTAAAGTATATTCAATATAGTAATACTAGTGGATTATGTGGCGCCTAGGCGCCCGTTTATTTTGACTTTAACAAACAAATTTTTTTCCCCATTTCAAAATTTTCCTATATTTTATATATTTAAAAAAAAATTAATTTTAATGTTTTTAAAATTTAAAAAAAAAAAAAAATCGGAAAACTGTTGTAAAAAATACAAACCAAAAACTTCGATTTTCAAATGAAGTTTTGTAAAAGGTCCTTTTATGTATATTTTCGTATAAGTTTGCCAGTAGCCAACCTTTGCTTTATATTTTCTGCTTCTATACATAAGGAGTTTTTAATATTATATGATTTAAAAAAAATATTTTACTTTGATAGAAACTCGGTAATTTTAGTCTTAATAATTTAATAATTTAATTTATGTTTTATAACTTTTTAAAATGCATCAAAATAAGTAAACTTATTCAACTAAAAAAGTTTTTAAACCTTTCGGACAAAACAAACAAAAAATACTACGGTTATAACGAACTTAGTCTATAACGAACTAATTTGGCCGGTCCCGCCGAGTTCGCTATAACCGAACTCCATTTTAATGTAGAAAAAGTAGAATAGCATAGAAAAAAAAACGTTTTAAGAGCAAGGTTCCTAAAAGTTTCTTAAGAGGGGGGGGGGGGGGGGGGGTGGTGGTGTTTTAAAGGTTCTAAAATTTAATAATAATAATTAATTGCATAGTTCTTTTTTGAAGACATGAATTCGCGTTATAGCATAACATTTAAAGAATCTTTGAAAAAATTTTCAACTAAAAATTGTAATAAATAAGTCAGTGACAGCCAATATCCGGAGGCGTTGTTGTTTTGCGGTGAACATCATAACTCGTTACCGGACCATGTGAAAAAAAAGCGAAATGTTTTTAAAAGGTGACATGTTTCCTGAAGTAGTGACGAAGAGTTTTTCTATTTTTTTTTTGCAGCATTTTGAAGTGAAAAACGATTTTTGCTATACAATTTCGGGAATTTGTTGTTACAAAATGAGGAGAAAATGGAATTAAAAAAAAACTTCGTGGTTACCTGATGATTTTTGTGTAGATATAGTGTCTAAAATTTCAAAAGAATCGGTCAAGAAGATGTTCATGGACTTCGAACATTTATTTGCGAGAAAATCGGTTTAAAGTTTTTTAAAAACTGATTTGTATACTATATATCGTATGAGGCCGGTCGCTGGAAACGCTGTATCTTTTTAAGTTTTGCTCTGATTTACTTAAAATTTTGACACAACACTCTCGACATGTTGTGCATTCAGGAAGAGAAAAGAAAAGAAAGGTTTTAAAACCTACCACACCTTAAGGAAATGCAAACACCAATACACCAATGTACACAAAAAAGGAAAAAATATTTCATATTTCATCATACATGTAAACTGAAGAAAAAGAGAATTACATTTTTTGCAAAGTTATCTATAAATCTAAAAAAGAAAAAATAAAAAATGCGCGCGTATTAGTTTTACTTCAAAAAAAAAAAAATCGCTTTTAATTCTTCCATGATAATTTCAATAAATTATTCAAATTAAAATCTTAAATATACCTTTTTACGTAATTTATGTTTGTCCAAATTTTTTTTAAAAGCATATTATGCAAAAATTAATATTATGAGTGAAAAAAAAAATTATTTTCCCACCTCTCTTCTAAAATTACAATGTAATTTAATTATGCAAAGTTAAAATAATTTAAATTTTAAACTTAATATTTTTCAAAGGCTTTTCAATACAGAGCTATAAACGAAATCATACGTTGGACAACAACAAAATCTACATTGGAGATCTCTTTTTTTCTCAAATATTTATCAAAAAAAAGCATGCTCTTTGGTAAGTGCTGGCCACCAATGAACTGAGCGAAAGTACTCTTAACAATACAAAACAATTTTGAGATGAAAAACAAAACAGACAAACGAATAAGTTTAGTAAGTGTTGCCAATTTTGACAACTTATTGTAATTTCGACGATTTTGCAATTTGTTAAAATGATTTGTTAAATTTGTAAAAATTATGATTGAAGATTTAAAATTATCAGTAGTATAAAAATTACGAATTCAAGGGTTACCAATTAATGGGTTGTTTATCGAAAATTGTTAGTTTTTGTTCAGTGTAAATGGAAACTACAAAGTATGTATAGATTTAATTCTGGGTCAACTCGTTTCAAAACGGAAATACCTTGAATAGCATCTCTATTTAAGATTTAAGTTTCAATTACGGCGATACTTGAAATCTATATTATATGTTTCAGCTATAGATATGTACATGTCAATAAAATTATTTAGTTGATTGGTGTGTTAAATTTTTTTCGTTGAAATTTCACCACTAATACAGTATAAATAACCAATGCTGTAATAATATTCGTAATATGAATGATTTAAATAAATTTGATTGTTTCCTTTTGTAATATTTTGTAGAGTTTTATTTTTATTTTCTTGACAATTTCTTGTTTTAAAAATGACGATTTTGGCGATTTAGTTTCCAAAATTGTCGATTTTCAGAAGATTTTATTAGCAGCACTGGTCGGTAACATAGAAGAGAGAAAATTGTGTGTGGGTTTGTATAAAATGAGAAAGATTAAATTTTGTTTGTGTATTTCGCATAGCTTTGTAGGGAGTGCTATGTGTATTATTTCAGCGTTACAGAATCAGTCAGTCAGTCAGTGAGTCAGGGATCAGCGTAAATATATATAAGATACTTATGCATGCCGACGCACTGTGGCTGAAATTTTGAATTCATTGGCCAAAAGTCCAATTTTTTTGTCACCGATTTTTTAAATTTTAACGCCATTTTGTAGTTAATATATCCAAATTAATATAGCAAAAAAATTAGGTTAAACTATTGCCAATGACCATATATAATGAAAAATTTGAACATTTTGAAACTCCCTTTTCAAGTTTTTAAAAATTTTCTTCAACAAAATTTAAAAAACAGGATTAACTGTATGAACTTTTATGTAAATCCCTCTGCCAGAATTTTTTTGACAAGGATTTAGTGAGTTATCGTTCTCAGGTCCATCCCAAATTATAGGATCGGAAGTTCTAAAATTTAGTTATTATATTTTAAGCATCGATTCGAAAAATATTTGACTTTTTTGAATAAATTGTCTTTTATTAGCTTGGGGTCATATGTGACCCCAATTACAAAAGCGTTAATGGGGTCATATAATTTTTTGCCGAAACCCTGGGCTATTAAGATAAAATATAACATTTAAAAGTAGAAAAGTGATGAATTTTTGATAAAAAGTATTTAGAAATAGTACATTTACAGAATATTTTACTAAAATCCTATTTTTCTTGAAATCCGCAAAAATAAAATCCTTGTCAAAATATTCTGTCACAGTGATTTACTTAAAAATTCACACAGTTAATCTGTAACATGTATTTAATAAAACCTTAAAGTTTTAGATCCAGTTTTTAAATTTTGTTTAAGAAAATTTTTTAAAACTTGAAAAAGGAGTTTTCAAAATTTTATCAAAAAAATTTCCCATTTTCGGTCTCAACAACGCACAGTAGGTCAAATGGACACATTTTCTGTGCGAAATTAATAGAATCTAAAATATGGTATTATTTCAAACTAAAACGATGACAAATGTTAAAGCAAATGTAAAGTTAGTAAATTAAACAATAATAAATGTCTTAAGATTTGTAAAGCAGACTTTTCCGCTTATTATCTGAAATACTCGAAGTAATAAATATATGTGTTCGGTTGTTAATAACTTGTGTTGACTTTTGACACAAGTTATTACCCGATTTTTTACCACAACCTTATTTTAAAATACCACAAACCCTCTCCACCCTCCCCCTTAAAATCTGATACATAAATAATCAGAATCATGAGTAAGAAATGAGAAAAGGTTTGTAATATTTAAAAAACAAAAAAATTTAATTTAATATATATAAAAAAATTTTAGTAAGTAAAAATTAAAAAAATATTTTGTAAAATTTGTTGAAAAAAATGTTCACAAAAAATTGTTTTTAGTTAAATAAAGTCAAACACCCTGAGGATGTCTGAAAATCAGACGAAACGTCGGTGGAAAATGGAATAAAACGCATTAAAAGGAAAAAAAATGACCAAAAAGCTCAACTAAACAATCGAACTAAAAAAAAAATATTTTCCGTGTTTTTATTAGAAAAATTTATTTTACTCCTCTTCTAAATTACCATTTATATGTAATTCATTTTGTAAACATAAATTATTTAAATTATCAAGGAAAGAAATTGAAAATAATTCCATTTCGTCGCCTGCGTCATCTTCATTAATTTCATCACGTGCATCATTTTCAATCCTTTCTTGCGTTGAATCATCATTTCGACAACTTCAGGTGGCAGTTGTAAAGACTTTTGTTGTTGAATCCATCTGCCTAAATATTTTGTAGAAATCAGCGGATCTGATGTATCAGCTGCTCTGTTAAAAATATGTCGAAGATTATTAATGGGATTATTCGTACGTGCATGATGTAATCTGTCTGATTTATAAATTTTATGTCTCGGTTCGGCAGCAGATTATCCAAAGAAACCTAATGGTAGAACAGTATTATCAATGATCTCCTTCGAATGTATGAGAACCTTATGTAAGGTGGACGTCATTGGCAACCAAGGATACAACTTTTGAATAAATTCAGCTGTGGCAAAGCAAAACGTCTGAAATTGCTCAGATTTTAATGGAAACTCAATCGATAAACAAGTCGATATAGTTTTAAGATGAAAAATTAGGTGTTGGTCGACGCCAGTAATATCAGATAAGATTTGATGGTTTGTGAAAGCTCGACGCGCAGTGTTGCCATCATTTGTGCTACCGAAGTCACCAACTTTTGGCATATCTACCCGAAGACCTAACTCCTTCCAGAAAGCGCTTTGAATATTTTCCTTTCTTTTCGCAACTGCTCGTTTGTCTTCATCTGCTCTGATCTGCCAGTTTTGTATGTTTAATTTGTAGCCCAAATGCAAAATATACTCAAAAATCGGATCCAGCAATGAAGAGGACTAATTCCGTATTTATAATTTAACTCTTTTCCTAGAAATTTTTGGTGTAGCGCCACAAATAGGACAAGCTTGATTTGACAAAGTCCCTGTTAAAGTATTGAGCACTTTTCCATCAATAAGCGTTAAACACAAATTAAATTAAATTTCGACTGTTTTATTTTCAGCAATTGTTATAACCATGTTTTCTAGAGCATCAATTTCATTTTTTAAATCCGAATGCTCTTTTAAAACAGTGTCTTTTGTATCCTTGGTGTATTCTAATTTGATGGGATGACAAAATCTTACAGATTGCGGTGCACGATTGTTCCAAATAGGTATTCCACATGGCAACACAAGTCTTAACGGAATAATTGTTATTGCAAAAAGCGATGCATCAGAACATTTCGATGTGCTTGGCTCATGGAAAGCTTGTTTAAATTGTGCATGACTATCGAACCCGTAACTTAATTTTAGCTCAGACTTCACATAATTGGTTTTTTCTTTTTCCATATCACCTTCGATAACCTCTCTTTGCATTTGAACTATTCTTTTCGCAGTATAGGTTATAACCGATTTCAGCGGAGCTTTTGCGATGGTTTCGCTTACCTCTATACCATCCGGTCGGCATTTTAGTTTAGCGTCTGCAATTTGGTTATAATGTGGATATATGTCGCAGTTTCTTAATTTACTCTCGCGACGTATTGCATTGTACTGCTCCTTTGTAAAATTATTTTCCAAAAAAAAGGCTACTGCCTCATCTGCAGAAAATGAAATTGGTTTGGCATTGCTTTCAGCACATAGGTTTCTTATTTTTGAAGGCCTGATTGGGCTTACTAAACTTGATTTTAGAACTGCAGCCATATCCACGTTTCCTCGTTTCCGAGCCGATGTTGCTGCTGCACGTACTAGTAAGTTTGTTTCGTTATTTGCTGATTTTGAAAGCTCGGCTGCTTCTTTTCTTCCATATTTTTCGTATTTAGTTGTTAAGGATTTTCAGAAAAGACGGGCTTTTTCTTTCAACAATTTCATTGATCCTTCGGAATATCATCAGCACCAATTTTTATAGTTGACAACTGAAGCAAGCTTTTCTTTTTGCGAACACTCATGCAGCCATACTTTAAACAAATCGCCTTTTTTATAGTATGGTAACTTACAATCAACGCCTTTTAGGGTTTATGGTAAACTAAAATCAACTAATTACATCTCAATTTATTCATTTCGTTTTACTTTTTGTTAGCCGAAAGTGGCCGAAATTTTTAAAAAATTCAAAAAATTTTTGAGGTTATGTAAAGGAATTCTGATTTTTTTGTGAACAAATGATAAAAATTATCTTGTTTTTAACTGGAACAGTAGTACTCACTTATATTCTTGTCTTCCATTGCGAATTTTATTTATTTATTTCCACTTTGTCAAAAACAAGCACTTAAAACGTAACAAAAATTATAGGCTGCGCAAACAGTCTTTCAATAACAAAGTAAAATTACAAAAACAAAGTAAAATTTCTGTTATTATGTACTATTATATGCATGGGGATTAGAATAACCAATGTAAAATCAAGATTAAGAAATTCGACTTTCGCACAGAAAATGTGACCATTTGACCTAGTGTGCAACGTTGTAATAAAAAAACTTCATGTCTGAGTACTTATAAGTATAGAGACCAAAAAGAAATTATGGCTTTAATCAATTTCTCAAAGTTGAAAAAAATGCCATCAGCTAGTTTTTTTTTAGCACAAAAGTGGTCTGGGGCATATGCTATTTCTTGGCGAGGTATTATTCGATTTTGAAGTTTTATCGCTTTTTGAAAGGACAATTTAATACTGATCCCGAAGTATAAAACAACTTTTCGGAAAAATTAAACTATAGAACGAAATTTTCGTAAAATCTGAAAAAAGTCATATTTTCCCCATATAAACACACTTGAAATTTTCAATTGCGTTGAGGCACGAGTAAATGTTTTTTGTTTGGCCCAAAACTTTGTATTTCTCAGTTTTTTGCTATTCGCATATTTCTAGGGGGTGAGACCGAGAGTTAAGCACTTTTTTCCCTCCATATAATGAAGGGCCATCCAAATATACACACACACACACACACACATTTTTACGAAGCAAGAACAAAACACACATACATACATTTATACACATTGGTAGAGAGCAAAAAACTTTCAAGAAATCAAAATGTTCAATTTTTATCAATTCAAGTTTATTTGCCAAATTTCATATAATATTCTCTTTTGTTAAATGAAATTTGTCAAACATACTGCAAATAAAGATATGAAAAAGATAAAAATTTTAAATTTAAATAAAGAAAACAAAATTTTTAATTTTTTAAAAATTAAGAAAAACAATTAATTCGTTGTGCGGGATGTGTATGAAAATGAATTAAAAAAATATTAGGAGAAATTTAATACATCAAACACATAGACGACAGCGGCTACACGAACACACGACTACAAATGCTGCTGGCTGCAATTGTAGTCGTGTAGTCAATTACTTAATTTTTTTGAAAACGACGGCAACATATAACAACAAAATAAACAGCTGTTTTTATACAAATGCATTTTTATTTCAGTAGTGCCAATTATATTTTGTTTACTTTATTAAAATAGAAAAACATGCATGATTCTATATAAACTTGACTTAAATATACACTTACTTATTTATAATGCATTGTTATAACGTAAAAATAAATAAATAAATTTACTTAAGCCTTTTGATTATTATTGGAATTATTATAGCATTTCATTTTGCGATAAATTTTTTTAACTAATATCTTTGACATATTTTGTTATATTGTCAACCACCAAAAATAGAAATTTTCCTAAGTTGACTACAGCGACAAAAGTTGTCATGTAGCCGTGTGGCTGTGTTGGTGTCAAAATAATCGTTTTTCTATAAACGTGTATATTTTATTTTCCACAGGCTGTAGTCGTGTAGCCACTGTCGTCTATGTGTTTCATGCATAACTTGTTTGAAAATTTTTAGCAAAACAATTTTGATCAACATTATTTCATTGTGCGGAAACTATGTACAAAAAGTTGTTAAAATACTAAGAAAAATTTAAAAACTAAATTAAGGTGAATTAAATAAAAATGTATATATTAACACATAATTAATTTTTATTTGGCGAGTTACAAATTTTCTTTACAAATTTACTTTTATTCCAAAAACAGAAAAATATTTGATAAAATATGGTTAATTGCGTAAAGAATTGTGCTATTTCCGGAAACACAATTTTATTTTCTTTTCCAGTCAAGGATGCAGCAAAGTTAGCTGTATGGAAGAGAAATTTAAATTTGGACGACTCCTTCAATCCTAACACACAAGACCGTGTGTGCAACCTACATTTCGCTTCGGAATCTGTGGGATTGAAACTTCTTAAGAAACGAGCAGCACCCATTTCTGATACACCCGATGTTACCGAGGAAACGCGACAAAAGAAAAGAAATAAGAGAAAATGCTCTTATTTGGATTGCAAGAAACAGCAGGAGAATATGAGATTGTTCTCCTTTGGAAAATGTGGATTGTGGAAATCAGTTGATATATTACAATCATATTGAAATAATGGATCGAAATGGCTGAAGCAAAATGCTGTTCCAGTGAAAAAATACTTTGGAATTGAAACGGAAACGGAACATCACACTGAACTGGCTCAGTGTACATTAGCGTGTCCCGAATTATTTATTTTTTTAGCTTGCCCCCCAAATGATGGGGATTTACGGGAAAAATAGCAAAAAAATTTTTTAGCAAAAAACCAGATGACTACCGGATCCTAAAGATTGCAATCCTAGTGCATTTTGAAAAAAAAAAATATTTTTGATTTTCAAGAAATTGACGCTAAAAGCGTAATACAGAGTACATTCCGGGAAAAATATTAATAAAATTTCCGTAGAGCAATTTTGGTGCAGCGTTGCAATTTAAAAATGGAAAGTGAGTATATGTTTTTTCTTTCTTTCAAGCTAAGTTAGTCTCAAAAGCTGCGCAAACTAGAGGATATTAGTTAAAACTACTTCAATAAATGTGATGGATTTTTTCTGGTCCAGCGCACGAAATCGGGACGCGCTGGTGTATATATATCGAAAGGAAAATGGATGAAACTGATATGATTCTATAGGACTCCCCATTGAGTGAAGACTATGAAAGAAGAAGGAATAGTTTGCTTTAGAGACGAAAATGCACCGAAAGCAAATGGATGCTGCGCGATATCTCAGAATATAGAGTATACGTCAAGCACTAAAATATTTGATATCCTGAATGCCAAAAACTTTTTGTATAAAAATCCAGACAGGAGGCCATATAACAGGAATGATAGCGAAAAAACTGATTTCATTTTTGACTTTATTGAATACTTGGAAACATTCAGATTTGGCGGCCAATCGAGAAACAAATTTATCAATGGGTCCATTCTTACATTAAGGTGTTTCCTCAATTTAAGTCTATATTTGTTCAGAAAGTATAACAAGACAAATTTCATTTTGCTTGGGAAATTTAACCAGGATGCGCTAGAAAATTTGTTCTTTAAAATACGTTCGAAAGGTGGTTCAAGCCATCACCCTTCGATCAATGAACTACTATGCATTCTAGCGCGACTAATTTTTATGAAAATAATAACGATTAAATATAACTCTGCGAATCAAAATTGTGAGAAAATCAAATATGAGAAATGTTTAAATATGGCAAAAGGTCCACCAGTATCAGCGCCAAACTTCGTATAGAACAAGGCTTATAATGAGGAGAAAATTTTTGTGGCAACCACTACATCGGAGAGCGCTTTTAGATATTTAGTATTATCTATAATATTAATAGGCTAGGCAATTTCTTGTGACTGGTGTTTTGTCTACCGTTTTATCCCGATTTTGACCAAATGTATATTATTTGAGAGTTATTTCTTTATAGCCGATTTGCAGATTTAGAGATTTTAAAACTTTTTTCCCTTACTTTGAGTAAATTGCATTTAAAGTTGCAACTAACACATAATTAAAATTATACAATGCTATGTGTGTGTTTATTAAATTTGTTAATGTGTATGTAAAAAAAATGAGTTTGTTTTTTGTGTTGATTTGTGAATTGGCTATAATTGATTAGCATACTTCCAGGGTCTCTATATAATAAAAAAAATAAAATTTCCTAGAATTTGCGCTCGAATTTCGAGGTCTGGAATCTGCTAGTTTTAATAAGTAGACAACGGTAGGAACAAAAGAGAAAATTGTAAAAAGTAATTAATTAATCTAAAATAAGTAAAATTTAATAATAGAAAAATTTTAATTTTACGACAATAATATAAATTTTTATGTTCACTCATTTTTTTTATATACTTACTATTTGTTAATAAATTTTTTAAAATATTATTTATTACTCTTTTGCCGGTTTTCTCAATGTATCGTCAAACTGCCTGTTACTTAACCAGGACATAAATTTATTGGACCGATAAACTGCCGGTTAACAATTTTGGTTTTTTTCAATGTACCGACAAAAACATTATTTTCAGTTGGCAATACCTCTCAAAATACGTTCGAAAGTTGGGACAATTATTTTCAGTTGGCAATGCCTCTCAAAATTGATGTGAAAGTTGGGAGAATAATTTATCTGTACGATAAATAAATAACTGGCAGATGAGTGCCGGTTAGCTTTGCGACAAAATAGAAGCAAACCAGACATTGAGAAAACCAAATTTCTTTAATCGGCTGTTTCTCATTGGGATAAAAGATAATCGCCTATTGAGAAAACGGACATTATATTTTTCATTGGTATATTTTTTAATGACAATGACAAATTTTTTTAATGTTACTGTATTAAAATTATTTAATCAAATTCAGATAGCTCTTCTCAGGGCCACCAAATAAATTCAAAAAGATATTACTTTCTTGCTGCTTTTTTACAAATAATTTATTTTTTAAGACAACATACATTTTTATGCTAATTATTTCTTTTACATACAATTATATATTAACTTTTCATAAATCAAATTTTCATTTTTCATTTATTTATTAATCAACTTTTTTCTACCAGCAAGCAGTGAGTGAAGGCAATTATGAGTATGAATGAGTTTCAATGTGTGTGTTGTGTGCGCATAACATAAATTTCAAATATCGTAAGTTTTTGGTCGTAACATTCGGAGCAAGGAAAAATGAACAAGATTTTGTTCCAGCAACACGCTCCTCCTTTTGATTTTTCAAGTGCATGTATATATTTACGCTTGTTGGCCTCTCTTGCATTATGAGTTTTCATGCACCATATATTCAGTTTGTACATTCTCATTATATATTCTCATTATATATGGTCCTTGATATATGGTCCTTGCTCTCTTGTTAAGCAGTTCCATTTTCAGTTTGCACGTCCTCATTATATATGGTCCTTGGCTCCACCCGACAGAGCGTGCGAAACAGACGACCACTGACCTTAGCTGGAACGGTATACTTAGTATAGTAGCCTCGGTAAAAATAAATCTAATAAAGTACGATTTATATCGCTGTCTGAAAAAAAAGAATTGTGCGTGTTTTATTCCCCGTAGAAATCTAATAAATAAGTGTAACGAAGCCTGGGTACGCTGAGATTGCCCCAGCATAAAGCGGTAAAACGTGTCGTTACAAATGGAAAGAAGATGAGAACTTCATTTGTTAATCAGCTACAATGTAAACACCAGAACAGAAATCGGGAATAAAGTTTTGCCTGCATCGTGGCGCGCGATTTTGATGTGATCATTTTGAAAAAACACGTTTATATGAAGTTTTCAAGAAATGTTACAAACTCAGTTAAATACTTAAAGAAATATGTTGTTGTGTAGCGTTCTGACTATTTTTCTGAATTTCAATTGATATTTTCTGAAATACATTTGATAATTTCATAAATACATTTCATAATTTCTGAAATATATTTGACGTTTTCTGAAATACATTTGATAATCTCTGAAATTCAATTGATACCTTCTGAAAATTAATTAATATTTTCTAAAATACAATTCATACTTTCTGAAACTTTCTGAAAATCAATTGATGTTTTCTGAAATACAATTGGAAAAGCTGAAGTAATTAAAAAAAAAAATAACACCTAAGTTTATTTTTGACTTCTTCAAAGTTGTCCTAGCATTTAGCTTTTGAATGTATCAGGCAGCCATTCACAATAGATAATGGAAATTTAATTCTTTTTGTATTAAATGTCAAGTAAAATTAAGACGATAATAAATCTATGGAAGTAGACAAATAGAATAGTAAAAAATACGTGGAAAGAGGAAAAATTGACGAGAAAGGTTTATTTTTCTTATTTCTTTAAAATTTTTTAGCGTTTTTAATAAAATAATAAAGAAAATATTATATTAAGAAGTTTTTACATATTTTAATTGCAGATAATAGAGTGAAACACAAATCAGAAATGAAAAAAATATCATAATCGTTGTACCAATGCACTCATATTTCACACCGTTTTTGTCTTGCTCTGCTTTCGAGATTGTATTGTGAAATAGATTTTTACCCCCCTGAGCGTATAAATGTGTACACATCAAAACAACATCCAGAATTATTTTCATCATTTGTGGATGCACGGCCACGTTTAAATTCATTTATCCCATTATAGATAGTCTAAAACTCTGGAGCTATAATGATGATATTTAATTTTTTTTGCTCAAAGCAAACTGTATATATATGTATTTTTCAGTTGTTATGGCATTTTACAAATAATATCAAAGAAACTTAGATTTAAATACGAAACAGTTATACAATATAGGAGCCAATATTGGACTTCGACTATTTCATTTTTGATGACTGCATGACGGATCCACCTTTAAATTCTTAAAAACTTATGTATTGACCCAACATCGTGTAGAGTTTTGTATTTTGACCAACCATGTTTATTGGTTTTATCCGTTTCTTACCTAAATAAAAATAGAAAAAACGATTTTTTTTATTATTCCTTGTCCATCTATTAATATATTGTATATCGTAATTACTATATTGCGTTATACAAAATAGTTTTAATCAATTTATTTGTAGGTATTTATGGTGCATATTTTTATTTCATTTTTTTATAAAACATGTATGTGTAGACGAAACATAAAGCCCTGTTCTTGAAACGTTGGTATTTTGAAGAAGAGACAATATGAAATTGAAATTTTGGGTTTTATGAAAATTCAAATTTTATATATTCGAAATCAGTTTTTATACCCTATACCACTATGTGGTTTGGGTATGATGACTTTGTGCTGCTGTTTGTAACTACCAAAAATATTTGACCTAGACCCATCTTTTATTATACCGATCGACTCGGAATCACTTTCTGAGTCGATTTAGCGATGTCCGTCCGTCCGTCTGTGTGTCCATGTAAACCTTTTAATCAAACTACAGATCGTAAATATGAATATATTCTGATGAAAGTTGGTATATTAGCTTTCATCGGCCATAGGATGAATTGGTGAGAATCGGTCCATGTTAAGACGTAGCCCCCATACAAATGACCTCTATAACATCAACATAAATTGCCATAAGATCCAAATAATCATATAGATCTAAGTCAAGTTGGGTTTGTATGTGTTTATTATATCCATTAATCAGTGGTCCAAAAAGAATCCCTATAGGACAATTTTTATCCATAGGCCCCATATAGAGCTGCTTCCCGATCTTCACTTAAATTTATTTTAAAAAAATATTGCACAGATTTTTCTCAAATTTGGTTTCTGTATATTTTTTCAAAATATAAGTGACTTTACCAAATATGGTCAGGATCGGGTTATTTTTCGACCTAGTCCCCATATTAATATAGCACCCATTATGAACTTTTTCAACTTTTGGTTTATGCTTATTTTCTATATCCAAATAGTTGAACCAAAACCATGGTATAGGGTATCGTATAGTCGGTCTAGACCGACTATAATTTTCTTACTTTTTTAATTGTCAAATGACATGAAACATATTTTTAGAACAACATCATCTCTAATAGTGTGTTTTATTAACATCGATTAGTGATTAGTTTTTTTTATATCAACAGAAAATGTAGACGTTTTTAAAATCGTTTTTTTTTAGAAAAACCAATGTCTAACTTTTTAAAAAAGGATAAGGATCAACTAAAAACATGTTCAAGTTTAAATATCAATTGTTTTTTTTTATCTCTTAAGACCTGCTTAGTAGAAAAACGGCATTTGTTTTGATTTCACAAAGTCTTTTCGATGTGAATTAAAACAAGAAAAAATATTGTTATTGAAAACAGAGAACAGCATAAGACTCTTAAATTTAAAAATTTTTTCATTTACGAGTTATTTTTTTTGTGATAGTGAATTTAATAACAGAGGCGAATAAATATCAACAAAGAATTTCGGAAAAGCTCTTATAATTACTAAAGTTATTATTTAAAGTTATTCCTTATTTTTTTATTCTTAATTGAATGCATTCTCATTTATATGTTTTTAATCTATAAGAAAACAAAAATTAAAACGTTTTTAATGATTATTGGAATTTTATATTTAATTTTTTGTTTTGTTGTCTTTGTGAGCACCGGTGGCTCGTTATACAGTCCTAACTATACTAAGCTGTAAAAAACTTTATTTGTCATAATCAGTGTAATAAAGCTATGAGTCCATCATTTTAAATTGTAAAGTATTTCAGCGATTCAACTAAAAATCCTTTTCTTTTTTCACCTCCAATATGGTACCTAAACAATATATGTTTTGGAGTTTTGAAAACATTATAAAAAACGTTCTCACCATCCATATATTTAATGTGTTCAAACGTCATCATCTTTACCGCATTACCGTGTATGCTTACTTATTGAGAATTTAAAAAAATCTAAAAAATGTTTTTTGAGTTACTAACATCAAAGTGTGTTGTTTTTTTGCAATAAATTTGAATTTAAATTAAAATTTTTGCAAGTGAATCTAAGCTAAGGTTACGGTCCACCCCTTTAACGCGTTAATACTTTTTTCACTAATAGTTCACAAGTTGAAGTAGGTATATAAAAAAGTTCTAAACACATATGCCAAAAAAGTTTACCAACTTTTCAACTTATTCATGCGTTATACACTGCGGTACAATATTATAGTCGTATAATCTTTTAAGCGATTGCTTACATTTACACAAAAATTAGAAAAAAAAAATCTGTTAATGGCATCTGAAAAAGCATGAAATATTAACAAGAGAAACAAAACAAAATTTTTTTAAAAGATTACAACACATAATTTGCTTGTTATTTTGGCTAATGCGTAATTAATTTGTTTTGTTATGATTAATTAATTTATTTATTTATTTATTTAAGTCAATAGATTATACATCCTTGCATACTAAAATATGTAATGTAATGCTATTAAATTAAGTATTAAAATGTAAAATAGCTTTACAACATCATTGTTCTAAGAAATTTTCACATAAACGGCGAAAGGAGCCATTGTTGGCCTAAACAGATATACAGTATTTTAGATTTAGTACATGTAAGTTACGAGTTGGCCTAGTTGGAATCAACATCACCACGAATTATCTCCACTTTTTAAAGTTGGTAGCTTAATAAGACAAAGTCTATTAACATATGTCGGTAGCACATATGAATTCCATCCAAGGCTTCGTAAAAAAAATAGCAAAAACTACTTTTGCACTGATTCAATACTGTTTATGTGAATGGTATAGCAAGCCGTCACTAGACGCATCACTCATAGCCTCCCTAGAGCAAACGTCAAACTCAGGCTTCTCGCGACGGATCCTGTTTCCACAGATGAGGCGCTGGCGTCCGAATAAAAGGCGGTATAACCATTCAACAACAACAGGTTTGTTGAAACAGGAAATGGTTTAGCAAAACGGGAGATAAGAGGCAAGTTTGGAGGCCCCTTTTCGTCTTACTCACCCTCACCCTAAGGTAGCAGCCCTGCCACCAAACAAGGCAACATTAGGTTAATCCCCTATTGCGGCCGAACCAACATATGATTACAACATAAACAAACAGAAGAAGAAACACAACACAAACAGATATTTGGATGACGAACACCGCAAGCCCCCGGATAAGATTTGCTACATGGATGTAAACACTTTGTTTCAAGTAGGAAAGTTAGCTCAACTGTCGGCAGAATGAAAAAGACTAAACAAATCTGTTATAGGTATTAGCGAAATCAGGTGGAACGGCAGCGGCAACTTCACAAACTATCAGGGTGACCGCATACTGTTCTCTGGCCGTAAAAAAGGAGAAGCACATACACATGGGGTAGGAATCTTTATAAATCACAGATTACGAAACACCCTAATAAACTGGTCGGCAATTTCCGAACGAATTATAACAGCTCAGCTAAACAGCAGTATCGGTAAAATTACAATTGTTCAATGTTACGCGCCTACCGAAGTATACGACCTGGAAACTAAGGAAAAATTGTAAACTAAACTAAACTGCGTTTTGCACAAAATTGACAGGAACGATATCCTTATGTTAATGGGTGACTTTAACGCACGCATCGGGCATCAAAACGAAAGCTTTGAACGAATTATGGGAAAAAACAGCCCTGGTGATAGAAACGAAAATGGTGTTCTGTTTCTGGAAACATGCGCGGCACACGAACTTGCTATAGGTGGCTCCTACTTTCCTCACAAACTACATCACAAAATGACGTGGCAATCGAGAGACTCACGATATAATATTCAGAGCCAAATTGATAATTTCTGTATTACGAGAAGGTGGCTCAATATACTACAAGATGTCAGAGTACTACGTAGTGCTGATATAGCTTCCGACCACAACCTAAACACACACACCTCTCGGTATCGAATCAACCAAATCGACGAACCTACAATATCAACAAACTGAAAGCCGAAGACGTTAACAGAAGATTAGTCTCATGCATTGTTGAAAAACATCAAAGTAGCCCACCAATCCCTCTACTAAGCTCCAACTTAGATGACGATTGGATGAAGATTAAGGCCATTCTCAGCGAATATGCTAATGAAATTTTTGGATTTCGAGAAAGGAAAATAAAGAATGGCTGTCCATTGACTTTAGGAACATTCTGGAAGAACGGCGAAAAAACAGAGAAATGATGTTTTCAGAAAAAGACGAGCTGCAAGCCAAACTATCAAACCTTATCCATATAGTTAAGAGACAAGCCAGAAACGATAAAAGAAACTATTTCAGCACACTCCCCACAGAAGCTGACAATGATGCACATCAATGTAACCTAAAAACCAGAAAACTTTCCTGTAAGAAACCCAACACAAATATATCTATAAAAGATAAAAACGGAAATATGCTAACTTCTGTTGATGAGCAACTTATATGATGGAAGGAATATTTTGAGGAAACCCTAAACCATCCCTGCAAAGCAGACAATTCCTCTCAAAGTGATGAAGCAACCGATACCAGAACCCCACCCCCATTAACATCGATCTGCATAGATCCTCCCACCCACCACGAAATTTCAAAAGCCATTACACAGCTAAAAAATGGAAGAGCTGCCGGCATTGACAACCTACCCCCGAATTCTACAAATCTGCGCCTACTACCATCGCTGAAATACTTCTGAATCTATTAAAGAAAATATGGATGACTGATGCTATCCCCCAGGAATGGAAAGAAAGTCTTATAATTAAAATACCTAAAATAGGAGATCTAAAATCAGTATCAATGCAGTAACTGGAGAGGTAGCGCCTTAACACCCTCTGTATGTAAGATATTTAACAAGATAATACTTAACCGTATGCTCGAACCTTTGGATGAACACCTCCGAAAAGAACAAGCTGGTTTCCGCCTAATAAGAGAACAATGCAACGAGCGTAATACAACGTTAAATGATTTTGAAAAGGCTTTCGATGGGATAAACAGAGAAAAAATATGGGGAGCTTTAGAGAGCAAGGACGTCCCGCAGAAACTAATTAACCTAATCAAAACCGAATACACCGATGCGAAAATGAGCGTACTACATCTTGGAAAAAGCAGCCAACCTTTCAGTACATTAAGCGGAGTAAAACAAGGATGTCTTCTCTCTCCGCTCCTTTTTATCACAACCCTTGGTGTTATTCTTGCATATAGTAATGACCAAAACATGGGTATTCAGTGGAGAATAAACCAGCAACTCGAAGATCTAGAATATGCAGACGATATCATCCTACTTGCCACAACGAAGGAAAACATGCAAAGAAGGATTGATGACCTGTCCCTAAGAGCAGAACTATTTGGTTTACGAATAAACGCAGCAAAAACAAAGTGCATCGCAGTAAAAAGCAGTCAACCAACAACATTCACTCTAAACAACAACCCAATTCAACATGTAAATAGCTTCTGCTATCTTGAAAGCAACATCACACCCCACGGCGGTGCAACTAAAGACGTAGATATGCGAATACATAAGGAAAGAGCAGCGTTTTACAATCTGAGAAACGTCTGGACATCTAACGCCCTATCACCAAAAACAAAGATACACATATACAATGCATGTATAAAAACCATACTTCAATATGGCTCGGAAAAACCATTAACGTAAACTGCAAAGTTTCACAAACAGATGCCTGCGCAACATCTTAAAAATATGGCGGTCAAGAATAGTATCGAACGAAGAACTACTACAATTCTCTGAACAGGAAGACATCAATACGCAAATCAGAAGAAAAAAATACAACTGGCTAGGCCACACACTCCGTAAGCCATACGACGAAATATGCCACGCAACACTACAACGGAACTCACAGGGTACACACTGGCGAGGAAGACCGAAGACTACTTGGAGACGCACTATTTTCCTTGATAGAGGGAAATCTTTTAACGAACTTAGATATATTGCAACAGACAGAAACGAATGGAGATTCATGTAAATAGCTTATGTTCCTGATGGAATACGCTAATAAATATATAATATATAGCAAGCATCCAATATAAATGATCTATATTCAATAATATTGTGAACTTTTACCAGTGTTGTGTAATTAATAAAATAGTTGGAATCTAATTTTCTCATTTTGAAGATTGAATGGGAAAGTTTGTCAGTATCCGTCTGCTGTAAAAGTGATCATTGAGCTCTTTTATAAGATTAAAAATTATGACATCATCTAAATACATTAGAACTTTAGAAGGCAAAATAATGGAAGAGAGATCACTTATAAATAAAATGAACAGTATAGGATCCAGATGACTGGCCTGTGAAATACAAGAAGAGACTTCAATAAATTTTGTTGTAAAGTCTCTGAACATTACTGGTTGTATTCTATTAGATAGATAAGAACTTAGCCACTTTAGGGCTGCAAAACTAAATCCTATAGGCGATTATATGTAACATAAAACATCTTGGTTTACTTTGCCGAATGTTTTACTATAATCCCTCTAAATTCCATCTTTTTGCATGTTATTTAAAAAGCCTTTATTCCAGGATGTTAGTTGTTGTGGAACGAGATTTGCGGACACCGTGCTGACACGTGGATAACAGCGACGAAGTTTGATGTGATAAGCTTTCAGTTCAGTTAGCCATTTCTCTATAATTTTCCATTCGAGTGATAAATACCATAATTTTATAGACGTATTGAAGACTGTAGTAAACGGACTGCACAAAGATCAAAACCAATAAAATAGTTTCATTGCTGAGCAATGAAAAATGTATAACCGATGAATGCGATAAATTAAAGGGATACGGAGCATTCTCATATGTATTTTTGAAATAAGTTGTAGCAAGGAAATCCGCGAATATATTGCAAATCAGAAGCTCGACGTTCAGAATTGATGTATTTATAAAACAATTTATGGTTAGATTTTATTTTTAACGTCAGACAGGCTATATAGTTATAATATGGCAATTTATTAGTGAAGTTGTATTCGGAGCATGCAATAGAGTAATTTGTAAAATCAACTGAGTAGCCAGACCTCTTATATTTCTTGTAAAATTTGTTTTATCTATTGTTAGCATTAGTTAATAATTTGCTATTAAATGGTGGGCCATTATCATCGCGAATAATTATTTTTGGAACAGTATCCGAGAGGAAGTGGTGGAAGACATACATAGTTAGAAAAAATATCATCAAAATTATTACCTCAAATGACAGTGTTCCAATTGACATTAGATAATAAATAATTAAGATTTGTATGATTTGCACGAGGAAAACCATAGACTTTATGGAGCTAGTATTTGTTTCTTTTTAAAAGAGGTCCAGATTTATTTGAAATGGGATAAATTTCAACATCAATTATAGGATGATGAAAGTCTTCAAGATACGCAATAGGAAATGAGTTCGGTACATATATATCCATCGGCTGATTAACAAAAGCAAGGTCCAAAAATTTCTCACAAACATTGTGTAAATGGTTAACTTGGAAGAGACCATAGAAAAGCAGTGATTGAGTAAAATCCTTTAATATAGTCGGAATTAAGTCCCAAAGGCTTATTCCATAATATATTTGGAAGGTTAAAGTCTCCAGGTACCAGAAATATATCGAATAGTTTAAATTAAACAGAAATATGTAGTTTTCGAGAAAACTGTCAAGCAAATAACTCATGGAGGTGGCCTAAATGTATTTTAATGGACAGTAAATTGCGTACTACAGTACAAAAGTACGATGAAAAAACGTTTAACTTAGACGGAGAGCTTTACGTAAAGAACTACAATATTTTTTCAAAAGAAATTTTGGTGGTGGATCTCTGATGGTTTGGTATGCCAGAGTCAGCTTTCCCTAGTAGCAAAATGAATTCGACAGACCACACAAAACTTTTCCAAACAAACCTCAACCCATTTTTTTTAGAATAAAATCGTGACAAAATTTGATTTACCGCTATTCGCACCAGTAACCAGAGCCGCATATGATTAAAGTCACACAATATACCTCAACTGTAATGTTTTCCTGGCCAGAACCTCATGGAAAACATTTGGACAATCATGGTACGCAAAATGTTTAGTGGAAAAATAAGCAATACAACACGGTTAGTTTAATCCTTGTACACAGTTTGGCAAAACGAATCTTTGGTCTCATTTCCAACAATGGAAATCCTTCTCACTACTAGTTTAAATATACTTGTTTACTTCATGTTTTTTTTTAAACTCTTTCTTTTAACTCATACTCTCTGTCTGTCTGTCGTGGGTGGACCCCATTCCCCTTCATCCAATTGATCTGAAACTTGCCCATAGTCTTGTTGTGACTGAAGATTATTTTTGGGGTAGTCACGCACAGTCACGCATAGTCACTCACAGTCATGGAGTGATCTAAATGTCATTTCCCTCATCCAGTCCATCTAAAACTTGGGCCATACACTTGCTGTAAAAAAAGATTAACTTTGACTTAGTCACGCACAGTCACGCATAGTCACGGAGAAATTCAGGAGTCATGTGCATAAGGAAAGAAAGAGTTTTAATAAAAACATTGTTTTTATGGGTTCGATTATTATTTTAATTATAATTAAAATTTTTAAAATTGCTGCAAAAATACAAAAAACGGGCAGCAAAAAATATAAGTTTCATACTCTTCTGTGCAATATGTCACATTGTCACGATTTATAAGCAAATCGTTACTTTTTGTCCATCTGTCCATCTATTACTTGGTTGCGTATGCATTGGTGTAATCAAGTTGATGTAAACATATAACAAAATGCCTTTTTGAAGCGGTAGAGTATAAAAAAATAGCAAGTGAGGTTAACTGGTTCAGATTTACAATTAATTACAATTAATAGATTTTTTATCATTTTGTCTCTATTTCAAGTACTAACCAAGATAAGGTAACTCAGATGGTATTGAGTTGTCACAAGAGGACGATATGTGCCTTTCTGAATAATGTGTCAACCTTTCTCAGAGTTGCCACATTTTTCTATAGAGTTGATAGAATTTTTTTTGGTAGCTCTAAAAAATACATACCGATTATTCGGTCCAACTAATTGGATATAGAAAATAAGCATAAACCAAATTTGAGTGGCATTGCTCTTAATTCTTTTGACTACAGATATGAAAAAGTTCCTATCGGAAGCTATATTCATATGGGGCCTAGGTCGAAAAATGGACCGATCCTGACCATAGTTGGTAAAGTCACATATATTTTGAAAAAATATTTACGAACCAAATTTGAGAAAAATCTGTGAAATAATTTTGTTTTTTGATAGATTTTAGTGAAGATCGGGTAGCAGCTCTATGACTAAGAATTGTTCTATAGGTATTATTTTTGGACTACTGATTAATGGATATAATAAACATACACAAACCCACTTTGACCGAGATCTATATGATAATTTGGATCTTATGGCAATTTAAGTCGATTTCATTTTTATGGGGACTAGGTCGGAACATGGACCGAGTGTCACCAATTTCAACAGTGTTCATTCTATGGCCGATAAAAGCTTATATACCAAATTTCATTAAAATATATTCATATTTGCGACCTTTAGTTTGATTACAAGGTTTACATGGACACACAGATGGACAGACGGACGGACGGAAAGACGGTCAGACAATCGACTCAGGAAGTGAGTCTGAGTCGATCGGTATAATAATAGATGGGTCCAGATCAACATTTTTTGGTAGTTACAAGAAACAGCACAAAGTTTTTATACCCAAACACATAGTGGTAGCTATAATATTAATATGCTAGGCGATTCCTTCTGACTGATGTTTTGTTCTACCGTTTTATCCCGATTTTGACCAAACATATATTATTTCAAAGGTATTTCTTTTTAGCCGATTTGCATATATACAGATTTTAAATTTTTTTCCTTTATTTTGAGTAAAATACATTTAAAGTTGCTACAAACACATAAAAAAAATTATACAATGCTATGAGTGTGTTTATTAAATTTGTTAATGTGTTTGTAATAAAAATGAGTTTGTTTTTTGTGTTGATTTATGAATTGGCTATAATTGATTAGCCTACTTTTAGGGTCTTTATTTAATGAAAAAATAAAATGTCCTAGAATTTGCGCTCGAATTTCGAGGGCTGGAATCTGCTAGTAAGGTATAATTACGTTTCAGTAAGAAGTTTTGAAGAAATGACTTATTTTGAAACAACTTATTTCCAATTACATTACGTATTATAAAACAAGTAAGAAAATTATCGGTCTAGACCGACTCTACGATACCCTATACCATGCGTTTAGAGACCCTATCTCTCAGGCCCACCTAACTGGATATAGAAAATAAGCATAATTCAAAATTGAGTGGGATTTTTATTAATTTTTTCGGCTGCAGATATGAAACAGTTCATACCGGATGTTATATCTATATGGGGACTAGGCCCAAAAATGGACCGATCCTGACCATGTTTGGTAAAGTCTCTTGTATATTGCAAAAATATATACAAACACAATTTGAGAAGAATCAGTGCAATATTTTTGTTTTTTGATAGATTTAAGTGAAGATCGGGAAGCAGCTCTATATGGGGCCTCTAACTAAGAGTTGTCCAATAGGGATCATTTTTGGACTACTGATTAATGGATGTAATATATACGTACAAACCCAATTTGACTAAGATTTGTATGATAATTTGGATCTTATGGCAATATATGTTGATTTCATAGGGGTCATATGTATGGGGGCTAGGTCTGAACATGGACCGATTCTCACCAATTTCAATACCGTTCATCCCATGGCCGACGAAAGATGAAATACCAAATTTCATCAAAATATATTCATATTTGCGACCTGCAGTTTGATTACAAGCTTTACATGGACACACAGACGGTCAAATATTTTTGGTTGTTACAAACAGCAGCACAAAGTCATTATACCCAAACCACATAGTGGTATAGGGTATAAAAAAAAAAATAAATAATTAATTAAGAAATTTTATACGCTTATTTTGATGTGTGTACATATAAGTTTTAGTTTCTCGGTAAAGCGACCAGTATATCTCTAATCATGTATCTTTACCATTGTATCTTATTTCAATTTCAGCGATATCTTGATGAAATCTTACACAATGCTCGTCCCTGAAATCATCTAGTTTTGGCGGGAAGAAGGTTAAATGATTGTGAAGGAGGTGTTTTTTGAGGGACATCTTGATAAGAAGCAGCCATTTCACCAACCACTTCCTTTTAATTTTCGCTCTTTGTTGCCAATAATTTTATGCATTACGGTTGCCTTTTTCTAACGCGCTTATTAGATTTTGGAACTCTTTACTTAATAATTGTTCGGTTTGTGGATCATTGAAATCGATTAAATACTAAATGAAAGATTTTATAATACTCACCTACATCGATGTTGGCAACGCCAAATTTCGGAAAAATGGATTTATTAGTTTAAATGCCAATCAAGCTTTGTCAAGTGGTCGGATGATATTTCGTATAAAATCCAGTTTACAAGGAGTGGAGGATTGAAACAATTATACATTATCAGTACTTAAGTGAAAATATTATATATTCAAATGAGCACCATAAGGAAGTAAAAAAAATCCAATAAAAATATATTCTATTCAAAACGACTTTTTTTAAGGAACAAAGTGGTCTTTATGAGCCATTTAGATTGTGCAACTTATCGTGGTTACAATGCTGCCAAATATTGCTAGTGAAAAATTAGGAGTCACTGTAAGTTAAGCTGAAAAAAAATAATTTTTTGCTATATTTTTTCAAAAAAAAAAAAAAAAAATTCATAAAAAATTATCGTTTTTGCATAAAATGTTAATAACATTTGTTCAGCAGATTTTTACCTACATTATTGTTAAGCGGTATCACTAAGTCTAAATTAGCTGTTGGAAAAAAACTGATGACATATTTTTAAGCGGCCCACTGATTTTCAAAATGTTGATCGCCGATCTCGCCAAACTGAGAATAGGACCAATACTATCAAGTCCGTGTATTTTTACACTGTTAGGCTGTATAATTATTGCAAAACTTTAACTATAACGATTAACTGTTATGGGAGTAATAATGCTTGACGGGGGAATGGAACTAGAAAAACTGGGAGACACGTTTATTTTTATTTTAGCTTTATTTTTAGGAACTCTTTAGTTTGGTCATGGACGTGAGCAAGAATTTAGATTTGCGATGTTTTATATGTTTTGTATCAATTTTAGTTTATTGAAATCATATCTAAGCTTACAACTAAAAACAATTTTTATAGTTCTAACCACTACTTATGAAATTATGGACCTTTTCCGGAAACTCTTCCATTAGGAATGTGGATACTGTGTGGAATAGTGATTTCTATTACTTTTTATACCCTATACCACTATGTGGTTTGGGTATAATGACTTTGTGCTGCTGTTTGTAACAACCAAAAATATTTGACCTAGACCCATCTTTAATTATACCGATCGAATCAGAATCACTTTCTGAGTTGATTTAACAATGTCCGTCCGTCCGTCCGTCCGTCCGTCCGTCCGTCCGTCTGTGTGTCCATGTAAAGCTTGTAATCAAACTGCAGGTCGCAAATATGAATATATTTTGATGAAATTTGGTATATAAGCTTTTATCGGCCATGGGATGAACGCTATTGAAATTGGTGAGAATCGGTCCATGTTCAGACCTAGCCCCCATACAAATTACCCATATGAAATCGACATAAATTGCCATAAGATCCAAATTGTCATATAGATCTTACTCAAATTAGGTTTGTATGCGTTCATTACATCCACTAATGAGTAGTCCAAAAATGATCCCTTTGACCCCATATAGAGCTGCTTCCCGATCTTCACTTAAATCTATTAAAAACAAAAATATTGCACTGATTCTTCTCAAATTTTGTTTGTACATATTTTTGCAAAATACAAGAGACTTTACCAAACACGATCAGGACCGGTCCATTTTTGGACCTAGTCCCTTTATAGATATAGCATCCGATATGAACTTTTTCATATCTGCAGCCAAAAAAATTAATAAAAATCCCACTCAAATTTGGTTTTTGCTTATTTTCAATGTCCAGTTAGTTGGGCCTAAGAGATAGGGTTTCTAAACGCATGGTATAGGGTATCGTATAGTCGGTCTAGACCGACTATAATTTTCTTACTTGTTTGGAACTGGTGTAGTCCATTTCCGTTTAAAATCTCCCACATTTTGAGACACCTTCCATGTGCTCTTTAACTCCCTTTTCACAAGAGCCCAATATCTATCCAATGGCTGAGCTTCGGACAGTTTATTGGGTTTCCCTCTGATACCTCATACGTATCGTCATCCATGTGCAGCAGGATTATTTTTTTATGAAACAAAATTTCAACTTCCGCTTTCTAGTTTTGGCCTCTAAATTTTTTGCAGCGTTCCTGACGGGAAATTTTTGGACTTTGTATATTTTCAAACCTGCACCCATTAATAATACGACCACTGAGCTAATCGGGCTGCTTTTCTTATAGATGTGTTGGGAACTTTTCTTTATTAGCTTCCTATTTTCTTGGCCTCAAAAACATCACCTTTCTTTCTTCCAGAAGAAGCTTTCAATGGTCTAATGGTCTAATTCTCCTCATAGTTTTTAATAACATTGGGAATAGTGTGACGGCAGACCTTTGATTTTTGGGCCAACTTTTTGTAGAACAAAGTTTGTTTTTAGAAATATTTAATAATTTTAGCATGTACTTTTATTTCGTCAGTCATTTTATTCAGACTAACAACAAATGAAAAAAAAAAAAAAATACAAATATTGCTGGGGAAAATAGTTAAGAGGAAACAAGTGTGCGAAATTTTTCAATCCCACTTCTTTTACGATGGGAATTGCGGGCTTTTTTAATTTATTTTATTTTTTATATAAAAAATATTTTTTTTTAAATTTATTAGGTTTTTTAAGAATCGTTTTAGGCAACAGTCATAATTTTTCAATGTAATTAATCCATTTATATAATTTAGTTTTATATATTCGAACAAGTAATACCCGTTATCATACTACTCCAGATATGTTAACTCACTACCCGCCCAAAAAAATGGATCTTAAAATCAAAAGCCCTTTTATTAATTTTAAAATTTGTATGTTTTATTTATTTGAAAAAAAAAAAAATATTGACAGCTTAACTTCAGAAAAAAATAACGAAACCTAAAAGTACTCATTTTTATGCGGTTGACAAAACATTGGAAACCTTTAGTATACAATAATTAAAAACTTTCCCTTTATTTTTGGTTTCAGTATTTTGCTGGGTATCCATTATTTTTTAGTTCCGCTTTACAATGATGACGAATGGAGTCAGTTAAATTGTTGAAATATTTTGCCACTCTGAATTAGCTGTGTAATTTCATGTCCGTATTTTTCGATCGAAAACATCCCATAGATTTTCTATGAGATTGAGATACCAGATCTCAATTGGGCTGCATGTGTGTTTTGGGTCATTATTATGTTGGAACTTCCTCCGCGTTATTTAGAATTTCCCTGCATCCAATTCCAGTTAAAGTATCTTTTAACACATGAATTGCACATATTCTTTGTCCCGAAATGCAACCTCATACTAAGGGGTGTTTTTAAGCCCGATATATCTTGAGATTGCAAAAAATAACATAAGAAATTAAATTTTAATGAAAAAAAAAATTTTTATTCTAAAAATCAATACATGGAATTAACAATCGGGCAGAAAGCCACCGCCGCTGTTCTTGACGAAGCGCACTCAGGACGTCCAATTTAGTGTCACTTTTTCCAGCTTTGCTGGCAGTATGTCACGAATAACATGAACAATGTTGGCCTCCATGGCATCAATTGTCGCTGCGATATTAGTATAAATCAGTGACTTCACGTAGCCCCACAGCAAATAATCGAGAGGCGTCAAATAGCACGACTTTGAAGGTGAATTGACAGGTCCATTACTCCAAATCAACTTATCGCCAAATTTTGATTTCAATATGTCGATGGTTGCAGTCACCGTATGGCACGTAGCGCCATCTTGTTGAACCACATCTCGCTCTGATCAATGTCATCAATATCTTCAAACAAATAGGCATTAATTATGTTACAGTTGAGCCATTGAGCTCAACTCGAGATCCGGCTTCATTTTTGAAGAAATAAGATTCGATGATTGCATTAGCATATAAACCACACCAAAAGTTGTATTTGCCTGAATGTAATGGAGGGTGTAGAGTAGGGCGGGTCGATTTGTATGGAGGCAAAAAAATCGCTCAAGTGAAAAGGAAAATCATATTCTGGGGATCCAAATAAGAAACTTTGACCAAGGAACCATACCTCTAAAACGAATTCTGATGTCCCGACTTTTGATTTTGACCTGTCTGTCTGTCTGCCATGGGGCAACCCTATTCCCCCTCATGCAATTGGTCTGAAACTTGGCTCATAGTCTTGTTGTGACTACAGATTAATTGTGGGGTAGTCACGCATAGTCACGGAGTGATCTAAAAGTTATTTACCCTCATCCGATCGATCTTTTTGAATAACATAATATAGTCAAGGCGTATGATTATTATTTATTAACAAAGTAGAAGATACGTATACGTATGGGAGTTAATTTTAATATTAAATCAAACATAGTCAGCCCCAGGGGGTTCCAGGGTGTGTGCCACTGGCATGTGTGGGTCGGCTCTCCAAAGTTAGTGGGGTCGATCATAAATTGGGACTCGATTGGGGCACTCTAAATGGGTCAAAGTGAGACAGAGAGACAGACAGCTCAAAAGTCGGGACATTAGAATTCGTTTTAGAGGTATGGTTCCTCGGGCAAAGTTTCTTATTTTGATCGCTAGAATACGATTTTCCTTATCACTTGGGTAATTTTTAACTAGACCCGCCCTAGTGTAGAGTCTGTTGCGGATTGGTCTCACCCCACATGTGGCAATTTTGTTTAGTAGCGAACCCGTTAAGCCAAAAATGAACCCAGCGCCGATAAAACATCGGTGAGTTTCTAACCACTCTAGAGCCAAATCGGCGAAAGAAAAACGCTTATGATGATCTCGTGGCTTTAATTCCTGCTGGATCCTGTACGGTTGTAGGGCAATATATTGGATCTTCTCCCACAGTTTTGTTTACAGCGGCTATATTCTCTTCAGGACGTACATTCCTCCAACGTGTTGGTGTTATTGCATTATTTGGAGAGTATATAGCAGGGGTGGGCACGTAAATGGCTTGTTGGGCCAAATTTGGAATTTCACCTACAAACGGTGGGCCGCACTAGTTTATTTCTGAACAAATATTCATTCTCAAACAAAAAAGCAAAAAAAAAAAAAACAATTTTTAACAAACACAAAATTTATTAATTCATTTCATACACTTTACAAATAAATTTTATACTGAAATATTATTAGTATTTATAAACATAATGTTATATTTTAAATTTTTTTGGGATCACAGAATTTCATTTTAAATAAAATAAAAAAAAGGAATTATTTAAAAATAAAATAAAAATATAGGTAACAAAAAATAAAAAAGAAATTAGGAAGAATTTTTGATTATTTCTTTAAAATCAAGTGTGTAGTTTGTCAAAGTTGTCCGAATGAGTTCCGTAAGAACGATTTTTGTTTTTAACATTTTTCATGGTGCTCTATACTCCACCATGACAGATGTTCACAACAATACGTTGTGCCAAACATTGAAAATGAACGAGCAGCACCTTTTTTCAATTGTGGATATTGGTTTTCGTTAACAAGTTTCCAAAATCCAACTAGAGAAGTTGATTTGTGATGCATTTTCAATACAATATCATCCTTCATTTCTAACAACTCCAATTTTCCAACATCTGGTTTTGCAAGAATTATATCGGATAATAAAAAAATTTAAATTTTTTACATTCGAGGTCTTTAATAAACAAAAGAGGTTTAGCTTCGAAGCCTAACAATGTTCGTGACAAATCAAGCACTGTTTTGTCTTTGCATTGTAAACTCAGATTAAGCGATTTAAGATGGTTCATTGTGTCAGTAAAAACATTAAATCTGAAATCCAAATTTCATTCTCCAGATCTGGATATATTTTTCATTTTTCTTTTATAAACAACTTTATTGTGGGTAACAGCTCAACAAATCGATCCAAAACATTAGAAACGGATAGCCATCGCACTATGGACCAAATTGTGACATCGCTTGATAACTCATTGTTTTCCTCAACTTCTTGTAACTCCATAATAAAATTTTTAAACTGAAGATGAGTTCTAGCGTTTGTTCTGATAAAATTTACAATTTCTACCACAACTTTCCAAACGTTTTCATACTTAAAAAATTTTGAAACAAGATGCTCCCGATGAATAATACAGTGAATTGGTAGATAATGTGGGATATCTGGATCTTTATTTAAACCTTGATTTTTACCCATCATTGCAGGTGCTCCATCTTTGGCAACACTAATAAGTTTATCTCGTGGCAATTCAAATTTGTTAATTACTTCGAAAAGCGCATTTTTTACATCAATGCCTCGCGTTGTTTCAGAAAGAGCTGCAAGGTCTAACATTTCTTCAGTGTTATTAAATTCAACTGATACAGATCTAATGAAGATCGCCAATTGAGTAACGTCGCTAACATCTGTGGATTCATCAAGAGCTAAACTAAATGCTGCAGAATTTTTTAGATCGTTTTTTAAACTTGTTTCAATAAAAGTGTTGATATCTCCAATCCGACGCTCGGTTGTGCGCGTAATAAAGAAAGCTGATCTATCGCTTTATGCAGCTTTTTGTTATCAGGGTCGAGAATGCTCATAACCTTCTTCATGTCCCAAGCTATTATGTAACTTGCTTCAAGTGATCTGTCATTTCCATGGCTAAAAGACGATGCAATGCCTTCAGTTTAGTCTCTCTTAGATTAGTATTAAGGGGATAATCTTTGGCAAATTGTGAATGAAATTTTTCATGGTGTCTACTCAAATTGTAAAGTTATTTATGTATGTGGTACAGTAATTTTGCAAATGAGGCACGTAGGTATGCCCTTATTTTCAACAAATCCGAATTTGTGTGTCCATTCGGACTGGAATTTTCTTACGTTTTTTATTGCTCGTTGATGCCATTTTAATTCCATAAAAGTAAAAAGCGGGACCGATATATGTTGGGTATTACCAGTTAATTTCAATAAAATGAACATGAGATATAATTAAAAAATCGTCCAATTCGCCTCGCCAATTTTAGTTTTTAAATTTTATAACAAAATTTTAAATTTCAATTGCTTTTTCAAATTTTTGACGCGAAAATTTTTCGAGTTAGTGCTTAGTGCTTTTTTTAACATCAGTGACACCAAATCCTTAATTGCTCTTAGCATCACAAGTCGAATCTAATTTTAAAATTTTTTCAACTATTGAAAATGGGTTTCAAATAGTCCACCTGATGAAATGGCAAAATTATGAATCCACAATTGAATTTTGGAATGAAGTGAAATCACATAAGGATGCCACTGATTTAAATCCATTTGAAGTTGTAGCTAATCTCGACATAAACTTTTGTCGCTTTCTTATTTAAACGCTAAAGTTGAGAGGGGTTTTAGCGACATGAACCTATTCTAATCCAAAATAAGAAATCCATTGCCATTAATTCAGTTAATGCTTTACTTCACATTAAAAATTAATTGAAAGAAGATAATTTCTGTTCCTAATGTTAAAAAAATTCTAGTCTTAATGAAACATTTAATTATCGGGACTGCTCTCATCCCCAAGATTTCAGGACAACAGGGCTTTTACTGAAAAAAGCAAAAATAAAAAATGGAAACAATAGGCCCAAATAGCTTAATAAAGGAAACTTTAAACCACATAATTAACACTTGGCCAAATTAAAACAACTAGGAAAATAGAGTGTTTTTTTTTTCAAATTATGCGGTTTTTGTCGGTTTAGTGCTTTTTGATATTTTAAAGTTGACAACCCTGAAAATAATGAACTATATAAAACGGGACAGAAGAATTATTATACTCTGTCGTTTGCATTTCAAATCATGAGTGTGTTTTGCAAACATACAATTTTTAAAATGCATTTTTTTTGTACATGCTATGAATGAAGCATGCTAACAGATTTTATATTAAAATAATTTGTATTATTTTTGTGGCCCTATTGAAAATTTATGTTCGTATTAATGCGATTTTGAACAATACTTTGAAATTTTGGTATTAATGTTTTGATTTTTTTTTTAATTAAATCTAAATTAAATTTTTTAATTTTTTTTTAAATTTATATGGGGCCGCATAAAATTCGTTCGTGCCTGGTATATAGTATGAAATATGTCTACAGTTTGACGGATGGGTTGCTTAGATGGAATAGTATGTACGCCAGAAACATCAAGAAGTCGTCTATAAGTTGCGCAATTGATGACTGATTTTCAAGATAAATTCGGATAATTTGGTAGCATTGTTCAAGCGTGAATACATTCATGATAATTTGCCAGCGCATACTGATAATAATTGTTAAAAAGTGAGTTTACTATGACAGTTCCTTTGACAGCCAACCATTTTGTAAGATCAATCTTAGCAAAGAACACCCTTTATGATATTTCCACCGCCAAAATTAAGACTTTTTTTTCGTATTTTTGGGTTGTACAAATATTCTTACATCATGACCTCTTAAATTAAACTTAGATGCATCTTGATAAGTTCATGTGTTCTTTAGTAAAATTTATTCTGTGATATCAGTGGCTTCTTTACAGGACAATAATATCCATGATCAGTCTCAATTGCTGGTCGGGAAACAGTTCGAGCACATATTTTTTGTTTTAGATTGTTAACGACCTCTTCTGGTAGCATTTTTGGATATTCCTGTAACTCCCTTGCTGTTAAATTATCTTATCTTTGACTCATTTTATGGGGCCTACCGCCTAAATGTTGAGTCCTTACCGTACCTCTTTCACGATATTGCTTGATAAATTTTTAAATTATGGATTTATTCCTAGAATATTTCCCACAAATTTTATTGCTCTTAAGACTAACAGTAAAATAATATATTTTTTTGGTTTTTAACGATTTACTGAACTTTATTTTTGCCATTCAAAGATACAATTGTATTTAATAAGCAGTAGATGGGTTATGACAGAAACTATAAATATTTATATAAATTTTCTTTGATACCTTGTTTTTTGTTTATTGATTTAATCAACTCTGCGACATAAGCTTTATGTCTTCAAATCCCTAAATAGTATCATGTTATTTCATTTTCAAGGAATCAATTGGTATTTAATACTTGGTATGCCATGAATCTTAGAGCAGAGCGATGTCAACTGGAATTAACAAAGCAACGAGTGGATTATGTAGGTAGTTTGGAATATAGTGATCCAGAAAATGAACATTGAAAGAATTTAATATAAAAAAAAAAAAAATTAAAAAAAATATTTACTACAAAATTTAGAAATATTTCTATTTAAAATGATCTCATTGTTATAAACACATAAATTATTATTTGTGGCGCTGAGGCACTATGTATTCTATTAAAAAAATTTTATGAATAAAAATTATTATAAAAAAAGGCTTTTTTACGTTTTATACTTTTTTTCAATTGTAGGTTTTGTAAAAAATGCATATTTTTCGATAGCGTACAGACCAAATAGTGATTTCGGAAAAAGTACATACATATAGGAAATTATTAAAAAAAATTTGGCAATTTTAAAATTTTGTAAAAGTTTGATTATAAATATTTAATTTGCATAGGAGGTGCCACACCCATTTGTTTGATTACGGCCATTTTTGAGTCTACTAGACATGTCCCATCCATTTTTGCCATGGCTTCTCACATTAACTACAAATGAGCTCACGCACAAGGTCGCAAGACTTTTGCTATTTTACTATTCGAGTTATATGATGATAAATAATAACTTTGTACCACCTCGCTCATTGGTCTTCCTAAATTTGTGTAAACAATTATTTTAGATTTCCGGTCAAATTTTCCATAAATGGGGATGAGAAAATCTGTAGAATTATCGGAAATTATTTCCGTTGCGTACCGAAATCCAAACAATAATATAGAACCAAATGTAGAAATAAAATATTTTCAGCATTCGTGTATCCAGTCATCGGTGTATTTATACATATATATTTATTTGAGTTTGTCGATGTTGTTGTTTATATTTTCAGTTAAATTACTACATACATAGATCAAGAGTTAAATATGTGTTTGTATTGAATATTAATATATATATATGTGTGTATGTAGGTTTGTGAATGAAAAAGCTTAAGTATCATTGTACGCCATGCAGACACAAAACTATTCATTCGAGGTTGTATGAGTACGAGTATATGGAACATGTTGTTGGGTTTTTTGAGGTAAATGAATGGTGCTGTTTATTTGTGCATATGTGTATGTGTACATGTGGGTGTGTATTTTGTAATTTAAATCAATCGTTGTGTTGTGTTTTGTTTTGCATAATCATTATTTTATGTTGGGTTATATTTGTGTGCGTGTGTGTGTGTAAGAGTGCGTGTAAAAAATAAATGCAAATTTTTAGACATTGATAACATGTCACAAATATGTTTTAAAATTTTATGCACTTACAAAATAAAAAAAAAAGATTTATTTTTTGATCAAATGAAAAGATTTAATAAATTAAGTAAAAACTAATTTATATTAAATTGAAAATTACTAAAAATTTAAAAAAATATATATTGTTTTATAAGGTATTCGTAAGTTCAATTTAAAAACTAAGTGAACGTATAATTAATATTATATCAATAAATCATACGTATGTCTGTTTGCATATTTATGAAGTTTTCTAATGAATACATACGACTATATGAAGTAACTCCCCCAGATGAGTTTTATGCACTCACAAAATAAAAAAAAAAAGATTTATTTTTTGATCAAATGAAAAGATTTAATAAATTAAGTAAAAACTAATTTATATTAAATTAAAAATTACTATAAATTTAAATATATATATATTGTTTTATAAAGTATTCGTAAGTTCAATTTAAAAACTAAGTGAACGTATAATTAATATTATATCAATAAATCATACGTATGTCTGTTTGCATATTTATGAAGTTTTCTAATGAATACATACCCCAAATGAATTTTATGCACTTACAAAATAAAAAAAGATTTATTTTTTGATCAAATGAAAAGATTTAATAAATTTAGTAAGAATTAATATATATTAAACTAGCAGTATACCCGCTACGTTGTTAGCGTAATTAGTATGTTAATTATTTAAGCCATAATAATATTTAAATATAAAATCAATAAGAAATATAGTGCGAGTGACAACACGATGGAAAATTTTAACAATAAATATTTTTGACGACTTGGAGTCTTTTATTAATTTACACATTTGTATGTTTTATTTATTTAACAAAGAAAAAATATTAACATAACTTCAGAAACAATTAACATTTTTATGCTGTTGGCAAAACAATGGAAACCTTTACTATACAATAACACTGTGGAATAAAATGATGGCCATGATCTTGGATGGTGGATGATTCCTATACTAAACGATTGTATTAATTTATTTCAGTAAAACTCCCGAAGCGTTTAGCCGTTTTATGGCCATTTAAATATATAATTTTCTAGACAATACTATTCGCCAACAGTATACTAACTCCAGTTCATGCATTCTTTAGCAAGATTAATGCTAGCCAGACGCTTTTATGGCTTTATTCATAGAATATTTAGTTATTTATTTTTATTTATTAATAGTAAATAAGTTTACAAATTAATAAAATTAAAAGAAATTAGGAAACTGGCTGCAGAGGCCTTCGTCCTTACTTAGTTATATAAATACATTTACATAAAGTTATACAATATACATAATTATAGGTTTTTTAAAATTTCAAACGGTAGATGTTTCTTAATATTTTCAAAGTCAAATTCTTTTATTGATTCCAGGAGGCTATTTGGGAGTGCTGTGGTATTAAAGCAGGATATAAGATGTGACATCGTGAACAGGATTTTATATTTCGGGCATAAAGGTGGGGTTTCCTTCTTAAGGTGATGCTGATGAGTTAGCTTGCTATGGCCAAGTCTCAGGCGAGTTAAAACTTTCTGTTGATATCTAGGCATTCTTGTTTTATAAGTTATTTTTTGGAACGTGGGATTAATTAATTTGTAATATCCGGATTGTTGATTGGTGGTTTTGTTTTTTTATTTCTTTGTTTATATAAGTTTTTATATCTTTTTTGGTGTAGTTATTATGAATAATTGTCGGGGATATAACAGCTTCTTCAGCAGTTTTGTCGGCTAATTCATTTCGTAGGATTCCTATATGGCCTGGTGTATGTAATAGTTTGGTTTTGTTTTGCCTTAATAATGATTCCCGGATTTTGGTTACAAGTGGTTCGTTGTTATTTAAATTCTTAAGATCATTTATTGATGACAGACTGTCGGAACAAATTATAAGTATTTTTTTTGGTGGCTTTGTACATAGTGCTTCTTGAGGTGTAGTGTGGCAATAAACCTTTTTTGATTATGAGGCCATTGTCGTCAACAATTGCAAAACCGTTACCTGCTTCTTATTTTGAACCACAACAGAACCAGAAAGTCCATTTATTTTGTTTCCATTCGTTAAAAATTTGATAATGGTACTGTCTCAGAGTTTCTGGGCTATTATATTTTTTGGGAGCATGTTAGATGCTATGAAGAAGTCGGAAATATTTGTCCATGTTGAATGTGTGGAACGGAAAGGTGATGGCTTATTTAGGTGTATTGAAAATTCGCTGGCAGCGTCGTGGATGGATGATATTGTTGTTTTAATTTTTGGTTTTCTTTTGAGTTTGAGATAACCTTTCGAGTCCTGAAAAATAAGGTTGGAATTATTTTGAGATGTTTTGACAATCTGATTACAGATGAGTTTTTTATATCAATCTTCAATTGATGGTAAGTCAAGTTCGTGTAATATGTTTCTTATCGGTGTAGTATAGAAAGCTTGGGTGATGGTTCTAAGAGCGGAATGATAATACTTTTTAATTGGTGATAGATTTTCTTTCGCCGCTTTGCCATATATTACAAGACCGTAGTCTTGCTCAGGATAATTGATTTTAAAATATGTTTTAGGGTAGTAATATGGCTTTCGCTAGATGACCCATTAAGGAACCTTAAAATATTTAGTCGTTTTGATAGATCCGAAGAGAGATTTTTTATATGATCATACCAGTTGTTTTTTGTTAAATATTAAGTCAAGGATTTTAAGTTCCGAAACATTTTGGAAATTGTGATTATTTATTTTAAAAGTTGGCGAAGAACAGTTATGTTTGCGACATACATGTAAGTGTTTGGATTTCGGTTTGGATATAGTTGCACCTGAAGTAGAGGACCAGTTATTTAAATCTGTTATCAGTTTGTTGAAGTTGTTGTGGATTTTTTTTGCAATCATCAATTTTTGTAAATAAATAGAAATCATCAGCGTAAAGGCAATGGGAGAAATGTTTATGTTTAGACATGATATTGTTGATCTTTTCAAAAGCTATGAGCAACAATACCACCGACAGTGGTGATCCTTGTGGTATTCCATTGTCGAGTTTTGTAGCTATCGATGTATAACCGTTGTTTTTAACAGTAAAAGTCCTATTTGTAAGAAAGGATTTGGTATAGCGCTACATATTGTTGCCAATGTTCCACTCTTTCTGTTGATTTAATATGGAGTGAATGCCGATTTTATCATACGCCTTTTCGAAGTCTATACTAAGTACAGAGCAGTGATTTCGAGTTGATAGCTGTTTAGCTTGATAATATTCTAGATGTATTAACGTATCAATTGTACAGCTTTTTGATCTAAAGGCCGTATGTTTAGTGTCTATGAGTTTATTTTGGAAGATAAACCACGATAACCTTTTAGCTACCATTTTTTCTCACATTTTTCTTAAACATGATATTAAGGATATCGGTCGATATGAATCAATATCCTCTTTCTTTTTGTTTGGTTTTAGTATACAGATAACATCGGCTTTTTTCCAATTATGTGGTATAACACCGCTAAAAAATATTTCATTGAACAGTTTCAGTACACGCGATTTAAAAATATTTGATGAATTTTTTATCATTGAGTAAGATATTTTGTCGCAACCTTTTTTTTTAAGTGTGAGTTCAAATTTAAATAACGTAAAAGGCTTTTCAATTTCCCTGTTGGATTTGGTTAGTTTTGTCGGTTTGTATTCTGAATTTATTGCAAGATTTTTACAATTAAGAAAGTGTGTTTCGAAGTTAGTGTTTGATGATGTACTGGCAAAATTTTCAGTAAGTAGATTGAGCTCTGAAAACTCCACATGGGTAGTTTGGAATATAACAATCTTCCACAACATCTCAAAAAGATTGAAAGAATATCAGTTTTTAAAAGAAAGATAAAAGAATATTTACTTGAAAAATTGGAAATGCTTCTTTCGTAATTAGATCTTGCAACAAAGAATATTTATCTCATTGTAAATATACAATAAATTACTTTTCTTATAGATAGATTTTTATTTTTTATTTTACTTAATGTGTATTTATATGTATATACTTTTTTTTTCTTTTTTTATATATATAACTCTAAACAGAATTATGTATACATATATTTAGTTCTTGTTTAAAATAGTTTGCCAACTCGCCTCTATAATGTCCATTGGACGCTGAGGCACTAATTATTGAATTGTAAATTTATTTATTAATGGAATAAAGATTATAAAAAAAAAAAAATAAAAAAAATGTTGTTGGTGATATGTTGAACTCTTTGTATGCTCTTTTGTTACTCTGTGTATGCTTGGAACTTAGCTTCTTTAATTTTCTTCCTGAAAAGAGCATTAAGTTTCTTGTATTGGATAATATTGCCAAGAATAGGTCGGACTTTAATATCTTTCCATAGTGACATTTTTTTGTGTCGTAATTCACTCAAATCTTTATTCCACCAATAGGTATTGCATGTTTTTTTATGTTGATGACTCACTGGAATGCTTATGTTTGCGGCCGATAATATTGATTTTGTTACTAGTGCAGCTTCTTTATTAATATTTGATGTAGATTGTCTTTTTAAAGATTCTTCATCTAGTTTTTTGTAAAATAAGGGCCAGTTGGCCCTGTTTGTTTTAAACTTTGGTGTGAATTTTGATTTATTATTAAAACTATCCAGTTCAATTATAATTGGATTGTGATCACTGCCGTGCTGGTCATCATCTACATTCCATTGGAGTTTAGATAGAAAGTTTGGACTGCAAAAGGAAATGTCCACCGTTGTAAATGTGTGATGTGTAGAAAAGTGAGTACTTTCTCCAGTATTCAGTATACAAAAATTGTTGTTATTAATAAAGTGTTCTAAGATCTTTCCTCTACTGTTTGTTGTGGATGAAACCCATAACGGACTCCAACCATTGAAATCACCGAGAATTAAATTGTTGGGTGCTGATAAATTAATATTTTTTTCCAGAACTGATCTAGTAATTTTTTCGCAAGGTGGAATGTAAACGTTTTGTATTAGAAATTTGGTATTTAGTTTAATTTCCAGCAATGCTATTTGAAAATTACCAGAATCATTTGTAGGGGTGTATTTATGTGGGATATTGCTTTTGATGAGAAAAGCTATCCCCTGTTTGTTTGAATATTGAATGTTGTGAAAATATTAATTGTAGTGTCTTAAAGATTTTTCTTTATTATTGGCTGAAATATGTGTTTCCTGCAGTACGATTATGTCAAAATTATACTTTGAGTTTAATAGTTGCAAGTTTGAAAAATTGTTTTTGTAACCATTTATGTTCCATTGTAGGATTTTCATTTGGATGGAAAAAAATAAGGGTTTGATCTTTACTGCAGTTAGCTTAGATTATTCCATTTTAAATATCCATATGTATATCGTAGCTTTTGTTTGTTTTGCTCAGAAATGTTTGTAGTTCTGTTTGCAAATTATTGATGTGTACATTTGAATTTTGTTGTTGAGGGAGGTCAAAATTTGTGAGAGATGAATTTGTTGGTTTATCAAGAGTGTTTTGTTGATTGTTGTTTTGATTTAGTTTTTTGTTCTTATTGTTTTGATTTACGTTGTTCTTTTGAATAATTGTTGTTTCAGTTGTTACAATTTCTTTTTCTTTTTGTAAATTATTTGTTATATTATTTTTTGAAAGATGTTCAATTGGTATATTTTTTGTGAAATGATCTGAAGGGTTAGTTGCGTTTACATATTTAGTTGAGTCTGCTATTGATATTCTGTTTACAGTAGAATGTTTAATGATTTCTTGTTTCTTTAAGAACGTAGGGCACTGTTTGTTTGTGGATCTGTGCTGGTAATTGCAGTTTATACATTTTATTGATTCACATGGTGATTCTACGGTATGGATTGGCATTGAGCACGTGTTACACGAGGGAACACCTCTGCATCTTTTTTTTGTATGTCCAATACGATAACATAATTTGCATTGCATTGGTTTGGGTATGTAATAATCTACTTTAACATTTTGGAAACCTATTTTAATTTCATTTGGCCCTGTATACAAGTCAAAAGATAAAGTGTGTAAAGGAGTATTTTCTACCTTACCATCTACTAGTTTCCTTATTTTTTGTACTTCTGAGACGTGCTGATCTGAAAGCCCGGTGGTTATTTCTGCTTCTGTTAAATTTTTTAATTCAGGACAATAGATCACACCTTTGATGATATTTAGTTTATCATGGTATGAACATGAGATATCGCATATATTGGACAGTTTTTTTGCTTTTATAAGTAATTCGGCTTGTCTTTTGGTAGTTGTAAGTATTAAAAGATTACCATCTCGTGTGCATTCTGTCATTTTCCTTTGCCTTTCTGACATCATTCCATTTAGGGCTTTGCTAAATAAAAAAATGTTTAGTGAATTTAAGGGTTGTTCTGGATTTGTGCTCTTCATAATAACGAATTTTGGATTATCTTCGTTGTTTATTGGTGAAAAATTTAAACTCGGAAAATTGGAATCCATCGAAGTTTTCCCGGTATTAGCTTTTTTTCTTGGGGGGAGGCATCAAATTTGTTGCCCCCACCCGGCGGCGGGGCCCTGCTCATTGTCGATACTTGTTTATTATGTAGTGCGTTCAGTAAGCGGTAAAAAAAACAAAAATAAAGATATCACTATATTTTTTCACGCGCTGTTTTATAAAAACACAACTGAATACACCGATACCTGTCGTAAGACAGGCTATATTCATAGAGTATTTCTCACAAATATTCTTTTGTATGCGACCATCACTAAAATCCTTTTTTATTCTGGTTTGGTTCGTAAAACACTTTATTCTTGCCATTATTTTATAATAATTGAAAGAAAACAACAGAATCTATAAATATTTAAAAGAAATTTAAAAGTTTCCACTGTTTTGGCATCACTAAAATAATATTTCTTTTGCGTTTATCTATTTTTTGTTATTGTATCTTTTTGAACAAATGTGTTATCTTCCAATATAGAACACACAATAGTGATTCCATAAAAATATACATAATATGCGCGAAATTGTTAAAAACAAAATTGGCAAATTTTGAATTTTGTAAAAATTTCCGATGTTTTGCCACCTACAATATTTAAGTACCACTTTTTTTTATTCATAATAGGTTCGAAAGTTATTCAAAAATAATATTATTTGTAATATCAATGGCTTAGTTTGGAAAGGAAGTAACTCAAGCCATAGGACAAACGCTATTGCAATTGGTGAAAATGGGCGCATGTTCAGACTTAGTCCCCATTCAAATAATCCCTATGATATCGACTTAACTTCCCATAAGATCCAAATTATCAAAAAGATGTCTGTCGAATTGGATTTGTGTGTGTTTATTCCATCCATTAATCCGTAGACCAAAAATAAACCCTTTATGTTGCTTTAAAATATAAGTGAGTTAACCGCATATGGTTACGATCGGTCCAATTTTCGACGTAGATTTGTTTTGATTTTTTAAACCCAATTAGTTGGACCTAAGACCAATTCTCCAAACGCATGGTATAGGGTATCGGTCTAGACCGACTATCATTTTCTTACTTGGTTTCTTAAGAAAATGGACCTTTAAAGGAAATTTTACCAGTTGAAAAGTATCAGTTTTTATACCCTATACCACTATGTGGTTTGGGTATAATGACTTTGTGCTGCTGTTTGTAACAACCAAAAATATTTGACCTAGACCCATCTTTAATTATACCGATCGAATCAGAATCACTTTCTGAGTTGATTTAACAATGTCCGTCCGTCCGTCCGTCCGTCTGTGTGTCCATGTAAAGCTTGTAATCAAACTGCAGGTCGCAAATATGAATATATTTTGATGAAATTTGGTATATAAGCTTTTATCGGCCATAGGATGAACGCTATTGAAATTGGTGGGAATCGGTCCATGTTCAGACCTAGCCCCCATACAAATTACGTCTATGAAATCGACATAAATTGCCATAAGATCCAAATTGTCATAGAGATCATACTCAAATTGGGTTTGTATGCGTTCATTACATCCATTAATGAGTAGTCCAAAAATGATCCCTTTGACCCCATATAGAGCTGCTTCCCGATCTTCACTTAAATCTTTCAAAAAAGAAAAATATTGCACTGATTCTTCTCAAATTTTGTTTGTATATATTTTTGCAAAATACAAGAGACTTTACCAAACATGATCAGGATCGGTCCATTTTTGGACCTAGTCCCTATATAGATATAGCATCCGATATGGACTTTTTCATATCTGCAGCCAAAAAAATTAATAAAAATCCCACTCAAATTTGGTTTTGCTTATTTTCTATGTCTAGTTAGTTGGGCCTAAGAGATAGGGTTTCTAAACGCATGGTATAGGGTATCGTATAGTCGGTCTAGACCGACTATAACTTTCTTACTTGTTTAATTTTTTGGCCGTTTTTGCCCCCCCCCCCCCCCCAAAGGCTCGAATTAAAACAAATTTTATTCTTCTCCGATGTTTGTGTCTCTGCTGGAATCTACATATCAAATTTCATATTCCTAAATTACTTTGTAAAGAAGATACAAAAAGGTACACTTTTACCTTTTTGTCTCATTTGATGTTTCTATCTTTAGGGGAATCCACAAACTATATTCCTATATTCGTTTGTTTAGAAGATAGCAAATATACACTTTTTTCCACTTTTGGCCGTTCATCCATCCCTGGACGTTAGAATTAGCAATAAATTCATTCTGGACTGATACCCACGTATTCGGTGGAGTCTATATACCAAAATTCATATATATAGATTAATATGTTAAGAAGATACAGAAAGGTGCAATTTCTACCTTTTTTGGCCGTTTTTCCCCCATAAATGGACGAATTTCGAAAAAATTAATCCTGAGCCAATATTCGTTTCCCGGATGGAGCATACACCCCAAATTTCTTATTTCTAGACTGATTTCGTAACATTTTCCTCTTTTTTGTCCGCTTTTAACCCCTGAAGGCTCAAATTGAAAAACTTTTTATTCCTGGCCGATGTTTGTGTCTCTGATGGAATCTACATATCATATTTCGTATTCCTAAATTACTTTGTAAAGAAGATACTAAAATGTACCCTTTTACAAAAGCTTTCCTCTCATCTGATGTTTCTATCTCTAGTGGAATCCACATACCAAATTTCATATTCCTAGATTCGTTTGTTTTGTAGATACCAAATATACAATTTTTCCCCTTTTTGGCCGTTCTTCCTCCCCTAGACCTTAGAATTAGCAATAAAATCATTATTGACTGATGCCCATGTATTTGGGTGAGACTGTGTAACAAAGTTCATATATATAGATTAATATGTGAAGAAGACGCAGAAAGGTACAATTTGTACTCTTTTTGGCCGTTTTTTCCCCCCTTAAATGGCCGAATTTCGAGAAAATTAGTTCTGAGCCCACATTTGTTTCTCGGATGGAGACTACACACCAAATTTCATATTCCTAGTTTAATTTGTTACCATTTTCCCCCTTTTTGTTCGCTTTTACCCCGATAATGTACGAATTTTTAAAAATCCGTTCTTAGTGGATCTTTACGCCGAGAGAGAAACCTGCAATCCATTTTTCAAGCTTCTGGGTCGAATGAGTTGGGCTGGGCGATGATCATCCTCGCAACTCTTTTATATATATTGAAAATTACTATAAATTTAAAAATATATTTATTGTTTTATAAAGTATTCGTAAGTTGAATTTAAAAACTAAGTGAACGTATAATTAATAATATATCAATAAATCATACGTATCGTACACAGCGCAACGCGAAAACATATAACCATATACGGACACCACTACGAGATAAAAGATCAAAAAAAAAAAAAAACCGTGTCTCCCAGTTTTGCCCCAAGTCATGCACTTTTTTTTATTATGGGCCCCCAAAGATTTGGGGCCTCGGTGTCATTTTTGCAAAAAAGTGATAATTTTCTCAGGCTCATATCTTGCAAACCGATCGGAATTTTGATTTACTTTCTGAGGCAAAGTTGTAGCTCTTGACATAAAGAAAAAAAATCAAGAAACCTTTATCTTCAAGATCAAAATCGCAAAAAACTATGAAAAATTATTATTTTTTTACCTTTTTTCCCCTGTTCATGTCCAACTAGAAAAATGTACCTAAGTTCTCAATAAACAGCTCACGCGATCACGCACCGAACACATCGTCACAGGCAAATCAGTAAGCTCAGCACACGCATTAAGGGACGCAGCACACAATATAAAAGCGACACGACGCTCACATCGAGGCATTACACAGTTCGACGTCAACGAGAGCGGTGAAAGTTATAGAGAAAAGGCTACAGCATAATTCGCACACAATATTGACAACTGACAATTTCAATATGCAATGTGAAAAAATTGATTTATTTTGCTACATTTGCGGTCATCAAATCAGAAAAAAAAGTTCTACAAGATTTCAAAAGGAAAAGAATCTTTTAACTTAACTAGTGAATTAAAATAGAGCATATAGGTTGTTTAAGTAGAGTTGACCGGTGAAAATTACACACCTAATACAGTGTGTCGCCAATGTTATAACAATCTCGTGGCATGGTTGAGTAGAGGTAAAGATAGTACGAAGTATCGTAAGCCGGTAAACTGAATTAATCGCCCAGGTGAGCATGATGCAACCAGTTGCTATGCATGCTTAAATTACACATGTCATCTAAATCGACATGCTGAGAAGAATAATATTTATAAAGCAACTGTAACAGCCACACTACCAGTGCTTGTACCTGAAAATTTTGTATCACCAAGGCCGCCAACTCCATATCGTAGGACAGAATTTACAGGAATGAGTAGAGCAAGTGGTGTTACTTGTGAAGATCCATTTGATAACGATTATGAGCCCCAACCGGGAAGAGATGGACCACAACTAATAACACAAATGGAAATGGATTTCATTGTGGCCATACTGGGACTATCGCAACGACTTGCCATATTTTTGACAGCGTTTATAAAGCAAAGAAAACTCACACATGCTAATGTTATCTCTACGGCGTACCGTAAACGGCAAGCTGAGTTTCAGAGCCTCTACACTCTAAACGATATAAAAGCTTTGGTGGTAAAAATGGGAATGAACTACATCGCTGGTGAGTGGAGATTATTTACTGATGGTTCTGTTTCAAGCTTGAAAGCAGTGTTGTTGCATGTGTCGAACCGAAAACCTTCCATTCCGCTAGCAATGGATATTAACTAGTGTTTCCCGCCCAGCAATTCCCGGTATTTCGGGAAATTTTTGGTGGGAATAACTCTGAAGAATTTGATTAAAATCCCGGGAAAACAGGAAATATTTTTAATTATTCGTGTATAAAAACATCTGCTGTGTTGAAATTGTATGTATCGGTTTTTTTTGTGCGGTTTTTGCATTGACTGGCACTTTTGACTTTAACATTGTAGTAATTTCTGATAATAAACAAAACAAGACAAAAATCAGCTGTTCAAAACGTTTAATGCATTTGAGCGCCAGTGAAATTTCTAAAGTTAACGTAAATAAATGTTTGATATTTACATTAAAAGTAAGTATACATTTTATATTAGTATTGTTTTTTAATCAATATATGAATATGGTTTCACTTGGAAGAATATGTCTGAAGTCTGGAAATACTTTACCAAAATGGACAATGCAGCTCACTGCAATATTTGCTTTTATATAAGGGAGGTAGTACAAGCGGCCTTATCAGACACATCACAATGGTACACAAAGTAGAATTGAATGGCCAAACTTCTGCTGTCTACGAAAAAAACAATGTCAATAACAAAACAAAATTTGGAAGAAATAGACAAACCTGGAGAAACTATAAAAAAATTTATTACACGGTAAACATTTCCAGAAGTGGTTTCAACTTTAGCTGCTGTAGACGGAATGTCGATAAGGGCACATTTATACGTGAAAGTTTTTCTTCACGTAACATGACACTACCAAACAATGAAACTAATGTAAAAAATATTATTTTAAAGTACCACAACATTGTAAAGCAAACTATGATAAAAGAAATATCTACACAAGTTAAAAAATAATGAGAGATTTTCAGTAATATTGGACGAGTGGACCAGTATTTCACAAAAACGATATTTAAATATTTGCATAACTGGTAACAGTTCCTATTATAATTTAGGTTTGATTTATATATCTGGAAGATGCAACGCAAAGGAAATAAAAAGAATTTTGGATGAACGACTTAATGAATTCGAATTGAATTTAGAAAACCATATAGTTGCCACGATTTCTGACCCAGCGGCATGAAGCGGTTTGTTGCAAAAAGTCCTGTAGAAGGTTTTTTTGTTGGAATCATGCGATATATTTGGCTGTACTTGATGTATTTTATATTAAAACAAATAAAAGCTACATTCAAGTGAATCTGAAGAAAGCGATGATGAATTTGAATCAGAAACATATGATGTTGTTGGGAGGTTGAATGGAAAATTATTATTTTTTTTACAGATTCATAAATACTTTTTACTATTTATTTGTATTTAAATAATATGTATGTACTTATATTAAAAAGAATACAAACATATATATACAGATGTACAATTTTCAAAATGGAGCCTAAATATATACATATTATATTTGAACCGTATAATGAAATAATTTCAACATATATATTTTTTAATAAAATATTTCAGTAAACTATAAAGAAACTGTGGAATCTACTAGAAAAATCGTTACATTTTTTAAAAATGGTGCGCTCAAAACTAGTGCATTGGAAACGTATGTTAAACAAGAGTTCGGGAAAGAAGCTCGATTAGTCCGTGGTGTAAAAACAAGATGGAACAGCTTAGTTGATATGATACATTCTTTTCTGAAGATAAAAAATGCCATAAAAAAAACATTTATAGATTTTGATTAATCAAATTTATGATTTGAGGACCATGTACAGTATCTAGAAATCTTAGTAGAAGTATTACAGCCAATCAAAGATGCCGTAGAAGCTTTGAGTTGACGGGACTCCAGTCTTTCAATAGCAGATACTTAATAAATACACTGTATGATCAGCTATCATAAATGAATACCTCACTCTCTAAAACGATGATGGAATCAATAAGAGATTATATCAGTCAGAGACGTGAAGGTAAAATTATGTCATTATTATATTATTTAAAAACAAATAATTGTAATATTGATCCAAAATATTCTAAGAGCACTCTATCAATTTATGCAGAACATCATCTAGTAGTGACGGCGACAATCCGCAATATCAAAACACAGAATGTTTTAAAAATAAATTAGAAAATGCGATTAGTAAAGCTAAGGGAAATCCAAAATTGACTAAATCCAACAATGTAAATCTTATTAAACGAGAACTGTATTTACATAATATAAGTAATAATCGGACCAGAAACTTGGATAATCAGTATAACGATTTACTGACCATAAAGCCAACGTCAGTAGAAAGCGAAAGTGTTTTCTCTCTTGCTGGACATTTCGCAACAAGATATAGAAATAGAATGTCGAGCGAATTAATTAACGCATTAGTTACTTTAAAAACTCATTTTTTACAATGTTTGTATTCTCCATTTTATTTAATGCATTATTTGTGTTGAATTTTAATTGATCTATTTTTTATTTTAATTTTTAATTATATTTGTATGGTTTTTATGTTTTATTCCTTATTTTTAACAAGCAGAACTTCTAATTTGTTATTTTGTGTTTAATAAAGAAAAAAATTACACATAAAATATTGTATTATTTAATATTCATTAATTTATATTTCTTTATAGACAAAATGAATAAGTTATTAACTAACTAATCAAATTAAGATTTTTTTCCCGTTTCCCGGGAAATATAAAAGTCCGGGAAATAGCAAAATCTAGTATTAACATGAAAGAAAGCTATGAAACATTGAAAGATATAACGAAAAAACTCATATACTACGAAAATAAATGGAAGATTTGCTGTGATTTGAAGGTCATCAACATTTTGCAAGGGATCATCGATAAGGGCGGCTTCCCAAAATTCTTTTGTTCCTTTGTAATTGGGATTCGCGCTCATTTCTGAATCAATTCCAATGTAAGTCGTGGAGACTTAGAGGAAGTGTGGAGAAACAAATGAAACAACATAGACTGAAGAATGCACCTTTAATTGACAATACTCAAACCATCTTGCTGCCACCACTCCACATAAAATTGGGAATTGTTAAAAAATTCATCGAAGTAGCCGTTGTAAATTGTCCAAACGCATTCGACTATTCGAAAAGCGTTTTTCCAAAGCATAGCGATGACAAAATTAAAAAAGGTATTGTAGTACATAAATTTAAAACGAATTTTTGTTCGCCTCATTGTACTATTCACACTATGTTAATGTTTTCATTTCTGTCTTTATATTTTGTCTTCATTTAACAGGCGTACTTAATGGCCCTGAGATTCAAAAGCTATTTAAGAGCAACTCTGATTCAACGCTTGATGAAAATCATTCAATGGCGTGTATGCACCAGAGTCTTGGGAGGGAATCGAGATGCGGAACCGTAAGCAAGATAATGGCTGAAAGAAATGCTGTATTATTTTGAGAAAATCGGCACATCGACGACATTAAAGCTGCATTTGCTTTTATCAAATAACTCCCTACCGAATCCGATGAGCAAGGAGAACGGTTTCAGCAAACCACAATGCCCATGGAAAAACGGTACAAAGGCAAAAAACACAACGCATTGCTTGCAAAGGTAATATCAATTCTATTGATGCATTGTTTTGCATTTCTTTTTTGATTTTTTTTCTAATTCATTTCAGGTATGTTGGTGGAGTCACAAGATCACTCTGTATGATGTTAATGAAGTATTTGAAGAAGAAACGCTAATGATGGAGGGCAGTCTGGAAGCAACATGCCTGAATCAGAGTCAGATGTTTCGGACGTCGATTTGGTTCCACAACTTAAGAGAGTGCGAATTGCAAGTCCAGGGCCATCGATATTATAAACATAACACCAATATTTTATTATTATTTTTGTAACAGATAGCACAGAATCTCAATGTTGAAGTAAAGAAAAAACAAATAAAGTTAAAAAATTTTCGGGAAATTTTTCACTTTTGCCTCTACCTAAGCGCTACCTAAACGGTGCTAAGAATCATTTCTAGAAAGTTCATATGTTCCAGAAATTTTTTTATTGAGATCTTAGATATATGATTATTTCTTTCAGTTTCGAACACTTTGCTACCTATGAACCTGAACAGGGGAAAAAGGTAAAAAAAAATTGAATTTTTTAAAGTTTTTTGCGATTTTGATCTTGAAGATGAAGTTTTTTTGATTTTATATGTTCACAATTTTTGTTCTTAATGATAAGAGCTATTACCTTTGCCTCAGAGCGTAAATACAAATTTCGAAGATATGAGCTTGAGAAAATGATCACTTTTTTGCAAAAATGACACCGTGGCACAGTGGCTGAAAATTGTTTTTCATTAGCCAAAATTCTGTAACTTTTGAATCGATCAAAATATTTAATTAATTTTTTTTAATGGATAGATATTTAGTTCAGCTTGACTCAATTTTAATAACATTAAAATTGATTGAGGACTTTTTAAGGAATTCTAGGTCAAAGTTGAACTTTTGATTTTTTTTAATTTTTAGAGTGAAATATTATTTTTTATTTATTAAAAAATTTAGTATTTGGATTTTAATAATAATTATAAACATTTTTTGTAATAATGGAATTTTTTTAATGTTACACCCAAAAAAATTTTTAAACTCCAAAAAAAAAAAAAAAAAAATAGTAAAATCAACTGGAGATTTTGCTATTATTACTGAAAAATTAAAAACTCTTTTGTTGTCAAATTTGCAAATTTGTTTACACTCAAAGAATATTTACACTTAAAAAAGAACTTCAATAATATTATCTAAAAATCTTGCTATTACTACAGAAAAATTTATTATTTTTTGCTATCAAATTTGATAATTTTAAAAAACATTTTTAAAATAAAAACTGCAATCTTATATATTAAAAGAATTTGTGAATAAACTTTGCATTCAAGATTTTTTTCAATATTTTTCTTCTCTCAAACCTCTATAACTTGAGTTCTAATTAACGTAGGCTGTTGACATAGGTCTAAGAACACTCAGTGGATCAAGCTCCTTCTTTTGAGCTAACTGCTTAAATTCGTTGGGTTTGAGGAAAGTTATGCGTGGAGAATCAACTTTACTTTTACTGTACGTTAACTCGTCTTGGCATATTTTGGCATTACTGTACGTTAACTTCTCTTGGCAAATTCGTTGGGTTTGAGGAAAGTTATGCGTGGACAATGTCATGTGTGAATGGTATAGTGTTAATATAATAAGAAGAAGACCGAAAGTGGGTAGTAAATTATACAACTATGAGTTGCTATAATTGAGTTTTTTTTGGAAGGGCAATTAAAGGATAGAAATAATTAAGAAGGGAGTTTTTAGTTAGGTGGGAAAAAATAAATAAAGATGGAGACTGTTGTTACTTAGGTGCGAAAAATTAAATAAAGATGGATGCAGTTTTTAGTTTAGGAGGGAAAATATGAGAAGCTGGAAGGTATAAAGGGAGGTGACTTCCGCTGAAAGAAGGATTATGTTTCTGATTTTTGGTGCGAAGGTGTTACAACAAGTGGCTCCGAGAAAGTTGTAAAAAAAAAATTTCTTTTGAAGCAATAAACGGAAAACAATTTTAGATAAAGCAGCAGTAGCGAGGCTGTAAAGTGAAAAAAAATTAAAAGAAACAACCAGTTGTTTAGTTTTTTTGTGCTTGCCAAAGTAAATTTAAACTTAAAAAAAAAAAAAAATCAAATAATTATTAAAAAGTGAGAGTGCCGTAAAAACCATCATCTCATCCCAGCCACCACTGTTGTATCCGTCGAGGGAACTGCAGCAGTTGCACCACCAAGCCAGGGGTGCAAGGTAACGATAAGCGCATAAGGGAAAAGGTTTTGGAACCCAGGACAGCCAGAACTGGTACGACCTGACGGACGGGACATATGCTCTGCAAAGAGAAATTTTCTTTTCAGCCGTATTGAATAAAATAAAATTGAAGCAGATTTTTATACCTTTCGAAAAGAAAATCGAAGAAAGCATTTTTTGGTTGCTATTTTCCGGAGCAGTCCATTCTGTAGCATTTCGGGGTGTGCGCGTGAGATAGGGGTGAGCTCAGGCCTTCGATCGTCAGTAAAAAGGGGCATCTTGTTGTTCCCCAGGAAGTTTTACAACCATTAAAGTGTTTTCGGTGATAAAAAAAAAAAACGGTTTATATCAATACGTGTGTAGAGGGGAAATTTAAGTGATTTGAAATTATTAAATGTACAGAAGTACTCACCCAGTGGACACAGTGACAAACCTTTATAGCTCCTGCGTTTCCTGAGGCTGCGGCGATGACTTCAAACATGGAATAGAAATAAAACAGGTAAGTGGATGAAATAAAATGTAGTGGATATTAGTAGGGCCCTCGTGAACAAAAAGGAAAAGATTATAGAGATAGGAAAGGCGATGAGAGTTAATTGTGAGATGGTTAGTGTTTTTTTTTTTATATTCTGTTTTTTTTTTTTTTTGTACAGTGGATTGTGGATGAGCCTGATTGGTGACCCAGCCCGCGACTGTAGCTAGTCTGGCAGCACCATCTTTTCAAGCGATGCAAATCTTGTTATCCACAGGTGGCTGGACCACCGAAATTCATTGACAAAAATGGCGCCCAACAATGGGGGCCCGAAAGTCGGGTACCTCCTTCAAAATATAACGTTTAGGTTTTGTTCAAACAGTAGTCAGCTTCACCTACGTAAGTCACAATGAATTGCGTCAATGAGGGCGGTCATTGGGTGCGACAGAGGTAGAAGGGTGACATCTGTTAGAAGAAAATCTGAAAGGATGACGGTTATTATGGTTGCAACGACATGAGTAAGTCATGATTATCATAAAATTAGGATTCGAGGATAGCATTAGCTACTATGTCGAAGTGAAGATAATAACAGCATAAATTTTTTTTTATATAGTAAATTTAGTTTAAATAGACCAAAGCTAGATACTTACTGAATGGCTATTCGGGGATTAATATGTCGGGACCTTGGACTGTTTCAACAGTTGGTTGCATTGTCGATTAATACTAAATAGTGGTTCGAGAAGTTTAGCTCCAAGTACAGTTCAATTTTTGTTTCTCTCTTCGTATTTTTAGGGTATCTGTTTATCTTTTCTGAAAAAAAGAGGTTAAAAAATTATTATTTTAAGTTTTGGTTGGCCTTACATCCACTACATTTTACTTAATCCACTACCTAATTTTTATGAAATATTTAATTAGTTGAATATATTGCGAATTGGTTTGACTAATTGGGTTAATATATTTTGTTTCAGGTACATAGGAATATCTTAATATATTCTTTATGCCTATGCTTTTAATTTGTCCATATATTGGAGTTTTGGTGGCATATTGAAATCTATATAAGTATAGATATTTTTATATCTATGCACTTATAAATTTTGCTTTTTGTATTTATTTTTTTATTTTTTTGGGAATACTGAATTTTTTTTTATACGTAATATACGCATATATGAGCTCAATTTTTTTATTTTATAATTTTTTTAAATACCTATAGAGATCTTTTGTCTATATATTTTAGTTTGGTGGTATATCGAATACGTAGATACAAAAGATATCTTTGTATATTGAATTTTTTTAGCAATATCGGTATATATGAACTCAATTTCTGAAGTTTTTTTTTTGTTCTATATACATATACCTATATACATATATATATATTTTTTTTTCTTTCCCCTTGAATACATTTAGATATCTTTAGCTACATATTGGTATATTATAATTTTATAATTTTTTTTAAATATATATTTTTTTTAGTTTTGGGTTTTGGGATAATTGAATTGTTTAATCCCTTTGCAAAATTTAGCCAGATAGTTGGGTAAGATTATTAGGACATGGTAGTAGAAACTCGGGCTAGAAAGATGCAGAATCAAGTAGCTCCTTCAGCCTTAGGAACAGCTCCTTTCGGTGATCGAAATGGCCAGCAAACAACAGCAGTAACATCAACAACAACAGTCACTACAACGACTACAACAGCCAGTGTATATACCAGGTCTAGCGGTGGTAATTCGGCTCAATTACGCCCGTGATATGGAGGCAACGAGGAAGGTGCCATCGGAGGGCAACAAAATGGTTCTACGGATCTTCAGAGTACGTTCGATTCACCGGAGTTCAGTAGTCTGACTGCGCAAAATGTACGGACGGAATTTCGAAACACCCAATCAGTGGTTAACCCGAATAATCAGCCCATATTAGTTCAACCGGAAATTGTAGATTCAGCAGTAGGGCTAAGAGAGGTTGAGATTATGCGGACAGTAGAAGACCGCCTACGTATACTAGTCCATCAAATAGTGGCCGAAAGTTTACGTTCGTTTTCGCTCATTCCCGGAAATAATAACTTACCAGGACAGAGGGCAACGGTAACTCAGCCTCCGGTGAACGCGTATGTACCACCACCTCCAGCTGCACCATCGCCACCTTTACCACCACAGGTTTCCCAACAGGGATATAATAATCCGGGGTGGGCAACTCAACCGCAACAGCCCCAGCAACACTACGGTAGCCCGGGGGATAATCAGCTACCATATACGTTTGATCACTCATATCGTCCAGCAGCTCCCAGACAGAGGAACAACAGTGGTAGCCGTAAACCTTTTGTGGAAAGATGGGGTATCAAATTTGATGGTACAGGCAAGACGATGTCCGCTGAAGATTTCGTTTTCCGGGTCGAAACGCTACAAAACGATTATAATTGCTCTGAGAATGAAATTTTGACTGATTTTCATCACTTACTTACCGGGGAGGCTTTGGACTGGTATTGGTTAGAGAGGCAACATGAGCAAATAGGTAGTTGATCAGATCTGCGCAATATGGTCCTTCGCCGCTATAGAAGATATGAAAGCGATTTTGAGGTGCAGCGTAAGATGATGGATCGACGGCAGTTTCCCCAAGAAGCTTTTGAAGACTATTGCAACGCCATTCTAAAGTTAAATAATCAATTGAGGACGAAGATTTCAGAAGATGGTCTGGTGGAGATGATGAAAACTAATCTCCGACCAGCTTTAGCACAACTGGTGTTCCCCATAAGGATGTTTGGGCTAAGTCACTTCAGAATAGAGTGCAGAAAGGCAGAAACGTTATTGCAAAATCAACGGCAAGTGTATAATCAGAGGCAATACGTGCCACGGGTGCATGAGCTCGAATATGCGGAGCCAAAGGCGAATAAAATAGAAGCTCCTGCTATTAGAAGCACCTCCAAATACCTATGTTGGAACTGCCGGCAGCGAGGCCACGGCTTTATGGAATGCCCATCACCAAACCGACGCACTGTGGTCAATATTTTGAGATAGCGGCCAAAACTCCTTTTGGTTTTTGTTCTCCGATTTTAAAGTTATTAGACTCATATGAAAGTAGATAGTAGTAAACCTCGGGAGCCAAAAAACTAGAACTCTATTTCAACTATTTAACTGAGAACAGGGTGGTCCAAAATGGGCTTTTTCAGAATTTAGTAAATTAATGATATTTTTAGTTAATTTTTAAAGTTTAAATGATCATAACTTTTTTGTTTTTCAAGATTTTTGGACGAAATATATTTTATGTTGTAACTTAACTTATTTCCTATTACTGGTAATTGAAGCTCTACTGTTTTCAGAACAATTTAAATTTTTTTTTTAAAAAAGGTCAAATTTCTCGGAAATTTCCTACTTCATAGAGCACAACTCCTGTGAGTCAAGCTGAGTCAAAACACAAATTTACTATTTTGTAGTCCTAACTCTCCCCTACATTCCTATATATACATGTCCATGAATCGGGACTGCACTTTTTGAGCTACAGCAATTTTTCTGACCCAAGGTAAGATATTCGGTACAAATGCACGTCATATTTTTTGAGAAGTTATTTGTATGTGAAAGTGGCTATTATGCATATATTTTGATGAAATTTTGTACAAGAGTTCTTATTGACCCAAAAAATAATTCTGTTGAAATTAGGAGAAGTTGGCCCATATTTGGACCTAGTCCACATAGAAGGGTATATCAAAATTTTGACAAAAATGACAATAGAACTCTCAAATTATGTGGTATCTGGCAATTCATTTGGAAAAGGTAAAAAAGATTTTATTGCCATCTAATATTACACAACTTAAATACGTGAAAATTGCAAATAAAATTAAAACCAATGGAAATAACTGGTAAAACCAAGTACCTTTTATATTATTGCCAGTACCTGTTAACTCTCAAATTATGTGGTATCTAGCAATTCATTTGGAAAAGGTAAAAAAGATTTTATTGCCATCTAATATTACACAACTTAAATACGTGAAAATTGCAAATAAATTTAAATCCAATGGAAATAACTGGTAAAACCAACTACCTGTTATATTATGTTTCAAAAAGGTAAAAAAGATCATGTTGAAACTTCGAGCAATAGTATATTAATCCATGCATTCATTTTTTTTCTTCATTATTGTTTAAACAATGGCTAAATTCAGTTATAGTGTTCTATCTGATATATATTTTGAACGGAAAGATGAAAACGACATTATTTTACATATAATGAATAATCCATTCTTCAAAATATGCGACAAACAAGAAATTAAAATTCATAATTAAAAATAAAAAACTTTTTAAATACTTTAAGAAAACGGTACAATCAATGTTCCAGAAACAAGAAATTGTGTTACTCACGCAACCAAGAATGGCTAAGAAATAAACTTATTTTTAAAAAGCCATCAGTAACTACCACGGAAAGTGGAAAAGCTGGTCGACCAGCAAAGCCAATTGATAATTGTAGTGAAAGATCACGAAGACGCAAGCTTAAACATATCAATGAAGAAGTTTCTTGTAGTAAAAAGGGTAAAATTGCTATCATTGAAAAAATAGTGGAAGCAAGCCCCAGACGCACAAAAAGGATTTTAGAAAGTATGCCGACACCAACTGAAGAAAATAAATTTACTCCAGAAGAAGCATTTGCACTATTTTTGGATTTGAAAATGACTAAAAACCAATATACAGAATTGCGGAAGCGAACCAATGAAAAAAATTGTGGAATTTTTCCATCATATCGAGATATAGTTTCTGCCAAAAAAGATTGCTTACCTTCACCAACTGCTATTAGTGTAACTTCAAGTTCAGCAGAAATAAAATTGCAGGATCTTCTTGAACACACTGCAGAACGATTATTAAAGACATTTGATGCTGACTATTTAAAGAAGTTTAAAAATTGCAGCATGACTTTAATTTCTAAATGGGGATGTGATGGGTCCTCTGGCCAGAAACAATACAAACAATGTAATGCGGAAAATTCATCAGATGCCAATTTATTCATGATTTCTTTCGTTCCATTACGTTTAACAAAAACTTATATTGGTTCAGAGCCGTCAACTAGTAGAGCTGCAGAGATAGATGTATGGAAGAATGAAATTCCCTCGTCAACAAAATTTTGTTGACCAATAAAGTTTGCTTACAAAAAGGAGACTCAAGATGTCATAGATGAAGAAGTTCGAAAAATAAATGATCAAATTAAAGAACTTCAACCAGTAACATTTAAATTTGATGACCAAGACATTGAAGTAAATTTTAAAATGTGTCTCACAATTATTGATGGAAAAGTTGCACAAGCTTTAACCAAAACAAAGTCATCGTCAAGCTGCACCATATGCCAAAAAACATCAAGTCAATTGAGCCAACCACCAACACAAGACGATAGTTTTAATGAAGCATATGAATTTGGAATGTCACCTCTTCATGCTAGAATTCATTTTATGGAGCATATTCTTAAATTGGGATACGATTTGGAATTTGGCCCGTTAGGCGAAACAGTGAGAAACAACAAAGAAAATTTGGAAAAAAGAAAGCAAAAAAAAAAAGATATTCAAAAAAAATACCGTGAGATAGGCCTTATAATTGACCAGCCAAAGCAAGGAGAAGGAAATTCTAATGATGGAAATACAGCAAGGAGATTTTTTTCCGATCCAGAAACTGCAGCTTCTATAACTGGAGTAGATTATGATTTAATACGACGATTCCAAATCATATTAGAAGTTATAGCATGTAGCAAAAAGATAGATGCAAAAAAATTTGGTCAGTATGCTAATGAGACAGCAACCCTTTATAACCAAAAATATTCTTGGAGACATATGCCAACCACAGTTCACAAAATTTTGTTCCATGGGGAACAAATAATTCAGCATATGCTTCCAATTGGAGATCTCTCAGAAGAAGCCCAAGAAAAAAGGAGCAAAGACTACAGATGCTTTCGCGAGCACAATACAAGAAAAATTTCCAGATATTGTACTAATGAAGATCTTATTAATATTTTGTTGTGCACATCAGACCCATATATGTCCAGTATTCGACAAAAATGGAAATCAACCTCATTAGAGTTAGATGAAGAAGCTAAACAACTACTGCAAAATGAAAATCAAAGCTATTTGGAAGAAATTTTTACTAATATTGTTTAATTAATACTAGTTTAAAGGATTATAATTTGTTTCTAATTTTAGTATAAATTTTTATTAATACATTTAAATAAAATATATGTGCACTTTAAATCAATAGTAAAAGTTTACTTAAAATTTTATCGATGTTGTGTTCTGTATATAATATATCCAAATGGTATTGATATTGTTGGGAATTTCAGTGTTATTTTTCAGTTTAATCCTCACAAGAATTAGCTTTCTTCCAAAAAAACCAACCTTTGGCCCCTGTGAATATTGAGACTAAATAAATGTCAGGGGCCAAATGTTGGCATTTTCTGACCAAAATTAAGTTTAGGAATAATAAATAAGTATGTGTTGTAAAATACGATTGAAGAAAATAAGAAATTATAAAAAAAAATACCTATTTAAAATGTCAAAATATTCAACTTTTACATGGAAACTCAACAAAAAATTAAAATGCATTTTTAACTCCAAATTACTTACGTTCCTATCAGTCGATTTCTACGTTTGAACACGCAAATTGAAGCTTAAAGTCCCTCCTATTGAACAAAATAAATTGCGTAAAAAAAATGCCAATCCGGTCAAAAGTTATAGAGTTTTGACCGCTATCTCGCGAAATTGACCACTGTGCGACGGATGTTTTGTTTTAAATGTGGTTGTGAAAATACGACGAGCCCGAAATGCCCGCGGTGTTCGGGAAACAAGAAGTCGGACACGTCGAGAGCTGGGGAGATGCGCCCGAAGCCAGCAGTCCAGTAAAAAGGAGTGATGTTGAGTTGAAAGAGGTGAAGGAGAGTGCTGTTAGAATTCTGCGGAATAGTAAAGTTAGGGTAAACGAAAAGGCAGAAGGGTCTAGAGTAAGGGAAATTAAACCGTTGCATATTAGAATAAGAGAGTATAAAGAGGTAAGAGAAAAAGTTTTTGAGCATAAGACCAGAATCGAGAAAACTAGAGAAAGATATAGGAAACGAAAAGGTCAAAGGCGCGTTATTGCAAATGTGTCGCTATACGAGGGCGACGATACCCGGCTGTATACCCGAATCACTATCAACGGAGTGGAAATCGAGGGCCTTTTGGACAGTGGGGCTACGGTAACGGTTCTCGGTGAAGGATGCCATGATATAGTTAGTAGAGCGGGCGTGATAGTACATAGTTTTCCGGCGTCGATGAAAACAGCAGACGGGCGATCGCATGCAATTCAAGGCCGTTTTAGGGCAAGAATAAAATTTAACCGAATTGAGCGGGAAATAACTTTTTATTTAGTTCCAACCTTGAAACGGAAGTTGTTTCTGGGCGTGCATTTTATGAAAGCGTTCCAGTTTGGTCTGTGTAATGCAGCCCAACGGTTATGCCGTTTAATGGATAAAGTGATCCCCTCTGAGCTGCGAGATCAAGTATTTGCTTACCTAGATGATCTGCTCATAGTTACTCCTGACTACCACACGCACATTAAAATACTAGAGCAGGTTGCTGAACTGCTTTCAAATGCAGGATTAACTATTAACGTGGACAAGTCGAAATTTTGCTTTAAAGAGCTTCGGTATCTAGGGTATATTGTAGGGGAGGGTAAATTAAAACCGGATCCTGAGAAAATATCTTCGATACTGAAGTTTTCTTATCCGAAAACGCCCAGACAGGTTCGCGGTTTCATGGGGACAACGGGTTGGTACCGTCGTTTTATTAGGGATTATGCGACGATAGCTTCTCCGATATTCGAAACGCTGAAAAAAGGAAAATCGTTTAAATTTACTGATGAAGCAAAGGAGGCGTTCGATAAATTAAAAGAGGCTCTTACGTGTAGCCCGGTTTTACGTCATCCGGATTTCGCGAAACGGTTTTACGTGCAATGTGATGCTTCGGACGTAGGCATCGGCGTGGTATTGTTTCAGAAGGATGAGGTGGAGGGAGAGCATCCTGTAGCGTACATTTCGCAAAAGCTGTCGGCTGCGCAGAAAAATTATTCAGTGACGGAGCGAGAGTGTTTAGCCGTCGTGATGGCAATTAAAAAGTTTAGGCCATATGTGGAACTTATGTCGTTTACTGTAGTTACGGATCACTCAAGCTTGAAGTGGCTGATGTCTAATAAAGAGCTCAGCGGTCGATTAGCACGATGGAGCCTTCTCCTTCAATCATACACGTTTGACATTGAGCATCGTCAAGGGAGCCAAAATGTAGTGCCAGATACTCTGTCGAGATACGATATGGACGAAATCGTGACCATTATAAATAATCTGATCGATCTAGAGTCATTGGAATTTAAAAGCGAGGTTTATCAGGAACTCGTAGCGGTTATAAAGCAGAAAGAAGAACAATTACCAGATTTGAAAGTGCAAGATAATTTAATATATAAACGTACCTGTCATTATACGGGAGATGAGGTGACAGAAGATTTTTCGTGGAAATTATGGGTTCCGGCCGGATTGACGGAGGACTTGATTGCTAAGGCACATAATCCACCAACGGCAAGTCATGGCGGTTTTCACAAAACGTTAAAAAGGTTAAGAGAGTACTTTTATTGGCCGCATATGACAGTTCTAGTAAGGGAATTTGTCAAAAATTGCAAAGTATGTAAGGAAAGCAAGCCAGCTAACCAAGTGCTAAGGCCACCGATGAGAGAAGAGGGGTTCCAAATAGTACGGCCATTTCAAAAGATTTATATAGATTTTCTGGGACCTTATGTGCGTTCGAAGTCGGGAAATGTGTTTATTTTTATCGTACTGGACCATTTTTCGAAGTTTGTTCTGCTGAAGGCAATGGCTAAAGCTAACGCCAAGAATGTTATAAGGTTCCTTGTCTCGGAAGTTTTTCATAAATTTGGGGTCCCGGAAATAATTCTGTCGGATAATGGTAGTCAATTTGTGGCTAAAGAATTTGGCGAAATGGCAAAATCCTTTGGGGTCTACCATATGAAAACGGCTGTATATTCACCGCAGGCTAATGCCTCAGAGAGGGTCAACCAGTCGATTTTAGCAGCGGTCAGGTCTTACCTGAAAGAAGATCAAAGAGATTGGGACAATCACCTCTCAGAAATAGAGTGTGCTCTCCGATCTTCAGTGCATACATCGACTGGTGTGACTCCCTACTTTGCGTTGTTTGGGACGAATATGATAACACACGGCAGCGTATACAAACTAGCAAGGCAACTCGAGTTACTTGAGGATACGGAGGCTAATTTATTACCGAAACCGCAGAAAAATGAAGTTGTACGGGAGAAAATTCGGGAAAACTTAAGCAAAAGTTATGCTCTCCGCGCAAAAGAATACAACAAACGCGCGCGTCAAGTCAATTTTCGAACGGGGCAAGAAGTTTTTCGTCGCAATTTTAACCTCAGCGATGCGAGCAAATTGTATAACGCGAAAATGAGGAAAAATTTTTTGAAATGCCGAATAACGCGTCCAATCGGAAATTGTTACTATGAGATCGAGGACCTACAGGGGAAGGTAATCGGGGTTTACCATGCGAAAGACCTCAAGCAATAGAAGTTACGATTTTTATACTTTAGTTTTGTCGCTTTTCTGGATATTTATGCTCCCATAAAATTCTTATACATATCTGAAATCTCTAAGCTAGGGCGATGAGTATTTTTCCAAACTCGCTTTCATACTCACTGTAGTCGTCCCCTACGACATTTGTCCATATTTGATAAGTTTAGAGTGCGTTTAGAGCTTGGTAGTATGAATTTTTTTTTTTTTAAGCTAGTATTTATAAGTGCAATCGCTATGATCGTCAACATATTAGGCAATGAAGTTAAATTAGCATTTGGTTTAGTTATGGCGTTCTTGATGGGTTTAGAGGTAGAAAATCCGGATTTGGCTTGAAGCATGGGTCGGTAAAATTGGTTGGAAAACTTTTAGAGTGCACAAACTATCCTTTATTTGGTCAACTAGATGCTACCGTTTATAAGCCAGCTACATGTTGTAGCCATCAACACACTATTGCAGTGGGTACCAGTTCCAGGGTAGCTATGACATTAGGCAACATTAGAACCCATTAGTCTGCTAGTGCATGAGTATTGCTTATTCCGACTTACAGCAAGTTGAACCAAATTAAAAAGAGTGTTTAATACGACAGTGGGTACATATTAAGCTAGTTTGGGAACAATGTGAAAGAAAATATGTTAGTGACACAAGGCTCCAAGACAAAGACAGATTTAAATCGACAGTTTGATTTGAATGGCCATTGTATTGTTTTTTTGTTTTTTAAAGGGAGTTCTTAGTTTAGATTGGTTTGGTGCGCAAGAACTGAACTCGGAAGAATTTGAACAGTTTTCGGGTAAAGGAAATGGGGTTCCCGAAAGGTAAGAGAATAAATCATATGGTTGCTGAAACCTAGTACTTACATGTGATACGGGAGGTTGACCGGATGTTGAGTGTTGGCAGCATAAACGATTATGTACGGGACTCGTAGAATAGTAAAAATGCAGTTAGCTGAAATGAAGAGAAATAGTTTAGTACCAGTGTAGAATTGCAGTTTAGCATAAGTGTAGTTTTAGAGTATAGCATAAATTTAAGGTTAAAATAAATTAGAGCAAATGAATTTTAGGTCAAGTGAATTTTTAGTATTAAGAACATATTTTATTAAATTTTTTTTTATCTATATCTCATTTGAATTAAAATTTTGGAGTTTTAAAATTCGTATTTTCAGTCATTGAGCTTGTGGTTGCACCAATTTATTTTTAAGATGGATTGGGAACGTGCCCGGTAATGAATTAGGGATATATGTCAATGAAGGGCCAAGAACCCAAAAGTGAACGTATGGAGGTAAATTTTTATTTTTTTTTTGGATTTTAAGTTTGGCGATACACTGAATAGATAGAGGAAAGTGAGATGAGTTGTTAGGGGAAGGTTTTCAAGCAAAATTATCTTCAAACTTTATTCGAAATTTTACTTGTTTTGTCTGCCGGTGGTTATAACGTAGAACCGACAAGTTATACTTTCCTAAAGAACGGGACGATAGATGGGGTAAGAGGGAAATACATAGGTATCTTTCGGATTGGATATTTTAGTTTTCAAGTGGTACAGGAGTTTAACTTTCGTTTTTACTTTTCAATTCGGAACGGAAAGAAATTTGAGGTTTGGAAACTTTTGTTTTCGGACGATGAAAATGAAATAGCTATGGATTAAACTAGTTTGTCGTTTTTATTTATTTATTTTTTTTTTTTTTTGAAGGAACGAAACGAATGGAAACATATTTTCGTAAGAGACCTGTTGTAGGAGAAGCGAAAATGTTAAAGGATAGTTTCATAGAAAACGATACCATCGCGTGTTCTTGAATTCACTATCACGAAAAAAAAAACTCGTAAATGAAAGTTCTTAAATTTAAGAATTTTATGTCGGTATTGGAGTTCAATAACATTTTTTTTTCTTCCTTCTTTTAGTTCACATAGAAAAGGCTTTGTGAAATCAAAACAAATGCCCATTTTTTTTTCTCTCTGCTAAACAGGTCTTAAGAGATAAGAAAAAAAAAACAATTGGTATGTAAGCTTGAACGCGTTTTCAATCGATCCTTGTCATTATTAAAAAAAAATAATTATTATACATTGGGTTTATTTAAGAAAAAAAAAAACAATAAAAAAAACGGGTAAAAGGAAAAAAAACCGTCTGCTATTTCGGTTGGTTTAGGAAAAAAAAAAAACTAATGTTGATGTTTCGTCATGTTCAGTTTTTGAGGTGGTATAAGATCAAATTTATTTTGCCCAATTTTTAATTAAAAGTTAATGAAAACTATTAAGTAATTTCCGAAACAAAATTTGAATAACCGTGTCAGACTTTGATAGTTTACTTAATTCCTCAGGAGGTAAAGATATGCTAGTCTTTTTAAAGATTGGAAAACAAAAGGGACAGCTTGATGCTCAGATTCATGAATTCAATGAAATTTGCTGGGACAAGTGCATATGTAAACCAGGTTCCAAATCGGATAGTGCCACCGAACAATGTCTGTCAAAGGGGGTGGATCGTTTTATTGTTACCCCTCTGCTGATAACGCAACGTTTCGCCCAATTATTACAAAAACAATCTGGGGGCATGTAATCATTTCTGATAAAGTAATGAACATAATTTCTTACCGCTGTAAAGCAACAAATAGCTGCGGGGTATCTAAAAATTTTATCGTAATTTTGGGGTTTTTTTTTTTTTTTGAAATTATAGTTATCAGTAACTAGTTTTGGGTTTCGAATATGATTCAGAAAGAAAAATATGAGCATCATTTTGGAGTTCAATAGTTTTTATTTTTAGATAGTGCTACAGAATAGAAATTGAGGACAATAAGAAAGAGAAAACTGATTTCTAAAAACACCACGAAAATATAAAATTGTATTTTCAAGAAACCCAAAATTTAAATTTGCAGGTTTCACAATCGTAAAATCAACATTGGTCATGTGTGCTCTTAAGGTGTTAAAGAAAAAAAAAAAAGGAAAAGCATTTGGAAAACATGTACGTTTACATTTTGAAGATAATGGAACACGCATTAAATGTCCTATTGATACATGCCAAAGTTGGTTAAAAGATGAAGATAAGGTGAAATATCATTTTCAAAGATATCATAAAACGTATAAAGGTGTGTTTACACTATGTGTATTTTCCATATGTAAATTCAGTTTTACGATCCATACGTAATTCCGTGTGTGTGTCAAAATTAGCGTTCTACATACGATTCATAATTTTTGCGTTCAAACGTACATATGTATTTCCGTATGACATATGTATGTATTTCCTCTAAATGTAAACAACAGCTGATTTAATTGGTGAATTTAGAAAAATTAATTGTAAAAAATAAAGTTATATGTTTTATATATTTTTTTTTTTTAATTGTTAATTAATATTAAACAATTTATTTTTCTTTCAATATTAATCTTTATAATTTACTCTTTTTTTTCTTTCGCCACAAGCAGTGTTGTATTTTCATATGTTTGTCTTGCCAAAATAGAACCTGCTCTAATTGAAAAATTTACATATGTCTTGCAAAATGTGTTGTACATAAACAATGTTTGAAAGGGTTCACACTATGTGTACAAATTACACGTGCTAAAAAACTAAGAAAAACACAAGCTAAACACGTAGGGTGAACGCAGCTTAAAGATGGGAAGGTCGTAAGACGTTATACATTCAAAAGCAAGATGTTGAGCAACTCATTAATGATAAGTTAAATAGAAATTTGATAGAACTGACAAATCCGTGAGGAAAATGATTTTCAATTAGTTTAATACTAAAGCTCCTGAAAAGTCAAAGCAAAAAAAATTTTATATTAGCTAAAGCTGACAGTATAGACAGGTAAAGCTGACAGTATAGATCTAACACAAAATAAAGATGATGATTGGTTAAGTGATATTCAAGAACAAGATGCAGAGATAAAAGGTTGAAATGCATTGTTTAGTGACGGTGCATAGGGTAATCGGTAGACCAGTTTGCTAATATAATTATACCTTTTTGGTTTGATATTGTTTTTACGTGACCATTTTTAAACGCCGGTAAAGAACAAAGGGAATTTGAATTAAAAGTTAATTATCCAATGTGTAGACAATTGGATAAGTTCAGTAGGAAAACTTAGGTAAATTAATTTTTTTTGATAGGGCGGCCGAAATGTAATGGTTAAATATCCGATTTAATCTGGAACGAATGAACGATCGGGTGAATGACGAGGAGATAAGTTTGGTAAAGTACTTACGTAGTTCAACCAGTTATGTATGTTGCTTTCCGTACGGATGGTTGGTTGGTGACTTTCAATTCCAATAGGAGAACGGGTTGCGAGGTTAGTGGCTGACCTGTAATAAGTGAGGTGACAGGAATTAGTAAAAAGTGGGGTTTAGTAGCAAAAATATTTTGGGGAACTTATCTGTTAGCAGCAAGTTTTCTCCGCATGATGAGGGTGTCAATACCTACAAGGGAAGAAACACAATAGGAGGCAGTTCGCCAAGTCACTTACCATATACGCAATGTCGGAGAAAAGGTAGAGTAGATCACGCCATTTTCTGCTTCGAAGTGACGCCGACATTATCTTTGAAGTTGGGGCCGAATTATCCGAGTACGAATGGTGTATACTTACCCTTGGGATCAGTATAGTTGAAGTAAACATGGAGAAGCACTTGCGTAGAACTTTATATATTTGTGGTTATATTTATCGTTTTAGTTGGTTTTGGAGTGGTATCAAGTTTTTGGAGTTCATTTATAATTGTTTTTCGTTTGTTTTACAACCACGTTTGTCTGCCCATTAATAAAAATCAGTCGTATGTAAGGTGGCCAGATCGACAAAATGTGGTAATGGTTTCACTGAAGGCGTGATTACACCTAATTTCCAGTTGGGATGCCAGAGGTTTTCCATAAGTGGAATTAACCTTAACAGTATCGGGGACGTGAACGACCCGATAAGGGACAGTCCGTGAAAAAGTTTTCCCTCCCATCCTTGATCCGTTGAGGGATTGGAGGATGCTCGGGTTTGTCATGTGTGAATGGTATAGTGTTAATATAATAAGAAGAAGACCGAAAGTGGGTAGTAAATTATACAACTATGAGTTGCTATAATTGGGTTTTTTTTGGAAGGGCAAAATAAAGGATAGAAATAATTAAGAAGGGAGTTTTTAGTTAGGTGGGAAAAAAATAAATAAAGATGGAGACTGTTGTTACTTAGGTGCGAAAAATTAAATAAAGATGGATGCAGTTTTTAGTTTAGGAGGGAAAATATGAGAAGCTGGAAGGTATAAAGGGAGGTGACTTCCGCTGAAAGAAGGATTATGTTTCTGATTTTTGGTGCGAAGGTGTTACAACAAGTGGCTCCGAGAAAGTTGTAAAAAAAAATTTCTTTTGAAGCAATAAACGGAAAACAATTTTAGATAAAGCAGCAGTAGCGAGGCTGTAAAGTGAAAAAAAATTAAAAGAAACAACCAGTTGTTTAGTTTTTTTGTGCTTGCCAAAGTAAATTTAAACTTAAAAAAAAAAAAAATCAAATAATTATTAAAAAGTGAGAGTGCCGTAAAAACCATCATCTCATCCCAGCCACCACTGTTGTATCCGTCGAGGGAACTGCAGCAGTTGCACCACCAAGCCAGGGGTGCAAGGTAACGATAAGCGCATAAGGGAAAAGGTTTTGGAACCCAGGACAGCCAGAACTGGTACGACCTGAAGACGGGACATATGCTCTGCAAAGAGAAATTTTCTTTTCAGCCGTATTGAATAAAATAAAATTGAAGAAGATTTTTATACCTTTCGAAAAGAAAATCGAAGAAAGCATTTTTTGGTTGCTATTTTCCGGAGCAGTCCATTCTGTAGCATTTCGGGGTGTGCGCGTGAGATAGGGGTGAGCTCAGGCCTTCGATCGTCAGTAAAAAGGGGCATCTTGTTGTTCCCCAGGAAGTTTTACAACCATTAAAGTGTTTTCGGTGATAAAAAAAAAAAAACGGTTTATATCAATACGTGTGTAGAGGGGAAATTTAAGTGATTTGAAATTATTAAACGTACAGAAGTACTCACCCAGTGGACACAGTGACGGACGGACAAACCTTTATAGCTCCTGCGTTTCCTGAGGCTGCGGCGATGACTTCAAACATGGAATAGAAATAAAACAGGTAAGTGGATGAAATAAAATGTAGTGGATATTAGTAGGGCCCTCGTGAACAAAAAGGAAAAGATTATAGAGATAGGAAAGGCGATGAGAGTTAATTGTGAGATGGTTAGTGTTTTTTTTTTATATTCTGTTTTTTTTTTTGTACAGTGGATTGTGGATGAGCCTGATTGGTGACCCAGCCGGCGACTGTAGCTAGTCTGGCAGCACCATCTTTTCAAGCGATGCCAATCTTGTTATCCACAGGTGGCTAGACCACCGAAATTCATTGACAACAATCAACTTTACTTTTACTGCACGTTAATTTCTCTTGGCATATTATATTATAAAATTTAATGTAATATAATATAATGCTGCGGAGCAGCAGGGGTCCTCTAGTAGATTTTAATTGCATTTGTAACAATGGTAGATTCTGTTTATTATTATTTTTTACTAATACTATGTTTTTCGTACTTAAATAACAATGAAAGGCAATAATAATTTTTATTCATTTGACTCAAATATTGATTGCAAATATTCCATATTTTGTTCTGTGTTATTTCTGTTCTTTAGTAGTTTTTTGACTTCTTCATCTAAGTCCCGATGTTCCACTTTCCATTGCTTTCGAATACTGGAGATGAACGGATCTGACGTTGCCAATAATATATAAAATAGATCTTCATTTGTGGAATTTCGTAAAATTTTTCTAGTATTGTGCTTCCTATAAAATCTGTAATCCTTATTCCTTTTTTCCTGAGCCTCCTCTGATAGATCTCCAAGTGGCACCAAATGATATTTAATGACATCTTCACCATGATAAAGGATTTTGTGAACTGTTGCTGACATATTTCTCCATGGGTAGTTGGTTGTATATATTTTTGCAGTTTCCTTAGCTTAATCTCCAAATTTTCTAGAGTAATTTCTTCATTGCACGCAAGTACTTCTAGGATTATTTTAAATCTGAAAATGAGGTTTAAATCCACTCCTGTTATTTCAGATGCTGTTTCTGGATATGAAAAGAATCTTCTTGCGGTATTGCCTGACCCTTGTTTTGGCTGATCTATAATCAATCCAAATTTGCGATATTCATTTTGAATATGTTTCTTTTTTAAACTTCTAAACTCTTTGTTGGTTTCGTTGTTTCTTGTTGATCCTGAAGACCCGAAATCCAAATCATAACTGATATTTATTATGTGTCCCTTAAGCCGTATTCATGCATGTAGGGGTGATAATCCAAATTCATATGCATCGGTATTATCTAATGATTTTGTCGGGACTTGATTTAATTGGCTTGATGTTGCTTGGCATATAATGCAGCTGGATGCAGCCTTCGTGTTAGCCAAAGCCAGACCTACTTTTCCATCTATCATTGTCAGCACTAATTGGTAGTTTACTTCAATTTGCTGCCCATCTAACTGTAATTGTAATGGCTGTAGCGTTGCAATTTGGGCCTTGATATCACTAACTTCTTTGTTAATGGCATCATGAGTTTCTTTTTTGAATTCAAATTTGATTGGCCTGCAGTATTTCGTAGAAGATTGAGTCTCACTTTTCCAAATATTCATTGTTTGCGTTGTACTGGTCGAAGGCTCTGAATCTTCCAAAATCTTTTACAATCGCAATGGTACAAGTGATACCATGAACCTATCGGAGTCCGAAATATTTTCATATACTACTTGTTTGTATTGTTTCTGTCCCGAAGAACCATCACACCCCCATTTACAAAGAGAATTAACTTTTTGTTTCCATATTTCTTTAACTCATTTCTTTTTTTTTTGATTGTAGCAAGCGTTCGGCTGTGTGAGATTGTAGAGATTGTAGTTGTACCTCTGCCGAAATTGGTGTGATTATAATAGTGTCCTTCGGTGGCAAACAGTCCATTTTAGCAGCGGTTATGTGATGATATGCTGGATACATATTTGAGCCTTTTTCAATCGCACGCAATCTAAGCTGAATACATTGCTGTTTTGTTAATTTCAAATCCAGAAACAATGCTAATGCCTCCTAATTTGTGAAGTGTTTTGCATCACTCGGAGTTGGTATACTTTTAAGAATCCGTTTTGTTCTCACTGTTTCTCACTGTTTCGTCAATTGTTTCTGTGATCGTAGTTGATATAGAAAACATTCTTTTATATTTGTACAACCAATTTCATCGTAAACATCTTTAAGTTTCCGTCCCTTAGATCTATTGCAGCAGTTGTCCAATGATATGCGTGGTCTTCCAGCCTTATCTTGCTTTGCTGTTTCTGCAGCGACAGTAAGTTGGCCTTCTAACCAGTTTGCACTTTTTATATAAAAATTTTGTTTACTATAGCTAACTTCTTTGTAGCGTTTTTTTTAGTGCTTTGACGAAATTAGATAATTGCTCATGTATTTCGGTGATACATGAATTTAAGTTTAATTTTTTTTTAACGTAACTAAGAACATCTTCCTGGTTTTTGTTTCTAAAATACTCTTCGTCCAGTTCTTTATAACTGAAGCTCACCATATTTTTCTAAATAGTTTATTTGCGATCGTTATTGCTGAAATATATTATAGCAATTGAGTTTGTATTCAAATGTCACTTCTTCATAAGAGTGTTAAATTCGGCTGTGCCGAATCTTTGATACCCTCCACCTCGGTTTGAGTATTGATAATAAATATAAACAAAATATTGGAAAAATATGCATACGTTTCCTATATGCATGCGTTTCCGGTTATATGACTCGTTTAATTTAGTTTTTGCTAATTAAATAGCTCGCCATAACCTCCATTGCAAAGGTAATGGTTGTGTAGGGTGGCTATATGCATTAAATCGTGCTAATTGGAGATGGCTGTATAGTTTCTTTTAACTGCCGAAATATTTTTTCATTGCGGCCATATAGATCGGATCCAGTAACAAAATAATAACCAAAATAAAGCTCTCTCAACTTTTTTATTAAAATATTGCCATATTTGGAAAACATAGAGAATAAATTTATAATAATAAATAATCAAATTAGGGATGCCAAGCGCAAAAAACCAAATGTCCCAAACATTTTAAATAAAATAATTTGTTATCTTTATTTTCTGAAAAACTTCAAATATTCATCCAAAAAAAAATTGTGAAAAATAATATATGTATAAATAACATTCTCATCAAATTGCGTTTATTTATGTAACAATTTTTACGTTCGCAATTCTTAAATATCATTTGAGGTTTTATAAAATTCATTGAGTTTAAATTAATGTTTTCCGACAATCGCAAAATATATCGACAGCAATTGTTGTTTGCACTAAGGATTAAATGATTCACAGTATGAAGTACATACATCTTAACGATAGTCGACAAATCTATTTATACCCTATACCACTATGTGGTTTGGGTATAATGACTTTGTGCTGCTATTTGTAACAACCAATAATATTTGACCTACACCCATCTCTAATTATACCGATCGAATCAGAATCACTATCTGATTCGATTAAACGATGTCCGTCCGTCCGTCCGTCTGTGTGTCCATGTAAAGCTTGTAATCAAACTGCAGGTCGCAAATATGAATATGTTTTGATGAAATTTGGTATTTGATCTTTTATCGGCCATGGAATGAATGCAATTGAAATTGGTGAGAATCGGTCCATGTTCAGACCTAGCCCCCATACAAATGACCCCTATGAAATCGACATAAATTGCCATGAGATCCAAATTGTCATATAGATCTTACTCAAGTTGGGTTTGTATGCGTTTATTACATCCATTAATGAGTAGTCTAAAAATGATCCCTGGGACAACTGTTAGTCATAGGCCCCACATAGAGCTGCTTCCCGATCTTCACTTAAATCTATCAAAAAACAAAAATATTGCACTGATTCTTCTCAAATTTTGTTTGTATATATTTTTGCAAAATACAAGAAACTTTACCAAACATGGTCAGGATCGGTCCATTTTTGGGCCTAGTCCCCATACAGGTATAGCATCAGATATGAACTTTTTCATATCTGCAGCCGAAAAAATTAATAAAAATCCCACTCAAATTTGGCTTTTGCTTATTTTCTATATCCACTTAGTTGGGCCTAAGAGATAGGGTCTCTAAGCGCATGGTATAGGGTATCATATAGTCGGTCTCGACCGACTATAGTTTTCTTACTTGTTTTCTATTTATTTAAATTGTAAACGAGTGGCATCTCTGTCAAAATAAGCGAAAAACACAAAGAATAGAAAAAACAAATTAATTCGTGTTTGACAAGATGATTTTATGTTTATGTTTAATATCTCTATTTTTTTTACTAATATTTCTGTTTATTTATTTCAAAATGAAATAATGAATTGAATATGCTATTCAATTTTTTTATTTATATAAAAAAGTTTTTTAATAGAAGCAAAATATTTTCACTATTTTATGATTTTTATTTATGTATGTATGACGACATTTCAACCTAAAAATTTAAGTTTTTATCGATTGAATAAACAACACAAAAATGGTTGTCGTTTAGATAACAACAACAGCTGACTTTAACAATAGCGAATATCGTTTAAAAATTTTACTGATAATTTTGCTTTTCTTTTTTTAACGATTCGACTATCGTTAAAAGAAGTTACTGAAAAGCTATTAATTTCTCCTTAATGCCAATATTTTTTTTTAATGTAAACATTTTTTAAATATAAACATATTTAGTGTTTGTTTTTGAATTTAAATTTGTGTTTAACGAATAAAATTTATATATATATTAAAGATGCAATTGATGTCTTCTAAATTAAAAATTATTATTTCCGACGTTTTGATATGATTTTCTGATATTTAGTTAATATTTTCTAATTTATAATTGGAAATTTTAATTCCAGTTTTTAGAATTGATATTTTCTTAAAATTGAATGGAAAATTTAAAAAGTGCAATTTTGTATTTATGTGAATAATAATGCTTTAGTAATTATAAACAATTTTTAAAAATTAGATGTAATCGCAATCAGATATTTTATAGGTAAAGCAGAATAATAATTCTATATAACTATGTAGAACTTTTTTGAAAGCAAAAAACTTATTGATAACTCGGTAACTCTATTTGGTAAAGACAACAAAAAGTTAATATGCCAAACTTACGTTCATATTTGTAAAAGAATAATGAAAAACGTATGAAATAAAAGACCAGCCCGTGTATACTCGTAACATTGTTATATATAATATCCATTTGAAAATTTGCAAAGCTAATTAGAACAAAAATTGTTGCGCCATCTATTGTGGCATAGTCACGCTGAGCAAAATGAAGTGACACTCTGTTAATGCAAAATAAATGTATTTTCCCCACAACAAAATATTGCAGAATTTTATGTAAATAAAATTATATACCGATTTATTTCTAACATGCAGTTATTATGGATATACATATATAGAATATATGTATATTATTTGTATTATTTAATATGTGTATGTATGTATGTATGTATATGTCAATATTACACACAAAAAATATAACATCAGATGTTATTTTTGTGTTTTTCTCTTTAAATAAATTAATACATAAAAATATTTTTTGCTAAATTTACATTGTTTTCTTTTTATTAACAACTAGGTATTTTAGCATTATTTGCTTTAGACGCTGGTGAATTTTTAATTCCCTTTATATTAACTCGTAGTGTCTGCTTGTCGAAAGAATTTGGATCGATTTGAACCCCTTTCCCGTGACCCAGTCGATCTGGAACTTTGCAGGCAGGCTCGAGGCAATGACAGACATGATCTAGTAAATTTTTTTAGTGATGCCAAAACAATGGAAACTTTTAAATTTTTCTACCAGAGTTGATAAAAAAAATGTACAAAGTGTTAGTTTTTATTATATTATTACCACAACGACTACAAAAACAACAAGTCCAGCTATGACAAAATATAACATTTAGAATAACAACAAGAACACTATAGAAATATCATATTTTTAGTTTTTTTTTTTAATTTTTCAGAGATTTCCCTGGACCTGTTCCACCGATTTTAATGATTTTTGAAATAGGAATCTTCCCATGAATTTGTTGAATCATTCTCACTAAAAATGATCAACTTAGCTATCCTATTGAGGGCGTGATCGTGACAAGAACAACATAGAAAATTATATTTTTTCAAGACTTTTTTTTAGTTCCTCATTCAAATCGCGGGCTCTAATCGACCGATTTGGACGATTTTAAACAGCAAACTTTTCGGGATGTTAGTGAATCAATTTTTATGTCAGCGAGCACCCTAGCTGCCCGATTGATGCCGCCATCGTGATTTCCACAGACGGACAGACGGACATCGCTATATCAACTCCGGTTGTTATAAAGATCACAAATATATATTTTATGAGGTCCAAAATTTTTTTTCTAATTATTACAAACGGAATGACAAACTTATATATACCCTCTGCACACTGGAGTGGAGGGTATAATAAAAAGGTAAGAAAATAGCATTAGTGCATTACTACCTAAAATGATATATAAAGAAACCATTATACAAATGAATTACCTATGTGTTTTTCTTTACTTCTTGCATTAGTGCATTGTTAGGTAAAATAAAAAGGTATAAAAAAGGTATGGTAATAAAAAAAAACCCAGGTTAATAATGAATTACATCCTCTGTGTATTGACATTCTTACTTACAAATATATTATGGTAATAGAACAAATAATGACTATTATAAGCTATAAAATACCTAAAGCACAAATTTAATACACCATTGTCTACGAGTACTTATAGGGCTGTTTAAATTATCGTAATTTGAATTTTTTAAAGATTAATTTCATTAAAGTGAAGAAAGTGTTCTACCCACGGACCATCACCGGTGCAAAAGTATATATAGTGTTGAAGAGGACACTTTCGGCTTTCTTCTAGTGGTATACGTTTCTTGTTCCCTTTTGTTTCTTACAAGTTCTATTCCACTAAAACTGAAATTTTAGAAAAATATAGTTGTTTCATAAATATTTCATAACGCCCGTAATTTTAAACGGTAGAGCTGTGACTACTTACAACAACTAAAGTCTATAATCCTAGCAACATTATCAAAATTGCCGCAGGTCATTATCGCTGACAGTTTGCGAGTAGTAACCATTTATTCTTGATAAAAAACAAAAAAAAATCACATTTTTCTGAAATTAAAAAAACAGTTGAGTTTGACAAAATGCCACGCCCACAATTGGCAATAGTTTAATCTAATTTTTATGCTACCTTAATCTGGGCACATTGGCTACAAAAGGGCGTTAAAATTTTAAAAATCGGTGACATACAAAATTAGACTTTTGGCCAATGAAATCAAAATTTCAGCCACAGTGCGTGGCCCCAAATCTTTGGGGGTCCATAAAAAAAGCGCATGACTTGTGGCAAAACTGGGAGACACGGGTCTTTTTTTTGGTCTTTTATAACGTGGTGGTGTCCGTATATGGTTATATTTTCATGAATTAAAAAATTACACACAGTGATATTTATGAAGTTTTCTATGAATACATTCGACTATATAAAGTAACACCCCCAAATTAAAAAATTTAGTTTTATAAACAAGCATTGAGTGTGTTGATTTAAAACCTTTGGAATCTTATTTTACTTCACAAGAAAATTTTAAGAAAATTATTAAAATATCATCAACATCTGAAAGCACCCCAATTCCATATCATTTGCTCTAACTTGATTGACATGCGGAGACCGTAACGACTTCTAAATGTTTTGTTGGAGGGCTTGGGCTAGTCTGGTTCATATGTAACCCTAAACAACACGTACTTTAACTTACAGTACTTCTCTAACCCTACTTTTTAACTATTGTTTTCAACACAAGTTTTGACAAATTAAGGACAAATTGTTAAAAATTACTTTACGATCTTTAACATTGTACACCTACACTTATACGGGCACGTATTCACATATTGTAATTGTATATTTTATTGTAAATATGCAAAGATATGCATGTATGTGAATTTGTTTAAATATCAAATTGTTATCTTTAGTAAAGAGACCGGAAGTCCATTGAATTGAAAATTCTATAAACTTTTAAAATGTTAGTTGATTTTTTTTTTCGTTCCTGTTTTGATTATTTTTCTATCTTCGTATTCATCTTGTGCTTGCAGAAGGTACAAGAAAAATATTGAATTTAATTAACTTTATGTGTCATGCAAATACAGCATAAATAAAAGACAGCTACATCTTGAATAAGAATAACAGTAAAGGAATAAACATGTGCATGTAGTAGTTCTATGGCTTTTATGCATTTAGGAGGGTGTAACCGTAAAATTACACGATAACAATATTATTTTTAGTTTTCGCTTTCACTCTGCTCTTGTACATTTTAAAATTTTTCCTCTCCTTGTAATGTTCAGAACGAAAATTATATTGCTTTTCATAGCAAAACTAGTCACATGCAGTAGTTTTTGGAAATTAAAATTTAAATAGCATTAAAAGAGGAAAAGAACTAAAAGCAAAGCAATTGTTAAACTAGAAGTCATTGTTCTACATCTGGGTTTCTTTTTTCCTTTTTTTTCTTTTTATATTCTGTTATATTTAGAATGAATTTTACTGGCTACTTTGTTACTCAACGACTTACGTTTTTTATGGTTGCATATTTTGCTTAAATTACATAAAGTACACACGCATACAATTCAACTTACCATATACAACTGATATACTCGTAATTCACTTATATAGTAGTATCTCGAAGACTTTATAAGTGTTATGTGTTATTCATGTGTATATATAGACTTCTGTGTATTTAGAAAACAGTTTATTTATTTCATTAGTAGCAGTTGTGGTTAGTGGACAGTTTTTGGCGAGCGGCGAGTCTGAGCGGCAAGTGGCTTATTACTGAGGGTCATTTCTAAGCGGTTAGTTGTCAAAATGCCATTATCAAAATCATTATTTATTATTTATATAAAAAGTTTTTATAATAAAAGCAAAATATTTTCACTATTTTATGATTTTTATTAGTTTAGTAGTCATACACTAGGATGGCCGTTAATAAAAAAAAGTATTCAAACTCTCGCTCCCAACCCCTAGAAATATGCGAATAGCAAAAAAAAAACTGAGAAAGTTTTGGGCTAATCAAAAAACATTAAGATGTCCCTCAACGCGACTGACAATTTCAAGTGTGTTTGTAGTTATGGGGAAAATATTACTTTTTTTTTTTCAGATTTTACGAAAATCTCGTTCTAAAGTTTAATTTTTCTGCCAAGTTGTTATATAATTCGGGATTGTCTTTTCAAGAAGCTATAAAACTTTAAAAGCGACTAAAAAGTCGACAAGAAATAGCAAATGCCCCAGACCACTTTTGTGCCAAGAAAAAACTCTGTCATGAAATTTGATGGCATCTTTTTCAATTTGAGAAATTAATTAAAACCATTTTTTTTTAGTCTCTATACCTACATTGAGACCGAATATGGGAAATTTTTATGATAAAATTTTGAAAACTCTTTTTTCAAGTTTTAAAAAATTTTCTTAAACAAAATTTTAAAAAGTGGATCTGGTACCTTAGGGTTTTGTTAAATGTATGTCACAAATTAACTGTGTGAATATTTAGGTAAATCCCTTTGCCTGAATTTTTTTGACAAGTATTTTATTTTTGCGGATTTCGAGAAAAATGGGATTTTTGTAAAATATTGTGTAAATGTACTCTTTCTAAATACTTTGTATCAAAAATTCATCATGTTTCTACTTTTAAATGTTATGTTTTATCTTAATAGCCTAGGGTTTTGGAGAAAAATATGACCCCATTAACCCTTTTGGAATTGGGGTCACATATGACCCCAAGCTAATAAAAGACAATTTATTAAAAAAAAATCAAATATTTTGCAAATACTGTTGAATTTTTAAAAATTTCGGAATGGCATGAAAAATTAAAAAAACATTTAGTTTTTAGAAATAAATCGCATAACTTCCATAAGAGCAAAGCGTTTTTATTTACTATAATACTTTTGATAGATAGATAGATAGATAGATAGATGTAAGCAAAATAACAATAAATATTATTTTTCGATAAGTGAGGATATAGTAGCAGTTGGGTATTTTTTACGCTCTCCGGCAACAATTTGTTATATAAATTGTTTCTCAGTTTCACCTTTTATAAGAATGTTATTATAATCTTGAATGAGTTTGACACCTCTTTCTGCAACGTCATTCACAACAATGATGGTCTGAAGTTTTTCAATTACACTTTTATAACCAGCATCATCTTTTCATGTTGAAGGGTCTTTGTACAGCAAATCGAGCTGATAGAAAATCTCATGAAGAAATTTTTGTACTAGAAGTTACATTTAAAAGTAGAAAAGTGATAAATTTTTGATACAAAGTATTTAGAAAGAGTACATTTACAGAAAATTTTACAAAAATCCAATTTTTCTCGAAATCCACAAAAATAAAATCCTTGTCAAAAAAATTCTAGTACAGTGATTTAATTGAAAATTCACACAGTTAATCTGTAACATACATTTAACAAAACCTTAAAGTACCAGATCCAGTCTTTAAATTTTGTTTATGAAAATTTTTTAAAACTTGAAAGAGGAGTTTTCAAAATTTTATTAAAAAAATTTCCCATTTTCGGTCTCAATGCGCAATAGGTTAACAACGTGGTAATAAAACAATACTTCATATCAGAGTACTTTTGAGTACAGAAATCAAAAAATGTTATGGTTTTAATCAATTTCTCAAAGTGGAATAAAATGCCATCAAATTTCATGACCTAGTTTTTTTTGGCACAAAAGTGGTCTAGGGCATTTGCTATTTGTTGGCGAATTTTTATTCGATTTTGAAGTTTTTTAGTTTTCTGAAAAGACAATTTATTACTAATGCCTAATTATCAGAAATATTAAGCTTTAGAACGAAATTTTCATAAAATCTGAAAAAAGTCATATTTTCCCCATATAAAATTGAAATTTTCAGTCGCGTTGAGGGACATCTTAATGTTTTTTGATTGGCCCAAAACTTTGTATTTCTCAGTTTTTTTGCTATTTGCATATTTCTAGGGGTTGGGAGCGAGAGTTTGAACACTTTTTTTCTCCATTTAATGAACGGCCACCCTAATGACTACATTTCAACCTTTTTAACTTTTTATCGATTGAAAAACAACACAAAAATGGTTGTCGTTAAGATAACAACAACAGCTGACTTTAACAATAGCGAATATCGTTTAAAAATTTTACTGAATACCAAAATCGATAATTTTGTTGTTTTCTTTTTCTAATGATTCGATTATCGCCAAAAAGAAGTTACTCAATCGCGCTACAGATTGACAAAACAAAGAAAAGCTATTTTTTTTTGCCATTTTTATTCTTTGCCGCTCAGAAAATAACTAAAAATTAGAACAAGTTCTATTTCCGCTCATCGCTCTGCCGCTCGCCGCTTTGCCGCTCATTGCGTGGCCTTGGCTTTATCGCAATAGAGAATTATTAACTGTCATGAAATTTCCGCAAACAATGGGCGAGATCGGACCAATGGGCGTGACACCCACCATAAAAAATAAATATTTAATGTCATATATCTAGAGTAGCGTAATAAACAAATTCTGTTTGTGTGAGTTAATAAGTTATCAAAGTTAGTTCTCAGAAATATATAAATCATATATAATGTCATGTATCTGGAGTACTGTAACAGTGAAAGCCTTGGTACTTTGTTTGAGTTCAAGAGTTATTAATGTGAGTAGTCCGATAAAAAAGGGACGGGATTGGACTAATGGGCGTGTCACCCTATACAAAGTAAATATTTAATATCAAATAACAATAGTACTATAATACAGAAAGCCTTGGTACTTTGTCTGAGTTCTTAAGTTATTTATGGACGGTATCGGACCAATGGGCGTAGCACCTCCTATACAAAAAAATATTAAGTACTATATAAATGATTGTCTTGAAACTTTTGACAATTACATACATACATTAATTACCAATCTGAGTAGCCGTGGGAAATGTGGGCGGGATCGCAAAAATCAGAAATCGTCAAAATCAAAAATCGCCAAAACCGAAAATAGTGAATAACAAAAATCGCCAAAGTCAAAAATAGCCAAAATCAAAAATAAAAAAAAAAAACAAAAATCTTCAAAGTCAGAAATTGGCAAAACCGAAAATCGCGTTTTTTGTAGTTTTATCTTCAACTCTATTGCGATTAAACGTTTTTCGTGACCATAGTTAACAATTCTATTACCTTATTTAAAGTTGTGCTGTTTTTGACCTGTAGAGCTTAATAATGGCATGTTTGAAAAACGGCTGCTCTTTGGTTGATTATGAAGAAAGAATGCTTACCTGTTGGCTTTGTCATGGTTTACGTCACTTTAAATGTATTGGCCTGGTTTGGTTGCTGAGTCAATATCTAACATAAAAACTTGCACTGGCGCTGTAATGGATGTCAAAAAATTGGTGCTGATTTTTATCGTTTCTTTCAAAGTACGAAAGATAATTTTTTGCAAATTCAACAAAACCTTAATAATTTATCTGGTCAAATTAATGCTTATGGAAAGCTTTTTGATAATTTCAAATCCTTAGAGGGATTGCTATCACCATCCCCAACTCGTCGTAAGTCTCCAAGGTTCTTGAATAAAGAAAATTCTAGTCAGAATCCTGGTCCTAATGGCGCACATCAGAATGGTACTACTGCTACTGCATCTGCTTTATATTTACCAAATACTTTTCAAAATAGTACTGGTATTGATACTGCCGTTTCTCATTCAAACAACGTTCAAGTTTAATTAATAAACCTACTCCAATATTAAATGAAACTGCAGCATTTCCGATTACATCAAATGCTAATAACCATAGTACTCAGCATGCTCTGAACATTATTGCTCCAAATATTTCTTCAATGCCTGAAACTGCTACGGCTAATAATTTACTTTATAATCCTGAAAACGCTGGTCGATTGATTAATTTTGATGCTGCATCACCAATCCCACCTGCTTCAACGTCTGGTACTTCAAATATAGTGCCTACAACTGTTATGGAATCAATATGCACTCATAGAGGGCTGTGAACAATGCCTCCAAAGAAAACTGTATTTGCTACACGTTTCGCACATGATACAAAAGCTGATGAGATGAAATTTTATGTGATCTCTAAAATTAAAAACAGTATTCCTGAGGATATTAATGTTTACAAAATGAACTCCAGAAATAGAGCATCATTTAAAATAATTGTTCCTGAATACCTATTTGAACAAATCGTAGATGCCAGTTTTTGGCCTAAAAACGCTTTAATACGTGAATTTATATATAGAGAAGAAGATAATGCTCGGCTTCCCAAATCCGCTGATCAAAATCCAAAAAAATAATATACATCTTGTATCAAAACGTTAGAGGTATGAATTCTAAACTTTCGTCAATTTATTGTAATAGCTTTGGCTTCAATAATCATATTATTATATTTACGGAGACCTGGCTCAGTAAAAAATTTTATAACTCTGACACTTTTTGCCCTAAATATCAAATTTTTAGAAAAGATAGAGAAAGTTGTGAAAGAATTGAATCTGATAAAAATAATAATCAGTGTAATAATGAAATAAAAAAGTCTGGTGGCGGCGTATTGGTTGCTATACTAAACGAATTTTCGTCTGAAGAAATTATCTTAAACGATTTTTTACATATTGAGATTATATGTGTTTTAGCTAAAATTAATAACAGGTCCATATACATTATTTGCTCATACATTCCGCCTAACTCTCCGCTTTCTGTTTATGAGGATCATCTGAAAGCTGTTGATTTAATCCAAAATTATATGAAACCATCTGATTTATTAATGTTAATTGGAGATTTTAACATGCCGCCTACATCCTGGAAAGTTTATCCTGATACCAATTATTTAGTTCCATCTCATTATTCCGATTCTTCAGCTGCATTTATTCATGGTTTATTGGAAAATTGTCTTTTCCAAGTCAACTCCGTCACAAATGCATTTGGTAGACTGTTGGACCTTATTTTCGTTAATGAACCTAATGACTTTTCAATATTGCGACATAGCCCTATTTCTAATCCGGAAGATATATACTATCCAACACTTTAGATATCTTGCTTTTGTTCCTCCTCTTCATAAAAAAAAGTTAACTCACAGCGATAAAATCTTTTGCTTTAATAAAACTAATTACCAAGATTTACAACTCCATCTAATCCAAATTGACTGGATAAATGTGTTATCTCATTGCAATGATAACTTGGACTTGTGTTTGCATACATTTTATCATCACCTCTTTGAATGTTTCTCGGCATCTGTATCCTATATTATCCAAGAGAAACTCTGCTGGCGTTCCTGTTCTGGTATGGGGTACAATACACAAAACGAGGTGATGATATAATGTATGCAAACACAAGTCCAAGTCTTCTGCAATTTTTAGAGGAAAATAAGGAAAATATGAGTTATATTTTCATGGAGGATAATTCAGTTATCCATACAGTTGTCCTTACATTTTTGGAATGTTTTCCATTAAGATTATGGACTGGCCAGCATTACCACCTAAACTAAAGCCCATCGAGAACATCTAAGAAATAATGAATATCTAGACGTATTAATGACGAAAATACTAAACGTGATTCAGTTCAGTGGAATAAGATTGACACAAACATCTTCAAAAGTCTTTTCAACTCAATGCCAATGCAATTATTTGACGTTAGGGAACCAAAAAGTTCTCTCGTTGATTATTAAAATTCTGAAAATAAAATAACGAATAAAAAAAATTTAGGAAAGTGACTTTGTGACTCAACCTAACGGTATACATTGAAAGCAAACTTACTGGTTTCAAGAGAGTGCAAGGTATAGTTTTAATGTCGCATAGTTTTGATACGCACCTGCTTTTGCTCTTTCATTGATAGGCCTATTCCCTTAACATTCTATAACATACAAATCAAGTTTACAAATTGTTTTCTGCATTTATATATTTAATTGTTATTAGCATTTCCATCTACAATTGTACTTATTTATTTATTTACGAATGTTTTCGCCTTTAGTAACGCAGATGTGCCAGTATATGCATAATAACTAGCTGTAACCCGATGCGCTTAGCTACACCCATCGTAGCGAAATAGAAAACGGAATACATTTTGTGAAAAACTATTTTATTTATATGTGGCGATCTTTGATTTTGTCGATTTTTGTTTTTGCGATTTTTTGATTTTGCCGACTTTTGACTTTGGCGATTATTGTTTTTTGCGATTTTTGAATTGGGCGATTTTCGCTTTTTGATTTTGGCGTTTTTATACCCTATACCATTATGTGGTTTGCTGTTTGTAACAACCAAAAATATTTGACCTACAACCATCTTTAATTATACCGATCGAATCAGAATCACTATCAGATTCGACTTAACGATGTCCGTCCGTCCGTCCGTCCGTCTGTGTGTCCATGTAAAGTTTGTAAACAAACTGTAGGTCGCAAATATGAATATATTTTTATGAAATTTGGTATTTAATCTTTTATCGGCCATAGAATGAACGCTACTGAAACTGGTGAGAATCGGTCCATGTTCGGACCTAGCCCCTATACAAATGACCGCTATGAAATCAACATATATTGCCATAAGATTCAAATTATCATACAAATCTTCGTCAAATTGGATTTCTATGTAATGATCCCTATTGGACAACTCTTAGTCATAGGCCCCATATAGAGCTGCTTCCCGATCTTCACTAAAATCTATCAAAAAAGAAAAATATTGCACTGATTCTTCTCAAATTTTGTTTGTATATATTTTTGCAAAATACAAGAGACTTTACCAAATATGGTCAGGATCGTTCCATTTTTGGGCCTAGTCCCCATATAGATATGGCATCCGATATGAACTTTTTCATATCTGCAGCCGAAAAAATTAATAAAAATCCCACGCAAATTTGGTTTATGCTTATTTTCTATATCAAGTTAGTTGGGCCTGAGAGATAGGATCTCTAAACGCATGGTATAGGGTATCGATTTTTGATTTTGGAGTTTTTGGTTTTTTGCGATTTTTGCTATTCGCGATTTTAGGTTTGGCAATTTTTAATTTAGGCGATTTTGGCTATTTTTGTTATTCGCGATATTCGGTTTTGACGATTTTGACTTTGGCGATATCTGTTTTATGCTATTTTTGATTTTGTCGATTTTTGTGTTTTTGTGATTTTTGTTTTGTGATTTGTGCTTTAGCGATTTTGGTTTTTTGCAATTTTTATAGCCTATACCACTATGTGGTTTGGGTATAATGACTTTGTGCTGCTGTTTGTAACAACCAAAAATATTTGATCTACACCCATCTTTAATTATACCGATCGAATCAGAATCACTATCTGACTCGATTTAACGAGGTCTCAAATATGAATATGTTTTGACGAAATTTGGTATTTGATCTTTTTTCGGCCATGGGATGAACGCTATTGAAATTGGTGAGAATCGGTCCATGTTCAGACCTAGCCCCCATACAAATGACCCCTATGAAATCATCATATATTGCCATAAGATCCAAATTATCATACAAATCTTAGTCAAATTGGATTTCTATGTAATGATCCCTATTGGACAACTCTTAGTCATAGGCCCCATATAGAGCTGCTTCCCGATCTTCACTAAAATCTATCAAAAAAGAAAAATATTGCACTGATTCTTCTCAAATTTTGTTTGTATATATTTTTGCAAAATACAAGAGACTTTACCAAATATGGTCAGGATCGTTCCATTTTTGGGCCTAGTCCCCATATAGATATGGCATCCGATATGAACTTTTTCATATCTGCAGCCGAAAAAATTAATAAAAATCCCACTCAAATTTGGTTTATGCTTATTTTCTATATCAAGTTAGTTGGGCCTGAGAGATAGGATCTCTAAACGCATGGTATAGGGTATCGATTTTTGATTTTGGAGTTTTTGGTTTTTTGCGATTTTTGCTATTCGCGATTTTAGGTTTAGCAATTTTTAATTTAGGCGATTTTTGGCTATTTTTGTTATTCGCGATATTCGGTTTTGACGATTTTGACTTTGGCGATATCTGTTTTATGCTATTTTTGATTTTGGCGATTTTTGTGTTTTTGTGATTTTTGTTTTGTGATTTGTGCTTTAGCGATTTTGGTTTTTTGCAATTTTTTATTTTGCTGATTTTCAAGACTGTCATTTGGTGTACAACATGAAAATTATTCTTATAATTACAGTAGAGGATTAATTTATTATAAGGGTACAATGTACTAATATAAATGAAACCAGTTACATATGTGACCTTCTCCGAGAAAAGGGACCTAGTGTGTGAAAATTAAGTTTTGAGAAAAAAACGCATTAAAATTTTCTACACCCTTTTCGGTACCAGAATCCATCGTTTTTGACACAACCCGTTTTTTGACACACTAGGTCCCTTTTCTCGGAGAAGGTCACATATATTAATTATTTATAAAATAAAATAACAAAAAAAAAAAAAATAAATAAAAATAACAATACAAAAATTTCAAAGATTTTACAATGCAAAATAATCAAAAATTTGTTTTTTAAAAAGACTTGCGTTGCTTGTTAGTTGATAAGTTTGTGGAAGTGCATTCCAAAGACGAACTCCGCACACAAAGAATTGATGTTCTGAGACAAGTATCCTATGAATAGGAATTATGAGCTTTCTTCTTCTATCGGATCTGGCAAATTGCAATTTTTCGAATAGATAGCTAGGTTTTTTGTGTAAATAAATTTGTGCATAAAATTAGAACTCTAAAGGTTTAAAATATTATCAAAAGACACACCAAATAGTCTTACAGAAAAGGGTCTATGAGAATATCTTCTTAAACCAAAAACATAACAAATAATATTATTGTATGCAACATTGAGTCAAGCAAAAATTTCACAGTCGTACAAAAGTCCAGGAATAATATACGTTTTGGATAGTAGAATTCTTACTTTCAAAGGTGTGTTGATTGTGTTGACCAAAGAGATCTCAGTTTACTCACTACAGTATTTATATGATTTGACCACGATAGAGACTGTTAAAGATAATACCTAGATTTTTGGCAGAAGAAATAATAGGAATCTTTTGACCGTAAATTGTAATATCAGGAACCATTAGTGGTTGTTTAGACCGTTTACTTATCACCAAACATTTAGATTTTAATGGGTTTAAAAAGAGCTGGTTGGCCATAGCCCAACGATGGATATTATTTAAATCCTCTTGGAGTTTCCCTATATTGTGATTAATGGAAGTAGTCGGACTGCTTAAATATAACTGCACGTCATCGGCGTACATATGAGTTTTGCAATGGCGAAGTTGTGAAGGTACATCATTAGCATAGAGAGAAAAAAGCAAAGGCCATAGGATGGATCCCTGGGGCCCTCCTCTCGTAAGATTCAACGTTGTTGAGATTTTATTTTTCACGTAAACGGATTGGGTTGGACTAGATAGGTAAGATCGAAGCATATTTACGATGATGAAGAGAAATTAAAAAGATGTTTCAGCTTATTACATAGCATTAAGTGGTCGACAGTATCGGAAGCCTTTGAATGGTCAGTAGGACCAAAAAATTAACTTTATTATCATCCAGTTCCTGCCTTATGCTTTCACTTACTTCTCTCAAAGCAGTAACACAACTATGATTAGATCGAAAACCTGATTGTATATTCGACAACAAACCAATCTCATTTATGTCAGTGGTAAATTGTTTGTGAAGGAGCTTTTCGAGTACTTTTGAAAAGTAACACAGGATTGTTATAGGGCGGTATTCATTAGTAGATTTAGGAACAGCAATTATTTTGGCATGTCTTTATTTGTAAGGGAAAGAGTGCTTGTGTTTATAATTGAATTAAAGAACTGTGTTAAATAAGGCAAGAGAAAGGGCAGCAAAATCATCACAAATACTGGATGAATATTATAATGTCCGATTGCATTAGATTTAACACCAATAACACCAAGATAAACATCTTCATGAGTTACACACGAAAATTCAAAACAATTAATGGAGTTATTACCATTCTTAAAATTGTAAAATGAGGAGTTGTTGTTGTGTACTACTGGTAACTTACTGAAGACTGAGTTTAACTCATTGACACCAATACTGCTATCAACACTTTTAATGCCTTTCCCTATACCAATATCACTAACGTGTTTCCAGGTTTGTCACGAGTCCATAGCGGACTCAAAACGCCTTGAATAATAGACTGATTGAGCTCTTCTAATGCTGTCGTTAACTTTTTTCCTTGCAGTATGGTAATCATTTTTGAGCGCAGTAGTTTTAAATCGCTCCACCTTGAATAACACAAATCTCTGAGAGAAATTAACTGCTTTATATTAGATGTACACCATGGCTTTGCTTTGTATTTTCTGGATCGAGTTACTAAAGGAGCTGTAGCATTATATAAACTGGTTATGTTTGTTTCATGAAAGCATATAATAAATATTCTCCCAATGAATATGTCCAAAGTATTCATATAGTAAATTATAATTTTAGTTTTTAAAGTCTCTGTATGAGTACATGCAATTTGTTTCTCCCTAAATATGAAAATCGTAGGCAAGAAAAATTAAATCATGTTTGGAAAAACATGATGCTGAAATTTGGTCATAAAGTAACACGTTAGAAATATTGCTTACAAAAAAGAGATCCATTGTTGCTGGTAGAGATATGAGTAGGATTAGAGCGGTTTGTAAGTTCAAGACCAATATATGTTATATTATCTAACGGAGTTGATTCCAATAAGATGTTTGAATTAAAGTCGCCTGAAATTACAACATCATTGTATCATACGGTTAGCGATTCCAATTTGGAGATGAAGGTGGACATGTTAATATTTCGCCTATCAGCAGTTTTCTTCCGCATGAGGCAATCTCCAAAAAGAGATATTCAGTAAGGTCTTCGGAGTCAGATTGACAACAAAGTTTACACGACAAATAACTTTTGATACAAATAGCAACTACCCCACCGTGGCGTACTCTATCGGATCTGAAGATTTTGTAACCTTCAATGCAAATTAAAGCCGTTTTCTTTTCTGACAAAAAATGTCGCACTTTATTTGCACTTTTTTCGAAAAGTGCATTTTTTATATATTCTAAATTAAGAGCAACCTTATCTTATATAGCAATCGAAAGGTCTCAAAGAGCTGTGTTCATAAAATGCAAAAAATTTTGATTATTATCCTCTTTCCAGTCATGGGGTGAAAATATTAAAGAAAGGGGATCAATTGGGAAATATTCTCATACTGTGACCTGAAAGAAGTCAAAGGCTGCAATTTTTTGCAATTTAAGAGGGCTTGCCTTTGAGACCTTTCGATTTATGTATAAAGTAAGGTTACTCGTATTTCAGAATCTATTAAATTATTCACTTTTCGAAAAAAGTGCAAATAAAGTGCGATATTTTTTGTCAGAAAAGAAAACGGCATAAGCTATCAGGCTTAGACATCAACATCTCTATTAGAGTTTTCAAACACTTGTCTAAACTTGTCAGTTTTATTGTTGAGATTTGGGCGTTAATGTGACATATGTTGATACCAGTCTTTTGACGAGCCAAAATTTTGACCATGTTCATAGTTACATACGTCTTTAGTACCTCCACCATAGCTAACAGACATACTCAATATTAACACACAAATCAAAAAAGACAGTCAAAACAGTGGACTTTTTATGGCTCCAAAAAAAGCCTAAGTTGATCTTTTATCGATCAACAATATCCGGTCATAGTTTCTTGTAATCCACTGGGAATTACCCACGTTCATAACTTTCATAAGGGCTTAAATAAATTTGGCTCCAACGATTATAACACACTGTATTAATATCTGACTGTTAAGCAAACCTTAATATTTACTGCCAGCCTAAGGGGCATGTAGAAGTTTTTGACACTATAAATAAAACAATAAAATAAGCAACGTTTCAACAACATATGGTAGAATCATCACGATGTATAAACGTATACATGTATTTGCGTTCCACATGAAACAAATAAATGTTTTTAACCTGAACGCGATAATGGTTTATTAACCCAATTTTTGCTTTAGCGGTATATACGGTCTGCTATATTGACGAAGGGCATCGTAGACATAAACAATATGATACCCTATACCCTGAGTATAGAGAAAGTGTCTTAGGTCTAACTGGACCTTCAGAAAATAATTATAAATTAATAAAACCCTTTCTAAAATCTCATGGTATAACGTATTGTCGATCTTTAGAAACTGTGAAATTTTTACTTTTTAAACTCTTTCTTTTAACTCATACTCCCTGTCTGTCTGTCTGTCTGCCATGGGTGGACCCCATTCCCCCCTATCCAATTGATCTGAAACTTGGCATAGTCTTGTCGTGACTATAGATTAATTTTGGGGTAGTCACGCACGGTCACGTGTGGTCACGCACTGTCACGGAGTGATCTAAAAGTCATTTTCCCTCATCCGATCGATCTCAAACTTGGTCCATACACTGGCTGTGAAAAAATGATTAACTTTGCCTTAGTCACGCACAGTCACGCATGGTCACGCACAGTCACGGAGTGATTTAAAACCCATTTTCCGTTATCCGATCGATCTAAAACTTGGTCGATAGACTGGCTGTGAAAAAGATTAAATTTGACACAGTCACGCACAGTCACAAAGATATTCAAAACTCATATGCATAAGGAAAGAAAGAGTTTTAATAAAAACTTTGTTTTTATGGGTTAGATTATTTTAAGTTTTGTTTTTGTTAAATTGGAGAAGATAGATAGGGTCAAAAGGTAAAATGAGTAAGTTTTGGTTAATGCTTTTTAATAAAATTTTTTAATTTGGTTTTAACGTTAACCGACTTTAGCCTTTCTTATTGTTTTATTTATTTATTTGGTTTAATTAAAGGTCCCAACACAATAATATTATATATGCCATACATTATTAAGTGCTAATCTATAATATTAATAGGCTAAGCGATTTCTTGTGACTGATGTTTTGTTTTGTTTCTACCGTTTTATCCTGATTTTGACCAAACGTATATTATTTGAAAGGTATTTCTTTTTAGCCGTTTTGCAGATTTACAGATTTTTTAATTTTTTCCTTTATTTTGAGTAAATTGCATTTAAAGTTGCTACTAACACATACATAAAATTATACAATGCTATGTGTGTGTTTAGTAAATTTGTTAATGTGTTTGTAATAAAAATGAGTTTATTTTTTGTGTTGATTTGTGAATTGGCTATAATTGATTAGCATACTTTTAGGGTCTGTATTTAATGAAAAAATAAAATTTCCTAGAATTTGCGTTCGAATTTCGAGTATCATATTATTAGACATACGTATGTATTTCCAGATTTAAAACGAATAATAAATATCCATTTCAATTAAGAAATTTTTAAAAATTTGTATAAACATCCTCATTTGTAAGAGTTTCTATATTATGTATTACATATTTGAATCGAATTTTCAAAAGAAATCTACACTTATTAAATATATGAAAAACATGACCGCATCTGCACGTTTGTCCTTCCGTCTAACGCATCGAAATAAACTCCGTAGATCCCAAGCCCATATATTTTCTTGATCCTTATAACAAGGGAAGCTGATTTAGCCATGCCCGCCTGTCCGTCTGTCTGTGGAAATCACGATCACGATCACACCCTCAATAAGTAAGTTAGACTCTTTGCACAAAATCGTTTATTAACATCGCAAAGGAGTTGCTGTTTAAAATCATTAAAGTCGGCTCAAAGGGTTCTGAAATATGAATGAAAATGTGTAAAAACATATAAAAAAAATAAACTGTGTTGTAATTCTTCTTATTGATGTAGTCATTGTAGTTGTGGCATTTTATACTGCATGTGTCACATTAGCTTAAGCAAGTATTGCCACATATTTATTATCGTACAAAAAATATAATCCCTGGAAAAGCACATTAAAAATATTACTTTTTTAAAAAAGTATATTTTTTTAAAAGTTCCATTTTTTTAAAAGATGTACCCTCCCTTTAAAAGTACACTTAAAAAAAATCACTTTTTTTTTTTAAGTACACCTTTTTTTTAAAGTTACCATTCTTTAAAATATTTTTTATTTTTATTTTTAATTTATTAAAAGTAAAATAAATGTACATAATAATATATGTGATAAAGGGTAAACTGGCTGCAGGGGCCTTCGTCCAACTTTAAAATAAATTACCACTTTTTAAAAAGTACCGTTTTTTTAAATAAAATCCTTTTTTTAAGTACCTTTTTTAAAATAAATTGCGTATTTTTAAAGTACCCTTATTTTGTAAATAATACTCTTTTTGAAAAAATTACCATGTTTTAAAACGGTTATTTTTTTAAATGTACCATTTTTTAAAAAAGTAACTTTTTAGAAAACTAACCTTTTTTTTAAAAGTAGCCTTCTTTTGAAAAAGTACCCATTTTTTTTAAAACACACTTTTTTTTAATAAGTACTCATTTTTAAAAGTACCTTTTTTATAAAAAATTTTCTTTATTTAAAAAAGTACACTTCTTAAAAAAGTGGGATTTTTTAGAAAAAAGTGCGCTATTTTAAAAAAGTCCCCTTTTTTAAAATTGCCCTTTATAAGAAATTAAAATTTTTTGTTAAGTAACCTTTTTCAACAATGCATATTTTTACTAAAAGTTAATTAAAAAAAGTACTTTTCTTAAAAAGTACCATTTTTAAGAAAAACACAATTTTATTAAAAAAGTACCTTTTTTAAAAAAGTACCCTTATATTGAAAAAGCACCCTTTCTTTAAAAAGTAAAATTTTTTCTTCTAAAAAGAACCCATTTTAAAAGTACTTTTTTTTTTAAATTACACCTTTTCTGAAGTACCCTTTTCTTAAAAAATTATCTTTTTTTAAGTTAAGACGAAAATTGTTGATAAAATAAATTTAATAAGTTTGTGTTGATATTTTTAAGTATCAATAATAATTTACATTTTTTAGTCGATTTGACGACATTCGCCCGGCTGTCTGTCAGAACACGTAAACCTGTTACTTGGAATTATACATATATATATTTAGATCGAGTTTGGTATACACGCTTTTATCGAGAATATTTTTCAGTTTATATAGGTCGACTTTGACTTACTATATGTTTTTTTTTTGGGTTAAAAGTATCGTTCGATCAACATAGTACTGGCTAATTGAGAGAAAAATATTTTGAAAATTCCTTTTCTTTAATATCAATATCTGGACCGAATATAAAATGGTTACTTGTTTTATGGTAATGTATGTTAATATGACAGAATCAGTTAAGTGGTTTTTTGAACAATGCAACGTTAAAACTAGCAAAGAGTGACTTTTTTTTAACGTAATTCTATTATTAACGTATGGGTAAAAGAACATGGAAATGTCACACAATCAGTTAGAATGTATTAAAATAATTTGTAAATTTTGTAAAGCAAATCCTTCCAAAACCAATAAAATCAATTGTTCACCATTTTAAGGGAACATGGGATGAAAAAATCTCTTAATTATAAGAATTATATTAAAATAAAAATAATACTTGAGACGGCCGTTAAATGTAGGTAACAAGTCCTAAAAGTTCGGAATAAATTTAAAGCTGAAACCATAGGCCATAGTGGAAAATCATAGCGTTAGTTTCAATGAACTTGTTAACAATCCATTGGCATTAAAATCAAGGATAGCAAAAGGACCCAGCTATCACTCAGAAATAGAAAAAATGACAACATATGCAAGCTGCATCACCTTGTGGTGGATGGATGACGGCAACGAATGTCAGTCAAAATATTATTTTATGTTTTTCATGCTGACATGGGTGGAAATTAACTAAGTGAACCAGGAACTCTAAATGTATTCCAGCTCTTAAAAAATTTGTAGGAAAATACCATCGAAGAGAAAATTCGTTAAATTCAGTAGTGGGCCAAACTGCTAGCAATTAAAATAAAATGTTTAAAGCAAAATATCCAGTAACCTCTTAAGTTGTGTTTTGACAAGATTTGATTTTGTCGCCATTTGTGTGTTAAAGTGTCGGCAACCAAAGAACAATACAGTTTGACAGCTGGCAGCTAAGGGTTAGTAAAAATGCAACATTACATGCTAGAATAACGCGTTTTCATTGTTGAACAATATTTCAAAAATAATGAAAATTTCAATTAAAAACTATGTGAGTCCGTTCACAGGAGAGATGTGTAAACACCTAACGGGTGATTTTTTTGAGGTTAGGATTTTCATGCATTAGTATTTGACAGATCACGTGGGATTTCAGACATGGTGTCAAAGAGAAAGATGCTCAGTATGCTTTGACATTTCATCATGAATAGACTTACTAACGAGCAACGCTTGCAAATCATTGAATTTTATTACCAAAATCAGTGTTCGGTTCGAAATGTGTTTCGCGCTTTACGTCCGATTTATGGTCTACATAATCGACCAAGTGAGCAAACAATTAATGCGATTGTGACCAAGTTTCGCACTCAGTTTACTTTATTGGACATTAAACCAACCACACGAATGCGTACAGTGCGTACAGAAGAGAATATTGCGTCTGTTTCTGAGAGTGTTACTGAAGACCGTGAAATGTCGATTCGTCGCCGTTCGCAGCAATTGGGTTTGTGTTATTCGACCACATGGAAGATTTTACGCAAAGATCTTGGTGTAAAACCGTATAAAATACAGCTCGTGCAAGAACTGAAGCCGAACGATCTGCCACAACGTCTAATTTTCAGTGAATGGGCCCTAGAAAAGTTGGCAGAAAATCCGCTTTTTTATCGACAAATTTTGTTCAGCGATGAGGCTCATTTCTGGTTGAATGGCTTCGTAAATAAGCAAAATTGCCGTATTTGGAGTGAAGAGCAACCAGAAGCCGTTCAAGAACTGCCCATGCATCCCGAAAAATGCACTGTTTGGTGTGGTTTGTACGCTGGTGGAATCATTGGACCGTATTTTTTCAAAGATGCTGTTGGACGCAACGTTACGGTGAATGGCGATCGCTATCGTTCGATGCTAACAAACTTTTTGTTGCCAAAAATGGAAGAACTGAACTTGGTTGACATGTGGTTTCAACAAGATGGCGCTACATGCCACACAGCTCGCGATTCTATGGCCATTTTGAGGGAAAACTTCGGAGAACAATTCATCTCAAGAAATGGACCGGTAAGTTGGCCACCAAGATCATGCGATTTGACGCCTTTAGACTATTTTTTGTGGGGCTACGTCAAGTCTAAAGTCTACAGAAATAAGCCAGCAACTATTCCAGCTTTGGAAAACAACATTTCCGAAGAAATTCGGGCTATTCCGGCCGAAATGCTCGAAAAAGTTGCCCAAAATTGGACTTTCCGAATGGACCACCTAAGACGCAGCCGCGGTCAACATTTAAATGAAATTATCTTCAAAAAGTAAATGTCATGGACCAATCTAACGTTTCAAATAAAGAACCGATGAGATTTTGCAAATTTTATGCGTTTTTTTTTAAAAAAAAGTTATCAAGCTCTTAAAAAATCACCCGTTATTTACATTAAAATCAAACAGTAAGTGCCATCTATGTATAGCATGCAACTGCTGTGGTTGTTATACTTGATGGTTGCAGTTATTTGCTATACATTCATTGCGCTTTCTGTTGGTTGTTGAATTAGCTAAATAATTTTATATCATAATCTTTGCACCAATACACTTACATAGAGCGCATATATTTTTACACATCAAAAATTCATGGACATCCAAAAACTAGCTGTCAAAATGTCAAAGTCCACAAACAGTAAATGGGTGTCGTGTACAAGAACTGCAGATTTCAAAAAGCTCTCTAAAGCATATACTCAATAAGGACCAGAGTCTGCTTGCTTATAAAGTATTGCGACATGATGACAGAGTTCTTCCTTACTAAATCACATGATATTGATGTGGACTACATACGTTTTCAACAAGACGATGCCACATGCAATACAGCTGTGAAATATCGTGTACTATCTCAATTTGGTGAACAAAATTGCATGCATACATCCTGTGATTTAACATCATAGCTCCTCTTCCTCCATTGAAGGAGGAAATTTAACGCAGCATCAATGAAATTCAGATGTATTTATGCAAAGTGAACATGGAAAATTTCGACCAAAGAGTACGTATCTGCCAGTATAAACTGTGTATTTTATAATTTAATAAAAAAAAAATAACAATGTAAAGAAAAAACCTGTAGTTTTTTATTTATTCAACTCTTGCGTGAAGTTTGTGACACCATTTAGAAAGAGAAAGAAAGCAACGATAACAAAAATGAATAGCGAAGTACGATTGTAGTATGGCTTAAAGGATCGAAAGAAATCGAAAGTGTCAAAGTCTCAGAAAAGCAAACGAAAGCCATAAAAACTAAATCAAGAAATTTTTATGAACCTTTTTCTGCGTTGTTATGGATCAGGAGACGTACGGCAAAGCAGACTTCAGTATACTTCAGTATGGGTTCACTCTATTTTGGCCTTATTTAGCTTCAGCTCATTACGCTGCAACAAATTTAAATTTTTCTGGGAAAATATTATTGAATTCATTAATAAAAACATCTAGATACTACATTTTCCACAATATCGGCCAATTGAACGCTAATGAGCGATAAAGACCAATTTGAACAAGATTAAACAGACTGCCAATAACTTAAAAGATGTTGAAGGAAAATGAAAGAATGCCTTCAATGCCATAACAAGTAATACAGTCAAAAGCTTGACTAAGGACATTCGGAAAAAGGTGAGAATGACATGTAAACAAAGTATTTATCTAATTATTATTTTTTTAAATATAAATTTAATTTTATTTTCTTATGTATAACAAAAATAATCTTAAAGCTACTTAAGGCCAAACAATTATAGATACAAATTATTTGACAAACCTTTAATTTTCTAATTTCAATGAAATGTGTTAGTCCATTTTATAAAATTAAATTAAAAAAATGTTAAATTACATCATATTTGGTTCTTGCCCTCCTTACAACCTTACGAATTTGAAAGGAAAGATTCCTTAACATTTTGACCCAAATTGGCGTCTTCAGTTTATGCTTAAGACAAAAAAATGCCAAAACTAAAACCTACAGACACTTTTGTTTTGAACATTTCATGAAAAGTTTATATAGAAATGTCCGCCGTTCTCAGGCCAATGAGAAATCATCAATTGTTCTGAAAAACTAAGCAATGAACATCAAGATAACGAGAAAAGTTTGGCCTGAGAACATAATTAGCATAATTTATCAGAACAAGGTTGAAGATATGGCTGCATGCTATAAAATTTAACTAATCCTCAGACTGATTAACAGTGCATCCCAAACTAAGTTCTGCTATAAGATGGATCGTTGTCGTTACGTTACCCATAAACAAATCTGTGGTTTTCTGGAATAACCGCGTATGTCACTTTTGTCAGTTTTGAGTTAACGATGCCAAATATATTAATTTTTAACGCTCTTTACATGTGTTAAATTAAAAAAAATATTGACCATTTCTGACGTATGTCAACCTACGTTTGATCGTTGACAAATTATTTTCTCAGAAAACGATACATAGGGACATACGTTGTTATTAATGGAAAAAAAAGCAAAATAATTTTGGATTATTTTTCAGTTTATAACCACTTATAAAAACTTGTGTGTTTATTTCTGTTATTTTCTGTCACTGTTATTCTTGATCCGTTGTTATATTCTCGTCCTAACTCCCGTTAACTTTTTGTTGACGAACAAAAAAATCCATTTTTCAAGCAACAACAACTTATGTCTACATGTGTGGTTGCATTGGTAGTTTTTTTTTTCAAAGAAAACGACATTTGTCGACATAAGTTGCTTTATCTGCACACACTTTAAATGTTATTTACATATTGTTTTTCGTCCTTCTCTAGGATCTATTCCTCTGAAGATTTTTGACTCAAAATTTTATATAAAGAATTTATTGCCCATATCTACAGGACTGTTAAATAAAAAGCTCTAAAAACTTTATATCGAGCCCATAATTTCAAATATAACGTTTTTTGGCTCCCCTGAACATTTTGATTTTATGACATACGTGGTTATTCTAGTAAACCACAGAAATAAGAAGTCATCTAAAAAAAATTCTGCATTTCTATTTCCAAAGTTTTGGATACCCTATACCTCAATATGGTGTATAATAATAATGACTTTGTACTGATGCCGTTAACTACTGAAAATTATTTACATGGACTCAGAATTACTCTCTGAGTCGATTTAGCGATGTTCATCCCTTCGTATGGTTGTCTGTCTGTCTGCCTATCCGTCTATGTGTAAATGTAAACCGTGTAATCAAATTACAGGACGCAAAAAAGAATATATCTTGAAGAAATTGCTGGAAATTGGTAGAAGACGGGCCCCCTTATCATACCGACTAAAATTGTCGTAACATTCAGAATAGGATATAAATAAAAAGTTGATTACCGAACTTTAGTTAATTGTATAAAAAAAATATTGCACAGACTTTTTTAAAATTTGTTGAATATATTTTTTTTTTTTAGAAAAGTAAGCGACTTTTATAAATATGGTCATGATCGGTCAATTTTTTGGCCTAATCCCCATATAAAAATAACATCAAATATGAACTTTTTCACATCTGCAACCTCAAATAAATAACAATACCACTTAAATTTGGTTAATGCTTATGTTCTATATCCTTAGTAAAGTTCGATCCAAGACCCTTTTTCGAAACGTATGACATGGAGTATAGTATCGTCGGTCTATACCGTCTCAAATTTTATTTATTGTTTTTCATGTTTTTTTATGGAATTTCTAAGAATTAAAAAAATCACAAAGTTAATAAGAAGAAAACATTTTTTTGCAGATACGTATATTAAAAAATTCCATATAAAAAACAAAATCGTACACCTTTTTCAATATTGTTGGACACATGAACGGTTATCACTAGAACCGAAATATTTGAAAATTTACCCTTAAATTTGTCATGGTTTATTTATAAGAGGGAAACACAACATATTTTTGCTGTGAGCCAGCACCACAATGTACTTATTAAAGATACATATACAGACACAACCACATACATATGTGTGTATGTAAATATATTTATTTTTAACAATGTAATTTTTATTTTATTACACGTAAATATCCGATGTTAAAAAAATTCTGTAACCTCCAAAAAATGTTCGTCATGACAAACGTATTATAAATTGATAACATTTTTTTAAACTTTTTTTTTTAAGGATTTCCGTGAATATAAATAATATATATGCAAACAAAAAATACCAAACACGTTAGCAATGTTACGTTAAATACAATGATAAGCAACATGCTACATGTACACTCAAAGAAAACTGCTTACAAAAATTTCAGTGTTTTCATGCAGCTTTTCGTGAATAATGAAATTTTGGTATATGAAATTGAAATGCTTAATTCAAAGTAAATTTAATAAAGAATTTAGTTTTACTAATATTAATGAAGTTTTAGTCTTCAGTGTATCAAGGTGCTATGTGAAAAATAAACTTAAGGATTAAAGTTTGTAAAAAAATTAAGTTTCAATATATTTAATTTGTGGATTAACATTGACAAGTGCAAAAATGGTTGCTGGTGGAAAAAAATTAACCATGACACATGTTCTTTTCATCGTTTCTTGATATTTACCCGAGGCGATACAAAAATATTCCACATATTTAAAGTAAGGGCGTGTCTAAGAATAAGTGCGTTCAAATTACGATAAAGCTTTCACTGTGCCCCAAAATATGTTAAAGAAATTAAAAAAAAGAATAAATAAAACCATAACATATTCTAAAGGTAATTTAGATAAATTGTTTCGGTTTTTAATCAAATATAAAAAAGATTATAAGAATCATATATAACGACATGAGTACTTCTGAGACAATACAATTTGGAAGAAAATCTAAACTAGGTGGAATATTAAAAAAAGAAAAAAGGCTTTCGCTAAGATATGATAGATATTAACATGCGGTTGCTAGAAGAAGTGTACGTACACTTGAATATGAACATTTTAAATATTAATAATATTTTTAATAAAATATTTTCAGTTCCGAACTTTTTGCCATTGACATATTTTAGTTGTTTAAAAAAAAACCTACGAAACGTTTAGGTCTGTAGCATTGATTTTGTTTTAGCAAAAGACAAACTAGTTTGCATAAAGTTGATTTGCAGTATTATATTCTTTGTCGAAACTATATTTTCAGATGAGTCCCAAAATAAAAGAAATCGATGCGGAGAGAATAATTATCCTAATTCTTTTCGTGAAATAGCTCGGATTATTGGTAGAATCTACTTCTCATGTAGTACGTTGTTAAAAACTACAAATCCACCAACTCAATTTTCTGGTCGCTCCTCCAAAATAACTGATCACAAAGACAATTATATTGGCGTAAGTAAAACAGAATCCCAGAATTACTGCTTCCTAAATTAATTCTAAAATCAAACAATCAAATAAAGAAAACACATGGCCTTTGGAAATGAATATGTAAACAATGTACACACAAGACTAAGAGTCTATTGTTTGGAAAAATAACAATTTTGAATGTAATGACATTTGATTCTGAATTATGCTTTCAAAAACTTGCGATAAAAAGGCCAAGATGGCAATTGGCCTATAATCCGATTTAGTTTTTGGTATGGGTATAATTTTAGCTCTTTTTCAATTTGGGGGATAGAAACTTGTTGTTATAATCTTGTTAAAAATGTGAGTGGCTAATGGAAGTATTTATTGTGGAAGAATTTGAAAAAAATTGGGAGGGATTCCGTCAATTCCAACAGCATTTGATTTAATCGACATACAACATCAGAGTTAGTCAAATTGAGTTTATTGATCCTATAGTGGATCAAATTGGATACACAAATATTTTAAAACAAAATTTAAAAAACGGGCACAGCAACTGAGACTTCGAATTGATTTTTGGTCCCAAAAGGATAACGATCCAAAACATACGGCACAATATCAAGCTGTGGTTGCTCTACAATATTAAAAATTAATTGGAATCACCGACCCTATCACCGGATCTTATTCCTATAGAGCATTTGTGGGATTTAGCATAAAACTACCTCCTCAAGAGAAATGTTAAAAAGCATCACTTTGGATGATTGGGGTAAAACAAGTAAATAGGATACTTTAAGGCTGGTTAAGTCGATGTCAAATGCATATCCAGCAAAGTTTCTAAGATTTAACGCAGATTTAGTTTTTTTGTATTAATATTTCAAATGTACGAATAAATTTTCTTATGATTTTTTCTTTTTTAAACTCTATCTTTTAACTCAATCACTCTGTCTGTCGTGGGGCAACCCCATTCCCCCTTATCAATTGATCTGAAAATTGGCCCATAGTCTTGTTGTGACTACAAATTAATTTTGCGGTATTCACGTACAGACACGGAGTGATCTAAATGCCATTTTTCCTCATCCGATCGATCTGAAACTTGGTACATACACTTGCTGTGAAAAAACATTAACTTTGAATTAGTCACGCACAGTCACGCATGGTCACCCACAGTCACGGAGCGATCTAAATGTCTTTTTCCCTCAACCGATCGATCTGAAACTTTGTCCATAACTTGCTGTGAAAAAACGATTAACTTTGACTTAGTCATGCACAGTCACGCATGGTCACGCACAGTCACGGAGTGATCTAAATGTCATTTATCCTCATCCGATCGATCTGAAATTTAGTCGATAGACTTGCTGTGAAAAAAGATTAACTTTGACATAGTCACGCGCAGTCACGCACAGTCACGCATAGTCACGCACGGTCACGGAGTGATTTAAAACCCATTTCCCCCTTACCGATCGATTTGAAACTTGGTCGATAGACTTGCTGTGAAAAAAGATTAACTTTGACATAGTCATGCACAGTTGCGCATAGTCACGCACAGTCACGCATAGTCACGCACAGTCACGGAGTGGTTTAAAACCCATTTCCCCTTTACCGATCGATCCGAAACTCTGTCCATAGGGTTATTGTGACCAAAGACTAATTTTAAAATAGTCACGCAAATTCACGCCCAGTCACGGAGAGATTCAAAACTCATATGCATAAGGAAAGGAAGAGTTTTAATAAAAACTTTGTATTTATGGGTTAGGTTATTTAAACTCTTTCTTTTAACTCAATCTCTCTGTCTGTCGTGGGGCAACCCCATTCACCCTTATCCAATTGATCTGAAACTTGGCCCATAGTCTTTCTGTGATCACGCGTGATCACGCACAGTCACGGAGTGGTCTAAATGTCATTTCCCCTCATTCGATCGATCTGAAACTTGGTACATACATTTGCTGTGAAAACATATTAACTTAGACATAGTCACGTCCAGTCACGCATAGGCACGCACAGTCACGGAGTGATTTAAAACCCATTTCCCCTTATCCGATCGATCTGAAACTTGGTCGATAGACTTGCTGTGAAAAAGATTAACTTTGACATAGTCAGGCACAGTCACGCATAGTCACGCACAGTCACGGAGTGATTTAAACCTCATTTCCCCTCATCCTTGTCCATAGACTTATTGTGACCAAAGATTAATTTTAAAATAGTTACGCAAAGCCACGCACAGTCACGGAGAGTTTCAAAACTCACAGGCATAAAGAAAGGAAGAGTTTTAATATAAACTTTGTATTTATGGGTTAGGTTATTTAAACTATTTTAACTCAACCCCATTCCCACTTATCCAATTGACTTATCCACAGTCTTGTTGTGACTACATGTAATTTCCCCTCATCCGATCGATCTGAAACTTGGTCGATAGACTTGCTATGAAAAAAGATTAACTTTGACATAGTCACGCATAGTCACGCACAGTCACGGAGAGATTACAACCCCACTTCCCCTCATCCGATGGATCTGAAACTTTGTCCATATGCTTGTTGATGCCAAAGATTTATTTTAAGATAGTCACACACAGTCACGCACAGTCGCGGAGATATTCAAAACTCATATGCATAAGGAAAGAAAGAGTTTTATTAAAAACTTTGCATTAAAGGGTTAGATTATTTTTGTTTTTACCTGATTAAAGTCAAGTTATAGTCAGTCTAGACCGATCCTATATCATGTGTTTCGAGAGAAGATCTTGAATCAAATTTGCTGAGCCAATAACTGGGTATAAAACATAATCATAAATCAAATTGAAGTGGTATTGTTATTAATTTGTGGCGTGCAGATATGAACAAGTTTAGAAATTACGATATGGGAATTAGGTCAAAAAATGGCTTGCTCATGACTGTATTTAGTAGAGTCACTTAAACACATACATAAACCAAATATGAAAAAATTTATTATTATAGATTTAGATCAAGATCGGCAATCAGCTTTATATAGGGACAACCACTAAATGGTCTCACAGGATTTATTTTTAAACTACTGATTAGTAGGTCCAATAGGCACACATACACCATATTTTATGGATATTTTACTATAATTTTAGTAGGCCTGATAGGTCTAGGTTTGAACATGAAGCGTTTTTCACTAATTTTAATAAGGTTCGTCCAATGATCGATAAAAGCTTATATACTCAATTTTAATAATATCTTTTCATATTTACGACCTGTAGTCTGATTACAAAGTTACATGGATTCACACACGGAAAGAGAGAGACAGGCAGACAGACAGATTCCAATATACCACGAAATGGAATTTTCACGAATCATATGCAAGATTTACACCTCCCGGACCAAAAAAAAAAAAATGAAAAACAGACAGACAGACAAACGTCAACACAAACTCATTATACCCTAAACACAAATTGGTATAGGATAAAAAAACCAGGGCTGTGGAGTCGGATTTGCGGTGTTTATACCGGCGTTGGAGTCGGAATCGCTACAAAAATTCCCGACTCCGACTCCAAAATTTTTATTCAAATAATTTTTAAGTATTTGTCAAAATTTTTTTTTCGAAAATTGCAAAGTAATATTTTACGGACTAAATAATATAATATAAATTATAATATTAAAATTATTTAATAACTTAAATTATTTTGGTTTTTATTTATTAGTGCGGGCAAGACTCCAAATTGCATTAGTAGAACTTAAACTCGGTGATTGATCAAGAGGTTAGTTGTTTTTCAAGGGTTGTGATTAACATAATTGAATTTGAACAATAACTATCAAGCATAAAATTAAAATTGATTTATATGGTATGAAATATTGTGGTTCATATTATATGTTATATGTTTGGTGTTTGAGTTAATTTCTTATTTATTTATTTATTTATTTATTTATATTAATTACAATACAAAGTAAATTTGTATTCTAATTTGGGTCCAGGGATAAGCCGGGTGACAAAGACCATTTGGCTGGTTTTTTACAGCGACAGACCAAAGCCTCTGGTGGGAATCGAACCCACGACCCCCGCATGATAGGCGAGCACGCTACGTACTCACCTACCGGGGCGCTTAATTTCTTATTTAAAAACAGAATTACAGTGAAGACTGAATGTCAAAGTGGAGTTTAAGCTTCATACAATTAATTAATTTGAACTCTAAATATTTAATAAAATTTAATTTTTCTAATAAAAATTAAAAAAATAATATTATAAACACATGATGATTTTGAAAAAAAGACACAGAAACTCAGTCTTAGCTACATTTAAAATAGACTTTTACCAGGCATAAAAAAGTGGTAGAGAAATTTGACCATTCTTCAGAGTTAGCAAAATAAATACATTTCTAAAGACCGAGATGATTCAGGTGCTGCTCTGATCAGCAAAAGTATTATCTGCTGCACACATAATCATCAGATCCGATTAGAGCGTATCAATAAAGCCAGATATTACTGAAGCTATCATATCTCTAACGACAAATCAGAATTATTTTTTGAAGTTTTGTTGTTTTAAGTGTCCGATCTTATAGTAAAATATTTCAAAAATAAATGTTATATTGAACTATCGCTGCTTTTATAAATATGTCCATATACATTTAACATCGGAGTCAGATTTGGAGTAGGAGTCGGAGCCGGAGTCGGATCTTAAAAATTTCAGCGGATGGAATCGGAGCTGGAACTTTTTTTTGACGACTCCATAGCAAGAGTGCGAAGTTAGCACCCCATTTTTGGAAATACAATTTTTTTAAGATTGTTCTGAATTGTTCTAGGATTGTTCTACAATGTTCCAAAACGATGAGTTTCTAAAATATAATTTGTACCGGTAAATCGAAAAAAATTTTAAGCTTTGTCCCCCACTTTTGGAAAAAAAAAATTCGCGGTTGTTCTATGGTGTTCTAGTTGTTCTAAACATTGTTTCAAAATACATATGTCACAAGCCGTAACGTACGCAAATGAGAACGAAAAACATTTTTTCCATTTTTGGAAATAAAATTTTTTGAAGATTGTTCTACAATGTTCCAAAACGATGAGTTTCTAACATGTAATTTGTACTGGTAAATCAAAAAACGAATTTTAAGCTTTGCCCCCCCCCACTTTTGGAAAAAAAATTTGGCGGTTGTTCTAGTTGTTCTAAACATTGTTTCAAAATAGATATGTCGCAAACCATAATATACGCAAATGAGAACGAAAAACATTTTTTCCGCGATATCAACGTTATTAAACGATATCAATATTTTTATGCAACACGAAAGTTAACGTACAGATTCCAAAATTTCTTCCCCATTTTTGGAAATAAAATTCTTTGAAGATTGTTCTGAATTGTTCTAGGATTGTTGTACAATGTTCCAAAACTATGAGTTTCTAAAATATAATTTGTACCAGTAAATCGATAAAAAAAACGAATTTTAAACTTTGCCCCCCACTTTTGGGGAAAAAAATATCAACGTTATTATCAACGAAAAGCTTCCATGAGCCTTCTTTTGAATGCGAAGTTATGTCCATCGTTTCAAGAGAAACGAAAAAGATTTGTCGTGTCGAATACATGTGGCTTCGATAGTATTCAGCAACTGCTGTTGGCGGCGTCCGTCCACGATAAATTTCGTCACGTAATACAAACCGCTGATTCCAAAGTTTTCGAGTTCACGAAGACATTCCCAGCAAAGGGTCCATGCGCTCCAATTTTCAAGGAACGAGCACGTTTGATCGCCAAAATTGAATGTTTCGTCGAAGGAAAAGTATCTGGAGTAGTTGCTATCAATGCTCTGTCGAACATTTGCAACTTGTGCGAATGGGTACTCAGCGAGGAGCCAATTTTTGATTTACGCGAAGAATGCCTTACCTGCCAAAATATTACAAGCAAGAGTCAGATGCTGGTGCAATTAGACTTCGAAACGATCCGGATTCATGGATACAGTGAGCTTGGAAATGCGATCAAGCTTCAGAACGGCAAACAAACAGAAAAAAGATGCGGGATCTGTAATACGGAACGTCGCATCCAAAGCGAGTACCGCTCTCGTCTTTACCGACGACCATGGCGTTGAACGAATCGACGTACAGTTAAGCGGGTGTGATTCATTTCCGACAATTTGCATGGCCGCGTACTACAGTGCTTATGCTAGATACGGCGGTGACTGGATCCTTTCGACGATCTCTGTACGAAATCCAAACATGCATCCCGAGCCGAGAAAATCAATCCGGTTCTATGCGTTTACGTGAACGGTTCTCAACGTAAACTCGAATCTTTGCCGTAGACAATGACGTCTGAAAGATAAAAATCTGAAAACCCTCCTACCACCTCCGGAAATTTGCGTTTACGTTGAAACGTATGGCCGAACAAACTCATCACGTACGATTACGTTTAATTTAATTTTTTCCTTGGTATATCGTTCCGCATATATTTTAGCGATAATCTTTTCATTTTTATTTATTTATGTAACCTTTGTTATCACTTTTCGTCGTGCTGCAAGCATATCATATATACATTTATATATAAATATGTAAAATATATATATATATCGCACCTGTACCTCTAAAGTGAGTCAACTCAAAAGTTACAAATGTTCAGTAGAGGCAAAAAACGGTTTTTTTTAAATATTTACTATAAAATTTAAAATACTTATTTCATTGTAAAGAATTGCGAATAATAAGTATTCAACAGTAGTTGTTTTTGCGTTTTTTTCAGTGATCATCAAAAAATGGGTGGAACTCAAAATATGTCCTTTTTAGTGGATTCTAAAGAAGCTACTCTTATAACACAAAGAGATTTACAACTGTATTTTTTTGCGAAAGACTAGAAAAATCGATGCAAGATTTTTACAGTGGATAGATACATATGACCACTGTGTATCGTTTTCTTACAAAAAGTGAAAATTAAAAATTTTGAGTGACTCACTTTAGAGGTACAGGTGCGATATGTAAAATACATACAAAATTATTACAAAAAAATACAAAAACAAAAAAAAAAAAAAAAACAAAATATACAAAAATCACAAAAAACAAAAAAAAAAAAAAAAAAAAAAAACAAAATACAACAATCACAAAGAAACAAAAAAAAAAAAAATGTCATGAAATATACACAAATCAAAAAAAAAAAAAAAACGAAGAAACAAAAATCACAAAAAAACAAAAAAAAAAAACAAGGGGAATTTGTTGACAACCTGCACTTGGTACTTCCTGTATGTGCCCATACTGATCATATCTATACAGCGTAACTAATGTTAACGATATGAAACACAATCGACTTCACGACATTTCATGTCATCAATTATGAAGAATGACTTGGAAGCAAACGAGAACTTTTGACTCGAAGTCTAGATACTTGAAAAGTTCTCCGGGAACTTCGGGTTTTTTACGTCTGCGGACTGATATATTTAATTTCTAAGTTGTTTAAAATTAGTGTTTTTCGATTAACCGGTACAAATTATATTTTAGAAACTCATCGTTTTAGAATATTGTAGAACAATCCTACACAATTCAGATCAATCTTCAAAACATTTTATTTCCAAAAAGCGGGCTAACTTCGCAATCGTGGAAGAATTTTTTTTCGTTCTCATTTGCGTACATTACGGTTTGCGACATATCTAATTTGGAACAATGTTTGGAACAATGTTTAGAACAACTAGAACAGCCTAGAACAGCCGCCAAATTTTTTTTTCCAAAAGTGGGGGGGCAAAGCCCAAAATTTGTTTTTTCGATTTATTGTTACAAATTACATATTAGAAACTCATCGTCTTGGAACATTGTAACACAATCCTAGAACCATTCAGAACAATTTTCAAAACATTTTATTTCCAAAAAGGGGACTGACTTCGCAATCGTGGAAGAATTTTTTTTCGTTCTCATTTGCGTACGCTACGGTTTGCGACATATGTATCTATTTTGGAACAATGTTTAGAACAACCGAAAACAACCGCCAAATTTTTTTTTTTCAAAAAGTGGGGGGCAAAGCTTAAAATTCGTTTTTTTAATTTACCGGTACAAATTACATTTTAGAAACTCATCGTTTTGGAACATTGTAGAACAATCCTAGAACAATTCAGAACAATCTTCAAAAATTGTATTTCCAAAAATGGGGGACAACTTCGCACACTTCTCCATAGCCCCGATATAAACTATAAAACCAATCAGCAATTTATTAGAAAAAAGAATTAATCTAATGAACAATGGCAAAAACAAAGAGCTGTTCATATTACAAGACTTGTAATTGATCTGGCTATGTTAATGTAGAGAAAGCTAAAAATTAGAAAAGCTCAGCTTGTTCATACACACTCTCGTATATAAAAAGAAAAACATTTCTCATGTTCTTTTCTTTCAAATGTTGAGTTAAATAGTTGATTAAGCATGAGTTGAAGTAATAGGCAGAAGTATGCTGACGATGAACAAGTCGCTTTGTTCGAAAGTAGCTACTCCATCTAGCGCTGTCTTCAATTTTTTCTAATATTTCTCTTACATTACAAAAATTATTATCTTTCTTTCATTAGAAAAATATATACATATTCTTAAACCGAACAATAAATGACTAATTTTTTTTTTATTTTCTTCATAGCATGACAGTTTAGATGTACGGATACTTTTTCCAGCAAGTGTATGTTATTTTGGCTGCAAAACTATTACACCACCCCATACAAAAAGAACTAATATTTTAATATTTTAAGAAATAGCATTAGCATGAAAGGAAAAGCACGCTTGTGCATATCTTATATAACATTTTATAGGAGTTCAAAACCCTGTTGATTTGATATCGAATTTCACTACTCTTACTATGGAGCAAAATGAAAATATTTTAAAAAGGAAATGGTGATTTTTTGTCTCCTTTCTTTACACCGAAATATTCAAAGGCGTTCAATTTGTTAATTTGTCATGAAGAGTCATCTCTTCTTAATATTATAAAATATTATGTAATATAAAATTTTCTTAGAATACCCCAGGTTGAAGCTTGATCTCAAATAACTTAAATAGTTAACAAGTAAAATAAATTTTAGGTAACTCAAACAAAAGCTTCCAATATAGGCTACAAATATATTTAAACTATTTGATGCATTTTAAAGAACGTTTCCCCAAATTTTGACGTAGCTCCGTTATTTTAAAATACATATATGGGTTAAACCATCTGAACTCAACTTAAAATGTGGCTGTTTTTTACATCACTGAATTTTGGCAGGATTAAAGTGTATCCGAGAAATAAGAAAAATCCTAAATTTAAGTTCACTGACGCATCTGGATCCGGAAATATGAGGTCTTGAATATCGGGAAAAACTATAAAAATGTACAAAGTTGTACTTACTTAATTATCATTTTCTTGATTAATATTATAGTGACGCAACTTATTAAGGCCGCATTTGAAAGGTTAATTAATTACCTTTAATTTGATATACAACATGATTTTTTTTTTGGAAAGGTCAAAGGTCACATCTCTTGACCTATAATTCGGGAGGCTATAGCTGTAAAAACGACAATTTTAAAAATCTGAACAAAATATATGTTTAAGATTGGTTCCTTCCCTAAAGTTCCAAAAAATTTCAGACTGGGGGTATGCTTGGATCCAGAAATATTTATCATAGAGTAAAGGTAGATATTTAACAAGTGAATTATTATTATTATGAATGCTGTTGTTGTTGGCGTTGTTGGCGTTGTTGACATTATTATGATGAATGCTGTTGTTGTTGTTGTTGGCGTTGTTGACATTATTATGATGAATGCTGTTGTTGTTGTTGTTGTTGTTGACGTTATTATGATGAATGCTGTTGTTGTTGTTGTTGTTGTTGTTGTTGTTGTTGACATTATTATGATGAATGCTGTTGTTGTTGTTGTTGACATTATTATGATGAATGCTGTTGTTGTTGTTTAGTTTTATTATAAATGTTTTCAATTACAAATTTGCTATCAGCGGAATAAATTTTAGCTTGTAATTGTGTTTTTGAAATTGGTATGAAGCTGTGCTGCTTTTGAGTTCCCGGAATTGTACGTAATCCTATAAATCTATCAATTAGCAATTTCTCATCTTCTTCATAATCTTTTTCCGTTAAATATGCAAAGTTGCAGTTCTGAAGAGTTTGCTGACACCAATTATACAAGTGGAGAGGAGTAGTTATCTGATCTTCGAATGGACGTTGCAAGCTGGCTCTTCGTGCTTCACGCTTTACCGTTCCCCAAGACCATCACTAGGTCCTTTGCCATGACTGGTAGCAAAGAAATGCCACTCAGCGGAACAATTAAAATCTTCGCTATGATGGCATAAATTGGCAAAGTTTTTTTTTATTTCTAAATTGAGCGGAAGAACCGTCCGAAAAACAAAAAATTTTCTTTGGTATTTTCAAAAACTTGTTTTTTAAAAACTCATTTAGGTGGCGATGAAATAAATGAACTGCTATGGTATTATGTATTAGACAGTCTGATATTATTATAAAATTTGTAGTTTCTAATTTTCCATTTGATTTGTAATAAATTGCTATTGGGTATATTGTGGCCTGGCTATTATTCCATAAAAAGCCTTGCACAGAATCCTGAACCACAAAAGTTGCATTTTCGGAGAAGTCGCAAATTACTAAATACTCATTTTCTTCCAACGCAGACTTTTTGTGAGCCATAAATGCACCCTGCTCTTTAGATACGAATGAATGAGGTAGAAGAGTTTGCAGTTTTTCGCATAAAGAATCCAGAAAAGAATCAGTTTCTTTAATAATAGTTTCCAAAGAGTCTCTATCTACACTTATCCACTGTTTATATATGATTTCATCAATTTAATTTTCTAATAATAATTCACCAAGTTTCTCTTTAAAATTTTGTATATCTGGACACATGCTAAATCTGCCAAGGTAGCAATTTGGTGACGGGGGATTGCATATAAGTCTTTTTAAACAATCTTTATAAGTTTCCAGCACAAAATCCTGCACATTTTCTGTCAATTTTTTCAGGTTTATTGCGTGGAGCATTAGTTTTGTATTTTGATGTATTTTACAAACACATACATTATGGCTTCCTGACGCATCTGCTAGAACCACATTTTTTGGCCGAAGTTCACAAAATTTAGAAATTCCAATAGTTATCCCTTCATGTTTTTCTTTAAATAAAGCATAAACTTCTCGAAGATTTCCGAGTAAAAGTCTTTTATTTTTTTATACTTTTACACCATTTTCTGTTATTGACACGTAGTCTTTACATCCTGGTAGACATCTGCTGACATCATCAGTTTCATAAAAGATTTTCACCACATCAACAATTTCTAATGGCAATCGTTTTCCAAGTTTTGGATTCGGTGTACTCAATACGCCTTCTGTCTCAACCAAGTTTTTTACCTTTCGTGCCATGAAATTTGCTATTTGAAATTCCTCCTCCATTCTTTTCAATGTCCAGCTTTTAGGTAAAATAGTTAAAAGTTGAATTTAATCACTGTTTTTAGTTTTGATTTAGACTTTTCTTTTAGTTGTTCGATTATTTCCGATTCTGAGCATACGTGAGAGGTTGAAGGTGTTGAATTTGGGAAAATGTTGGTTTTAATTGATGTTGTTATTTTTTCTAACTTTCTGGTTGTATACCCTTTTAATGGAATTTTTCTCGAACATATTGGAGATTCTTGTAAATATGTTAAACTTTCGTTTAACTTAGAAATTCGAACATCTCCCGAAACTGATGCTTCACTTTCCGAGTCTGAAGTCTCGTTTTCTGGGTCGTTCATAGATTGAATATTATTGTTTACACTTCCTTTTAATTTATAAAGTTCTTTTCTGCATATATCACATATTTTATTTGATATTGAAATGTTATTACTAATTCCAGTCATCCATTGCTGAACTTTTCGAAGTCCTCTTGCATTCCGGACATGAGCAACTTTTTTAAATGGATTACAACAATATATTGTATTAAATGACATATTGTTTACAGAGGCAAAAAACAATCACTTTGAACACTTTTGGTTTTATTTAAAAATATTGATTTTATAGCAACACATGTGGTTTTTTAAAGCAACGTGCTTAGAATGGTTTTTTTTTCGTGGTACTTCCTTTGACTTCTCGTTTTTCAATAATTTCTCTATATCCAAGTTATTTGACACTACGAACCACACCCGACAACATTTGTACTGTTGTCTCGCTCTAACATAATTACCTGTCAAACCAACCCTAACACAGGTCTGTACTGAGTACAGTACAGAGCTAAAGAACCAGAAACAAATAGCGGCGTGCGTGCATAGCCCGCCGACGCTCACGAGCACAACCAACCACATTCATAAACAGTAACAGTAACAGCACCGACTTTTTAAATATCTACCTTTACTCTATGATAAATATTTCTGGATCCAAGCATACCCCAGTCTGAAATTTTTTGGAACTTTAGGGAAGGAACCAATCTTAAACATATATTTTTTTCAGATTTTTAAAATTGTCGTTTTTACAGCTATAGCCTCCCGAATTATAGGTCAAGAGATGTGACCTTGGACCTTTCCAAAAAAAAAAATCATGTTGTATATCAAATTAAAGGCAATTAATTAACCTTTCAAATGCAACCTTGATGAGTTGCGTAACTGTAATACTTTTCAAGCAAATGATAATTAAGTAAGTACAACTTTGTAAATTTTGACCTTTTTTTACGATTTTCAAGACCACATATTTCCGGATACAGAAGTGCCAGTGCCCTCAAACTTTGCACTTATTTTAGTTCTGTAATAATCTGTCTTCCTACGAAAAATCATACAATTTGGAGAAGGTAGTGTACACCCATTGGTTGATTTGACATGGAATTACCCATATATGAGTTTAAGTAATAATTGAAAAAAATACAAAAAAAAAAAAAAAAACAAACAATACCCGAATAATTTTCTACACACATTTTATTTTGATTTCTATACTTTTCAACATAAATAAATAAATACGACTATTAGATAGTCATAACACCGTTATTGAACATTTTTTGGTACAAATTAATATTAAACGTTAATAAAACAGAAATAAAATTTTATATGTATAGACCTGATGGTATTATGTGCTTTAAAATAGTAATTTTAAAAATTGTATTACAATATATTTATAAATACTTTCTCATAAGCCACAAACCAAACTGCTTAATAATACATTTTAATCAAACCCTTCTAATATCTTCTCTCATTAGCCGTAATCAACATAACACAAAAACAATATTTATAAACAATAATAAATGAACAGTGAAGTGCCTTCAATCTTTTGTAAAAAATCATCGGAAAAGTTTTAAAGCTCCAATGATCGAAGTTTTTCCTTGCACTCAAGAACTTTGTAATTTTTAATTGTTATTTTTTTAGCAAGCTAAATTTTGTTTTTGTGTAATATTATCTGCATGAAATAAGAACTAAATAATATAAAAAATTGGCTATTATAGTCGGTCACTACTTTTCGTAAGAAGCTTTAACAAAAATAATACCAAAAGTAAGAAAATTGAACGACCGCAGGCACTAAGAAGTTAACAAATACTCTTTACGCTACCTTATTATGTATAGACATGACGATTCAATAAAATCCAAGTTATGCAAGAAGAAAAAAAAAATTAGATGTTAAATATGGAGATTGTTACGAATATAGGCTGCAAGCACGTATTCGGCAACCAGAGGCTAGATTTAGAGTAGGGAAGACTAAAAACAGTTTGAGGATCTGTAACGCGAAACGAAGAATTAGCTTGAGTACAGCCCTCGAAATTCGAGTAGAAATTCAAGAAAAAATTTTTTTTTCATTATATTTTATAAGACCCTAAAGGATTGCTAATCAAGTTTAGCCAATTCACAGTTCAAAACTTAAAATATAAACTGCGCTATTGGTTTATGTCCAAAATTATTTTTCAATAGAACACAATTATTATTGTGAATGAAGAAAATAAACTGATTTTTTTCGCAAACACATTAACAAGTTTAATAAATATACAAACAGCATTGTATAATTTTGTGTGTGTTAGTAGAAACTTTATATGCATTTTACTCCAAAAAAAAAAAAATGTAAAAACGTAAAAATCTGTAGATCTGGTGGACAGCTATAGAGAAATTCCTTTCAAATGAGATACGTTTGATCAAAATCAGGAGAAAACTGTGGAACAAAAAATCGGTCACAAGAAATCGCCTTACCTATTCATATTATAGTAATTGCGTCTCATACCATTAACATTTACAGAAAATTATTAAAAATGTTACAAACATCATTGTCAATAGTAAAAAATGGTAGATTTAATCCTGGACAGTAATTTGGTTTGAATTTAGAACTTCAATGAGAGAATCAAGCATGAGACGATTTTTCATTAAACAAACATTCCTATTCAATCCTGGGACATGAGTTACCTGGATTTAAGAACATGTAAGGTCCTAGAAAAGGCAGACATGCTTAAGAAATTTAAAAAAATATACTAGTGCTTTTAGAGCAATTTCAGCCTACTCTATCGTTACTTTACTGCATCTGATTCCTATCGACCTCTTTGCATGTGGGGAACTCATAAGACACAATTGAGACTCAATCTGTTAAGTTATTTCAGTATCCAAGAAACGGACGGCACCAAACCAAATTGATGCAAAAGCTGGTTATACTCCTAACTGCTGAGAGGTTGAGGAATCATTCGACTTGTCCGAAACCTTAGGTATTTATCAAACTCAAATAGCTGCAATTAGTAATGCCGATAAATTCTCGAAAGTAATTTAAAATTGTAAAATGTAAAATTATAATAACTTTTGTGGAGAGAATTTACAGACATAAGATTAAACACACCTATTTAGTAATACAGAACCCTGTAGGAATGTCATAAAATCTCTGCGTCAAATAGGAAATGTCGCATATAACGTCCTGTAATATTACCAAGAGGCTGTACACTTGCTATGACCTAAATAAAACATATAAGACTGTCGCACCCATCGGAGCGGTTACTGGATACAGCGTCATTTGATTCCACGCAAAAAGATTATTCAAAATTTTATTCGAGCAAATTGAGTATCTATAAAAGAAAATCATAATTTACTATGGGTCCAGCGAGAAGTTTATTGACAATGATGGGACCTCTGAAATCTATTGCATAAATATGTATAAATGAAGTAGGTCTTTAATCATGACCTACATGAAATAAATGTCCCATAATTTATTTAATACTACTCTTATACTCCAAGAAATATTTAATGCTCTCGATTTTTTAAGTATTTTTTTTTTGCATTAAAGTTCTCACTGTCTGCTGTAGGGTACAAAAAAGTTAAAACATTAATAAGTTAAAACTGTGGCTTCCGAGAGGATAATACGAATAAGAACTGACAATATAAAATAATAAAACACAATGACCGACAAAAAAGTAAAAAGTTATTAAAAAGCATATTAAGCTTTGTTACTGTTGTTGTTTTTACTCGAACTCATACCAAAAAAAAAAAAAAGAAATACTTTAATGATTATTTCCTTTCAGTTCATTTTTTTTCTACTATTGTTGGAAATGTTTTTTGTTTTTTTTTTTTTAAATATGTAGATAAAGAGTTCATTTTTGGAATATTGAGACAAAAGGGAATGCTTTAAATGTTTCAGTAATTAAAAGCTACAAAAAAAAGGTATAAAAATGCTATAGCTGGTGTGGATCGATTATGTGATACCCTTCTCCATGAGTTTAAAAATGTTTACAGCCCAACCACTAACTAATGTATATAGAAAATGTTCTTAAGCCAAGCTTTTTCCAGGTTGTCAGTTCAGTTTATTCCAATAAGAAGGTTCTACGAATAGCTGAAGGAGATAAATCCATTAAAAAATGAAGAAGAATATGGTAAAATTCACCAAAAAGTCGGTGAAAGGCACAAACCACAAAAAAATTAAGTTAACCTCATCACCGATCATCGAAAAATTATAGCTTCCAGAAGGGAATCGCAGGGTTCAACAGATATTACGCACAGATGAAAATATTAAATGGAAAAAAGCTACCAACAAACCTTAATTAAACCACACCATAAAGTGTCAATGTTGTCATTTGCTAAAAATCGTGGACTGAAGATTGGCACAAAGTAATTTTTTCTGCTGAAAGGCATTCAACCTCGTCGGGCCTGATGGCTTCAGTTGCCATTGGCGCAAATGACGCTCCACGAATGTGTCGCAATTTCGGAGGAGGTTCCGTCACGACATCGGGAGCTTTTTCGAAACGTGGAAAGCTTTAATGCTCTGTTTTCCGACTAAGATGAACAAAGAAAAGTATGTCCATATGTTGGATGAAGCTTTAATTGATTATTTGGAAAAGAATGCTGACATAGATTTTATCTCGCTTAACACCATTACTTGACTAGCCAGCTAAAATCCCTGACTGAAACGTAATAGGGAATGATTGGAGCATTATTCCTAGAGCTGTGCATGCAAATAGAAGACATGTAACCGTTAAAGAATCGAAAACCTTAATTTTACAAGCGTGGATTGATTTGGATGGTAATACGCTTCGGAAGCAAATAGATTCCCTCCCATCCAGAATTTTCGAAAAAATAACACATAATGGAGCACCAACAAAATATTAAACACATGATTGGTAAATTTTTTTTCTGTTTAAGCTGTTTATAAAATAATTTGCAGATAAGCGGCTAAGCAAATTTAGCACATTATATGGATTCATTAATTTTCGTTGTTTTCACTCCCTTCATTTTAACGCATAGTGTCTGCTTGTGTGTCTGTCGAAAAAATTTGGATCGATTTTTAACCCTTTTCCTGTGATTCAAGTGAGCTGAAACTTTGCAGGCAGACTCGTGGCGACGATAAAAATGATCTAACGATTTATTTCTTGTTTTGCTTTACAAAGAAAGGGAGTAAAATAAAAACAGTTTTATACCCTATACCACTATGTGATTAGGTTGTGCTGATGCTTGTAACTACCGACCAATTCAGAATCGATATATATGTAAAGCTTCTAATCAAAGTACAAGTCGAAAATAAGGATATATTTTGATGACCTTTACTATATAAGCTTATATCGGCCATAAAATAAACCCTATTGAAATTGATGAAAATCGGTTCATGTTCAGTCTTAGTCCCCATAAAAATGTCCCCTGTGAGATCGACTTAAATTAACATAAACTCCAAATTATCATACAGATCTCGTTCAAATTGGGTTTGCGTGTGTTTATTAGATCCATTAATCAATAGTACAAAAATAATCCCTATTGGAAAATTTTTAGTCATAGCACCCTTATAAAGCTGCTAACCGATCTTCACTTATACCTATCAAGACCAAAAAAATATTGCAAAAACTTTTCTCAAATTTGGTTTGTATATGTTTTTGCAAAAGAGAAGTGACTTTACCAAATATGGTCAGGATCGGTCTATTTTTGGACTTAGTCCCCATATACATATAGCATCCGATACGAACTTTTTTAAAACCTGCAGGCTAAAAAATTAACGCTCATCTTGTAGATTTTCCTCAAATATTACTTATACCGATCGACACATAAACCAAAAGTGTGCAAGTAGCACCTAAGAGGGGAAATCGATATGCCGACCCGATTTAAACTTGATTTTCACTATTTTCTATAGCATCATAAACATATATATTCTAATTATGTACTGGATTTATTCGAAACATTTTACTATACCAATTGAAAATTTTCGAGTATATTCGATTAAACTAAGAATAATCCCATACGTTAAAAATTCCTTTTAACAGCACTTCTTTTATTTTACCACCAAGCTATATGGTTTTTATAGTACTACTTTTCGGTCTAGGAACAGGAACTTCAAAGATACCTCAATATTTCTGTTGGGTCGTGAGGCATGGCTGGTACTTTAATTGTGATCTTATGCTTTCGAGGAACCTAACTGAGAAGCAACGTTTTAGTGCGCTATTACGCCGAGTACGCTCCAATCAACTTGTATAGCTGTGTTGAGTGCTGATCTTCTCAAAGAATAAGTCTTGATGCTAGCCAACATTATCACATTTGCGGCGTGATCCGCTTCGTTTAGCTAATTTCAATATTTATACCCTATACCACTATGTGGTTTGGGTATAATAACTTTGTGCTGCTGTTTGTAACAACATAAATACTCATCCTAGACCCATCTTTAATAATACTGATCGCCTCAGAACCACTTTTTGAGACGAAATAGCAATGTCTGTCCGTCCGTCCGTCCGTCCGTCTGTGTGTCCATGTACAGCTTGTAATCAAACTACAGGTCGAAAATATGTATATATTTTGATGAACTTTGGTATATAAGCTTCCATTAGCCATGGGATGAACGCTATTGAAATTAGTGAGAATCGGTCCATGTTCAGACCTAGCCCCCATACAAATGACCCCTATGAAATCGACATAAATTGCCATAAGTTCCAAATTATCATATAGATCTCAGTCAAATTGGGTTTGTATGTGTTTATTACATCCATTAATCAGTAGGTCAAAAATACTCCCTACAGGAAAATTCTTAGTCATAGGCCCCATATAGAGCTGCTTCCCGATCTTCACTTAAATCTATCAAAAAACAAAAATATTGCACAGATTTTTCTCAAATTTGGTTTGTATATATTTTTTCAGAGTATAAGTGACTTTACCAAATATGGTCAGGATCGGTCCATTTTTCGACCTACTCCCCATTTAGATATAGTTTCCGATATGAACTTTTTCATATCTGCTGCGAAAAAAACTAATAAAAATGCCACTCAAATTTGGTTTATGCATATTTGTTATATCCAATTAGTTGGACCGAAGAGATAGGGTCTCTTAACCATGGTATAGGGTATCGTATAGTCGGGCTGGACCGACTATAATTTTCTTACTTGTTTTATATTGCTGGTGAAATTGACTTATCCTGGATATTGCTGTCAGCAACAGTTTATGTGAGGTGAGACTTGGCCATACACTGTAGGATCTGTCGTTTTGCCATGCTTGTGCTGGAATTAGGATTTACAGAGAAGGGTTATTTTAACATTGTCAAAAAGAATCCGATTGATATTAAAGATCTCCATTCGATCATCTGTCCGTTTATTTACCCATATAAAATATGTAAATTTGCAATCAAACCTCAGGACGTATATATTAAGATTTTCGGATGATGTTTTGAAATTTTGATTTAATTAAATGTTCGTTGGACTAAATTATGATGATTTCGTTTCAACCATAATTTTCTCAAATGTGAAAAAAAAACGAAAAATGCGTTTTTATTCCTAAAATCATAATTTTCTTTGCATAAATGTTTATTTTAATAATGCATGTATATGTATAAAGCAAACAAACATATGCATAATATAGCAAAAGCTTTACTTTACTCCACTCCATACTAAGTATTGTTAAAAACAAACTTTATACTTGAATAATTGTTGACAGAAACTCGTTAAAAATGTGCAAAAAACATAATACAATAAAAATAACAATTTGTTTTCTCTACCAGCAAAAATAAAAACACATTCATATGTTTGTATTAAAAAAATAAAGTAGTTGGAAAGCCAAAAACGACATAAAAGAAAACAAATTTTATGTAACAAAAAAAAAAAAAATAGTTTTACTTTATTTTAAGCTTTTCCAGTTAATTTTGAGAATCGTTTTTATTCTTGTTTTTATAAAACTTAATTTAACATTCTGTTCGTATTTGTTAAAATGGAATGCACAAGAAGTATTTGCATTTTAATAATGACGATTCGTTTGATTTTAGTTTTAACAGAGTTTAAATCAAGGGGCAAACCGCCAAAACACTTGAATTTTGTGTACACTAGAGTGGTCCTTGAAAAAATTAAAATGCGATTTTGGGTATAGGCGGGGTCCAGTTTGTTACCTTTCCATATAAAACTAATAAATGTGAAGTTTGGGGGCAATCGGATAAAGAAAAGCCGCGCCGTAAATCGATTGAAAATTTCAAGTGTGTTTATATGGGGAAAATATGACTTTTTTGAGATTTTACGAAAATTTCGTTCTATATTTAATTTGAATTTTTCCTACAAGTTGTTATAAGAATCGGGCTCAGTACTAAGTTATCAATATGAAAAGCTATAAAAATTCAAAATCTAATAAAAATTCGCCAAGAAATAGCAAATGCCCCAGACCACTTTTGTGCCAAGAAAACCTAGGTCATGAAATTTGATAGAATTTTTTTCAACTTTGAGAAATTGATTAAAGCCATAATTTTTTTTTTGTCTCTATACTTATAAGTTCTATTATCACGTTGTTAACCTATGCGCATTGAGACCGAAAATGGAAATTTTTTTGATAAAATTTTTAAAACTCCTTTTTGAAGTTTTAAAAAAATAAAAACTCTTTATAGTCCATATAGAATCATACAAAAAACAACTTCCTTCCTGTACAAAGTCAAGTTTTTTTTAACAATGTTGAGTTATAGTTCAAAAATGTGCATATTTTATTTGGAAACATATATACGGTTTTTAAAAATAATATACTTTTATAATAAAATTGGTTACAAGTTGTTTAAATTTATATTCGCGAGCAATAAGCAGACAATTGCACCAGAGATATATCACATTGGATTATTTTGATCCCAGAAGCACTGAAGGGTTAAATAAATAAAAATTAACCGAATTATTTTTCTTCAATTCTAAATAGTGGTTTCATTGAGTTTAATAGAAAAACTCGTTTTCGGTAATTTTTCTTTAAAAATATCTAAAAATCCAAAGCTGGTCTTGGCAAATAATGGGTTAACGTTCTCGGATTGATCCCAAATTTTAGGAACAGAAGTTCTACACATTTGGTTATTATATTTTAAGCGTCGCACCTAAAAATTAAACAGCACTTACAAAATATTTCAATTTTTTGAATAAATTGTCTTTTATTAGTTTGGGTTCATATGTGACCCCAATTCCAAAAGGGTCATATTATTTTTTCCGAAACCCTAGGTTATTAAGATGAAATATAACATTTAAAAGAAGAAAAGTGGTGAATGTTTGATACAAAGTATTTAGAAAGAGTACATTTACAGAATATTTTACAAAAATCCCAGTTTTCTCGAAATCCGCGAAAATAAAAGCCTTGTCAAAAAAATTCTGACATAGCGATTTACCTAGAGATTCGCACAGTTCATTTGTAGCATGTACTTAACAAAAACTTAAACTGCCAGATCAATTTTTTTAATTTTTGTTTAAGAAAATTTTTTAAAACTTGAAAAAGGAGTTTTCAAAATTTTATCAAAAGAATTTTCCATATTCGGTCTCAATGCTTAATAGGTTAAGGAGGTGGTAATAAAACAATACTTCATATCTGAGTACTTACAGGTATAGAGGCTAAAACAAAGTATTGGCTTTAATTAATTTCTTAAATTTGAAAAAAATGCCATCAAATTTCATGACCTAGTTTTTTTTTTTTGGCACAAAAGTGGTCTGGGGCATTTGGTATTACTTGGCGAATTTTTATTCGATTTTGAATTTTTATAGCTTTTTGAACAGATAATTTAATGCTGATCCCAATTCTTATAACAACTTGTCAGAAAAATTAAGCTATAGAACGAAATTTTTGTAAAATCTCAAAAAAGTCATATTTTCCCCATATAAACACACTTGAAATTTTCAATCAATTTCCGGTGCGACTTTTCGTTATCCGACTGCTCCCAAACTTCACATTTATTAGTTTTATATGGAAAAGTAACAAACTGGACCCCGCCTATACCCAAAATCGCATTTTAATTTTTTCAAGGACCACTCTAGTATACACACCACAGCTAAGTTAGTTTTCTTCTTTTAGTCTTAGGTAAGGTCAGGTTAAGTTAGGTGAGGTTAGGTTCGATTACGTTAGGTTGGGTTAAAGTAGTATATGATAGGTTAGCTTAGGTGATGTTATGTTAGGTTAGGTTAGATTAGGTGGCGTGCGATTTGGTTAGGTTTGGCTAGGTTAGATTATGTTAGGTAAGTTAAGGTTAGATTATGTTAGGTGAGGCTAGGTTTAAAACGATGATGTCATTCATGATAGTAAATGTCAACGCCTAAAGAGACCATGACTTTTATTATGACTTTTACGTCTTCCTTTTTAACTGATTTTCTTTCGACTTTTGCCTTTTCCGATATACATCGATTTGCATCTCGGATTTTTAAAAGGCTCTGAAAGATATAGGAGCCAAATATTTGTATTGTACTTGTACCATTTGCAACCATTAGCATTTATTATACACATTCCTACTATATGCTTCGCTTTGTTATTGTGATCCATTCTCTGTTGTCTCTTTTCCATATATTGCATATTTGTTTAGTCTGCTGTTAAAATTTGTCCATTAGATGACACAGGCGTCATTGGTAATGGAAGAGACATCAGACTCAAAGTTGAGCAAATGCTGTTTTATATAACGAGTGTTATTTTTTTTTGAGTTATCGAACTTTAAATCAAAATAAAGCAAAGAAAAATATTTTTAATAATAACTAAACTGGCTCTAATGGATAGATAATATTATGTCACCACGGCTGGTGCATACATGGCCCAATCTAGAGCTCCATTTTGGCCAATAACGCGTCGAATGTTGATTTCAAAGTCTCTGGTTTATCGGCGTAGATGAGTGAATTTACATAATCCCAAAGAAAATAATTAATTGGGGTTAAATCACACAATCTTGGTGTCCAATTAAGAGGACCATTACGTTAAATTATTGGTTTATCAAAGGTTTATTTTAGTAAACAACTTCCACCGTGCACTGTGTGGCTCCGGCCTGGTAGAGGTACGAAACAACTAATGGGGGTACAAAAAAATTTGTAATCATTTCTCTATATCGATCTGCGCCGCCCCCCATAGAATGCAACAAACAGTAATTTGCGTACCCATTCAATCAAAACCAAATAAGAAAATTATGGTCGGTCTAAGACCGAATATGCGATATGGTCTTAGATCCAATTAATTGGGTATAGAAAAGCATAAACGAAATCTAAGTGGACTTTTTAATATTTTTTTTGCCTGCAAATCTAGAAACTTCATACTATATTTGTAGGCCGAAAAATGAACCGATCATTGGAAAACCATAAACAAGCCAAATTTGAGAAAAATCTGTGCAATATTTAGTCCCATTCACATGGGGACTATGACTAGGAATTGTCCTGCAGGGTTTATTTTTGGACTACTGATAAACGGATATAATAAACAAATACAAACCCAATTTGACCGAGATCTATGTATGTGATAATTTGGATATTATGGCCATTTAAGTCGATCTCATACGGGTCATTTGTCTGACCATGAACCGATTTTCACGAAGTTCAACAGCGTCCATCTTATGACAAATAGAAGCTTATATACTAAATTTAATCAAAATATATTCTTATTTGCGAGCTGTAGTTTGATTACAAGGTTTACATGGACACTATGGTGGCCCTTAATAAATAAAGTGTTCAAACTCTCGGTCTCACCCCCCTTGAAATATGTGAATAACAAGAAAACTGAGAAATACAAAGTTTTGGGCCAATCAAGGAACATTTATTCGTGCCTCAACGCGATTGAAAATTTCAAGTGTGTTTATATGGGGAAAATATGACTTTTTACAGATTTTACGAAAATTTCGTTCTACCGTTTAATTCATCCGCCAAGTTATTATATAATTCGGGATCAGTATTGAATTATCCTTCAAAAAGCTATAAAACTTCAAAATCGAACAAAACCTCGCCAAGAAATAGCAAATGTTAAAAAAACTACCTCATGAAATTTGATGACATTTTTTTCAACTTTGGGAAATTGGTTAAAGTCGTAATTTCTTTTTGGTTTTTATACTTACAGGTAGTCAGATCTGAAGTATTGTTTTATTATCACGTTGTTAACCTATTGCGCATTGAGACCGAAAATGGGAATTTTTTTGATAAAATTTTGAATACTCCTTTTTCAAGTTTTAAAAAATTTTCTTAAACAATATTTAGAAAACAGGATCTAAAACATTTCGGTTTTTTAAAATTCATGTTACGGATAAACTATGTGGATTTTTAAGTAAATCCCTGTGCCAGATTTTTTTTGACAAGGATTTTATTTTTGCTGATTTCGAGAAAAATGGGATTTTAGTAAAATAATCTGTAAATGTACTCTAAATACTTTGTATCAAAGTTCTACTTTTAAATGTTATATTTTATCTTAATAGCCTATAGTTCCGGAAAAATATAATATGACCCCATTAACCTTTTTGTAATTGGGGTCACATATGACCCCAAGCTAATAAAAGACAATTTATTCAAAAAATTCTAATATTTTGTAAGTGCTGTTGAATTTTTAGATGCGACGCTTAAAATATAATAACCAAATTTGTACTACTTCCGCTCCTAAAATTTGGGATAAATCCGAGAACGCTAATCCTTTATTTTGCAAGGCCAACTTTGGATTTTAAGATATTTTTAAATAAAAATTACCGTTAAACTGTTAAACTCGATGAAACCACTATTTAGAATTTAAGAAAAATAATTCGGTTAATTTTTATCTATTTAACCCTTCAGTGCTCCTGGGATCAAAATAATCCATTGTGATATATCTTTGGTGCAATTATCTGCTTATTGCTTGCGAATTTAAATTAATACAACTTTTAACCAATATTGTTATAAAATTATTTTATGTTAAAAACTATCTATATTTTTCTAAATAAAATAAGATGACCCACAAGTAACCAAAAGCTAATAAAAGACAATTTATTCAGAAGAATATGATATATAAAATTAATTCTATTTATTTTGGTGCATTTAAGGATGATTTAGTGTGCAATTCAAATTGTTTTCTGTAATCACTTACGACTTGCAATAAGTATTGCTTTTCTTTAATATTATATTATTATATTAATTTTATATTTCATATTCTTTGCGTCATTTGTGGGTCTTCTTATTTTATTTAGAAATATATAGATAGTTTTTATACATAAAATAATTTTAAATTCAAATTTCATGAGCTAGTTTTTTTTAGCACAAAAATGGTCTGGGGCATTTGCTATTTCTTGGCGAGATTTTATTCGATTTTGAAGTTTTATAGCTTTTTGAAAGGATAATTTAATACTGATCCCGAATTGTGAAACAACTTGTCGAAAGAAATAAACTATAGAACGAAATTTTCGTAAAATCTGAAAAAAGTCATATTTTCCCCATACAAACACACTTGAAATTTTCAATCGCGTTGAGGCACGACTAAATGTTTTCTGATTGGCCCAAAACTTTGTATATCTCAGTTTTTTTACTATTCGCATTTTTCTAGGGGGTGAGACCGAGAGTTTGAACACTTTTTTCCCTCCATATAATGAAGGGCCACCCTTATGGACACACAGACGATAGACGGAGAGACGGATATCGCTAATTCGACTCAGAAAGTGATTCTGAGGTGATCAGTACTCTAAGTCGATCAAATATTTTTGGCAGTAACAATACGATGATCGTTTGGCTTTGATTCTTTCACAAGTTGAATCTGAAAAGCTCGTAAGTCAAGGTTCTTCATAGAATCTTCCATAAAGTGGATGAACGCATCCCCATTTGCACCGAATTGATTGATGTGGACCTTCTTCAATGCTTTGCTGTACAGCGGTTACAGTTTATTCGGTGCACAACTTTTCGCACCTTACGGGATGCACATTATCATTAACAGTAACTGTGATACGAAAACGAACCCTACTTATTCGAATTAGCCGCTCTGATGGACGATTATACAACTATACAACTATAAGCTGTTAAATCGGCTGTCAAATAAGGCAGTTTTCCAAACCATAGTTGTGAACCTTAAAAAATAATACCCGTTATGATTATTAGATAGCACATCATCTCCTCTGCATTATCTTCTTATTCTGAAATTCCATTTACTTATGAGCAGAGTGTATGTATGCTTATAAATTAAAACGGAAATAGGTAGCGTCACATAAAATGAAAACAGACATAATTCCTGCATACAGAAAACAGATTCGTTGTGACTACCAAATTTATTGCAACCGAATTTCGATGAAGTTAGTAATCGAATTTTGAGTTGATTGCAATTACACTCGAAAATTAAGTCATTAAACGTTAGAACAATTCGGTTGTCGAATTATTTTTCTGTGTGCAGTTTATACAGGAGTAGTGACAAGTTTATAAAACATTTAGTTTTAATCGTAAAATGATAAAATATGATGCAAGATATGCGTCGATTGAAAAGTACCATTACTAATTAACTTTTATTTAGATCGACAAAACTTCCGACGCGTAACTATTTGGTTGTTAAAAACGAACCATTTTCTTTGTGTATATACAGAAAACAAACTTGTCAACCGAATTCCTCTAAACCAGATCGGAAGTGGTACTGTATTGCGGATACTGTCTTCTCAATAGACATTTATGATAAAATATTCACTGTTAAGAGAACAGTTTTGGTTGCAAAAATTCATCGCAATTTTGTTGGCACATTGGAAAAGTTTTCTGTTTGTAGAATGTTGAAAAAAAAATTATGGGTTATTAGGTTTTATGAATTGTACGTCTGTTTCCATATGAGCTGACGGTATAATATAGCATATTCTTTCATGAACTAAAGTTTTTAAAGTCATTGTTATTCTTTCAGTTTACTGTAAAGATTCACATGCTGTGAATTCAATTTGTATAACCTTTAAATTGTTTTTTATTATTGTTATTATTTTTTTTATTGTTAATGGTTTGAATATTTTATTCACTTTCCCGAGAAAATGTGTCAGAAACAAATTTCAAAATTATGAAAAACTTAAAAAATAAATCTTTATAGAAATTATGATACGCAAACGTGATAACTATTATACATTAAGATTTTCGTATAGATGTGCTAACGAAAAATAAATATTAGGTATAAGAATAATATAAGTTGTGCTGTAATTTTTCCATTATTACTCGTATCATATGCGTCTGTAACTTGTAATAAAAAAGTTATTAAATACAAAAATAAATTTTGAAAGGGTGGTTTTTTAAAGTTATAATACAAAAATATAGAATAACATACCAACAAGAATTTTAAAAACTATGGTTTTCAGTCCAGATGAGTTTAAATGAACTCCAGCCGTGGATGGACTTACCAGTTATTAGATGAACTGGTAAGTCCAAAAAATATATACATATATTTACGCTGATCCCTGACTCACTGACTGACTGACTGATTCTGTAACGCTGAAATAATACACACACATAGCACTCCCTACAAAGCTATGCAAAATACACAAACAAAATTTAATCTTTCTCATTTTATACAAACCCACACACAATTTTCTCTCTTCTTTGTTACCGACCAGTTCTGCTAATAAAATCTTCTGAAAATCGACAATCGCCAAAATCGTCAAGAAATTGTCAAGAAAATTTTACCGCTTATAAAACTCGAAAAAATACTACAAAGGGAAACAATAAAATTTATTTATATCATTCATATTACGAATATTATTACAGCATTGGTTATTTCTATATATAAAAATGTATTAGTGATGAAATTTCAACGAAAAAAATTTAACATACCAATCAACTAAATAATTTTATTGATATGTATCTATAACTGAAACATATAATATAGGTTTAAAGTATCGCCGTAATTAAAACTTAAATCTTAAATGGAGATGCTATTCAAGGTATTTCCGTGTTGAAACGACTTGAACCAGAATTAAATCTATACATATTTTGTAATTTGCATTTAAAATGAACAAAAACTATCAATTTTCGATAAACAACCCATTAATTGTTAACCCATGAAATCGTAATTTTTATACTACTGAAAATTTTAAATCTTCAATCATCATTTAAACAAATTAAAAAAATCATTTCAAAAAATCGAAAAATCGTCGAAATTACAGTAAGTTGTCAAAATTGGCAGCACTGCTAACGACAATAGCACTACATATGCATAAAAAAACTAATATCTACTCAAATTCTTCTTTAAATTCCCTGTGATGGTCAATAAAAAAATTCTGCAAAAAAAGTAATGAATGAAATTTTAAACATTTTTATTTTTCTCATTTAACGTTGTCAGATATGCATACATACTTCTTTTATTAAAGTAAACTTTTCCGTTTGTCTGTTTTGTTTTTCATCTCAAAATTGTTTTGTGTTGTTAGGAGTGCTTTCGCTCAGGTTCTCTGATGGCCAGCACTTACCAAAGAGTATGCTTTTTTGATAAATATTTGAGAAAAAAGAGATCTTCAATGTGGATTTTTTTGTTGTCCAACGTATGATTTCGTTTAAAGCTCTGTATTGAAAAGCACTTGAAAAAATAGTGCAATATTAAGTTTAAAATTTAAATTATTATAACTTTGCATAATTAAATTACATTGTAATTTCAGAAGAGAGGTGGGAAAATCATTTTTTTTTCACTCATAATATTAATTTTTGCACAATTTGCTTTCAAAAATTTAGACAAACATAAATTACGTAAATAGGTATCTTTAAGATTTTAATTTAGATAATTTATTGAAATTATCATGGAAGAACTAAAGGCGATTTGGAATTATAAGTTTTTTTGAAGTAAAACATGTATGATGAACTATGAAATATTTATTTCTCTTTTGTGTAGGTGTATTGGTGTTTGCACTTCCTTAAGGGGTGGTAGGTTATAAAACCATTTTTTCCATTTCTCTTTCTGAATGCACAACATGTCGAGCGTGTTGTGTCAAAATTTTAAGTAAATCAGAGCGAAACTTAAGAAGATACAACGTTTCCAGCGACCGGCCTCATACGGTATATAAATCAGTTTTTAAAAAACTTTAAACCGATTTTCTCGCAAATAAATGTTCGAAGTCCGTGAACATCATAACTCAAAATCTACTTGACCGATTCTTTTGAAATTTTAGACAATATATATATATATATATAAATCATCAGGTAACCATGAAGAGTTTTTTTAATTCCATTTTCTTCCCCATTTTTTAACAACAAATTCCCAAAATTGTATAGCAAAAATCGTTTTTCACTTCGAAATGCTGCAAAAAAAACTCTTCGTCACTACCTCAGGGAACATGTCACCTTTGAAACGCATTTCGATTTTTTTATTTCACATGATCCGGTAACGAGTTATGATGTTCACCGCAAAACAGCAACGCCTCCGGAGATTCGCTGTCACGAACTTATGTATTAAAATTTTTAATTGAAATTTTTTTCAAAGAAACTTAAGAACCTTGCTCTAAAACGTTTTTTTTTTTCTATGCTATTCTATTTTTTCTACAGTAAAATGGAGTTCGGTTATAACGAACTCGGCGGGACCGGCCAAATTAGTTAGACTAAGTTCGTTATAACCGTAGTATTTTTTTGTTTTGTCCGAAAGGTTTAAAAACTTTTTTTAGTTGAATAAGTTTATTTATTTTGATGCAATTTAAAAAGTTATAAAACATAAATTAAATTATTAAAAAGATACATATTAATAGTTTGCCTTAATAAGACTAAAATTACCGAGTTTCTATCAAAATAAAATATATTTTTAAAATCACATAATATTAAAAACTCCTTATGTATAGAAGCAGAAAGTAAAAAGCAAAGGTTGGCTACTGGCAAACTTTTACGAAAATATACATAAAAGGACCTTTTTTAAAATCAAATTAAAAAAAAATTAAATTAAATTAAAATTATTTTTTTTAATATATATGTATATAATATAGGAAAATTCTGAAATGGAAAAAAAAATTGTGTGTTAAAGTCAAAAGTTTGATATAACCACTGTTCGCTCTAAGAGAAGCAATTTGTATGAAAAATGTGATTAAAACTCTTGGGACCGAAGAAATTCTTCGCTATAAACAAAAATTTATTACAACCAGGGTACGATATAAGCGATCTCCATTGTATTAAATTTTAATAATTTTGGGAATCTCCAATTTCCTCACTTTACAATAATCAAAAAGTTGTTAAGGAACTCCTATTGAAAAATTGAAAGAGAGAATTGAAACGTATGATTGTTTAGTAAAAAGGAGTAAAAAAGTATGAGTGCATTACAACCTGAAAGCCAAACATTTAGCGTGTGAAGGCCGGGTAATATCTTAAATATATTTACGCTGATCCCTGACTCACTGACTGACTGAAGGACTGACTGATTCTGTAACGCTGACCAAAATGATACGGTTCTAATTCCTAGGATTGATCTCGCTCCAACCGATACCACATTACCTTTCATATTAAAGCGCCGCCAGTTTCCAGCAATTCCTGCATACGCAATTACCATAAACAAGGCTCAAGGCCAGTCATTTGATTACGTTGGCATTAATTTGGCGACCGCGGTATTTTCACACGGCCAACTGTATGGGGCTTTGTCACGATCAAAAGTTGCAAGCCAAGTTATGATACGTATTCAATCGAACCCGCAGCAAGGAAAACTATTAAATGACCAACGATATTTCACACGAAATATAGTTTTTCAAGAGATTTTAAATTGAAAAACTTTTTTGCCAAATATTTCTTATCTGTTTTGATACTTATTCACATGTACATATGTAACAATATAATTTTCAATTTACTACTATATTAAAAGAAATATAATTTATTATAAATTTTTCGTGTATTTAAATTTAAGGTGTTTTATTCATAATTTTTAAACGGGCGCCTAGGCGCCACACAATCAACTAGTGTTATATATTAGACAAACACTAACGCCAAGCCCTTTAGAGTTCTTACTGCACTGGCCAAGTAATTACACCCTGACTTGGAAATTTTCACCCCCCAGAATGGCTGCTGTACTGCGTTATAATATAATTTAACCCTTTGACGACGAATGGGACACATATGTCCCATTTGGTTTTTTCGTCATTACAGGTACATTTTTCAAAACAAATGCCTTATCTGGGTTTCATGTTAAATTTAAGGGTTTGTTGCTTCAACTGGGGTTAAGGGCATCTTAAAGTCAGAAATTTGTATTTTTATTTCGGCAATTTTAGTTTCCTAATATCTCGGGTTCTAAAAGATACTGTTGGATTAACTTTTAGTATTAGATGTACCAATGCTTTATATAAATTTATTGATGAACGAATTTTAAATTAGTTTTATACTTTTCACGGGGGGGCTGAAAATATTATGGGACATATGTGTCCCATTCGTCGTCAAAGGTAAAAATAAAGGATAAATTAATTAACAACTCAAAGGTCAACTATACATACAGAAAATAAAGGAGACTTTCTTGAATTTTTTTTTTATTTTTATTTAATATTGCATAATTAAAAAACAAAGAAAAAACAACCAATTCAGTAACACACATAACATATTGGACTATTGAAAAAGTTATCGAAATATAGTTCTATTCCCATATTTTCCAGACCTGCTGCCATATCTATAATAACGGATTCGCCAATGCCAACCTCTCTCTGTTCCTTTTTGCCTGTATATATATCAATTTTATATAGGTAACCACTCTTAGTATCACAACGACACAACAATTTAAACCCGCCAGCTTATGGGTTTGTCTTTCATATATTGTTTCATTATATTGCGGCCCTTAAATTTTACCATATGCTCGTCTATAGACTGGCATTTTCCTTAGCTTAAAATTTTTTCAAATGCTGAGTTGAAATGATTTATTACTGGTCTAATTTTAAAGGCTTGATCGTATGATGGGTCGTCACGGCCTGGCTGTTTAGCATTATTGACAAAAAGTATGCTGGAAATAATTTTTTCAAATCGGTCCTTAGCCATAACTTTTGAAATAAACGTTACTGAATATATTTCCATCGTAGACCAGTACAATCTTATTTCTGGCAATCTGTGGATACTCATTGCTATAATTCCAAAAAATGCTTTCAAGACAGAAGTTAACGTACAGTAAAAGTAAAGTTAATTGTGCAAGCATAACTTTCCTCAAATCCAACGAATTTAAGCAGTTAATAGGTCAAAAGAAAAAGCTTGATCCACTGAGTGTTCTTAGACTTATGTCAACAGCCTACGTTAGTTAGAACTCTAGTTATAGAGGTTTGAGTGAAGGAAAATATTGAAAAATCTTGAAAAAAGTATAACTTGAGTAAGGTGGGAGTTGAGTAAATTCCATTGCTTGATGACATATCTGTGTCTAAATACCTTACCTTTCATTTAAAAAAAATGAAGGAAATCGGCCGGATGGAACGGTCAGACGGACTGACTTTAGTTATCATAAATTCTTTTAATATATAAGATGCCAAATAATAGTTAATCCCAAATATTTACCTTTGACGACGAATGGGACACATATGTCCCATGATTTTTCTCGTAGAAGGAGTAACAATTTTTAAATTTTGACAACATTTTAGTCTTGAAATGTTGTGTTTCTGAGAACGAATCCGCAAAAAAAATTTCAAAATTTCTACCGGAAAATTCTTCGTCGTCAAAGGGTTAAATCCGACGTGTATACTCCTTATATAAAAAGATTTGCCGTTCCAGTTAAAGCGTCTGCAATATATCATGTGTCAAGATTACGTCGGCTGCTCACGCGTTCATTGTTGTATGAATTTACATATTTTCATATAAATATTTTTGACAAGAGAATTTTATAACTTCTGTTATTTTGGTTTAAATTTTGTCAAAGGTTATACTACGAATAATAGTTTCTTAGAATTTTCTTACAAATAAATTAATAATTTATTTTAGTATGCATACATACTTATCTATAATATTAATAGGTAAGGCGATTCCTGTGACCGATGCACAGTGGTTTCCCCTATTGGCCAAAAATCCAAAAAATTTTTGTTTTTCTTCTGAGCTTTATTGCACTAAATTTTTTAATAACACTTTAATGTCGGGTTTCTCAATGTATCGTCAAACTGCCTGTTACTTAACCAGGACATAAATTTATTGGACCGATAAACTGCCGGTTAACAATTTTGGTTTTCTCAATGTACCGACAAAAACATTATTTTCAGGTGGCAATGCCTCTCAAAATACGTATGAAAGTTGGGAGAATTATTTTCAGTTGGCAATGCCTCTCAAAATTAATATGAAAGTTGGGAGAATAATTTATCCGTACGATAAATAAATAATTGACAGATGAGTGCAGATTAGCTTTGCGACAAAATAGAAGCAAACCAGACATTGAGAAAACCAAATTTCTTTAATCGGCTGTTTCTCGTTGGGATAAAAGATAATCGCCTATTGAGAAAACGAGCATAAATTATATAAATCTAACAAATTACGTTGTTTTTTTTGCGAGATTTAATGTTTGTGTCCGTTGAAAGTGAAGGTGTGTTTATATTTCATATATTGTTGCATAGTCACTAAAGAAAACTTATGTTTATCTAAAAAGTTAGTCGCGATATTGTGGCTGATGTCTCCAAAAACCCCACAAACATTAAATTTTAATTTATTTTCTACCAAATGAAATAATAAAAGCTGCAAAAATATAAGCCCATTAAAAAATCCGTGAAGAATACTTTTTTGACCTTTTCAAAACGCACGTTTTTTAAAAACTACTTTTTCACGTAGACTTTTAGTTATTTGGCCCTCATCCAACCACAACTTCTTATACATCCAATTGTAGATTTTTTACCCCTCTTTAAATTAAAAAATATTCTGGCGGCAGGTTTTTGCATATTTTCGCATAATGATGTGATTTACATAGTCACCCGATGAAAAATAATGAAAAATCGCATTTTGTTTTTTTACCAATTCTTTTTAAGAATATGAGTAAAGAGAACTTATTTTTTTTAATTGTTTTATTTATTTATTTGCAATATTATGATATTTGACTTACAGTTATGAAGAAAGAGAAAACATTTTTTTTAGAAATGAAAAGTGTCAAAACAAATGTCAAATTTTAATTTTTATAATTAATTGTTTTCGCGATAGTGTTAAAAGTTTCGAAAATATCAATATGGAAATTAAAATAGAAGGTTTATTCTGTTAGCGCCAATTTTATGGAATGTATGTGCTTGATATTTGGAGTTCCACAGCTGGTAATTATCAATGGAAAAAAAAAAATATTTCAAATTATGGAGGAAAAATTGAAAGCTGAAAAAATTAAATTCGACCTGAGCAATTCAGCAAAAGGTTCAAAAAGCCTTTGTAAACGGATTGGTAAGCTTTGGAAGAAAAATCATCGAAGCAAATTAATTATTTTGAAGGAGCATAAAAAGTGATGTGATAGTCTTGAAATTATTCAGCTAGAAGTAAAATCCCTTGAAAAAGAACTACCTGCGCCTAGTCAAAAGCGTGGTCGTCCTGCTAAGGAATTTTTAGTCTTTAGAAAGAACAAAGAGGCGCAAAATATCTAAAATAACGCAAGGTGATAATTCTTTAACCGAAGTTTTGCAAAAATGCAATTTTCCCATGACATACAATGTGGAAGATTACGAGATTTTGGCTCTTTTCGTTTAAACAAAACTTACTAAGCGACAGTACTTAACTATAAAAGATTTTGTGAATAAAAAAATATCGAACAATGTTTTCCCAGGCTATAAAAGTATCTTGGCTGCTAAGAAAACCTGTTATCCAAGCACAGAAAACATTACAGTTGCAGAGTCGAATGCAGAGGTCGATCTAGAAGCTCTCCTTGATCATACGGCTAATCGAATTGTGTAACTGCAACATCAAGTTCTTGATGAAGCATAAGGTCCAGGAGAAAAACATTTAACACTGATTGTAAAATGGGGATTCGATGGCAGTTCTGGTCATAGCCAACTCAAGCAGAAATCGTCGAATAGGCTTATGGATGACAGTTCCCTCTTTGTGACATCCTATGTTCCGCTTCAGCTTGTCACGGAAAACAAAACTTTAATATTGAAAAACCCACGCCCGTCATCCACTCGATATTGCAGGCCTTTGAGGTTTCAATTCAAATAAGAAACTTCTCAACTGTGTCAAAATGAGGAACGTTATTTTAAATCAAAATTTTTTGCACTCTCTCCCACTGAAATAAATAAAACAAAACAAAAAATACGTATAAAGCATGACATAAAACTGAACATGGCTGACGGCAAAGTCTGTAACGCTCCTACGGAAACTTCATCTGCAAAATGTCACATATGTGGTGCCTTGCCTACAAAAACGATAAATAAAAATTATGAATAAAACAATTTAAATTTAAATACACGAAAAATTTATAATAAATTAAATTCCATTAATTATAGTAGTAAATTGAAAATGTAACAATACATATGTACATCTGAAAAAAGATTGTGTTTGTAGAAATTGTATACATACAAAGTATCAAAACGGATAAGATATATTTGGCAAAAAAGTTTTTTAATTTAAAATCTCTTGAAAAACTATATTTCGTGTGAAATATCGTTGGTCATTTAATAGTTTTCCTAGCTGTGGGTTCGATTGAATACGTATCTTAAATTGGCTTGCAACTTTTGATCGTGACAAAGCCAGATACAGTTCGCCGTGTGAAAATACCGCGGTCTCCAAATTAATGCCAACGTAATCAAATGATAGGTCCTGAGCCTTGTTTATGGTAATTGGTGTCGGTTGGGGTGAGATCAATCCTAGGAATTATAACCGTATAATTTTGGTCAGCGTTACAGAATCAGTCAATCTCTCAGTCAGTCAGTGAGTCAGGGATCAGCGTAAATATATTTAAGATATACCCGGCCTTCAAACGTTAAATGTTTGGTTTCAGATTGTAATGCACTCATACTTTTTTACTCTTTTTTACTAAACAATCATACGTTTCAATTCTCTCTTTCAATTTTTCAATGGGACAGTTCCTTAACAATTTTTTGACTATTGTATGTGTGATCAATTTGACTTGAACGTGGGAAGGCCGGGTAAAGTGAGGAGATTGGAGATTCCCAAAATTATTAAAATTTAATACAATGGAGTTCGCTTATAACGTACCCTGGTTGCAATAAATTTTTGTTTATAGCGAAGAATTTCTTCGGTCCCAAGAGTTTTAATCACATTTCTCATACAAATTGCTTCTCTTATAGCGAACAGTGGTTATATCAAACTTTTGACTTTAACACACAATTTTTTTTTCCATTTCAGAATTTTCCTATATTATATATATTTAAAAAAAATTAATTTTAATTTAATTTTATTTTAATTTAATTTTAAAAAACTTCCTTTTATGTATAATTTCGTAAAAGTTTGTCTGTAGCCAACCTTTGCTTTGTACTTTCTGCTTCTATACATAAGGAGTTTTTAATATGTGATTTCAAAAAAATATTTTATTTTGATAGAAACTCGGTAATTTTAGTTTTAAAGTTTAAAAGTTAAAAAAAGTCGTATTTTCATAATTCTTTTTTGAAGATATGAATAATGTTGGATTATTTATGTCATATACACACATACATATATAGCATAAACATGTTATAGCATAAAATTTGAAGAATCTTTGAAAAAAATTTCAATTAAAAATTTTATTAAATAAGTCCGTGACAGGGAATTTCCGGAGGCGTTGTTGTTTTGCGGTGAACATCATAACTCGTTACCGGATCATGTGAAATAAAAAAATCGAAAAGCGTTTCAAAGGTGACATGTTTCCTGAGGTAGCGACGAAGAATTTTTTACAATTTCTTTTTGCAGCATTTTGAAGTGAAAAACGATTTTTGCTATACAATTTCGGGAATTTGTTGTTAAAAAATGGGGAAGAAAATGGAATTAAAAAAAAAAAACTCTTCTAGGTTACCTAATGATTTATATTTATATAGTGTCTAAAATTTCAAAAAAATCGGTGCAGTAGATTTTGAGTTATGATGTTCACGGACTTCGAACATTTATTTGCGAGAAAAGCGGTTTAAAGTTTTTTAAAAACTGATTTATATGTATACCGTATGAGGAAGGTCGCTGGAAACGCTGTATCTTCTTAATTTTTTCTCTGATTTACTTAAAATTTTGATACAACACTCTCGACATGTTGTGCATTCAGAAAGAGAATGCACTTCCTTTAGGAAGTGCAAACACCAATACACCTACACAAAAGAGAAAAAAATATTTCATATTTCATCGACATGTAAACTGAAAAAAGAGAACATTTTTGCAAAGTTATCTATAAATCCAAAAAAAATAAAATATAAGGGCCATATTAGTCTTACTTCAAAAAAAACCTTATTATTCCAAATCGCCTTTAATTCTTCCATGATAATTTCAATAAATTATTGAAATATACCTATATACCTATATACCTTTAATGTACCTATTTACGAAATTTATGTTTGTCAAAATTTTTTGAAAGCAAATTATGCAAAAATTAATGTTATGAGTGAAAAAAAATTATTTTCCCACCTCTCTTCTGAAATTACAATGTTATTTAATTATGCAAAGTTACAATAATTTAAATTTTAAACTTATTATTGCACTATTTTTTCAAGTGCTTTTCAATACAGAGCTTTAAACGAAATCATACGTTGGACAACAACAAAATCCACATTGAAGATCTCTGTGTTAAATTTTTTTCATTGAAATTTCACCACTAATACATTTTTATATAGAAATAATCAATGCTGTAATAATATTCGTAATATGAATGATATAAATAAATTTTATTGCTTCCTTTTGTAATATTTTTTCGCGTTTTATAAATTGCCAGCACTGCTAACGACAATAGCACTACATATGCAGATTTCGTGTTACATATTGAATAAGTTGAACGCAAAAAATGCATAAAAAAACTAATATCTACTCAAATTCTGCTTTAAATTCCCTGTGATGGTCAATAAAAAAATTCTGCAAAAAAGTAACGAATGAAATTTTAAACATTTTTATTTTTCTCATTTAACGTCGTCAGATATGCATCCATACTTCTTTTATTAAACTAAACTTTACCGTTTGCCTGTTTTGTTTTTCATCTCAAAATTTTTTTGAATTGTTAAGAGTGCTTTCGCTCAGATTCTCTGATTGCCAGTACTTACCAAAGAGTATGCTTTTTTGATAAATATTTGAGAAAAAAGAGATCTTCAATGTGGATTTTGTTGTTGTCCAACCTATGATTGCGTTTAAAGCTCTGTATTGAAAAGCACTTAAAAAAATAGTGCAATATTAAGTTTAAAATTTAAATTATTCTGACTTTGCTTAATTAAATTACATTGTAATTTCAGAAGAGTGGTGGGAAAATAACTTTTTTTTCACTCATATTACTTTTTGTATGATTTGATTTCAAAAAAATTTAGACAAACATAAATTACGTAAATTGGTATATTTAAGATTTTAATTTGAATAATATATTGAAATTTTCATGGAAGAATTAAAGGCGATTTGGAATAATAACTTTGTTTTTTAAGTAAAACTAATACGCCCTTATTTTATTTTTTTTATACCCTATACCACTATGTGGTTTGGGTATAATGACTTTGTGCTGCTGTTTGTAACAACCAAAAATATTTGACCTACACCCATCTTTAATTATACCGATCGAATCAGAATTACTATCTGATTCGATTTAACGATGTCCGTCCGTCCGTCCGTCCGTCCGTCTGTGTGTCCATGTAAAGCTTATAATCAAACTGCAGGTCGCAAATATGAATATATTTTACTGAAATTTGGTATATAAGCTTTTATCGGCCATGGGATGATCGCTATTGAAATTGGTGAGAATCGGTCCATGTTCAGACCTAGCCCCCATACAAATGACCCCTATGAAATCAACATATATTGCCATAAGATCCAAATTATCATACAAATCTTAGTCAAATTGGGTTTGTATGTACATATTACATCTATTAATTAGTAGTCCAAAAATGATCCCTATTGGACAACTCTTAGTCATAGGCCCCATATAGAGCTGCTTCCCGATCTTCACTTAAATCTATCAAAAAACAAAAATATTGCACTGATTCTTCTCAAATTTTGTTTGTATATATTTTTGCAAAATACAAGAGACTTTACCAAACATGGTCAGGATCGGTCCATTTTTGGGCCTAGTCCCCATATAGATATAGCATCCGATATGAACTTTTTCATCTCTGCAGCCGAAAAAATTAATAAAAATCCCACTCATATTTGGTTTATGCTTATTTTCTATATACAGTTAGTTGGGTCTATGAGATAGGGTCTCTAAACGCATGGTATAGGGTATCGTATAGTCGGTCTAGACCGACTATAATTTTCTTACTTGTTACAGTTTACATTTATGATGACATATGAAATATTTTTTTCTCTTTTTTGTAGGTGTATTGGTGTTTGCACTTCCTTAAGGGGTGGTAGGTTTTAAAACCTTTTTTTGCATTCCTCTTTCTGAATGCACAACATGTCGAGAGTGTTGTGTCAAAATTTTAAGTAAATCAGAGCAAAACTTAAGAAGATACAGCGTTTCCAGCGACCGGCCTCATACGGTATATATTATATAAATAATAGTATATAAATTCGAAGTCCGTCAACATCATAGCTCAAAATCTACTTGACCGACTCTTTTGTAATTTTAGACACTATATCTACACATAAATCATCACGTAACCATGAAGGGTTTTATTTAATTCTATTTTCTTTCCCATTTTTTAACTACTAATACCCGAGATTGTATAGCAAAAATCGTTTTTCACTTCAAAATGCTGCCAAAAAAAAAAGTTGAAAAAACTCTTCGTCACTACCACAGGAAACATGTCACCTTTGAAACGCGTTCCGATTTTTTTATTTCACATGATCCGGTAACGAGTTATGATGTTCACCGCAAAACAACAACGCCTCCGGAGATTCGCTGTCACGGACTTATTTATTAAAATTTTTAATTGAAATTTTTTCAAAGATTTTTCAAATATTATGCTATAACGTTTATATGAAATAAATAATCCAACATTATTCATGTCTTCAAAAAAGAATTATGAATATACGACTTTTTTTAACTTTTAAAACCTTACCCCCCTTAAGAAACTTTTAGGAACCTTGCTCTAAAACGTTTTTTTTTTCTATGCTATTCTATTTTTCTACAATAAAATGGAGTTAGTTTATAGCGAACTCGGCGGGACCGGCCAAATTAGTTCCTTATAGACTAAGTTCGTTATAACCGTAGTATTTTTTGATTTGTCCGAAAGGTTTAAAAAGTTTTTTTAGTTGAATAAGTTTATTTATTTTGGGGCATTTTAAAAAGTTATAAAACTTAAATTAAATTGCTAAAAAGATACATATTAATTGTTTGTCTTAATGAGACTAAAATTACCGAGTTTCTATCAAAATAAAATATTTTTTTAAAATCATATAATATGAAAAACTCCTTATGTATAGAAGCAGAAAGTTCAAAGCAAAGGTTGGCTACTGGCAAACTTTTACGAATATATACATAAAAGGACCTTTTACAAAACTTCATTTGAAAATCGAAGTTTTTGTTGTGTATTAAAATTAAATGAAAATAAAATAAAACTAAATTAAATTGATATCAATTTTTTTTTAAATGTATAAAAATACGAAATTCTGAAATGGAAAAAAAAATTTGTTTGTTAATGTCAAAAGTTTGATATAACCACTGTTCGCTATAAGAGAAGCAATTTGTATGAAAAATGTGATTAAAACTCTTGGGACCGAAGAAATTCTTCGCATAAACAAAAATTTATTACAACCAGGTTTCGTTATAAGCGAACTCCATTGTATTTAATTTTCATAATTTTGGGAATCTCCAATCTCCTCACTTTACCCGGCCTCCCATGTTCAAGTCAAATTGATCACACATCCAATAGCAAAAAAGTTGTTAAGCAACTGTCCCATTGAAAAATTGAAAGAGAGAATTGAAACGTATAATTTAGTAAAAAAGAGCAAAAAAGTGTGAGTGCATTACAACCTGAAAGCCAAAAATTTTAGGCCGGGTAATATCTTAAATATATTTACGCTGATCCCTGACTCACTGACTGACTGAGAGACTGATTGATTCTGTAACGCTGACCAAAATGATACGGCTCTAATTCCTAGGATTGATCTCGCCCCAACCGATACCACATTACCTTTCATATTAAAACGCCGCCAGTCTCCAGTAATTCCTGCATACGCAATTACCATAAACATGGCTCAGGGCCAGTCATTTGATTACGTTGGCATTAATTTGGAAACCGCGGTATTTTCACACGGTCAACTGTATGTGGCTCTGTCACGATCAAAAGTTGCAAGCCAAGTTAAGATACGTATTCAATCGAACTCACAGCAAGGAAAACTATTAAATGACCAACGATATTTCACACGAAATATAGTTTTTCAAGAGATTCTAAATTGAAAAACTTTTTTGCCAAATATTTCTTATCTATTTTGATACTTATGTATACAATTTCTACAAACACAATCTTTTTTCAAATGTACATATGTAACAATATAATTTTAAATTTACTACTATATTAAAAGGAATTTAATTTATTATAAATTTTTCGTGTATTTAAATTTAAACTGTTTTATTCATAATTTTTAAACGGGCGCCTAGGCGCCACACAATCAACTAGTTACTTAATAATACCTTAATTGAATTACATAACTTTGTATAACTTTTTAATTTAGTTATATTTTTAATTTAGTGTGTATTTCGAATGAATTAAAATGGAATAAAAATTTACAAAAATTGTTTAAAAACAAACGAGTTTGCATATTGAAATACTTTATTTTAAAAATTCTTAAAACAAATCTATAAGTCAATTAACCCTTCAAAGATCAAACGGCTACTAAAATTTTGCAAACTTTAAGATCTTCGGGCATGCTATGGGCTGACAAATTTTGAAGATCCTAACTTTTTTGTTTCTGACCGCTTGTCCATATAAGGGAAACCACTGTGCGATGATTTGTTAAACAGTTTTCTCCCGATTTTTACCAAGCCTATCTTATTTGAAAGTATTTCGTTTTAGCTGTCCAGTTAAAGCTGCTACTAACACATACATAAACTTATGCAATGCTATGTGTGTGCTATTAAATTTATTAATTGTGTTTGAATTGAAAAATAATTTTGGACATAAACCAATAACGACAATAACCGATATTTAAAAAGTGTTGAATTATAAATTGGCTAAAATTGATTAGCATACTTTTATTGTCTATGTTAAATGAAAAAATAAAATTGTTTAAAATAATAACATAGAGTTGATAATTGCGAATGAAACTCCTTCACTATAATCTACTACAATACATCTTAAATAATACAATTTTGTAAGCCGTGCAACGAGGGTTACAAGAATTTAGTATAATACAGGGTGCACCAATTGTGCTACAATAAGAAATTCAAATAACTTTTTTTATAATGAATCAATTTAATTTTATATAACTAATTGTTTTTGAAGGTGATAGACCGGAAATGACTTCCATGACCAATCTTGCATATGCAATACCTGGTCAGAAAATTATTCATTGCGACCTAAAAGTTTGAAGTTGGGGTTGCCTCAGTTATTGTTTTAATGGACTGCTTCAAGTCAGTCAAATTCCTTGGTTTCATTATGTATATTGCTTGCTTGACATAACCCCATAAAAAAAGTATGGGCCAGGTGATTTTTGGGGCCAGCGGAAAGTGGAGTTTCTGGATATTAATTTGTGTGAGAAATTTCGTTGGAGTTCCACCATAATCGTTCTGGCTTTGTATGCAATTGCTCCATATTGCTGGATGGAACCAAATGCTGTTGAAGCGGATACATCTTCGGCGTAGCTCTGGGTAAACAAAACTCCTCCAATATCTTTAATAATGACAGTCATTGTTAAGGACTGGGGCACTGTGGCCCCACAATGTACTTTGATGAAACTGCGCACCACAAAGCGACTCGCTCTGGGTGCAGTGCCGTCACATGGAGTATATGTGGATTAGATTCACTCCATATACGGCAACTTTGCTTGTTCACATTGCCGTTAAGATCAAAATAGGCCTCTTCAGAAATAAACTAGCAATTTATCAAGCTGTTATCTTCTTCGGCCAATTCAATAATTTTATGGAAAAATTCAAGGCGAATAGGCAAGTTCAGAGGGTTTGCCATGCTTGGATTGGGACTTTGTACGTACCGTTGTATAGACTGCCTGCTAATTCCAATTTGGGCTGATAAGTTTTGCGTCGGGATCTCGATGGTACGGCTTCCGTGTGATGCTTCCAGATTCGGCTAACATTTCTACCAGCCTCATAATGGTCCATCTACTCACAGGAGGGCCGCCATACTCTCGCCTAAATTCTCTTTGGATGGAAATGAAGGACTGCAAAGTATAGTACCGCTGCACTACCCAAATCCTCTTTTCGGTATCCCAAGTATTCTTTTTAATAAATCTAAATAGTAACCTGTCAAAAAAAAAAAAACAAGCCGAATACTCACACAGAAAAAAGTTATTTCTCACATTAATATATGATGAACTTGTTCAAAGTAAAAGGGTCTCACTATTACGGTATTCTAGATATATGATATTTAATATTTACTTTGTATGTGAGGCGCCAAGCCCATTGTTTTGAACTTGCCCATTTTTTTTTTCATATTACTCACATTCATAATAGATGATCTCAGACAAATTTGCACAGCAGTCCTTGTTATAGTATTCGAGATACAGTGTCTCAACTTTATAATGGGACACTTACAAAAGTAAAAAGTTTTTGAACTGTTTTGTTAAACTTGTAAAGTAAAAAAAAAGAAAATTATACAAAAATGGTAATGCTAATGTTATAGGTTTATTAAAAACATAAAGGGGAAATTCATTGATTTATTATTTAAAAAAAAAAAATAACAAAATAACTTAATATATATTGCAATTCCTGGTCAAAGAAATAATGGGACATATGAAAGGGGAAACAAAATAAATAATAAATTAAATTTTATATTTAAAGTTTAATATTTAGTTGGAAGGCCCTTTTGTTGTATTACAGCCTTCAGTCTATTTGGCATTGATTCAACAAGTTTCCGGCAGTATTCAGGAGATATATTTTCCCATTCCTCCTTGAGAGCTATAATTAAATTATTTTTGTTATGAATTTGACGATTCTTTAATTTTTCTTCCAAATGCCTCCACACATGCTCTATCGGATTAAGATCCGGTGACTGTGGTGGGGTTTCAACCACATGTGGGCAATTGTAGAGTAACCAGCTCCTAACATTATATGCCTTGTGCTTTGGGTCATTGTCTTGGTAGAAGTAATAATCGTTCACTAGACCCAACTTTTCCGATGTTTCAGCTAGGTTTGTACGTAAAATGTTTATATAGTACTTGTGGTCCATAATCCCTGCAACAATATGAAGCTTTCCAGGCCCAGCGGCCCATACCATAACTGAACCTAAACCGTGTTTAACTGTAGGTCTTAAATTTTGTTCTGTCAGCTCCGCATTGGGTTTCCTCCAAACATATGACCGTCCGTCGGAACGGAAAACGTTGTATTTACTTTCGTCGGTAAATATTACTTTGCTCCAAAATGAAAAATCTTTGCTTCTATGCTCTTTTGCGAATTGTAGACGTTTAAGCTTATTACGCTTACTTATGAAAGGTTTTTTCCTAGCTACTCGGCCATTGTAGTCGTGCTTTCTTAAAACATTTCTTACGGTTTCTGGATTAGCTTTTTTCCTTAAATGTATTTCGGCTTCTGCAGCAAGTTTAGGAGCGCTTAGGTGAGGATTTCTCTTCACTTGTCGTAGGAGCCAGCGCTCATCAGCTTCCGAAAATATTTTTTTTTGCTTGGTTTTGCTGCGTTTTCAAAATTTTTTGCATCTTTATAACGCTTTATAATGTTAAATACTGTGGATTTAGGTTTATCGACTATTTCTGCAATATTTCGCGCAGTTTTCCCTGTTTTTGAGTGTTGTATTATTAATTTTCTAATTTCTGGTGATGTTTGAGGATTCCGAGGCGCCATATCTTATATTTTTTTAAAATTTACAAAAAAGTAATTTCGACTAAAGTATTTTAAGTCTCGTATATTCTTAACAACAGATATTTGCAAATTGTTCCGTTAGAAAGCGCAAATAAAAATAAAGTTGCCATATGTCCCATTATTACTCTGTGTTGCATTTTCTATGCCATTGTGAATTAGTGTCAATAAATTTATTTATTCACAATAAAGAAGAGTAATATTTTGGTAAAATAATGAGAGGTATATTCGCTACACAAAAAGAAAAAGTACGAATCAAAGTCAAGTACCATAATTATAAAATATCCTAATATTAAATTTTTTGTTTTGTCCCATTATTTCTTTGAGGCAATAACTTTATATGGAAGATGCCACGCACACTTATCCAATAACGTGCACTTTCAGCATGGCCTTTAATATTAATAATATGCGACCTTACAAAAATTTGCAAAAATATCCTTGTCATATTACGCAGTATATATGATATCAAATTTACTTTTTTATGGGAGGTGCCATGCTCACTAAAAATACCAACAAAATTTATAGCCTATAGTTCCTTCCAGATAAACAGTAAGACTCTGTAAAAATTTCAGGAAAATTGGTCTAATAGTTTAGTCTCCTATAAGCTACAAACAAACAAACAGGCATACTTCGCTTTTATGTACAGTTTGTGAAGGAAATCTTTGCACAGTAAAAAAGTTGAAAATGTTATTTTCATTTAAGAATTACAAAAACAAATTCTATATACATATATTCTTTTTTTTACACACATTCCGTTACTGTACTTGTTCAGGACAATAAGATGCCAAAACATTAAAAAGGCCAGAACTTTCGCTTTTTTGTCAAAGAAATCTTTGCACAGTAAAAAAAAGTTCAAAATATTATTTTAATTTAATAATTACAACAACAAATTCTATATACATATATTCGTTTTTTACACACATTCCGTTACTGTAGTTATTCAGGACAATATGATGCCAAAAAAAAGGAACCAACTTTACAACAACAACAAAGAACGATGTTTACCTAATAAGAATGGTGTCAATAAAATATTTGTATAATGAGTGAAGACAACAATAAGTGCGTTCATTTTTTGCGAGTTTGGTGAATTGAGCTTTTTTCATGAATGTTGTGTACAAAATAATTGAGTCGTTTATTTCAAAAATCAGTGAAGCAACAAATTATTGATTTTGAAACTTTTTTTAAAAAGTTTATATTTTTTCCTATAAAAGTTATCCATTTGTGTAACTATTTGATAGACATAAAACTTTTTTTATCTATATTAACACGTATATAAAAGGTAATTTAAAATTTACACTTGACTGGTTTCTGAACCAAACAACCATTACTATTGTAAATGTCGTACGAAATATTCTAATTTTATTAGGGACTTCAGGAATAAAATGAAAAATTAACGTTTTAACATTTTCTTAGATACATATGTTTTTTTTGGAATGACTATTCGTTCTCAGGCACTCGCTCCAACCAAGTGGGGTTTTAGAGCTTGTAAACCTTTTAATTTTTTTTACATTTATTGGGACCTATAATATTCACGAAAAAATCACATTAGGGCCTAGTACTACAGGGTGTAAAGCAAACCATCTTTAATTTTTTACACACCTTTCCTGAAGGATATGCTATCTCTGTAGGTACAGCCGGAGGAGAATGGGGTTTTAGCATAATGAATGTTGATGGTCCAAGTCCATCTATATATATTGTTTCACAACTACTTTTCCTGGCAAGTTCTTGTTATAACAAACTATTTGTAAGTTTAAATCTTAAAAGTCAGCCTCATGTCCTTTGAGTAGGCACTACCAGAGGTTTCATCAGAATTTGTAATTTTTTTGTACGAGCGAGGTCATCGTTGCTCTTTATAAGATTTAACATCTTGAGATGTCACATTGTGTATATTGAAACGACCTGTTTTACTGGTATTCAGAGCAGAAACTAGTTAAGCGCTGTCACTGGATTTCTTTCTGCACTAAACAAAGATTTCCCGACTTTGCTTCACCATTACATGGGGGCAAAACTTTTACTGTTTTTGCATTAAACGATGCATTTACCTTTAAATAACAGTAATCGCCCAATAAATGAATTTCTGATTTTTTGTTGCTTGACTGGTTTTTGAAACAAACGATTCAATAAAATAAAAAAAATGCCAGGAAAAAGAGTCTGACAAAATATTATTCAAGTGCTGTATATCAATTATTATAAAAGCAAATCAAGCAGGTAAATCACTATTTTGTTCTCCCTTAAAATATGGACTGTGTACAACATCATATCCTGTGCTAAAAAACAAGGGATACTTGAATTAAAAGGGTCACCAGATATACCAAAGAAAGTGAAGCGGCATGTTGACAGCAAAATAATTAAAACTATTTACGATAATCCCAATGCAGCAGAGGAGTATTAGCTCTTCGAGTGACTAATGGTTATAGGCTTAGTGTTTTACATGAAACCATCCGAAATGTAATATGTACAAAAAACTTAAATATTCCTTACGATTGCACATTAGGTTGAATGACCCCTTTTCCCTTGCGAAACTCAAATTTCGAAAAGTCAATTTTTATTATTTTTTTTTAAATGCCATCATGTGAGAATACTTCAAAATAATAGAAACGTCACTTTGCTTTTGTAAAATGCAACCCAGCGTTTGACAGCATCCAAGGAAATTCAAACTTTTTACACGTGTTTAGAAAGCTGTGTGCGCAGCCATTTTTCATTGTTTGTTTACAAGGAATGCCGACTTCTTTTCATAACCTTAAATTTTTATTTTTTTTTTAATTGAAGCTTTGACTTCATGTAAGGCTCAGTTCGGCTAACCAAATGTGAACAAAAATGAATAAATTAGAATGTAGTTAGTATAATTAAGCTTACTTGAAGCCGCCGTTTTTAGCCGTTTTTAGCCGTTTTTAAGGAATAGCGTTTTTTTCAGATTACTTTGCTGTAACGAAGAGTGAATCATTCGACGTTTGGCTACAGCAATGTTCGCAAAACAAGAAAGTTGCTGCAGTTGTGGATTACGTAGTAAATAAAATTGGTCCGCAGAATATTTCCGAAGACCACGTGGATTTATTGCGAGAAAAACGCGCCTTTTTGCAAATCTCTTGCAAGAAAGTATGAAAAAATGCATAACAGTTTGGAAAAAAAGCTGAAACTTTCAGACTAGAAAGCAGCGTTTGGCTAAGCGAAGAATTTAAATTTCAATTTAATAAGCCAGTCGTGGAAGCTGTATCTGTAGCTGTCGGTCGCCCAAAAGTTCCGTTTTGCAACAAAAGTGAGTTTGGGAAATGTAAAGAAGCAGCAGAGCTTTCAAAGTCATCGAATCACGAAACGAATTTATTAGTGCATACAGCAGCAACATCGGCTTGGAAACGAGGGAGTATTGCTATGGCAGCAATTTTAAAAGAAAGCCTGGCAAGCCCAAACAGACCCTCAAAATTAAAAAAAAAATGCAATGAAGACAATAAGACGCCAATTCCACTTATTGTTGGAAAATAATTTCATGAAGGACCAATACAATGCGATTTGCCGCGAAAGTAAATCGAGAAACTGCGACATTAATCCGTACTATAACGCAGTTGCAGCCGCTAAATTGAAATGTCGACCGGCTACCATATTTGTTAGCGAAACCATGGCTAACGTCCCGCTGAAATCGTTGATCGCACATACTTCGAACAGAATTGTTGAAATTCAAAAAGATGTATTTGAATCTGTTATGGCAAAAGAAAAAAGCAATTTTGTTAAATGTGAATTCGTACTAAGTTATGGCTTCGACAGCCGCACTGGAGAGTCCCAATTCAAGCAAACTTTCAATGAGCCACGTACATAAAAAAATAGTGAAACATCGCTTTATGCAACCACGCTTATTCCTTTGAGAATTATGTTGCCATGTGGATTGCCTCTGTAGAATAATTGTAGCCTGTACGATTTTCCCGACCAATAAAACTGGAATACATAAACGAAAGATACTGTTCTCAAGGAATATGAAGATTTAAAAAACCAGATTGACGCTCTTAGTTATAATGCTTGACGGAAAAGGAACTATCGAAATCTCCATTAAATTGTGCTTAACGCTTATTGATGGTAAGGTGTTGAACATATTAACTAGAACTTCTTCAAGTCAAGCTTTTCCTATATGCGGTGCTACACCAAAAGACTTTCTAAGTGTAGGAGATTATACTAGCGCAAAATTTCGGTGAAAGTAGTCAAATTTTCAGTACGGAATAAGTACTTTGCATTGCTGGATTCGATTTCTCGAATTTATTTTGCATTTGGGTTCAAAATATTAGATAAGATCAGATGAAGACCAAAGGTAAGCAGCAAAAAGGAATCAAAAAATTCAGAGCGCTTTATGGAAGGAACTAGGGCCTCGGCTAGACATGCCGAAAACTGGAGGCTTCGGCAGCACAAATGATGGCAACACGGCACGTCGAACTTTCACGAACTACGAAGTTTTTTTTCGAAATTACTGTTTTAATTTGTTTATCAATTCAGTTTCCAGTCGATTCGGATAAATTTGAAGCATTTTGCTTCGGCACAGCTGAACTTGGCTACCAATGACGCCCACCGTACATAAAGTGCTGATTGACTCGAAAGAAATCATCTATAACAGTATGCTTTAATTGGGTTTCCTTGGAGAAAGTGCCTCTGAGTCGCGGCATAAAATTTATAAGGCAGACCGTTTGCATGATGCTCGCAAAATAACCGCGTCAACAATCTTCTTGATATTTTCAACAGAGCTTCTGACACATCAGATCCACTGATTTCAACAATTTATTTAAAAAGACGCGCTCAACAGTAAAAACCGTTGCAACTACCATCTGAAGTTGTCGACCTGATGTGTGTTTTTGAAGCTCCGATAGAAGAATGTAAAGAAGATAAAAGCGACGAGTCGAACATTTTTTCTCCAGCATCCCTTGAGATCCTTGACAATTTTCGTTTGGAAAATGAAATAAACCTCGACGAGTGAGGTCGTAAAAATATGTTAAAACTAACCCAAAAGTCCATGTTTCTAATATCAAGTCTTTTTTGTTATGAATTTTTTTGTGTTCCTCCTTTTTTACCATTACAATTAGCAAAAAAACCAAAAACATAAAATGAAATAAAAATAAATCCAACAAATAAAAAAGTTACAAAAAAGTCCGCACTACCATTGTTAAATTGTTTTTTTTTTTTAATTTTGTTGCGTTATATCTTTTTTGCTGTTTGTTGCTAGTTTAGGTGTAAAAAACGTAATATTTTAATTGCTATTAATTTCGCAAGGAAAAAGTGGTCATTTAATGCGGATTGGCTAGAAAAAACCTGTGCTCTCAGTGAAAGATATTGCGATTTAAGTTTGCTACAGAACACATTTCACTTCCTCCAGAGTGCTGGGATGACGTTATTTTCTCTGTGATGAGTGATGCTGTACTATCATGATGGACGCCAAAAAATTTGGCAAAAACTTCTAGTAGCATTAGAAAATAGAAATATAATGTCTGCAGTAAAGTTTAGAAACACATATCAGTTATGGTATGTGGTTGTATATCAAGCAACAGAGTTGGTCTATCTTGAATAGTCGGTTTTGTTGACCCGGAAAATTCGTACAAGTTCATATACAAATGATAATGATCCGATACATTAATCTCATTTGTGTTGGACCTGGTTATTATATAACTGTACCAAAGTTATTGGTACTCTGGTCTGGAGTCCTGATATAAACCCCATCAAAAATTTGTGGGTCCATCTAAATATAAAAGTCGGTAAAAGGTCGCAAAAAAAAAAATAAAAATTATTTATTAAAGAATAGTAGTAAGAAATACCTGGAGAATATAATATTCCAAAGCATATTCATTCAATGCGCAGTGTTTTGTAATTAGTAATTGATGCACAAGGTGGACACACAAAATATTAGCAACTAAAAACCCATACAACCAACAATAACAAAACAACTCACGCAGGAAAAAATCAACTTATTATTACTCTCATCAAATGAGCATCTCGACAACATGGAGTTATTTTAAACTTTTTTCTCTGCAATATGACAAAGCAAATGAATTTTTTGCTTACGACGATCTTATTGTTTTTCCCTTTTCTACGTAGTACAAGCAGCTGGTGTCTGTTTTGGTGTTGGGCTAATTAGTGATGAATAGCACTGATCACAATTAATCGTTTCAGCAATAAAGCAGGTTACTTGCACTTGTACTATCGTAAGGAAAATTAAGTTCATTTTTATTTTATTTGATGTCATGTATTTTTCGTATCGACTTCTGCGACATACATGGACTCAGATGGAATTTTTTCTCTGTATATGCCCTTATTTGCTTCCATCGGCCGTATGTTTTCGCCTTATGTGAGACCGGGGAAAGTGGGGATGGTGACCCCTCCTTATTCTTCATAGGGTCCTTGTTATGTATATTCGCGACAATGTTGTGTACCAGTATCAGCAACATCTGAACTGTAATGATGCAGAATTTAACTCACTTTGGGTTAAGTTCAAAATCAGACCACACATTTTGCACTTCGGGTTTCTATATAGAAGCCCAAATGCAGAAAGGGAGCACACCTATAATGGCTTCGATGCCATTTCTGAATTTATTTCTAGAATCCTAGCGTGTTGCCCGAATAGTGAAATCGTTGTTGCTGGCGATTTTAATATCCATAACTCTACATTGCTTCACCATTCGAGTCAAACAACTCCCGAAGGCCGTTACGTTGAGCTTTTCGCGACGCATAACAATCTTGCGCAACTAGTGAATCGACCAACGCACATTCCGTGCACTGAAGGGCAACGACAAAATACTCTCGACCTTTTCCTCACTTTACACCCTGATAAGTATGAAGTGAAAATATTTGCACATCTCGGTAATTCGGATCACTGCCACATTTCCGCATCCTTTTCGTACTCTGTACTTCAAAGTATTTCAGCACCAGCTATGATGCGCTTAGTTTTTATTTACGAAAGGGATTTCAACTGGAAGCTTTTTTTCCTGGATAAAAATGTTAATGCTGCTGCGAAAACGGTGGAAAAATAATAGTGCTTGGTATGCGATTATTCATTCCATCAAAGTACATTTCGGCTAAACCAAATCAGAAATTATGGTTTAACCAGACCTGCAGAGATGTCAGATCCAGCGAGGAAGTATTCAGATATTGGCGTGAAAATAAAGATTCCGCCACTGAACTGCAACGCAAAAGGCGGGAACTGAATGTGCCAAAACACTAAGGCGCCAAAAGTCTCTTTACGATCAGCGTCTTCGTGCTAAAATTCTATCTGCTCCTCGCGGTAGTAAGAGCTTTTGGTCATTTGTCAAAAGAATAAAGAATAATACTAGTTCTGCTATACCAACTCTTTTAATGAATGACCAAATATTCACTGAATCGGTTGATAAGGCTAACCTCTTAGCTGAACTTTTTGCAAAAAACTTGTTTTTGCCGTATAGCCATCAACCTCTGCCTAAACTTGAAAGTATATCTTGTACTATGCCTAAAATATTCTTTCGAGCACGTGCAGTTAAAAAGATTCTTTCGGATCTCAACATTAATAAGTCTTCGGGACCGGATGGTATAGCACCACTTGTGCTGAAACAGTGCTCTCGGACGATAGCCAGTCCATTGGCCAACCTTTTCAGCCTTTCGTACCGTGCGGGAGACTTTCCCTCTTGCTGGAAAGTTGCTAATGTCCAAAAAATCCCTAAAAAGGGTGCGGCTAATAACCCTGAAAATTACCGTCCAATTGCAGTCTGCTCTGCGCTCTCGAAGGTGATGGAGATCATGATCAATTTCCATCTTGTGAACAACTTAGAGGCCAATGCACTTCTTAATGATCGACAGTATGGCTTCCGTAGAAATCGTTCCACGGGAGACCTATTAGCTCTACTTTCTGAGCGCTGGTGTCGATCCATTCGTAATTTTGGCGAAAGTAAAGTGATTGCTCTGGATATTTCCAAGGCATTCGATTGTGTGGAACGGTGCATTGATATCAAAGCTTATTGCATTTGGGGTTGGTAATGACTTCTCTCGATATATATCGAGTTTTCTCAGAGACCGAACAATACGTGTTGTTATTGATGGGGTCTCATTTAATGAGTTTCAGCTTAATTCAGGGGTACCCCAATGTTCCGTTCTTTCTCCTTCTCTTTTCATTATATTTTTGAACGACCTTCTTGGTCAAACTTTTAATTCTATTTACTTTTTCGCAGATGATAGCAGCATTTGTCATTCATTTTCCTTTAATTGTGGGCCAAGCCTCTTGGAGGTTGGGGGCAAGAGGCAGACATTGAATGACACACTCAATCAAGACCTGTTAACAATCTCCGAGTAGGGTAAAGCGGATAGAGGTGACTTTAATGCGCTGAAGACTCGATGTTGTATGTTGACCCGTAGGGCCATGGTATCAAAATTGTCATCTGTATATATGGGTGGTATAGGTATTGAGGAATCGGCTACTCTTGATGTTCTTGGCATGAGACTTCAATGTTCGTTGGAACGTTTCGTTCGTTTTCTAAAACGGTGTAAAATTACTTCACTCCTTCTGATCTCCTTGAAATCTATACCACTTACATCCGACGGAAAATGCAATACAACTCCCATATATGGGCAGGAGCTTCAGAGTTTATTTTGGAGCTACTGGACCGTATACAAAGGAGGGCGTTGGCGCCCGAGTGCCCGAGTTTCGGTTCGCTCTAACCGCTTCTCTAGTAGATCACATCCGTTTGTAGTCTATTGGGAGTTTTACGTCAACACGCAACGAAGAAACATCGTTTTTTGTGACCTGTGAATTTTAAATTATTTTAATAATAATAATAATAAAAAAAAAAAAAAAAAAAATCCTAAAACAATATTAAATTGCATTCCATGTGTAATAATATTATTCGTGGTTGCTATCAAACATTTGCTATATGTGTGAAAAAAGAGCAAAAATAAATTACAAATAATTCCTAAAATAAATAAAATTGAAAAATATTTTTTTTCATTTGACATAAAAATAAACGAAGAAAAGTAAAACAATTTTTTTCGTGTTGAAATTGTAAACAAAATTTAAGTTTTTTAAATTTCGACAATGAGTGAAAAAGATGATAAATTTGATAACAGAACTGGCAACCGATTTGAATTATTGAATTCTAATGACTTCAGCGATAATAACTCATCTTCTGAAATGAAAAAGTCCACTGCAAAGTTAGCTGGGCCAAAAAAGCGACGTGCAGCGAAATCACAATCTCCTTCAAATCAATTAGTAAGCATGCAATCGCATATTAATGCTTTGTTGCAAGAGGTTAATAAGTTGAGAGATGAAAAGAAACAAGTAGAAGATAAACTAAATAAAATTCTAAGTCAAGAACAGCAATACGATATATTTTCTGATATAGAAATTCAAGATGTTGAAATTGTTCCTCAAAAAAATCAGCAAACAATTGGAAAACAGTCCGTAGCTGACGACAATATTAATGTAAATTTTCCGGGTTTAAAAAAACCACAAACTTCAATCAACAATGAAATCCCTGTTTCAATCCCTCAGAATTTTCTCAATTCTCAAAAGAAAAGTGTTACCAAGAATTCTGCAAAACTACCACCAATTTTCGTATGCTATAATATAAATACTAAGGACATTAAAAATAATCTTTTTTCTTTATTAAAGCATAATAACTTTTCCTTCAATATTATAAATAGAAATGTTACACATATTAGTACTTGTATTCTTGAAGACTACACAAAAACAAAAACTTTCTTAAATGAGTCAAATATTAATTTTTATACTTTTACTCCACATGAAATGAAGCCTTACAATTTTGTCATTAATAAGTTATCTAATATGTTTGATAAAGAGGAAATTATTGCTTATCTTAATAACTTAAATTTGAACTTTACCATCGTTAACGTTTCTAAATTGCCTAGAAATTGGTTAATACAATTGTCTAGAGATTCTAATATAGAAGAGTTTAAGAGCATTCGTTTTATTTTGCATTGCAAAGTCAGTATCGAACTTTTTAAACCAAGTGGTCCTAAACAATGTAAAAATTGTCAACGTTTTACACACGTTGCAAGTAATTGTAATATGCCTTATAGGTGTGTTAAATGTGGGGAATCTCACGGTCCCAATAATTGTAATCTTCCTCCTAAAGATCAAAATATAAATGAAATAGTTTTAACTGACCCTTCAACTGGTGGCTTAGTCAGACGATTTGGTCTGCCAGTTAAATGCGCAAATTGTAATACTGAGGGACATACTGCCAATGCTAGGATTTGTCCTAAACGTCTGGAAATAATTGAACGTATGCGTAATAATCGTGAAGTTTCTAATGTTTTAAGAAAAGTTAATATTAGTGCGTCTCGTACAAATGCTACATACTCATCTTTGTTTACTAATCCTATTAGCAATATTAATGATAATACTAAAACCAATCGGAATACAAGTTCTCCCAACATTTTTGATACTCTTAACAATGACTGCAGTCGTATTTTTGGGAAAAATTTTTATTCGTGTTTACAAAAAGTAGGTGATTTTTCAAAATTTTATATTCAGTTAAACGATGATGAATCTAGATCTAAAGCACTTTTTAATTTATTAGTTAACCTTAAATTAAATGCATAATTTATTCAAATGCTTGTTTGTCAATATGAATTCTTTAATATCTAAACACAAAAGACACTTTTTCAACTTATTCCTTTTAAAACACAAGCCAGACATTGTTCTTATTGCAGAACATAAGTTGAGCCGTCATCATAATGTATCTTTTAAGGGTTATAATTTCATAAGACAGGATAGGATTGTTGGCATTGGAGGTGGAACTGCTATCTGTCTTAAAGAAAAATACAATTTTAAAAGAATAATGGTTAATACAAACTCAATTGAGCATACTATAGTAAAATTGAGTTTAATAAATGGTACTGACATATTTTTCGTTGCCTGCTATTGCAAGCCGTCTGATACTTTAGATTGTAATGATCTTAACAATATTATTAATGATTTAAATTCTGACAACATTGTGTTTGGTGGTGATTTTAATGCTAAACATACGGATTGGGGTAATTCTTTGGTTAATACAAATGGTCGAAGGTTGTATGATTGGCTCGGAAATAACCCAAATTTTAAGATCATTCCAACAAAATTTCCATCTAGAATAGTTTCATGCCCTTCTTTTATAGACTTTTTTATTACTTCTTCATCTATAGGCATTGACTTTCATCCTGATTTCAATAATACATTAAGAACTTTATATGTTGAATCTGATCATTTTGCAGTTGAACTTTTAATTCTTTTAAACAATGTTAGTTTACGGCAGCCAGTCGAAGTTTTAAATTATAGTAAAATTAATATCAATACTTTCAATAATGTTTTAAACGAAAATTTACTAGGAAACAATTTGCCGGTTAATAGAAATTGCTCTGTTACTGAGATTGACAATAATATTTTAGTTTTAAATGATGCTATTAATTCTGCTACTGAAGCTTCTGTTCCAAGAATAAAAATTCGCAATAAAGGTCAAATAAATTTATCGCCACAAATTTTACAATTTATTAATGAAAAAAAAAATTTACGTAGAACTCTATTTAGATGTGTTGATCATGACAGAAAAAATTTACTTAAGGTGATAATTAGGAATTTAAATAAAATTATTAGAGACTTAATAATACGACACGAGGAAGAGTATTGGCATAACTATTTTAGGAAATTAAAAATGAACAACATGACTTATAAGAAGATTAAGGATCTCTGTGGTCTAAATAAGAAGTGTGCCTTGGCTGATATAGTATCCTCAAATGGTAATTTGATTGCGGATAGTGTTCGTAAAGTAAATACATTGGCTGAACATTTTTTTAGTGTTCATAAGCAAAATCATGATATAGGAATGCAGTCTTTTTCCAATTTCGTTAAAACTGAAATCTCTGTTTTAAAAAATAATTCCCCTATAATTAGTTTTAATGAACTTTTTACTGCAGATGGAAAATCTACATCCAATGGAAATGTAAACTATAAAGATTGTATTGGCAGTGATGAAATAAAGGATGCCATACTTTGTAGAAATAATAAGAAAAGTTCTGGATTTGACGGTGTTTCTAATTTTGTTTTAAAAAAAACTGGTTCACTTTTTTGGAATTTTCTAGCTATTTTGTTTAATCAAGCATATAATTTAGGTTATTTTCCATCAATTTGGAAGTGTGCAAAAATTATTCCTGTTCTCAAACCTAATTCTGATCCAACTTTAGTGAATAGTTATAGACCAATTTCTTTACTATCTAACATTAGCAAAGTTTTCGAGTATATTATTTTGAAGAAGATTAATAACCATATTTTAGATAATCCTGTACTGAAGGACTACCAGTTTGGATTCAGACGGAAGCATTCTACTGTACATGGCTTAACAATGCTATCAGACTTTATTTCTACTAATCTTAATAATAGAAGTGCTTCAATAATTCTTAGTTTAGATTTTGAAAAAGCTTTTGATACTGCCTGGCAGGAGGGAATTGTTTATAAGATGTTTAAAACTTTTAGATTTAATAAAAATGTTTGCAGGTTCATTTTTCATTATTTATCTAGTAGAAATTTTTATGTTAATTTTGATAACTTTAATTCTGATAGTAGAGATGTGTTGGCTGGAGTTCCTCAGGGTTCTCTTTTAGGGCCAATTTTATACAATATTTATTTAGCAGATATCCCTGAACCTTCTGAGGGAGAAAATATTATATCTATAATATATGCGGATGACATTTTAATTGCTGCTTCCAATTCTAAGATTAAACGAGCGAATATATTGATAAATTCTTACACTGTTGAATTAACACAGTATTTTGACAAATGGAAATTAAAACTAAATATCAATAAATGCTTATGTTCAATTATTAAGGGTAAAAAAAAATATTTGTTTCCAAATGCTAGGAAATTTATTCCGAGTATTAAAATTAAAAATGAATTAGTTTCCTATTTTGATAAATTTAAATATTTAGGAGTTTTTTTCCAAGAATCGTTTACTTTTTATAGACATATTGACTATATATTGAAGAAAGCACAAAATGCATTTTTTTCTTATTCTAATTTTCTTAGGCGAAATAAAATGGTCAAGACTAACATAAAATTAAATTGCTATAAACAAATTGTACGTCCTATTTTATCATATGCTTATCCAATTTGGTTCTCAGTTTCGTCTCACCAAATGGAAAGATTAAGAATTTTTGAACGCAAAATTTTAAAAATGTGTTCCGGACTAAAAAATATAAAGCTATATGATGGTTCTATTAAAAAAGTTTCTAATAGAAACATTTATAAAAAATGCAAAATGAAAAGGATTGACAACTTTTTGATCAACTTTGGTCTTAGGTTTTTAGATTGCTGTAATAATATTGAGAATGTTCTTATTTCTAAATATATGGAAAAGATTAATACCTTTACATTTCCACTAGTTGAAAGATATTATTCTCCACTACACTTAAAATTTTTAGATGACAATAACGTAGTTTTTAATAATTCAAAGGCTTTATTATATCACAGAAGATTTAATTCGCTAGATATAAATAACACAGTTTATAATACATCGCAATTTATACCTAATGTTAGTTGATACATTCTATTTAATTTATTATTATTATTATTTATTTTGTATTTTTTTTTTTTTTTTTTTCTTTCCTTAGTTTGTAAGATTTCATTTTTGTACAAAACTAATTATAACAATGATACATTTTTTTTCCCCTTTTTTGATGAATTTTTTCTTAAGTATTTATTTACATAAACATGTTATTAGTTATTAATGTTTAAAATTTTTTCTTTTCTTAACGCATAATAATCCTTGATAAATACGCTTTGTATGTAAGGAATTCTGTTATCTTTTAAGTTTTGTTTATTTTATAGTTAACTAGCTGTTTTTACCCGGTCTTGCCCGGAATAAAAAGGTCTTTGACTTGAAAAATGGTTCACTATGCTTACCAGGCGCTGAGTACTTAGTCCCCAATTAAAAAATTCCCCAATAAAATGAACTTTCTCCCCAAAAATTTGTATGGGCAGTAAATTCATTTTTTATTTCAATTAAAAATTTTTTGATTTTTTAATTTAGAAGTTTTTTATAAGATGCTGCAGCAAAAATGCTTCAAAAATAAGCGGCGAAACTGCTTTAAGTTTTTTTTTCAGTTTATTTATAAACATCAAATATAACGGAATGGTTCGCAAATTAAAGGAATCACAACTTTTAAAAATTGAATTACTTCATTCAATAAGTGATCATCATTGAGCAGAGACGTCAAATTCAAGTTTCAGAAATGAAAGACTAATGCGACGTTTAATATTGTGTCGCAAGGTTTCTTTAAGCAACTGCTTCTAGTATATGTGTGGCCTATTTTGATCAACAGGTAATTATTTCACATACGTAGATAAAATTTATCATACGACATTTCACTAAGCTGTGTTCCGCGAGCGAGTCGCGCACGATTCCGCGCGTTTGACAGCCAGACCCATGCTGCCGTGCAGTTGTTGTCAAATTATTTTAATCGCCAAAATATATTTTTCAGATCATTGCAATATTTTAGCTGAGCTGTGTTCCGCGAGCGCGTCGCGTCCGCGTCCGCGCGCCTCGCGCCGCTTCCTCGCAGCTACTACCCGTGCTGCCGCTTAGTTCTCGTTAACTTATTTTAATTCCTAAAACATATTTTTTAAAGCATTGCGATATTTTAGCTGAGCTGCGTTCCGAGAGCGCGTCACGTCCGAGTCAGCGGTCGCGCGCCTCGCGCCGCTTCCTCGCAGCTACTACCAGTGCTGCCGCTTAGTTCTCGTTAACTTATTTTGATTCCTAAAACATATTTTTTAGAGCATTACGATATTTTAGCTGAGCTGTGTTCCAAGAGCGCATCGCGTCCGCATCCGTCGCGTCCGAGTCCGCGGTCGCGCACCGAGCGCCGCTTCCGCGCGTTTGGCAACCATACCTGTGCTGCCGCGCAGCTGTTACCAACTTATTTTAATTGTCAAAATATATTTTTCAGATCATTCCGATATTCTAGATAAGCTGTATTCCCCGTGTACATAGCTTCCGCGCAACGAAATGATGCTATTGAAAAGAATACTCATTTTAATTGCATTTATTGTAGGACATATATTGAGAGCAGTATGCAAACGTTTACTAAAATAAATATTTAACAAAATTCATTAAATAAAAATATGTAAAAATTTAAGAATGAATTTGGGGAGTAAGTTCAATTTTTATTTCGATTAAAAATGGCGAATTTGTTCATTTCTTGTGGGTACCTTTTTTTTAAGTTCGGGCAATTTGTTCACCGTGTAGTTATTTCCCTGTAAACCAAATTTCAGAGAAATCCGTTGAAAAGTACAAATTTGTATAGGAAAGAAATATACCACACAACAAAATATGAATTTTATATGAAACTTGGGCGTAAAAGTAGGCGTGGTCGGTAAAAATCATATGACGACCTTCCCTGGAATATGTACTCAATTTCGGAGAAAGCCATTGAAAAATTAAAGTTTGTATAGCAATCAAATAAAGAAACAAATAAAAGGATAAAATAAGTTTTATATACATAGAAGTTGGCGCAAAGTAGGCGTGGCCTGTAAGAAGCATATGGTGACCTTCCCTATAGTATAGAGATCGTGTGACCAAATTTTAGACATCCCTTGAAAAATAAAAATTTCTATAGTGCACAAATATACCAAAAAACAGAAAATTAATTTTGTATAAAAAGTGGGCGTAGAAGTAGGCGTGGCCGGCAAGAATCATATGGCGACCTCTCTGGAGTACAGAGATCGTGTGTAGCAAATTTCAGAGAAATCCGTTTAAAAAAAAAATTGTGTAGCGAACACATGTACCAAAAAACAGAATATGAATTGTATACAAAAAGTGGGCGTAACAGTAGGCGTGACCGGTACGAAGAATATGTCGACCTTCCCTGGAGCAGAGAGATCGTGTGTACCCAATTTCAGAGAAATCCGTTGAAAAATAAAAATTTGTATAGCGAACAAATATACTAAAATACAGAAAATGAATTGTATGTAAAAAGTGGGCGTAAAAGTAGGCGTGGTCGATAAAAAGTATATGGTGACCTCAGCTGGAGTACAGGGATCGTGTTTACCGAATTTCAGAGAAATCTGTTAACAAATAAAAATTTCTATAGTGAACAAATATGAATAAAACAGAAACTGCATTTTACATAAAAAGTGGGCGTAAAAGTAGGCGTGGTCAGTAAAAAGTATACGGCGACCTTTCCTGGGGTATAGAGATCGTGTGTACAAAATTTCAGGAAAATCCGTTGAAAAATAAAAATTTGTATAGCGGTCAAACAAACAAACAAACAAACAAACAAACAAACAAACAGAAAATGAATTTTATATATATAGATTTTTATACGAATATTTTTGGGATCAATAAATTGAAAATTAAAAAATTGTAGTCTATTGTCCAGTTGACCGCACAACGCATTACAGAGAGAATTTGTTTGTCAGTCGAACTAGCCGTATGTGGAATAAACTCCCCGCAGAGGTCTTTCCTGACAGTTATAATCTAATAAAATTTAAGTCAAATATCCACAAATACTACTCCCTCTTTCCTCCTTCCCATAACCTATTTTCCCGAAATCAACTCAATGCACTGCATTGTTAGGGGGTATACCCTGAGTGTTGGTTAATAATATAAAAAAAAAGATATGTAAATATATTAAACATTTTATCCATTTAGGCTTAATTATGCAAACATTTATTTGAATGCACAGAAATTGAACTCTCGTCCTTGTTGAATTTCCATTAGAATATTTTTTATTAAAGTTGTACTTTTTTTAAGTTATTATATTTATAAACAGCTAAGATAAAAAAAAAATATATAAAAGTTGGTTATTTGAATTTGAAATCAATGTTTCTTTTGAAGTTTTTCATTTTTCATTTAGGTAACGTTGTAATGAGTAATAAATGTATTTGTGTTCACTGAATGTGTATAATAAAGTTTACTTTGACGCTGTGTTCATTGGAAGTCATTTCATCATCATTCGTCTTGAGTATGTGCAGCACTTCACACGCATCGAATCTGAACTTTTCGCTCAGCAGAATTAAATGATGTCACGAGACTGCTTGATTTTACGAAAGATAAATGGAAGCTCCTTGCATCTCGTTTAAAAGATAGAAATTAGTTAGTAAAAACTTTTAAAACAATGGTCTACCGTTACATGCATAAGCCATATGTTTATTTTTATACAACCAAAGACAATATATGCTTTTGTTACAACATAAGCGGATTTCTTGAAAAGCTTGGCCAAACATGCAAGTGAATGGTGATTATTTGCCGACAGTAGCAATTAAAGTCGTAAAGCAGTTTTGCTACACAATGGAAATAAAAGCCCATCAATACACATCGAACACGCCGTAAATATGGACGAATGAAAGCATGAACAGAAAATTATTTATAGATTTGTAGTTACGAACTAAACAAGAACACAGAATAAACCTGTCAAGCTAAGGGGCAATAAATTGATTGTTTATATTTAAACCAACGCATTGATTTCCTTTAGAAATGCATCTTTGTGTTTAAATACCTAACTTCACTGTCAGTGTTTTGGGTTCCTTTTATTTGTATGCATGTATATGTGTAGCACACTAAATGTATTAATAGACAATACACACACGAATCGAGAGGCATTGAGTCGTCAATAATGTGTGTGTTAATAGAATAGTTTGTTCCATAGGTTGTTTTCTATGGGAAATAATTATTTTTAAGTGTTTTGTTAGGTATATAAGCTAGGGAATATTTTAAATAAAGTCTATAATAAAGAAAGCAGTTCTTATTCTAATTCCTGATTTAATAGCCAATTAAAAGAAAATATAATATAATATATTTAAGACAGGAATTAACGGCACAGTAGGCATTCACAATGGAAAACAAGCTGTCCTAATCAAAAAGGAGAATGTAACTGTACCACCATTAGATATAAAGTTTGGATTAGTAATAAATTTTGTTTAGATACTAGATAACGATAATGAAGTGTGTACTAATTTAAAAACAACATTATCAAATCCCTCTATGGGCGAAAATTTCTGAAGGTGTCCTCAATGGTCCTCAACTCCGAAGCCCTAAATTTGAGATATTATTATCACCCAATGAGGAAGCTGCCTGGAAGTCATTTCGATTGTTTCGAATTTTTTAGGAGGTAACCATTTAAAATCGGAAAGTATATATAATTCTATTGACTATACAAGCTAAGTTGAGATACAAAAATTTATAATTTCACGCATAAATATGTTTCCAAAAATACATTTCTTACATTTGGACTTTTTTCCGTCAATCTTTGGTGAGGTCAGCGACGAACATGGTGAACGTTTTCACCAACAACTTAAGCCCATAGAGCAACGTTATCAGGAATTATGGAACGAAAATATGATGGGAGATTATTTTTTGGTTCCTTATAAGTGAGTCAAGAGCTTTAGCTTTTTGTATACCGTAATACAAAACAAAAGTCAAAATCATTTTTAGATCATTTATTTAAAACGTATTTAATAAAAACAACTAAACTAAATAAAAATTCACAAAATTTGTCAAAACTACTTACATATTTATTCACTTTAGTAAGAATCAAATCAACATTTTCTTATAGATTTTATTTGCAGTGCTTGTTGCTTTATGATTTAGCAATAAAAGATGTCATATTTTGCCATTATCGATTTTTTTTATGATTTAAAATAAAAATTAAAATATTTAAATTTTGCGTCAAAATTTTTTTTTCTTCATTTCATTCTGAATATCTACGAAACTGTTGGGTAAATAAAAAATAATTTGTGCATAACTTGGAGGTAATTTAAAATACATTTGTGCTGATGTTTGTAAACGCAGAAAAAGATTGGTTGGAATTCGGTTACAACTAGAAAAAAAGTAATATGATTTATTATTGTATTTCTTTAATATTTAAAAACTAGGATACTTCTGGCAAAGACCTATCTTGTTGCGGGATTTTCCTATGGCGGTTAGCTTTTTTCTAGCAGGTGACATTAAAAGGTGACAACTTTCCTGCGGTAGTCACGAAGAGTTTTTTTCGATTTATTTTTTTGGCAGCATTTTGAAGTGAAAAACCATTTTTGCTATACAATTTCGGGAATTTATTGTTAAAAAATGAGGAAGAAAATGGAATTAAAAAAAAAATCTGATGATTTATGTGTATAGTGTCTAAAATTTCAAAAGAATCGGTCAAGTAGGTTTTGAGTTATGAAGTTCACGGTCTTCGAACATTTATTTGCGAGAAAATCGGTTTAAAGTTTTTTAAAAACTGATTTATATACTATATACCGTATGAGGCCGGTCGCTGGAAACGCTGTATTTTCTTAAATTTTGCTCTGATTTACTTCAAATTTTGACACAACACTCTCATATATGTAAGTTAAAAAAAGAGAACTACATTTTTTGCAAAGTTGTCTATAAATCCAATAAAAAATAAGAGCGTATTAGTTTTACTTCAAAAAAACTTATTGTTCCAAATTGCCTTTAATTCTTCCATGATAATTTCAATAAATTATTCAAATGAAAATCTTAAATATACGTATTTACGTAGTTTACGTTTGTCAAAATTTTTTGAAAGCAAATTATGCAAAAATTAATATTATATGTGAAAAATAAATTATTTTCCCACATCCTTCTGAAATTACAATGTAATTTAATTATGCAAAGTTAGAACAATTTAAATTTTAAACTTAATATTGCACTATTTTTTCAAGTGCTTTTCAAGACAGAGCTTTAAACGAAAACATACGTAGGACAACAACGAAATCCACATTGAAGATCTCTTTTTTCTCATATATTTATCAAAAAAAGCCTACTCTATGGTACCAGAGAACCGGAGCGAAAGCACTCTTAACAATACAAAACATTTTGGAGATGAAAAACAAAACCGACAAACGGAAAACTTTAGTTTGAGAAAAATGTTTAAAAATTCATTCATTACTTTTTCGACTATTAATTGCCTCTCTTAGGATCTAACCATTTTTTAACCAGTTTATAAATATTCACAGCATTGATAATAATATTTATTTATTTAATTAATTATTATTTATTTATAATAATAATGTGATATATAATAATAATATTTATTATTTTTGAAATGTTAGCAGAATTTTTGGGATATCCTTTACATATGGTATGATTTCAAATTGGTGAAAAATAACTTATTTTTATTCAAATTCATATTATTTTTCTTTGTTAATGTAAAATTTAATGTAATGTATTTATTTTAATTTAAAATATATTAGTTAAAAAAACAAAAATAATAATTTTTGGTTTCTTCATATGAATAAGTAATAGTTATAACAATCAATAATTGAAATTGATAAGTCCATTGTATCAACTAAATTTTACCATTCATACAACAGAATTTATATATAATATCAATTGTCTTTATCATTGTACGGTAATATGTATTATATAAATCAGTAATAACAACAGTATAATTTGATGGTACATGGGACTACCAAAATTCGACTGACAACTAAATCGGTTAAAACAATGAATCCGTTTTCTATGTGTAACTATCAAAAATATTTGACCTAGACCCATATTTTATTATACCGATCGACTCTGAACCACTTTCTGAGTTGATTTAGCGATGTCCGTCTATACGTCCGTCCGTCTGCCGGTGTGGTCATGTAAAAGTATATTCAAATATGAAATACTTTTATAAAATTTGGTATATAAGCTTCTATCGGCCATAGCATAAACGCGCTATTGAAATTGGTGAAAGTCAGTGCATGTTCAGACCTAGTCCCCATACAAATGACCCCCATTAAATTAACTTAAGTTGTCATAATATCCAAATTATAATACAGATTGCGGTCAAATTGAGTTTGTGTGTATTTAATTAATAGTGTAGTGAACAATTCTCAGGCATAGCCCCATATAAAGCTGCTTCCCGATCTTCACTTATACCTATCAATAACAAAAATATTGCACAAATTTTTCTCAAATTTGGTTTGTGTATCTTTTTGCAAAAAAGAAGTGACTTTACCAAATATGGTCCGGATCGCTCTCTTTTTCGATCTAGTCCCCATATAAATATAGCATCCGATATGAAGTTTTCCATATTCGAAGGCAAAAAAATTAATAACAATGCCACTCAAATATGATTTATGCTTATTTTCTAAATCCAATTAGTTGGACCTAAGAGATAGGGTCTCTAAACGCATGGTAGAGCATATCGTATAGTCGGTCTTCATCGACTTTAATTATACCATATACCCCTATGTGGTTTGGGTATAATGACTTTGGGCTGCTGTTTGTAACTACCAAAAACATTTGACCTAGACCCATCTTTTATTATACCGATCGAAACAGAATCACTAGCCGATTCGATTTAACGATGTCCGTCCGTCCGTCCGTCCGTCTGTGTGTCCATGTAAAGCTTGTAATCAAACTGCAGGTCGCAAATATGAATGTATTTCGATGAAATTTGGTATATAAGCTTTTATCGGCCATAGGACGAAAGCTGTTGAAATTTGTGAGAATCGGTCCATGTTCAAACCTAGCCCCCATACAAATGACCCCTATAAATCAACATAAATTGGCTAAGATCCAAATTATTATATGGATCTCAGTCAAATTTGGGTTTGTATATGTTTATTATATACATTACTCACTAGTCCAAAAATAATCCCTACAGGACAATTCTTAGTCATAGGCCCCATAGAGAATTGCTTCCCGATCTTCACTTAAATCTATCAAAAAACAAAAATATTGCACAGATTTTTTCCAAATGTGGTTTGTATACATTTTTTCAAAACATAAGTGACTTTACCAAATATGGTTAGGATCGGTCCATTTTGCGACCTAGTCCTCATATAGATATAGCACCCGATATGAACTGTTTCATATCTGCAGCCAAATAAATTAAAAACAATGCCACTCAAATTTGGTTTATGCTTATTTTCTATATCCAATTAGTTGGACCGAAGATATAGGGTCTCCAACCATTATATATGGTATCGTATAGTCGGTCTAGACCGACTATAATTATCTTACTTGTTTATATTTAGGTTTAGTATTTTTATATAAAGTTGTATTCAACTGTAAAATATTTTGAAATAAAAGTCATTCTGAATATAATCATACTTTGTAATTAATAAAAAAAATACATATGTAAAACGCATTGAAGCTCTCAATAAATAGTAAGTATAAAATATCAGCCCCACTTGTACTATTGAAAACGTTCAAGGGTCAAGAGTTTTGAATAGGCCCCACTTATCAATTCAAAGTTTTTTTATGGGAAATAATCCAATACAGCTTCTCACATGGCTAAGACCCAATGTGTATCATTTTCTCTGGATTACCAAAATATATTACGTTTACGACTCAATTGTACTTATATATACTTCTTATCATTAGACACTAATGGAATTTGCAAAAAGAGTTGTATACACATCTTTTTTTTTAAATTTATTGTTCTTAATAGTTAACATTTGTAAGATATTGTAGTGCAAAATAAGTTATATAAGTATATTTTTCTAAAAATCCTTAAAATTTAAAATAGAGTGGTGAGTGAGAAGTTGAATTAAGCTACTTGAATTAATAAAAGATAAATTTTTTATAATTTCAAATTAATTTTTGCAACATCATTATGTCACATAAGATGAATTTAATTGTTTAAAAAAAAGGCTTAAATTCATTCATACATTAACATTTTGTGTAAAAAGCTGCTTAGTAAGTAATAAGCTTATGTTCATATGTTTGTAAGTGTATAATACACTAGACTTTAATTAAAAGAACTTCTAAAAAAGCTATGAAAAATTATACTCAAACAAAAGTTTCATCTACGTTTGTTTTTGTTGGGATGGTTTTTTCTCAAGGATTAAATATTCTGGTAGTAATTCGTTATGTTTTTTTTTTAAATTTTATCCAATCTTTTATTTAAAATTCCACATGCATAAAATTATGTAAATAAGGCTGAGGACATGTCTGTCTCGTTTAAATTTAAAATACGTAATATCAATTATAGAAACAAGACTTACTCTTACATATGTATACTACGTATTGTAAAAATACGTGATTAGTTAGAAGTGCTTGAAAGCAAACAACTTTTTCCCACACTAAGTTACAACAAGTGCCGATCGAAATTTCTGTTATAAAAATTTTGTAAAATGTAAATAGAATTAAAATTTTCCAAATTAAATGATTTGGAATTTAAATAAATGTTAGTACTTATAGTTTCACATTCATTTCATTTTCAGTCTATATTGCCACATTAAGCAAATTTAATAATAGTTAAAAGATTATAATTAATCTTCTGTAAGACTAATAATGTTATAATTTCTACGAGGTGACAATTCAAACTAATTGTCTAAATAAATGTTTATCTATATATGTATATAAAAGATTTGCGAGGATGATCATCGCCCAGCCCAAACCATTCGACCCAGAAGTTTGAAATTTGTAATGTGGGTTCCTTTCTCGGCGTAAAGATCCACTAAGAACGGATTTTTAAAAATTCGTATATTAACGGCGTAAAAGCGGACAAAAATGGGGAAAATGGTAACAAATGAATCTAGGAATACGAAATTTGGTGTGTAGACTCCATCAGAGAAACAAATACGGGCCCAGGATTATTTTTTTCAAAATTCGGCCATTTAAGTTAAAAAAAACTGACAAAAACGTACAAATTGTACTTACAGCCAGAATTCAGAAAAAAACACACACTGAATAAAAAAACTCGTACATATATGTAAACAAACATAACTTAGACCAACACACACATATTTTTATTTTCATATCAATTATGTTTGTTTTTAAATTTTCTTCGGTGCCCAACACAACCATGACTGTGTTCGTTTTAATATTTCGTTATTTACACGAACATTTTTGTATCACATACTTTTTGTTTCAACCACACATAAAGCACACATTTTTGAGTGTTGCTTTATTTGAAGTTCATGTTCTGGTAAGTGTACTGAAAAAAAACACAGAACATATACAATAAACAGGTTCGAGTTCAGTTATATTTTTAGTCGTGTTGTGGCTCGTGTAGTGAGAAAAAACACAACATGTACAATAAACAGGTTCGAGTTCAGTTATATTTTAAGTCGTGTTTAAAGAAAAAACACAACATGTACAATAAACAGGTTCGAGTTCAGTTATATTTTAAGTCGTGTTTAAAATATAACTGAACTCGAACCTGTTTATTGTACATGTTGTGTTTTTTCTCACTACACGAGCCACAACACGACTAAAAATATAACTGAACTCGAACCTGTTTATTGTACACGTTCTGTGTTTTTTTTCATTACACGTACCAGAACATGAACTTCAAATAAAGCAACACTCAAAAATGTGTGCTTTACGTGTGATTGAAACAAAAAGTATGTGATACAAAAATGTTCGTGTAAATAACGAAATATTAAAACGAACACAGTCATGGTGGTGTTGGGCACCGTAGAAAATTTAGAAACGCACATAATTGATATGAAAATAAAGATATGTGTTGGCTGCTTTTGAACAGAACATTGTGTGTTTCGTGTGTGTATTTTCTGAACCTTGCTTACAGCATTTTCTTAACATACTATATAACTAATCTATATATATGAATTTTGGTATACAGATTCCACCGAATATTTGAGAGACTACTTATTTAAAAATTAACTGAAAAATTAAATGGAAAATTAAAAATTAAAAACGAAATATGAAAAATGGAAAGTGGAATACAGAAAATGAAAAATGGAAAATGAAAAATGAAAATATAAAAATGAAAAATGAAAAATGAAAAATGGAAAATGAAAAATGGAAAACGGAAAATGAAAAATTAAAAATGGAAAATGGAAAATGAAATATGAAAAGTGGAAAATGGAATATTAAAAATGAGAAATTAAAAATGTAAAACTAAAAATGAAAACGAAAGATGAAAACTGAAAAGCGAAAAATGGGAAATGATAAAAAAAATGATAATTGAAAATGAAAAAGGTGGAGGGTCTCAAAGATTCGGCCCTGCCGAATTTTACACTACTACTTGTTATTTTTATTTTTAGTTTTATTTATTTTAGTACTAATATTTCTTGTCATTATTTATATTTTTTTTTTAAAATTATTTTATATTTTTATATTTGCAATTTATTATTTTTCGAAATCAATTGTGCAAGTTTCTATGTCAATTCAATGTAAATCTCATACTTAAATTATAAGAATATAAATCTTATTGTATGGAAAATCAAATAATTAAATAAACAAATAAATCAATCAATAAATAAATAAAAATAAATACATTAAATCAAATCAAATGCGCAATAACCGTTACCTCCATCGTGAGCGTGAGCACCTTGCACGATACTTGAGGCATAATCAGACGTTTTATGAGTAAGGCTATTTTGCAATTTTAACCTACTGGCACGACAGCTTTTCGCAAAATACGGTGAGGAATCCATTATTTTTTAATAAACAGACGGTATGTGACTATTTTTTTTTTAATTGTGTAACAATCGTAAAAATGAGAAGTTCATGGGATCTCAGATCACCGGCATGTTAAATTCATATGTATACTATATATGCATTTCATGTTTGCTGTAGCGTATACATAATATCAATATTAATAATAAAAACACTCATACGCTGAATTGTGAATCAAGATTATAAATAATTATTCATTATAATTATGAATAATTTTCATTCTCAGTAACAAATGTATACAATTTCTTACTTCAATAAGAAATTCCTAAAAATTTTCTCAGAGTTCAGTTTAATTTAACCTGCAGCACTTTGTTGTAAGGGTATAATAAGTTTGTGCTAATGTTTGTAACTTCATAAAAACACAAACTTGAGCCACCTTTCAAAAATTTTTTTTTTTTTTTTTTTGAAAATCTAATCACTGTCAGTGGTAAAGTTATCATGTTCATACTAATACAAAAGCGAAAAGTTCTTAATCAAACTCACGCATATGAAAATATGCTCTAGCGATAAAGGCTTTCGAGAACAACGGCAAAATAAAAGTCTAACAATGATGACTACAACAAAACCAATAAACAAGAAAAAAAAAAAAAAAGAATCATCAGCACCACTTACATAAGCCCTTTACATATGGCTAATTCCAGTTATTGTTAATGTAGGGTTTTTGGTACTGGAAATTGGAAACCATTTTGCCTAATGTATTGCCTTCAATATTATATAATTATTATATTTAAACTGCGATTGAAAAATTTAGTCTTTAAATAAAATGTTAAAGTTAAATTTTCAGCAATCAGATTTTCTAAATCGCAATTGATAGGCTGATCCTTCATATAACAGCATGCCACATTCAATCATATTTACATTTTTTAGCTGAACGTTTATCTTATTTACTACTTTTTTAATTCTTTTTTTTTTGCTACTCTTCCCTCTTTTTTTTTTTGTTTTACATTATATTATTATTTTTAATTATTATTTTGCTTATTTTTATTTTTATTTATTATTTTTTTATATTTGTATTTTTATGTTTAATCTCGTATTAATATTCTTGGCATTAATTTGCTAATTTTTTTTTTAAATTAATTATCATTTTTATATTTACATATATTATTTTTGAAAATCAATTTGTTCAAGTTCCTATTTCAATTCAATGCAAAACTCCTCTACTTATCGTTTGTCCTTTAGTCGGCAATGAACAATTATAACGTTTTTATTGATTTACAATGGCAAAGTAAAATATTTGTACTGAAAATGAATTTAAATTAGTTGAATGTAAATTAGTTAAAATTGTTCTAAATAATAAATTTTTACTAACACTTTACAATGAATATAAAAGTATGGCAGTTGAATTTAGAATTCAGTTTAGGAAAATATATTAGCAAGAAACAAATTGAAATTTCGAAAACATAGCGTGAAATATATAAATTAATTATTCTGCAGCCTATGTCGTAAAGGCAGTCAAATTACGAGCAGTTCTGATTATTTCAATACAAACTTATGACACGCACATGACTTGTAGCTTAACCTGTAATGACAATCACTACATGTAAAGAGCTTTAGAATGCGAAATTAAAAGTGAAAACCCATTATTTTAATTCGGGTGATTTTATTGGTGGAATGTACTTACCCGCACATAATTATGTGGAAGGAACTAGTGACTTTATCGAATACAAGATGGGACATAATTTAGTCGACTTTTTTTAGGAACAAATAATGGAAATAAAACCTTATCATATATTATTTATCTAAAAGGGTAAATAGTTGTCATTACTAGGATAAGAATTCTTGCTTCGAAATTATGCAAATGTTGGGGAATTGAGATTACTACGAGTAATCTTATGGTCTTGTTAGATAAATCAGGTCATGCTTAGTATGACTAGTTAGTCTGGCAGATCCAGCGTTAAATATTCCTTTTTAATGTGTTGTACTGATAAATCAATTTGAACACCAATGTCACGTATACGAAAGGTTCGTTTGCTGGTTGTATATATATGGATGTGTATTAGTGTGAGTATGTGTGTGTGCTTGAATATTTTAAGACTCATCTGTCAAGCAACATAAATGAATCACAATATGTTTGTATATTTAAACTCACATGGCCTGTTCTTCTCTATGTTGTTGTTTGTTATTGTATTTTGCATTAAATATAAATATGGTTGTTGCTTTTTTATTTATTTATAGTTATTTGATCAGTTGAGTTGTGGCTTTAGGCATAACATTTTTTCATGTCTTTGTTTTTTTTTTGTTTTGCTCTTTTGTTTATTTTTCATTGCAAACAATTTGATGATATGTACATTTTTTTTTCTATAGTTCAAGCTTTTTTCTCCTCTTTAAATTAATATTGTTAGTTTGTTGTTTGTTGTTGTTGCTGTTTTTGATTTTAGTTTTGTAACATGCACCATAGTATGTCAAAAATGTTTGTATAAGTTCGTCATAAGAGATATATGTAGTATTATGTATACTATGCATATATTTTGGATTCCTAAAAAAATCTTGATCGGTGTAATCACGTCCTTCCTATCTGTTAGCCCTATCTAGCACAATCATTTTATTAGTTAGTACAGTCAATTTGAGTATTAGCTACTGGTAAATGCAATAATCTCCGTTTATCTTAAGTTTTTGGTGCATATTGAAGCTCTAACAAGGAAGGTCTACCGCTTCGACCTCTCAGAATGAACTGCAAATAAATTATGTGATAGAAGAAATTAAACTAGGAGACCGGCATATTTTTTAGCGGTATATTCACACATTTAAGTAGGTCAAATGGGATAAAAAAAATTCTGTTCCAAAGAAAACATTTTCAAACATATTGTGGGGGTTTATTTTCCGCTATTAAATTTGTTTCTTATTCCATTAGATATAAACATCTAATAGTGTGTTATAAGGGTATGTATACTATTTTTGATATCAAAATCGCATATATAAATTTTATTATAAGCTTTTCCAATATTCATAGTAGTTAAGTTTTTCAGAGTTTTTTGTACATAAATGTAACATAGCAACTCGAATTGCAACTCATAAGCAAAACTGAGTCATGCATGTATTTAGAAAAAATGGGGCAAAAAAGGTAGCTTTTATATAAAATACTAATATTTTCAGTAACGGAATATGTATTTTTAGAAATATTTCAAATAATATTAAGCTTTTAATACAAATAATTAACATTAATTAACAGGTTAATAACTAGCGTTAAAAATTTATTATAAGAAGCAAAAAATTCGGCATTTAGTGTCTTTTCTTGGTATATTAATATAATCTACGATTCTGATGGGTCATATATCATTTTAGGCAAACCATTTTGGATGCCCTTCGCTACATCCATCGTAACAAAATAAAAACCTAGGAATACATTTTGTAGAAAATAATTTATTTGCGATTTTTATTTTGCCGATTTTTGTTTTTGCGATATTAAATTTTGGCGATTTTTGACTTTGGCGATTGTTGTTTTTTGCGTTTTTTAGTTTGGAGATTTTTGCATTTTGGGAGTTTTGATTTTAGGCGTTTTTTGATTTTGGCGATTTTTGTTATTCGCGATTTTTGGTTTTTGGCGATTTTAGATTCTTCGCGTTTTGTTTTTTGCGATTTTGGTTATTCGCGATCTTCGGTTTTCGCAATTTTTGATTTAGGCAATTTTTAATTTTTGCGATTTATTATTCGCGCTTTTCGGTTTTTGGTGATTTTTGACTTTGGCAATTTTTGTTTTTCGCTATTGGTGATTTTAGATTTCGGAGATTTTTGATTTTAGCGATTTTTATTTCTTGTGATTTTTGTTGTTCTCGATTTTCGGTTCAGGCAATTTTTGTTCTTTACGTTTTTTTGGCTTTTTAGCGATTTCTGATTTTGGCGATTTTTGATTTTGGCGATTTTTGATTTGTGCGATTTTTGGTTATTCTCGATTTTCGGTTTTGGCGATTCCGCCCATATATTCTGCTACTGCTCACATCTATAATAAATGTGCTTATCAAAAGTTTCAAGACTGTCATGTTCAAATTTTGTTTGTATACGAGGTGCCACGCCCATTGGTCCGATCCCGCCCATTTATTGGGCAACTACTCATATTAATAACTTATGAACTCAGGCAAAGTCGCAAAGATTTAATTATTATAGTACTGGACATCAAATATTTACTTTTTATGGGGGTGCCACGCCCACTGATCTGATCCTGACCCTTTCCGAGTACTAAACTCTACAAATTAGTTTAATTTTTACATGTGCATAGCTTGCTATCGTAGTTCTCCAGATATTATATGTTAAAATTAGAAAATTAGATGTTAAAAATTCACCTTATATGGGATGTGCCACGCCCACTTGAATAATCTAAAAAATATAGCCTATTTATCCTTCCGGATAGGCAGTTACCTGCTGCATAAATTTCAAGACGATCGGTCCAGTGTTGTAATCTCCTATAAACCACAACATACAAAACTCCATTACTTGCAGATATGAAAAGTTTATATCGGTCCCGAAAAGTGGACCGATCGTGATCATATTCTGTTACTTATATTTTCCAGAAAAATATACAAATTTGAGAAAAGTATGTGCACCATTTTTTTTATAGATTTAAGTGAAGATCGGGAAGCAGCTTTAAATAGGGGCTATGATTAAGAATTGTCCTACGGTGTCTTCTTTTATTTTTATTTATTTAATGGCTACAATAAACGCACACAAATCAAATCTGACCGAGATCTATATGCCAATTCGCATCTTATTGCTATTTAAGTCGAACCCGTAGGGGTTATGTGTGTGAGGATTAGGTCTGAATATGCACCGACCACTTAGTGGTATAGATTATAATGACAGAGTGTATTTAGAATATGCAGAGAGTCAGAGTGAAAATGGCCCAGCCTTGAATAATATGTATATTTTGTAATATTTTTTTCTTAAAAAAAATTATTTTTTTATTGTTTATCTGAAAAAAGTATCTCTCACTAATTCTTACAAATAACATTAATTTAAAATATATAGCAAGAAGGTATATCAAAAGTGTACTCACATTCTATATGGCTCAGTAAATTTTCAACTAAAAATTCAGTTTGTCAGTTTGTTAGGTACTTTAATGGTGAATCCAACCTTTCAATTTGTTGGGAATGAATTCTACTTATATTTTGTGTAATCTGTTTTGTTTAACTGTATTAATATTTTTACTTCGTCAATTTATGTTTCATGAATTCTTCATGAATTATATTTAAATAAAATTAAATTTTAAATTTTATATTTAAAGAAAAGTTATCTGATTCATGGTAGAGGTGTCATGGTAGAGGTGGAAATTGTCCTTTATACCGAGTTTTTAAAGCCTTGTCCAAGATTTCCTCCACAAAATAAAAATTTATTACCAGCACACAGATATGTGCCTCGGAATAGCACGTAGCTAACACAATAGTTTAGTTTGTGGTGAAAGTGCGTGATATAAGTCTTCGTTTGCTTTCCTCACATATTCGATCAATCAAGCTATCTTATATATATTTACGCTGATCCCTTACTCACTGACTGACTGACTGATTCTGTAACGCTGAAATAATACACACATAGCACTCCCTACAAAGCTAGGTGAAATACACAAAAGTTTTTGTTTTGTATTAAAATTAAATGAAAATAAAATTAAATTAAATTAAATTGAAATTAATTTTTTTTAGATATATAAAATATACGAAAATTCTGAAATGGAAAAAAAATTTGTTTGTTAAATCAAAAGTTTGATATAACCACTGTTCGCTATAAGAGAAGCAATTTGTATGAAAAATGTGATTAAAACTCTTGGGACCGAAGAAATTCTTCGCTATGAACAAAAATTTATTACAACCAGGGTTCGTTATAAGCGAACTCCTTTGTATTAAATTTTAATAATTTTGGGAATCTCCAATCTTCTCACTTTACCCGGCCTTCCCATGTTCAAGTCAAATTGATCACACATCCAATAGTCAAAAAATTGTAAAGCAACTGTCCCACTGAAAACTTGAAAGAGAGAATTGAAACGTATGATTGTTTAGTAAAAAATAGTAAAAAAGTATGAGTGCATTACAACCTGAAAGCCAAAAATTTAAAGTGTGAAGACCAGGTACTATCTTAAATATATTTACGCTGATCCCTGACTCACTGACTAACTGACTGACTGACTGAGAGACTGACTGACTGAGAGACTGACTGATTCTGTAACGCCGACCAAAATGATACGGTTCTAATTCCTAGGATTGATCTCACCCCAACCGACACCACATTAATTCCTGCATACGCAATTACCATAAACAAGGCTCAAGGCCAGTCAAGTAAATACTAATGATACCTCAATTAATAATGTTCTTGAACAGTTAAATAATTCAATGCAGAATCTAGCAAATCAAATCATAAATTTAAATAAAAATTTACAATTACAAACGTCTGGGATAGACACTCTTTTTTCAATGCTTGAATCTTAATTTTAACTTACTACAATGGCTGAAACAATCGAAAAAAATTAAGTATTATCCACATAAATGTTAATTCATTAATAAAAATAGACAGAAGATATGACTTGAATGTATTTATAAAAAATCACAAACCAGATATAGTATTACTTAATGAAACTAAACTTAATCCTAAACACAAATTATATTTTGAAAATTATATTTTTTTACGTAAAGATAGAAAGAATGCCAAAAGAGGCGGAGGGACAGGAATCTTGATTAAAAATGATATAAAATTTTACAGTATTACTAATACTAACATAAACAAATTTGAATATTTAGAAACATGTATTATAAAAATTCCTTTATTGACAAATAAAATGTTATTTGTAATATCCGCCTATTTCCCTTCTGGAAAAAACTATAACAACTTTAGATCAGAATTTCTTCAACTTTTTCAGTCTTTAAAATTGGACAATTTAAACCACTTTTATATTTTAGCGGGAGATTTAAATTGTAAACATGTTGATTGGGGTAACGACACATCAAATCCACTGGGAAATTATTTGAAAGATTGGTTATTATGTAATGATATTGTTTTCAGATGTAACTTGTATGCTTCTAACTCCCCTTCTTGTCCCCGTTGCGGCTCATATTTAGATTTATGTATAACAGATTCACGTTTAAATATTCATAGGACAAATTATTCTGTTAACTGCCTCGAAACCCTCGATTATGATAGCGATCACAATGCAATCAAAATACAAATTTTAGGGGTGGAAAATGATCACCCACTTATACTCCTCAGAGAATCACAAAATTTAAAATATAACTACGCTAAGGCTAATTGGAAGAAATTTAAATACTCCATTTGTTCTGAATATGGAGAGTTTGAAAAAATTCCGAATGTGAGGAATCTAATGAATTCTGAAATAGATTTTTATCTTCGTAGGCTTGAACAAGTTATTCATAGTTCTATTGAAAAATCGATCCCGAAAATTAAAAATCATGATCCATATAGAAAATTTACTAACTCTACAATAATAAAGCTACAAGCTGAGAAAAGTAAAATAATAACGGCAATTAAGAAACACAACAGACTCGAAAAAATATTAACTGAGTCGGAATATAACTTAGTTAAAACCAAACTAAAACTTATAAGGAAATTGCTAAAAGAAAACTTCATTTTATCAATTAATAAATATTTTCATGATAAACTTGTTAATATTAACCAAAAAAACTCACCCCAAATGTTCAGTGAAATTAAAAAACAATTCAAGACCACACAAACATTAAATATAGATTGTATTAAAATATCAACGGACAATCAAATGTTGATCAGAAATGCAGGAATTGAACCCGAATTATTAAATAAAGACGGTAGTAATGAATTCTATTTGATTGAGGACGACAATGATAAACTGAATGTGATTGGATCCTTCCTAGAATCAGTTCACTCTCACAAAGAGATAAATACTGATAATAATATACATGTCAATGTTAATAATTGTTTCAACAGATTTTTAGTCGATAAAAATCTGTACGAAAGTAATAAAACTACTATAACTGCCTTTACCCCTATAAAAAAAGCTAATGATCTTAATGAGTCACGTGCAGAGGGTTATTTTGTAACTAAAGATACAATATTTTATATTTTTAAAAATTTAAAACGAAAGTTTTCCTGTGGCATTGATAACGTTCCCAATATTGTATTAAAAAACATTCCTGAGCAAATCATTCTCGAGTATTGTACACTTTTCAATAATTTACTTAATAACTCTTATTTTCCTCATGCATGGAAAACTGCAAAAGTAATCGTCATAGCAAAGAAGGATAAGGATAATACTAATCCAAAAAATTTACGCCCAATCAGCTTACTACCAAATATAAGTAAAGTTTTTGAAGCCTGCATTAACAACAACATAATAAAAACATGTAAGGAGATAAATTTGATAAATGATAACCAATTCGGTTTCAAACATAAACATTCCACCATTCATGCGATACATCTATTAGTTTCAGACATACAATGGAATTTGAACAAGGCCTTAGTTACAGGGGCTTGTTTGATAGATCTAGAGAAAGCTTTCGATAATATCTGGATTCCGGGTTTAGTCTTCAAATTGTTAAACTATGGATTTCCAATGCATTTATTAATACTGATATATAATATGTTAAGTAATAAATGTTTCCAAGTTTGCAATGGAAAATCAACAAGTTCAAGGAAATTTATTATTGTTAATGGATTACAAGAGGGCACGGTAAATGCACCATTCCTTTTCAATATTTTCATACATGACCTTTTGAGCAAGATCCAGAATGTCATCGGGTTTGCTGATTATCTAATAATTTATCACTCTGATAATAAGTTACAAAAAATTAACGATAAATTACAAAGATATTTTTATATTATAGAGAAATATACAATAAATTGGCATATGAAAATCAATTTGAACAAATGCGAAACAATACTTTTTCGCCCTCCCGTTGGAAAATGTACTAATGATATAAGACGTAATTGGAAGTCTTTTAGCATAAAATCTGCTAATAATTTTGTTATTCCAAATAAACAAATCGTAAAATACTTGGGTATCAATCTTGATAAATTCCTATACTTTAATGATCATATTAATATTCAGCTAAAGAAAGCCAGAAATGCTTACTTTTTGTACAAAAGACTATTTTTATCGCGGTATTTAAAACCTAGAGTTAAATTAATTATGTATCAGTCCTTAATTAGACCCATTTTAACATACGGTTGCCAAATTTGGTATAACATATCCCCATCTTACAGGAGAGATTAAGGTTGTTTGAGAGAAAGTGTTTGAGGAGTTGTACTTCTCTTTATAGATCTGCTAATAGCGACTACAAGAAATATATTTCTAATAAAATTTTATATAGTGCGGCCAAGGTTGGTCGAATTGATAATTTTATAATTCATTTGATAAGAGATCACATTGTGAAATGTACAGAGTATTGGGAAAATAATTTAATTATGGCACCATACTACGTAGATGAGGGATACATATGTAAATCGTTACAACAAGGATACGCTCCACCGGAAGCTTTCCTTTACCTAGATAAATATGGATATATCCAGGATGAAACGGGCATACCTATAATATACCACATTTATAGAAGGGCCAATATTAAAGCTATTTTAAGCAATCAGTTAACTTCTGAAAATAGTAGATTTGATACAAGTGTTTATTCCGAAGATAAACATATGATACCAAATATTAATACTAAAAAATATTGGTGGCTATCGAATTAGCTCCAATCAGCTTATTGTTGTTTTTTTTTATCTCTTGACCAATTCTTTTCCATTCTAAATATAAAAGTAAGGTTTTTTCCAATTTTTACTTACATAACATTCATAATTATCACATACATGTAAATATCACAATTAAGATTATTAAAAATATATTTAGTTTTATAAATATTATACTTGAGAACTCGCATAAGGGTCTTTGTATTGTACATTATTTTCAAACTATTTGTTTATTTATAGTTAATAAGATAAATTTGTAAATAAAATAAACTTAAATAAAAAAAAAAACTAAAAAAAAAAAAAAAAAAAGGCCAGTCATTTGATTACGTTGGCATTAATTTGAAGACCGCGGTATTTTCACACGGCCAACTGTATGTGGCTTTGTCACGATCAAAAGTTGCAAGCCAAGTTAAGATACGTATTCAATCGAACCCACAGCAAGGAAAACTATTAAATGACAAACGATATTTCACACAAAATATAGTTTTTCAAGAGATTCTGAATTGAAAAACTTTTTTGCCAAATATTTCTTATCTATTTCGATACTTATGTATATAATTTCTACAGACACAAACTTTTTTCATATGTACATATGTTACAATATAATTTTCAATTTACTACTATATTAAAAGAAATATAATTTATTATAAATTTTTCGTGTAAACTGTTTTATTCATAATTTTTTAACGGTCGCCTAGGCGCCACACAATTAACTAGTAGAATATTAATATAGATTTTTTTATTTCAATGCTTGCTGATGCTGATATACAATGTTTTTTGTTTTTTCATTCGGTAAAACAATTATCAAATTTTTCGGCGTTCCTACCCTGGAGCAAGGTACATGTAGCTGCCCATGAGAAGAAGATGGATTATCCATATTAGATCTGGCAACACTTAACTATTGGCCTTGAACTTAGAATATCATTTGTCAATTTTTCTTTTTAGCGATTTTTGATTTTGTTAATTTTTGATTTTGAAGATTTTTGTTTTTGGGCGATTTTTATTTTTCGCGATTTTTGGGTTTGGCGATTTTTGATTTTGGCGTACATTTTCCACGACAAATCACATTGATAACTAATGAACTTTTCAAAAGACTGTCGCTTTCGTAATGCTTCACATTTTTTACATAGGAGGTGCCACACCCACTAATCCCATCCCGCCCAATTTTTATTGGACTATTCACATTAATATCTGATGGGCTCATGCAAAATGTCGAGTCTTTCCCTTTTATAGTATACCAGTTATATGATATTAGATATCTACTTTGCATGGGCGGTGCTACGCCCACTGCTCCGATAACGCCCATTTTTTTGTTCGACTAATCACACAAAGAACCTATGGGCTCACGCAAAGCCACAAAGCTCACTCTTTTACAGTACTCCAGAAATATAACATTAAATTTTTACTTTGCATGGGGAGTGCCACGCCCATTGGTGTGAACCGCCAGTTTTTTGTTCGACTACTCATACTAAGATTTGATAGGCTCGTGCAAAATATCAAAGCTTCCTTTTTGAGCACACCAGTTACATATATGATATCATATATTTACTTTGTATGGGCGGTGCCACGCCCACTGCTCCGATCGCGCCCATTTTTTGTCTAACTAATCAAATGAATTACTTATGGGCTCACACAAAGTCCCAAGACTCTCACTATTACAGTACTCCATATATATGGCATTTTATATTTACTTTGTATGGCAGGTGCCACGCCTATTGGCCCATTTTTTGTCCGACTACTCACATTAATAATAGGTGACATCAGACAAATTTGAAAAGCTCACTCTATCTTAGTACTCGAGATATATAATATATAATTATTACTTGTATGGGAGGTACCACGCCCACTTCTCCGATCCGGCCCATTTCCGGCGCGGATACTAATAATAACAATAGGTGACCTCACACAAATTTGCAAAGCTCTCCCTGTCATGGTACTCAATATATGTATATGATATTAAAAACTTACTTTGTATGGGAGGTGCCACGCCTACTAAAAATATTAAAAAAAATTATAGCCTGTGGCACTTCCAATATTCGCAGTAAGATCCTGTGAAAATTTCAGGAAGATCAGATGGGTAGTTACGGAGATTACCTCCTACAAACAAACAAACAAACACACATTTCCTCTTTATTATCTTAAATATATTTACGCTGATCCCTCACTCACTGACTGACTGACTGATTCCGTAACGCTGAAATAATACACACACATAGCACTCCCTACAAAGCTATGCGAAATACACAAACAAAATTTAATCCCTCTCATTTTATACAAACCCACACACAATTTTCTCTCTTCTTTGTTGCCGACCAGTGCTGCTAATAAAATCTTCTGAAAATCGACAATTTTGGAAATTTAATCGCCAAAATCGTCATTTTTAAAACAAGAAATTGTCAAGAAAATTTTACCGCTTATAAAACTCGAAAAAATACCACAAAAGGAACCAATAAAATTTATTTATATCATTCATATTACAAATATTATTGCAGCATTGATTATTTCTATATATATAAATGTATTAGTGATGAAATTTCAACAAAAAAAAAATTGAAGACAGCAATCAACTAAACAATTTTATTGATACGTATCTATAGCTGAAACATATAATATATGTTTAAAGTATCGCCGTAATTTAAACTTAAGTCTTAAATGGAGATGCTATTCAAGGTATTTCCGTTTTGAAACGACTTGACCCAGAATTAAATCTATACATATTTTGTAATTTACCTTTACACTGAACAAAAACTATCAATTTTCGATAAACAACCCATTAATTGGTAACCCTTGAAATCGTAATTTTTATTCTACTGAAAATTTAAAACCTTCAACCATCTTTTTAACAAATTTAACAAATCATTTTAACAAATTCAAAAATCGTCGAAATTACAATAAGTTGCCAAAACTGGCAGCAGTGCTAACGACAATAGCCCTACATATGTAGACTTCGCGTTACATATGGAATAAGTTGAACGCAAAAAATGCATAAAAAAACTTATATCTATTCAAATTCTTCTTTAAATTCCCTTTGTTGGTCAATGTAAAAACTCTGCAAAAAAAGTAATGAATGAAATTTTAATCATTTTTACTTATTTTATCAAACTAAATTTTCCGTTTGCCGGTTTTGTTTTTCATCGCAAAAATGTTTTGTATTGTTAGGAGTGCTTTCGCTCCGGTTCTCTGATACCATAGAGTAGGCTTTTTTTGATAAATATATGAGAAAAAAGAGATCTTCAATGTGGATTTCGTTTTTGTCCAACGTATGATTTCGTTTAAAGCGCTGTATTGAAAAGCACTTGAAAAAATAGTGCAATATTAAGTTTAAAATTTAAATTGTTCTAACTTTGCATAATTAAATTACATTGTAATTTCAGAAGAGAGGTGGGAAAATAATTTATTTTTTCACATATAATATTAATTTTTGCATAATTTGCTTTCAAAAAATTTTGACAAACATAAATTACGTAAATGTATTTAAGATTTTAATTTCAATAATTTATTGAAATTATCGTGGAAGAATTAAAGGCGATTTGGAACAATAAGTTTTTTTGAAGTAAAACTAATACGCTCTTATATTTTATTGAATTTATAGATAACTTTCCAATAAATGTAGTTCTCTTTTTTCAGTTTACATGTATGAGGGTGTTGTGTCAAAATTTGAAGTAAATCAAGGCAAAACTTAAGAAAATACAGCGTTTCCAGCGATCGGCCTCATACGGTATATAGTATATAAATCAGTTTTTAAAAGACTTTAAACCGATGTTTTCGCAAATAAATGTTCGAAGTCCGTGAACATCATAACTCAAAATGTACTTGACCGATTCTTTTGAAATTTTAGACACAACACACATAAATCATCAGGTAACCACTAAGTTTTTTTTTTTAACTCCATTTTCTTCCCCATTTTTTAACAACAAATTCCCGAAATTGTATAGCAAAAATGGTTTTTCAATTCAAAATGCTGCCAAAAAAATAAATCGAAAAAAAGTCTTCGTGAGTAGCTCAGGAAAGATGTCACCTTTTAATGTCACCTGCTGGAAAAAGCTAACCGCCATAGGAAAATCCCGCAACAAGATAGGACTTTGCCAGAAGTATCCTAGTATCCTATACACAAATGAAGGTGCGTGGTCAGACCAGGTTAAAATTTTATTGAAGACCAATCTAAAATTTTTGCTGATTGCAATTTTTTGACTGTTTACAAGAACTTTAGGTTCCATACAGGGGTTTATGGCTTCTTTATGCATCATCAAGCATATCGATTTTTTAGGGTTCAGACAGAAGCCGTTAGTTTTTTTTTTACTTTTTACCAGCATTTCGCAAGACTTTTGTGGATTGCAATTAATGTCAAAGTGTTCTTCAACAATATCTCATAGTTAGTTTGTACTTGGTCAACGGATATTTATTATTTTTGTTTGGTATTATACCTTTACATTCTTTAGAAAATATAATTTTTGGAACAAGTTTTTATCTTTTACTCCATTTATATTAACTCGTTCTGTCTGTTTGTCGAAAAAACATTGGATTGATTTTTAACCTTTTTCCCGTGATCCAATCCAGCTGAAACATTACAAACTCGTGGCGACGATGAAAGAAAATATTGCAAAAAATTTTTTTTTGACTGTACAATTGTTGGGTAAGACTGAAAAGATATTGTAAACTTAATTTAAAAAGAAAGGGAGTATAATAAAAACTTGGTTTTTATGGGTTAGTTTTTTTATAATTGGTTTTTAAACTTCATAAAATAAACGTACGATTCCATTGGATATTTCAAACTATTTCTGTCATTTCGCCATAAAGTATGTAGAAGAACTGAACCAAGAACGAATTTACAACTGGGCTGTTTTCTTTAAAATTTTATTGTTGTTCACACCTCAATGTTTTTCTTGACACTTTTGAGGGTGCGCCAATTTCACTTAGTGTGTGTCATGAATAATTTTAAAAATTAAATACGACGTAAATAACTTAAACAAAACAAGTAAGAAAATTATAGTCGGTCTAGACCGACTATGCGATACCCTATACCATGCGTTTAGAAACCCTATCTCTTAGGCCCAACTAACTGGACATAGAAAATAAGCAAAAACCAAATTTGAGTGGGATTTTTATTAATTTTTTTGGCTGCAGATAAGAAAAAGTTCATATCGGATGCTATATCTATATGGGGACTAGGTCCAAAAATGGACCGATCCTGATCATGTTTGGAAAAGTCTCTTGTATTTTGCAAAAATATATACAAACCAAATCTGAGAAGAATCAGTGCAATATTTTTGTTTTTTAATAGATTTAAGTGAAGATCGGGAAGCAGCCCTATATGGGGCCAAAGGGACCATTTTTGGACTACTCATTAATGGATGTAATGAACGCATATAAACCCAATTTGAGTAAGATCTATATGACAATTTGGATCTTATGGCAATTTATGTCGATTTCATAGGGGTAATTTGTATGGGGGCTAGGTCTGAACATGGACCGATTCTCACCAATTTCAATAGCGTTCATCCCATGGCCGATGAAAGCTTATATACCAAATTTCATCAAAATATATTCATATTTGCGACCTGCAGTTTGATTACAAGCTTTACATGGACACACAGACGGACGGACGGACGGACGGACGGACGGACGGACGGACATTGTTAAATCAACTCAAAAAATTATTCTGATTCGATCGGTATAATTAAAGATGGGTCTAGGTCAAATATTTTTGGTTGTTACAAACAGCAGCACAAAGTCATTATACCCAAACCACATAGTGGTATAGGGTATAAATATTATACGTTTTAAAGATTTTTGGTGTAACTGTGATGTAAAAATGTACTAACATTTACTAATAAAAACGAGGTGCCCATCGTGCCGAAAGTCATCAAAGATTTAGAAACTCTCTTTCTTGTTTAAAATTTGGTTAATATATTTGCCGCTTTTTATTGATTGTTTTGTCGTACGTGAATCATGTATTATACGTTTTTTTAATGTCGATTACATTGGTTGAATAAAAATACAAATACATACATCTGTTTTTCCATGAGTAGTATCGCAAATACAAATATACAATACATACCAACATATCTGTCTATATTCTCCAGTGATTTGTTACACGTACACGGTTATTTATATGCATCTATGACATACACATGTCATAACCTTATATGTAGATATATTTTATACATCATTAGCTGAAATGAAAATAGACGTAACCAAAAATTTTTGTAGAGAAAAACCAAAAAAATTTTGTGTTGTTATACATGCGCTTTTTGGTAAGTCCTCCAACTTTAATAAAATCGTTATTATTAATCGCATGAGTCTAAATATATGTGCAAAAATGGCATTTGATGGAATGCATGATAGCCAATCAAAAATTCGATTTTGAATTTTTTGCGTCGTTTTACATTTCAGATATCGAATGTTTATTATATATTGTTTGGAGGGTTTTGTACCCTACACCACACTAATGCTGTTGGACTGAAAACTTGAAGTCAAATATACTTTAATATAATTTACCAAGTTTTCAATGTATTTATGGTTTTAATAATAAGTAGTATTGTACTTTTCTTTTTTCTACTCTTTCAATAAACCTCAATACATTAGGTTATGGGCCCAGAGCTCATTGATTAAACTGTAAAATAAAAATAAAATAAAGGAATTCGTGAATATGTCAATTTCTGGTATGCCGCAAATTGAACGTTTAAACGGCCGTGATAACTGGGAGCAATGAAAATTTGCTGTGAAAGCATATCTGGAAATGGAGGGTCTGTGGGCTGCTGCGAAAGGCATTGAAAAAGATGATAAAAAAATAATTTTGGCTCTGTGGTTTTCTGGAATAACCACGTAAAGTCCATTTTTGTCAGTTTTGAGTTAACGATGTCAAATATATTAATTTTTAACGCTCTTTACATGTGTTAAATTAAAAAAAAAATGACCATTTCCAAGTTTTTTCTTTAAATAACGATGTAACTTAAATGTTTAATAAATTAATTTGCAGCACTAACGACGTATTTCAACCTACGTTTGATCGCTGACAAATTATTTTCTCAGAAAACGACACATAGCGACATACGTTGTTATTAATGAAAAAAAATTCAAAATAATTTTGGATTATTTTTCAGTTTATAACCACTTATAAAAACTTGTGTGTTTATTTCTGTTTTTTTTGTCACTATTATTCTTGATACGTTGTTATAGTCTCATCCTAAGTCTCGTTAACTTTTTGTTGGCGAACAAAAAAAAAATCCATTTTTCAAGCAACAACAACTTATGCTACATGGTGGTAGTTTTTTTTTTTTTTTCAAAGAAAACGACGTTTGTCGACATAAGTTGTTTTATTTGCACATACTTTAAGTGTAATTTACATATTGTTTTTCGTCCTTCTCTAGGATTTATTCCTCTGAAGATTTTTGACTCAAAATTTTATATAAAGTATTTATAGCCCATATCTGCAGGACTGTTAAATAAAATGTTCTAAAACCTTTATATCGAGCCTATAATTTCAAATAAAACGTTTTTTAGCTCCCCTGAACATTTTAATTTTATGACATACGCGGTTATTCTAGAAAACCAGAGATATTGCTTGTGGATCCTATGATGTTTGTGCATATTCAAGATGCTGTTACGGCAAAAGAAATCTGGGAGAACTTTCAAAAAGCATTTGAAGATTCTGGACTTACAGGCAGGGTATTTTTATTGCGAAAATTGGTAACCACGAAGATGGAAGATTGCGCATGTATGGAAGATTATGTTAATGTGATTATGTCAACATCAAATAAGCTTTTAAGTGTTGGCATGAAAGTTTCTGATAAATGGATTGGAACATTGATGTTAGCGGGTCTTCCAGATTATTATCAACCAATGATAATGGGGATCGAAAGTTCCGGTGTGCAAAGATCTGCTGATTATTTAAAAAAAAAAAAAAACTCCTACAAGATATGAAAGTCCTGAATACAAAATATTCACCTCTTGTTGGTAAGCCACATGTAACAAAGTTCCAAAATAAGAAATACGTCAAGAAAACTCAATGTTATGGTTGTCGTGAGTATGGTCACATTAAAGTGAATTGCCCTAAGAATCGGAATAATGGTAATAGTTGTGTAAAGAAAACCTTGACAGCGTTCTCGGCTATGAATTCATCATTAGGTGATGATTGGTATTTTGATTCGGGAGCAACAATAAAGCGTTAATTGACAATTTAAAGAATTGTGCGGAATTTACAATTACGACAGCAAATAATTCAAATATGAAAGGAAATTCTAGGGGTAATATTGATATGCAGGTGTCAATTGATAAAAATATTGTTAGTGACATTGTTTTGCGTGATGTTTTATACCTTCTGAAACTCATACAAATTTATTGTCAATTTCAAAAACTGTCAAAAATGGACACAAGGTAAATTTTGATGTTAACGGATGCAAAGTCATTAATGCAGACAATGAGATAATTGTAACTGGTTTGCTAGTAGATAATATGTTCAAATTAAATAAAATAAACATGAGATATTATGTTGCAAAGAATTTTGATTGTGATATATGGCATTTAAGGCCTGGTCATCCATGTAATGAAAATTTAAGAAAAGTCAATAATATGGTTCACGGTATAGATACTATTTGCATAAAAGAAGATAACTGTTCGGTATGTCTGTTTACCCTTCAAAGATGTCGGCTCTAGAGCTAACGAGTGTTAGGACATTGTTCATTTCGACTGATGTGGTCCAATAGAAGAAAATTCTTTCAATGGTACTCGCTATTTGCTGATTTTCATAGACGACTATAGTAGGAAAGTGTTTGGATTTTTTTCTGAAATCTAAGGTTCAAGTTGCTAGAAAATTTGAAGAGTTTAAAAATCTTGTCGAGAATCAGTGTCGTCGAAAAACAAAAGTTTTTCGAACTGATAATGGTACCGAGTTTTTTAATCGACAAATGTATGAGACTATGATTTCTTCTGGTATTATACATCAGACAACTGCTCCATATACGCCAGAGCAGAATGGTTTAGCTGAAAGAATGAACCGGGCAATCATTGAAAAAGCTAAACCTTATTGGGCGTAGGCAGTTAACACAGCCGTGTATTTAGTGAATCGTTTACCATGTAAAGGTCATAGAGATTTAACACCTGAAGAGGCTTGGTCAGGACGTAAGCCTACATTGAAACATTTGAAAATTTTTGGTTGCATGGCTATAGTGCAAATTCCAAAGGAGAGCCGTAGAAAATTGGATGCTAAAGTTAAAGAATTGCTATTTGTTGGTTATTATGATACATCTAAAGCGTATGGATTCCTTGATACAAAAATAAAAGAGATGACAGTTAGTAGAAATGCTGTACTTCTAGAGGATAAATTTTTTGCTGATGTTGTTGATACAAATAATAATAATGTTTTCTATATTCCGTTTAAAGAAGAATCAATTGATAGTCAAATTGTTGAAAGTAATAATCAAGTCAATGACCATTATAATTCAGATTTGGATATGTAAATATATCTCAGAATTTTTTTGAAGCCCCTGATTCTAGTGGTAGAAATACACCTCACGATTCCTTGAGTGATTCTCCTATTAACTTATTGACAGGTGATATTTTGCTAGAAGAGATTCCAAATGTTAAGGATTCATCTAAATATACAGCACCTACTGGAGAATTAAGAAGATCTGCTAGAGTTCGGAAATTACCCTATCGTTATGCAAACGTTATGAGGAATTTTCATTTAAGTGAACCTAATACGTTTAATAGTCCTCAAACTCAATTGTGGGAAAATACAATGAAAGAGGAATACAATGCTTTGCTTGATAACGATACGTGGGTGGTTTGTGGAAAAACTGAAAGGTACAAGTCCCGTTTAGTTATAAAAGGGTATTCTCAAAAGAAAGGAATTGATTATGAAGAGACATTCTCCCCGGTTGCAAGATATTCATCAATTCGATTACTACTGGCACTTGGCGTTAAACATGATTTAGATATTGATCAAATGGATGTGGTTACAGCCTTCTTACAAAGTGAATAGAGTGAAGACATTAATATGCATTTTCCTGAAGGTTTTCCAAATAAAGATGGTAAAGTATGTAAGCTGAAGAAATCTTTGTATGCTGGAATCAAAAATTGAGCAAAACTTTAATTGAATTTGGTATGAATCAATCCAAAACCTATCCCTGCATATATTACTATGTAGAACAGGAAATAAGAGTATATACTGATTTTTTCAAATAATTTGTTCATGAAAAATAAGATTAAATCTATTCTAATGTCGAATTTTAAGATGAAAGATATTGATAAAGCAAATTTCATTCTTGGTATGAAAATAACATGCGATAGAAAAGCTGGCAAACTGTGGATTGATCAAGAGTTATATTTACAAGGTATAATCAAAAGATTAAATATGATAGAATGCAAAGGTGTAAGTACTCCAATGGAAGCTAATCAAAAATTGTCTTTCGAGTTATCACCAAATAATGAAGACGAAATTAATGAAATGAAGAATATTCCATATCAAAAAGCCGTTGGAAGTCTTTTGTATGCTGCACAAATAAGTCGACCAGACATTTCATATGCAGTGGGGGCTTTATCCAGCTTTAATATAAATCCTGGAAAGGCACATTTGGTTGCCGTTAAGCGTGTGTTCAGGTATTTAAAGAATACCCTTAATTACAAACTCGAATTTTACAGACACCCAGATAGTGAAATTAATGGGTTCGCAGATGCTGATTGGGCGCACGATTTAGATAGTAGGCGTTCTACTACAGACAACATATTTGTATTCCAAGGCTCTTTGGGAGCATGGAACCCAAAAAGACAAACTACTGTGGCACTTTCAATAACTGAGGCTGAATATATGGCTATGTCACACAGTGGTTCAAAACCAAAAAAAAGTGGTAATAAGTCTGGAACTTCTAAACTGTTGGTTGGATTGGAATAGTATATTCTAGGCGATTGTATTCAAGGATATAGGCTTTCAAAATATTTATTTTTGAGATACCCTATTGTAACACAGGGTGAGCTACAGGGTGCCAAAGTCGACCACCTCGAGGTGGAAAATGCTTTCAAAGCTTGTAACTTTTATAAATATGAAGTGATTTTTACGTTTTTTAAATTTTTCCAATAACCATTAAATTATTAATAAAAAACATGCTTACATTACCTAGTTATCTTTTACGGTTTAAAAAATATTTGATTTTAAAAATGAACATTTGAACTTTTCACCAAATTCTTTCTTGGTTTTTCGCAAATAAAATTTTTATTAAAATAGATAAAAAAAATCTAAAAATATGTGGCGATAGCCAGTACTTTTCAAAAAAAATACGTTGAAGTATTTTTTGAACAATTTCAATCCGTTTAGTGAGCACAAAATCTTAAAGTTGACTTTTTGAATCAGGTTCTAAAAATTGCAAATTTTTGCCAAAAAATACCCTTCATTCTTTCACTTTTTTCTCACAACCTTGGTAAAACATGTATATATTTTTCTATATATTTTAAAAGAATATGTTTCAAGAATGGTTGTAAGTGAATTTTTTAATATTTTTGGACATGCACCCCACGTTCAGCATTGGACGAATTTGGGCAATTTAAAAAAAAAAACTAAGTTTTAAAAGTTAATACAAAAATATCCGCTCGATTTCTTCAAATATTTCACCGCAGTATTAAAGCTCCGAATATTTTTATTTATTTGCCGCAATAAAATTTACCGCCGTTACATAAACGTGGTCAGGAGGGCTTAAATGGTGAAAAAGTCAAATTTTCATACGATTTTTTTTTGTTAAAATAAAAAACATATTAAGATTAGTTATTTTTATATTTTGTTTATTGATTCAGAACGGCATTTAAATTATCTAAAACGCTTCAAAAAATCATTTTGATAACCTTAATAGTTTTTGAGATATTCATATTCAAATTTCAGAAAAAAATATAGAAAAACTATGGTTTTTCGTTTTTTTTTGGTTTTTTTGGTAAAGTGTTCCCAAAATTTTTGAATTTTACTTATTATTATATATACTGCTAAAGAAGACATATTTATCTATCCAACGATATATAACATGTCTATCAAATATATTGCAACATGCTGAAATAATGACCCCAAACCACACTCCACAGGCAAAAATTGAGCTATTTCTCTATTTGTTCATATAAATGGTCATTTACATAGTGAATGACATATTTTTTTATTGTTTTTTGGTAAAGGGTTGCATACGTTTTTATTACTTCAAATAATTTTATATATCTTTTCAAAGAAGGTATAATTATAAGTTAATGGTGTATGAAATATTTACCTAATGAGTTTCAACTGATCATAAAATTGCCCGAAACTCTGATACCTATTGCAAAATATCTGTAATTCACAATACCCTTTTATGCAAAAAAAAAAACAGGTAAAAGCCAAATCCTTAGATTCACTAAAACAAAATGTAAGTATTGGTTGAAGTGCCTGCCCGATATATTACCTTTCAAAAAGTATTTTCAGTATATAACCATGAGTTTCTTGTTTATTAAGATCACTTACGTATAATCTATCATGGAGGTTACATTAAAGTATTATTCACTTTGCAAAGTTATTTGGGAAAATCCTTCCGATTCTACTATTCATTCATCACGTTCGGAAAAAGTCTCGAAATTATTTTATACAATTAACAACACTTACGGTTTAAATGTGAGATCTGAAGATGTTGAAAATTTTTACAAAGCTTACGAAAGAAGATTTAGCCAATCGGGTTTATCAAAATCAAAGTTTATGGCTAAAAATGAAGAATGGTTGAAAACGGGCCTCACAGTACAAATTGAGAAAAAGGCATTTGGTCGACCTAAAAAGGACTACGAAAATGTTCAATCAAGGACAAAAAAGAAAAAACAAGAAGAAATCATTAGTAACCATTCGCCTAATGAAATTAAGGATTCTTTTAAATCAGCCTTGACACGCACGCAACCAAAGGAAGCTGCTAAAATTGTAGATGTGTTGCCAACTGCATCTCCTAAGCGTTTGAAGCGTATGGTGCAAAGTATTTCAACGCCAAAATCGTCAACATCATTTACAGAAGAGGATGCGTTAGCTCTTGTTTTAAATTTGGGATTGACAAGAAATAAATATGGTATTTTGAGAAAAGCTCTCAAAGAAAAAGGATTTGATATTTTTCCTACCAGCAGAGCCATAAAGGAAACAAAAAATATAATTCTACCATCTAGTGTGAAATCCAATACTGAAAGTGCAAATGTTGGATTGGCGGAACTGCTTGAAAACACTGCATCTAGAATAATATCCACATTTAGCAAAGAAGAAATAGAAATATGCAACAATTCAGAAGTTACGTTAATATGTAAATGGGGATGCGATGGAACATCTGGATTTTCTGAGTATAGACAACCAAGTGGAAGCAATTCAGAAATAGATTTTTCAACAATTTTTATGACATCATTAGTACCATTAAAAATGAGGCTATATAATGAGACAAGTTCTTCTTCTAGTGAGAGAGAATATCAGGACATATGGAGTAATTTAACACCCGGATCTAAGTTTCTATGTCGGCCAATCCGATTTGAGCACACAAAGGAAGACAAAATTACAACACAAAGCTTAGTGAGTTCAATAAATCAGGAAATTTCGAGATTGTCTCCAGTTTTTGTGGAAATATCTGGAAGTGTCATTAAAGTGTTATTTCAACCACTTTTTACAATGATTGATGGGAAAGTAGCCAATGCCATTACAGATATAACATCTACTTGGAAATGTAATATATGTGGAAAGAAAAGTTCAGAATTTCATAACAGTTGTGATGAAATTCCTATTATTGAAAATGCTTTAAAATTTGGCATATCACCACTTCATGCAAGAATACGATTTATGGAATATTGCTTGCATCTCGCATATGATCTAAAATACCGGCAAATTCCAGGACAAGAAAACATACCAGTTAAAAATAATACTGATCTACACGCCGTACGAAAAACTGAGAAGAAAAGAATTCAGGATGAATTTAAAATGCAACTTGGTCTAATTATCGATAAGCCTCTTTGTGGCTATGGAAGTTCAAATGATGGTGATACAGCAAGACGTTTCTTTGAAGATCCCGAAACTACTTCTTTGATTACTGGCATTGACACGGCTTTAATCGCACGGTTTAAAGTAATATTAGCTGTTATTAATAGTAAACAACAAATTAATGCGGAGAAATTGAAAATATATGCTAGTGGAACTAAGGAATTAATAATGAACTTATATCCTTGGAGGCCAATGACACCAACTGTACACAAAGTATTAGCTCATGGGAAAGAAATAATACAAAATAGCATCCTGCCCTTGGGAGAACTGACTGAAGAAGCACAAGAAGCTATAAACAGAGATGTCAAACACTTTAGACTTTTTAATACAAGAAAATTTAGCAAAGAAGCCCAAAATTCCGATTTAATGGAATATTTATTGATATCATCAGATCCAGTAATATACTCCATAAAAACAAAATGGTTACCAAAAATAAGTCTTAAAATAGAAAATGGTAATTCCGAAGCTATGGATATAAAACATCTTTTATCTTTTGATATTTCTGATTGTTTTGTAGAAAATAACTAGTAAAAAAGCAGACAATTGTTACGTAATTTTAAGCCTATTATAAAACAAATAAAAAAATACTCATTAAAAAAAATTTAGTTATATTTGTTATTTAATAATGAAAATATCTTAGGCATTGGCTTTTTACCTGTTTTTTTTTGTATAAAATCAGCATCAGAGTTTCGGGCAATTTTATGATCGGTTGAAACTCATTAGGTAAATATTTCATACACCATTAACTTATAATTATACCTTCTTTGAAAAGATATATGAAATTATTTGAAGTAATAAAAACGTATGCAACCCTTTACCAAAAAACAATAAAAAACAAGTAAGAAAATTATAGTCGGTCTAGACCGACTATACGATACCCTATACCATGCGTTTAGAAACCCTATCTCTTAGGCCCAACTAACTGGACATTGAAAATAAGCAAAAACCAAATTTGAGTGGTATTTTTATTAATTTTTTTGGCTGCAGATATGAAAAAGTTCATATCGGATGCTATATCTATAAAGGGACTAGGCCCAAAAATGGACCGATCCTGACCATGTTTGGTAAAATCTCTTGTATTTTGCAAAAATATATACAAACAAAATTTGAGAAGAATCAGTGCAATATTTTTGTTTTTTAATAGATTTAAGTGAAGATCGGGAAGCAGCTCTATATGGGGTCAAAGGGATCATTTTTGGACTACTCATTAGTGGATGTAATGAACGCATACAAACTCAATTTGAGTAAGATCTATATGACAATTTGGATCTTATGGCAATTTATGTCGATTTCATATGGGTAATTTGTATGGGGGCTAGGTCTGAACATGGACCGATTCTCACCAATTTCAATAGCGTTCATCCCATGGCCGATAAAAGCTTATAAACCAAATTTCATCAAAATATATTCATATTTGCGACCTGCAGTTTGATTACAAGCTTTACATGGACACACAGACGGACGGACGGACGGACGGACGGACGGACGGACATTGTTAAATCAACTCAGAAAGTGATTCTGATTCGATCGGTATAATTAAAGATGGGTCTAGGTCAAATATTTTTGGTTGTTACAAACAGCAGCACAAAGTCATTATACCCAAACCACATAGTGGTATAGGGTATAACAAGTAAGAAAATTATAGTCGGTCTAGACCGACTATAGGATACCCTATACCATGCGTTTAGAGACCCTACCCCATAGGCCCAACTAAATGGACATAGAAAATAAGCTAAACCAAATTTGAGTGGGAATTTTATAAATTTTTATACCCTATACCACTATGTGGTTTGGGAATAATGACTTTGTGCTGCTGTTTGTAACAACCAAAAATATTTGACCTAGACCCATCTTTAATTATACCGATCGAATCAGAATCACTTTCTGAGTTGATTTAACAATGTCCGTCCGTCCGTCCGTCCGTCTGTGTGTCCATGTAAAGCTTGTAATCAAACTGCAGGTCGCAAGTATGAATATATTTTGATGAAATTTGGTACAAAAGCTTTTATTAGCCATGGGATGAACGCTATTGAAATTGGTGAGAATCGGTCCATGTTCAGACCTAGCCCTTATACAAATTACCCATATGAAATCGACATATATTGCCATAAGATCCAAATTGTCATATAGATCTTAAGCAAATTAGGTTTGTATGCGTTCATTACATCCACTAATGAGTAGTCCAAAAATGATCCCTTTGACCCCATATAGAGCTGCTTCCCGATCTTCACTTAAATCTATTAAAAACCATGCGTTTAGAGAACCTATCTCTCAGGCCCAACTAACTGGATATAGAAAATAAGCATAAACCAAATTTGAGTGGGAATTTTATTAATTTTTTCGGCTGTAGACATGAAAAAGTTCATATCGGGTGCTATATCTGTATGGGGACTAGGCCCAAAAATGGACCGATCCTGACCATGTATGGTAAAGTCACTTGTATATTGCAAAAATATATACAAACAAAATTTGAGAAGAATCAGTGCAATATTTTTGTTTTTTGATAGATTTAAGTGAAGATCGGGAAGCAGCTCTATATGGGGCCTATGACTAAGAGTTGTCCCATAGAGATGATTTTTGGACTACTGATTAATGGATGTAATATATACATACAAACCCAATTTGACTAAGATTTGTATGATAATTTGGATCTTATGGCAATATAGGTTGACTTCATAGGGGTCATTTGTATGGGGGCTAGGTCTGAACATGGACCGATTCTCACCAATTTCAATAGCGTTCATCCCATGGCCGACGAAAGATTAAATAGCAAATTTCGTCAAAATATATTCATATTTGCGACCTGCAGTTTGATTACAAGCTTTACATGGACACACAGACGGACGGACGGACGGACGGACGGACATCGTTAAATCGAATCAGATAGTGATTCTGATTCGATCGGTATAATTAAAGATGGGTGTAGGTCAAATATTTTTGGTAGTTACAAACAGCAGCACAAAGTCATTATACCCAAACCACATAGTGGTATAGGGTATAACAAAAATATTGCACTGATTCTTCTCAAATTTTGTTTGTACATATTTTTGCAAAATACAAGAGACTTTACCAAACATGATTAGGATTGGTCCATTTTTGGACCTAGTCCCCATATAGATATAGCATCCGATATGAACTTTTTCATATCTGCAGCCAAAAAAATTAATAAAAATCCCACTCAAATTTCGGTTTTTGCTTATTGTCTATGTCCAGTTAGCTGGACCTAAGAGATAGGGTTTCTAAGCGCATGGTATAGGGTATCGTATAGTCGGCCTAGACCGACTATAATTTTCTTACTTGTTTTGTCTGCAGATATGAAAAAGTACATATCGGATGCTATATCTATATGGGGACTAGGCCCAAAAATGGACCGATCCTGACCATGTTTGGTAAGGTCTCTTGTATTTTGCAAAAATATATACAAACAAAATTTTAGAAGAATCAGTGCAATATTTTTGTTTTTTGATAGATTTAAGTGAAGATCGGGAAGCAGCTCTATATGGGGCCTATGACTAAGAGTTGTCCCATAGGGATGATTTTTGGACTACTGATTAATGGATGTAATAAACACATACAAACCCAATTTGACTAAGATTTATATGATGATTTGGATCTTATGGCAATTTAAGTCGATTGCATAGGGGTCATTTGTATGGGGGCTAGGTCTGAACATGGACCGATTCTCACCAATTTCCCATGGCTGATAAAAGCTTATATACCAAATTTCATCAAAATATATTCATATTTGCGACCTGCAGTTTGATTACAAGCTTTATATGGACACACAGACGGACGGACGCACGGATATCGTTAAATCGAATCAGACAGTGATTCCGATTCGATCGGTATAATTAAAGATGGGTCTAGGTCAAATATTTTTGGTAGTTACAAACAGCAGCACAAAGTCATTATACCCAAACCACATAGTGTTATAGGGTGTAAATATGTCATTCACTATGTAAATGACCATTTATATGAACAAATAGAGAAATAGCTCAATTTTTGCCTGTGGAGTGTGGTTTGGGGTCATTATTTCAGCATGTTGCAATATATTTGATAGACGTGTTATATATCGTTGGATAGATAAATATGTCTTCTTTTACAATATATATAATAATAAGTAAAATTCAAAAATTTTGGGAACACTTTACCAAAAAAGCCAAAAAAAACGAAAAACCATAGTTTTTCTATATTTTTTCCTGAAATTTGAATATAAATATCTCAAAAACTATTAAGGTTATCAAAATGATTTTTTGAAGTGATTTAGATAATTTAAATGCCGTTCTGAATCAATAAACAAAATATAAAAATAACTAATCTTACTATGTTTTTTATTTTAACAAAAAAAATTCGTATGAAAATTTGACTTTTTTCACCATTTAAGCCCTCCTGACCACGTTTATGTAATGGCGGTGAATTTTTTTGAGGCAGATAAATAAAAATGTTTGGAGCTTAAATACCGCGGTGAAACATTTGAAGAAATCGAGCGGATATTTTTGTATTAACTTTTAAAACTTAGTTTTTTTTTTTTTTAATTACCCAATTTCGTCCAATGCTGGACGTAGGGTGCATGTCCAAAAATATTAAAAATTTCACTTACAACCATTCTTGAAGTATATTCTTTTAAAATATATAGAAAAATATATACATGTTTTACCAAGGTTGTGAGAAAAAAGTGAAAGAATGAAGGGTATTTTTTGGCAAAAATTTGCAATTTTTAGAACCTGATTCAAAAAGTCAACTTTAAGATTTTGTGCTCACTAAACGGTCTGAAATAATTCAAAAAATACTTTTTATTTTATTTATTTATTTATTTATTTATTGGAACTGCTCCATACACAAGACTAAAAGTCTTATTTTGCAGTATGGAACTGATTGTATTTAAAATTATAAAATCGTTAATAAATTAATAACTAATTACAAATTTTCTTTATATAAAATGCAAAGAACAATAAGATTAAAATTAAAGAATAAAGTTGAAATATTTGAAATTTAATTTAATCAAATGTATTATAATATCAAATAATATTTAATGTTTTAAATTGTTATGCTGAAAACAGTTTAAAAATATTTTCTTTAAATTTTCGTGCGTTACTTAAAAGTTGAGAGCTATGGGGTATAGAATTCCAGAGAGATACTGCGAATATGTAGAAATGCCACTCCGATATTAAACTTTTATATCTAATTGATCTAATTCTTTTTCCCCTGCTTATATCTGAAATATAAAGTTTGTCGTACAGATGTTCCGGTTTGTGGGTATACACTATTTTATGTAAAAAAACTAAAACTCTTATATTTAAAAGATTATCTAAAGAAACGCCATATAGTTGCGATGAAAACAAAGATACACTAGAACGTCTATTAAGTCCATACACATATCTGATTATGTTGTTAAATGCAACGTTCAATTTCCTTTTACTAATTGTATCACATTTCGCAAATAGCTCACAACCATACAGTAAAACAGGCATCAGATAAGTTTTGGCAAGTAGGATTCTTATTTTCATAGGTGTACAATGCTGGGTTTGCCACAGAGTTCTAGTCATAGAGAAAGTACGACCACAGGCATAGTTAATATGGTTCGACCACGTAAGAGTGTCATTAAAAAAAATACCTAGATTCTTAGCAGATTTAACGATTTCAATTTTCTGATTATTTATAATTATATTAGGTGTAATATTTAGTTTGGAAAGTCGCTTTTGAATTACAATGCATTTTGATTTTTTCGGATTTATCTCTAATCCATTCGCCGTTGCCCATGTATAAATACGATGGAGTTGCTGATTAATAGAGATAATACACTGGTCGATTAGGGCATTACTACAGCTGGTATAAAGCTGAACGTCATCCGCATACATTCTTACATTACAATTTGTTAAAATGCCTGGGAGGTCATTTGAGTACAATGAGAATAATAGTGGCCCAACAATGGACCCCTGAGGTACGCCCCTTGCTACAGGCAGTGTCATTGAATTTTGGATTCTAGTTTCAACATACTGATACCTGCCACGTAAGTATGTTGACAATAACTGAGTAGCGGTCGAAGAAAAATTAAAAAAGTTTTTAAGTTTGTAACAAAGAATGTTATGATCCACGGTATCAAACGCTTTTGAATGATCTAAAAGTATTAAAAATGTAGTCTTGCCATCATCAAGTTTCTCCCTAATCTCCTCTGTAACATCAACTAAGGCTGTTAGGCAGCTGTGTTTCCTCCGGAACCCAGATTGACGATCTGTTAGCAAGTTATTGTCATCCAAGAAACTAGTCATTTGTTTGTGCATAATACGCTCGAATACTTTAGAGAGAAATGGAAGAATAGCTATTGGTCTATAATCGGAACCAGCTTTGGGTATAGGAATGATTTTAGCTATTTTCCAATTCGATGGGAAGTGGCTTGTAGTTAATATTTTGTTAAAGAAAAAAGTTATAATTGGAAGTAGCTGAGGTAAAAGAATCTTGAGAAACTTAGGATTAATCCCGTCCACTCCTATAGAGTTCGATTTTATAGACAATAAACTAGATAAAACGTCGCATTGGTCTACTGCAGCAAAAGAAAAAAAAGATTCAGCATCGTTATTCGAGTGACTATTGATATAGTAATCTTTATCTGCTTGAACCATAGGAACACTTAAAAACTTTGTATTAATTGTATCTGCATCAACCGAACATGGTTCTCGATGCGTAGATTTACCGATACCAACTTCGCGTATCGTTTGCCATGTTCTTTTGGAGCCAATGGCAGAAGAAAATTTTTCAGCATAAAAATTGGATTTGGCCTTTTTAATCATTTTATTTGTGTTTCTCTTAGCAGTCAGATAATCATCATGTAATGTTGTTGTTTTAAATCTTTTCCAACGTGCATAGACAAAATCTCTTTGATTGATACAATCTTTAATTTCAGAAGAAAACCAGGGTTTTTGTTTATTACTAATAATCTTCGATTTTATTGGTACAGTTAGATCGAACAGATAATTTATGTTTTGCTCCAGAAAAGAGAGTTGGTCATCCACAGAATTTAAACAATACAAAGCATTCCAATCAATATTAAAAAATTCTTCCTCAAGGAGTCTAAAATTGATGTTTTTAAAGTCTCGAAAAGTAATCCTCTCAACTTGTATAACAAGTTGGAAATTGTAAGTCATGAAAATAAGATCATGCTTGGAAAAACATGATGCAGACAGTTGATCGTAGAGTAGTATATTAATTTCATTACTCACAAGAAACAAATCCAAAAGCGTATTAATAGTTGCAGTGAAGTGTGTAGGATGTAAGATATTAGGTGATATTAAACCAATCGAGGCACATTCATCAGAGAAACTACAATCTACCAGAAGGTTTGAATTAAAATCTCCTGCTATGATAACATCATCGTACAAAGCTGTTTGCGTTTCCAAAGTTCGAAAAAATCGCCTGGTACAAAGATTCTTATTAGGCCTGTAAACACTCCCTAAAAGCAATTTCCTACCTTCATTATTTACCTCGATAAATAGATACTCAATTAGATTTAGAGGATCTGTATTATCTATGTCCTCAAAATCACAATTTTCCTTAGATGTACATTTGATGCTAAAAGAAATCCCCTTTTTTATGTACATAGCAACGCCGCCATATCCATCTTCTCTATCAACTCTACGTAAATTATATCCATTTAAGGAAACAGAAAAGTCTGTAATTTCGGAATCAAACCATGTTTCCGAAACACATATAAAATCGACACCTGAGTTTTCAAAAATCAATCTAAATTCGTCAATCTTTTTCCTTAAGCTTTGAGCATTGATATGACATATTTTAATACCTTTCCTCTGATTGGCAAGGACTCTAACCATATTCGCAACATTATCCCTGGAATTTATTCTATAAGTATTGTTCATTTTTAAGTTTTAAAAATAATGATCGAGTAACGCACGAAGTAATAAGTTTGATAAAAAATTTATAGTTAACATTGTTTGTTGAAATATTAATTTGAAAAGAATTTAAAATTTGTATAATCGTATATAATAATGTATTTAAAATGGTATAAAGTGTTAGAAATAAAACAAAATAGTTAGAAAATAAGATTTTAATAAGAAGTTGTATGAAAACGTTCATTAGCATTAGGTGCGGGTTCTGTTTCTCGAAATAAATCATCCAGATATTCTATATCATCAATTCTTATTATGTTGCTTTCCGCAGTCTTTTTAATATATACTAGACCACGCATACTAAAGGCACTGTGAAGACGATTTTCCTTTTTTAGTTTTATTGCCGCACGTAGAATGGTAAAATTATACTGAGTAAGATTTTCATTGACAAAAAATTTATTGTTTGAAGATTCTCCAAGGTGTTTTAAACAGAAATTAAAGCCTTTATTAATTTTACGGTAATTAGCAAATGATTTTAAAAAGTAGTTTTTGTCATATGGAGACCACATCTTAACAATTATAACCGCATCTTTACAGTTGTTTTTATTTTTGTTATTTGCGTTTTGTAACCGATAAATAGTTTTGACAGCAGGGACAGTTATATTTATTGTATTGCAAATTTTTTCAAATATTAAAAAGAGATTTTCATTTTCTTTATAAGGAATTTCATTTAAACGTAATTCGCAGGCAACGTTTTTATTTTCTTGCAGCTTTAATTTTGTTTTTAAGCTATTTATTTCAGTCTGCATACTTTTTATGTTATCCGCGACTATTTCTAATTGCTGCACTCTTTCAGTAACATTTTTTAGTTCAGTTTTAATGATGTTAAAACTCTTATCAAACATATTTAAGAGCTCTGTTTTGCACTCAGTTAGTTTATTGTTTATCATTGTCTCTATTTCTGTAGTTAATTTGTCGAAGCGTTTATCAATTATATTTAAAGATTTAAAAGGCGAATCTATGTTCGTTAACCGCGGACTCTTACTTGTATTACCAACGAAAGAGTTTTGAAATTTATCTCTTAATCGTTTTTGCGTGGGATTATTTGAAATAGTTGTAGTCGGTATAGGATTAAATTCAAGATCATTAAACTCTTCGTTATTAAATATTTCTTCCTGTGTTACATTTATTTCTTCTGTTGAACTCATTTCTTGTGTGCTGTTAAGTTTGTTTAAAGTTGATTTATTGTTATTGTTGTGGTTTTTATTATTACGTTTGCTTCTTCTCACTGATGATTTTTTCATATTAGAAAAAGGCATTGGACTTTGGACACCGTGTTTGTTTTGTTAAGTTTGGACTTTGGACACCGTGTTTGTTTTGTTAAGTTTTGTTTTGTTTTTTGGTTTTAGCTCTTGATGTAAAATAAGAAAAGAGTGTTCTTACGTTTGTTGTTAGTAGAAACTTTAGTTTGTTTTTGAATTGTTTTCGCTTTTACTTGAATTTTCGTTTTTAATAAAATTGTTTTTTAAAATTTGTTTAAAATTGTTTTAAAATTATGTATAAAAGAACAACACTTATTGGATATATTTTTTCGTTTTTTTTCTTTGCTTATGAAAACTTTAATTTTTTATTTTTTTAATATAGTTTTTATAAATAAAAATTTTTATTGTACATTCCGCTTTTCAATTTTTCACGTCCGCACCGCTTGATGGTTGTTTCTCATTTTCAACGTACTTTTTTAAAAAGTACTGGCTATCGCCACATATTTTTAGATTTTTTTTTTATCTATTTTAATAAAAATGTTATTTGCGAAAAACCAAGAAAGAATTTGGTGAAAAGTTCAAATGTTGATTTTTAAAATCAAATATTTTTTAAACCATAAGCGATAACTAGGCGGTATAAGCATGTTTTTTGTTAATAATTTAATGGTTATTGGAAAAATTGAAAAAACGTAAAAATCACTTCATATTTATAAAAGTTACAAGCATTGGAAGCATTTTCCACCTCGAGATGATCGACTTTGGCATCCTGTAGCTCACCCTGTGTTACAACAGGGTATCTCAAAAATAAATATTTTGAAAGCCTATATCCTTGACTACAACCGCCTAGAATATACTATTCCAATCCAACCAATAGTTTAGAAGTTCCAGACTTAGTTATTACCACTTTTTTTTGGTGTGTGTCAGCAGCGTGTCAAGAAGTAATCTGGCTAAAGTCATTATATAAAGAAATCTCTGGTAAAGGAGATAAGTCATGGGCAACAAGAGTGATATTCATTTAGCCCACAACAACTTGTATCACGCTCGATCAAAACATATTGATATTTGTCATCATTTTGTTCGTGATTTAGTTCACAAAAATTGTGTACAAATTATTCATGTTGGTACAGAGAACATGGTAGCAGACATTCTTACTAAAGCGTTACCTACTGGGAAATTTCAAGAATGCCGTTACAACCCTGGTCAGAGAGACTTCAATTCTGAAGACTTGAATTCAAATATAATATATATATATTTATAATATCTATATTTATATATACTAATATAATAAAGAGGAAATGTGTGTTTGTTTGTTTGTTTGTTTGTAGGAGATAATTTCCGTAACTACTCATCTGATCTTCCTGAAATTTTCACAGAGTCGTACAGCATATATGGGAAGTGCTATCGGCTATAATTTTTTAAATATTTTTAGAAGGCACCCCCCACACAAAGTAAATTTTTAATATCATATACATATATTGAGTATTATGATAGGGAGAGCTTTACAAATTTGTGTGAGGTCACCTATTTTTAATATTAGTAGCTACGCCAGAAATTGGGGGGATCGGATAAGTGGGCGTGGTACCTACCATACAAGTAATAGTTCAATAGTATATATCTCGAGTGCTGTGATAGAGAGGGTTTTTCAAATCTGTCTGATGCCACCTATTATCAATGTGAGTAGTCGGACAAAAAATGGGCAGTATCGGACCAATAGGCGTACTGAAATAATGAGAGTCTTGGGACTATATGTGAGCCCATAAGTTATTGATGTGATTAGTTAGACAATATATGGGCGTGATCGGAGCAGTGGGCGTGGCACCGCCCATACAAAGTAAATATATGATATCATATAACTGATTTACTAAAAAAGGGAAGCTTTGACACTTTGCACGAGCCCATCAAATCTTAGTATGAGTAGTTGAACAAAAAAATGGCGGATTCACACCAATGGGCATGGAACTCCCCATGAAAAACAACTATTTAATGTCATATATCTGGAGTACTGTAAAAGAGAGAGCTTTGTGGCTCTGCGTGAGCCCATAGGTTCTTTGTATGATTAGTCGAACAAAACATGGGCGTGATTCGATCAGTGGGCGTAGCACCGCCCATGCAAAGTAGATATCTAATATCATATAACTGGTGTACTATAAAAGGGAAAGACTCGACATTTTGTACGAGCCCATAAGATATTAACGTGAGTAGTCCAATAAAAATTGGGCGGGATGGGATTAGTGGGAGTGGCACCTTCTATATAAAAAATATTATGTACTACGAAAGCGACAGTCTTTTGACAAGTGCATTAGTTATCAATGTGATTTGTCGTGGAAAATATATCGCCAAAATCAAAAATCGCCAACCCAAAAATCGCGAAAAATAAAAATCGCCCAAAAAACAAAAATCTTCAAAATTAAAAATGGGCAAAATCAAAAATCGCTAAAAAGGAAAATTGCAAAATGATATTTTAAGTTCAAGGCCAATAGTTAAGTGTTGCCAGACTAATTTGGAAAATCAAAGTTCTTCTCATGGGCAGCTACATGTACCTTGTTCCAGGGTAGGAACGCCGAAAAATATGATAATTGTTGTACCGAATGAAAAAGCACGCCGGGTTACATCTAGTGTAATATATACTTTAATATAATTTATCAAGTGTTCAATATTTTAATAATAATTAGTATTGTACTTTTCTTTTTTTACTTTTTCAATAAATCTCAATACATTAATTGCTCATGATTGTAACTACATCAAATATTTCATCAAATATTTTTCTTGCAGGCACACAAAAATAAATTTGAATAAAAGTTGCTTTGGTCGGTTATTAAGGATGATCAATCAAATTTATGATTTGCATTTGCAAAAAATACACAACAGTTCAAATTGTATAACCTTAATTATTTTCTGTCATAGTCCTCATATATAAATAGCTTCTTGATATTCACTTAAATCTGACTGATCTCATCAAAATTAGATATATTTTACTTATCATTAGTTTATTCTTTGATCTGTTCTCCATGCCTAACCAAATCAATTTTAAAAATGACATGGTCTAGACTCATTGTTGACTGACTATTCTTTTCTTAAGTGTTTTTTATTTGTTTTTATTTCATTTTTAATTGGATATTTTTATTTTATAACCATTTAAAATGTTATTCACCCAATAATTATTATATCTTTACAAAGGTAGGCAATTGATATTGGTCATTGTTAAACTTTTTGCTGTCATTTAAGTGCAAGTACAATTCTATTTGATTTAAATTTTTTTATAATTGAAAGTGAATAATGTTATTAGGGTGTTTCACTAAAACTCTACTTTTTTTTATTTTTGCAACTGTTAAAACGGATTATGATACTTATCGAGATTTGACCAACAGTTGTGTAGATTTCATGCAAACCGAAGTATGCTTATATGTATAAGTATGAAAGATATTTCGAAGACTTATCGAGTTACTGATGTTTGAACTTGGGAAATAGTGAATTTTTACTATTTCCCATCGAAGTGCTGCCTAAACTTATGACTTTTATTTAACTTTATTTTAGTACATTTGTACTCTATGACATGATAAAACAATTTTATGTTATAGTTAACATTGTTTGTTGAAATATTAATTTGAAAAGAATTTAAAATTTGTATAATCGTATATAATAATGTATTTAAAATGGTATAAAGTGTTAGAAATAAAACAAAATAGTTAGAAAATAAGATTTTAATAAGAAGTTGTATGAAAACGTTCATTAGCATTAGGTGCGGGTTCTGTTTCTCGAAATAAATCATCCAGATATTCTATATCATCAATTCTTATTATGTTGCTTTCCGCAGTCTTTTTAATATATACTAGACCACGCATACTAAAGGCACTGTGAAGACGATTTTCCTTTTTTAGTTTTATTGCCGCACGTAGAATGGTAAAATTATACTGAGTAAGATTTTCATTGACAAAAAATTTATTGTTTGAAGATTCTCCAAGGTGTTTTAAACAGAAATTAAAGCCTTTATTAATTTTACGGTAATTAGCAAATGATTTTAAAAAGTAGTTTTTGTCATATGGAGACCACATCTTAACAATTATAACCGCATCTTTACAGTTGTTTTTATTTTTGTTATTTGCGTTTTGTAACCGATAAATAGTTTTGACAGCAGGGACAGTTATATTTATTGTATTGCAAATTTTTTCAAATATTAAAAAGAGATTTTCATTTTCTTTATAAGGAATTTCATTTAAACGTAATTCGCAGGCAACGTTTTTATTTTCTTGCAGCTTTAATTTTGTTTTTAAGCTATTTATTTCAGTCTGCATACTTTTTATGTTATCCGCGACTATTTCTAATTGCTGCACTCTTTCAGTAACATTTTTTAGTTCAGTTTTAATGATGTTAAAACTCTTATCAAACATATTTAAGAGCTCTGTTTTGCACTCAGTTAGTTTATTGTTTATCATTGTCTCTATTTCTGTAGTTAATTTGTCGAAGCGTTTATCAATTATATTTAAAGATTTAAAAGGCGAATCTATGTTCGTTAACCGCGGACTCTTACTTGTATTACCAACGAAAGAGTTTTGAAATTTATCTCTTAATCGTTTTTGCGTGGGATTATTTGAAATAGTTGTAGTCGGTATAGGATTAAATTCAAGATCATTAAACTCTTCGTTATTAAATATTTCTTCCTGTGTTACATTTATTTCTTCTGTTGAACTCATTTCTTGTGTGCTGTTAAGTTTGTTTAAAGTTGATTTATTGTTATTGTTGTGGTTTTTATTATTACGTTTGCTTCTTCTCACTGATGATTTTTTCATATTAGAAAAAGGCATTGGACTTTGGACACCGTGTTTGTTTTGTTAAGTTTGGACTTTGGACACCGTGTTTGTTTTGTTAAGTTTTGTTTTGTTTTTTGGTTTTAGCTCTTGATGTAAAATAAGAAAAGAGTGTTCTTACGTTTGTTGTTAGTAGAAACTTTAGTTTGTTTTTGAATTGTTTTCGCTTTTACTTGAATTTTCGTTTTTAATAAAATTGTTTTTTAAAATTTGTTTAAAATTGTTTTAAAATTATGTATAAAAGAACAACACTTATTGGATATATTTTTTCGTTTTTTTTCTTTGCTTATGAAAACTTTAATTTTTTATTTTTTTAATATAGTTTTTATAAATAAAAATTTTTATTGTACATTCCGCTTTTCAATTTTTCACGTCCGCACCGCTTGATGGTTGTTTCTCATTTTCAACGTACTTTTTTAAAAAGTACTGGCTATCGCCACATATTTTTAGATTTTTTTTTTATCTATTTTAATAAAAATGTTATTTGCGAAAAACCAAGAAAGAATTTGGTGAAAAGTTCAAATGTTGATTTTTAAAATCAAATATTTTTTAAACCATAAGCGATAACTAGGCGGTATAAGCATGTTTTTTGTTAATAATTTAATGGTTATTGGAAAAATTGAAAAAACGTAAAAATCACTTCATATTTATAAAAGTTACAAGCATTGGAAGCATTTTCCACCTCGAGATGATCGACTTTGGCATCCTGTAGCTCACCCTGTGTTACAACAGGGTATCTCAAAAATAAATATTTTGAAAGCCTATATCCTTGACTACAACCGCCTAGAATATACTATTCCAATCCAACCAATAGTTTAGAAGTTCCAGACTTAGTTATTACCACTTTTTTTTGGTGTGTGTCAGCAGCGTGTCAAGAAGTAATCTGGCTAAAGTCATTATATAAAGAAATCTCTGGTAAAGGAGATAAGTCATGGGCAACAAGAGTGATATTCATTTAGCCCACAACAACTTGTATCACGCTCGATCAAAACATATTGATATTTGTCATCATTTTGTTCGTGATTTAGTTCACAAAAATTGTGTACAAATTATTCATGTTGGTACAGAGAACATGGTAGCAGACATTCTTACTAAAGCGTTACCTACTGGGAAATTTCAAGAATGCCGTTACAACCCTGGTCAGAGAGACTTCAATTCTGAAGACTTGAATTCAAATATAATATATATATATTTATAATATCTATATTTATATATACTAATATAATAAAGAGGAAATGTGTGTTTGTTTGTTTGTTTGTTTGTAGGAGATAATTTCCGTAACTACTCATCTGATCTTCCTGAAATTTTCACAGAGTCGTACAGCATATATGGGAAGTGCTATCGGCTATAATTTTTTAAATATTTTTAGAAGGCACCCCCCACACAAAGTAAATTTTTAATATCATATACATATATTGAGTATTATGATAGGGAGAGCTTTACAAATTTGTGTGAGGTCACCTATTTTTAATATTAGTAGCTACGCCAGAAATTGGGGGGATCGGATAAGTGGGCGTGGTACCTACCATACAAGTAATAGTTCAATAGTATATATCTCGAGTGCTGTGATAGAGAGGGTTTTTCAAATCTGTCTGATGCCACCTATTATCAATGTGAGTAGTCGGACAAAAAATGGGCAGTATCGGACCAATAGGCGTACTGAAATAATGAGAGTCTTGGGACTATATGTGAGCCCATAAGTTATTGATGTGATTAGTTAGACAATATATGGGCGTGATCGGAGCAGTGGGCGTGGCACCGCCCATACAAAGTAAATATATGATATCATATAACTGATTTACTAAAAAAGGGAAGCTTTGACACTTTGCACGAGCCCATCAAATCTTAGTATGAGTAGTTGAACAAAAAAATGGCGGATTCACACCAATGGGCATGGAACTCCCCATGAAAAACAACTATTTAATGTCATATATCTGGAGTACTGTAAAAGAGAGAGCTTTGTGGCTCTGCGTGAGCCCATAGGTTCTTTGTATGATTAGTCGAACAAAACATGGGCGTGATTCGATCAGTGGGCGTAGCACCGCCCATGCAAAGTAGATATCTAATATCATATAACTGGTGTACTATAAAAGGGAAAGACTCGACATTTTGTACGAGCCCATAAGATATTAACGTGAGTAGTCCAATAAAAATTGGGCGGGATGGGATTAGTGGGAGTGGCACCTTCTATATAAAAAATATTATGTACTACGAAAGCGACAGTCTTTTGACAAGTGCATTAGTTATCAATGTGATTTGTCGTGGAAAATATATCGCCAAAATCAAAAATCGCCAACCCAAAAATCGCGAAAAATAAAAATCGCCCAAAAAACAAAAATCTTCAAAATTAAAAATGGGCAAAATCAAAAATCGCTAAAAAGGAAAATTGCAAAATGATATTTTAAGTTCAAGGCCAATAGTTAAGTGTTGCCAGACTAATTTGGAAAATCAAAGTTCTTCTCATGGGCAGCTACATGTACCTTGTTCCAGGGTAGGAACGCCGAAAAATATGATAATTGTTGTACCGAATGAAAAAGCACGCCGGGTTACATCTAGTGTAATATATACTTTAATATAATTTATCAAGTGTTCAATATTTTAATAATAATTAGTATTGTACTTTTCTTTTTTTACTTTTTCAATAAATCTCAATACATTAATTGCTCATGATTGTAACTACATCAAATATTTCATCAAATATTTTTCTTGCAGGCACACAAAAATAAATTTGAATAAAAGTTGCTTTGGTCGGTTATTAAGGATGATCAATCAAATTTATGATTTGCATTTGCAAAAAATACACAACAGTTCAAATTGTATAACCTTAATTATTTTCTGTCATAGTCCTCATATATAAATAGCTTCTTGATATTCACTTAAATCTGACTGATCTCATCAAAATTAGATATATTTTACTTATCATTAGTTTATTCTTTGATCTGTTCTCCATGCCTAACCAAATCAATTTTAAAAATGACATGGTCTAGACTCATTGTTGACTGACTATTCTTTTCTTAAGTGTTTTTTATTTGTTTTTATTTCATTTTTAATTGGATATTTTTATTTTATAACCATTTAAAATGTTATTCACCCAATAATTATTATATCTTTACAAAGGTAGGCAATTGATATTGGTCATTGTTAAACTTTTTGCTGTCATTTAAGTGCAAGTACAATTCTATTTGATTTAAATTTTTTTATAATTGAAAGTGAATAATGTTATTAGGGTGTTTCACTAAAACTCTACTTTTTTTTATTTTTGCAACTGTTAAAACGGATTATGATACTTATCGAGATTTGACCAACAGTTGTGTAGATTTCATGCAAACCGAAGTATGCTTATATGTATAAGTATGAAAGATATTTCGAAGACTTATCGAGTTACTGATGTTTGAACTTGGGAAATAGTGAATTTTTACTATTTCCCATCGAAGTGCTGCCTAAACTTATGACTTTTATTTAACTTTATTTTAGTACATTTGTACTCTATGACATGATAAAACAATTTTATGTTTCAAAACATAAATTTGATTGTCATAAACATAAAATTTTTTAGTTAACGTAATTTTCGGCGACCCTGTCCAGATTTGCAGAAAATCTTAAAAAAGTTCTAAAAAAGTTTTGGGCCATTTGAATTTATATTCCTCTTTAAGAGTTGCAAAAATTTAAGAAAAAAAATACTTTTTTTGTGAACCGCCCTAATGTTTATACATGTACTGTATATTCCCCCATACGTATGATTAACATTAATTATAAGCTTGTTATTTGTCAATACATAAATACATATGAGTGTATTTACCATTTAAGGCGATCAATCATATCAATCAATTTGTTTTCAAACGTATTTTGTAGTTGTTGCTGTACAAGTGGTAAATTGGTGTTAATTACTCACATTAACCAATATTGAAAACCGCTCATTATTCCTTTCTGCTATTGCCTTGTTCTTCTGCCTATTCACACCCATTCTATTGCGTGATTAAGCACATCAATTCGTATTACTTAGTTGTATGTCACATATTTAAATGGTTTATTGGATCAAAACAACAATTTGCACTTTACAAATGACTATCAGGTTCAGATCAATTAACAATATTATGTATTTATTCCTTATGTTTAGTTGTTTCATTGTTTACACTAAATAAATTCTTGTGTAAATAGTTATTATTGGATATACTCGTATGCAGATAAGTTCAGATGTATGTTTTCACAAAAGTTTTCAACAGCTGAAAAAATAAGATATTTTCAAGTTTCAAACATAATTACATAAATTAGCATTTAAAATGAATATATGAATAAAGCTACAAGCAACAGTATTTCAATTAATAATTAAATTTCGTAAAAAGTTTTTATTAAAATATTTTACCTAAAATCGTTCTTGTACTTTATATAAGAATGTAACTTTTTAAGAAACATTAATAACATGGTGCTACGAAATAGAAAATAATTTAATAAGCCTTTGAAATACCAGTGTAAGTTGTCTGGTTGAGTAAATCGCTTTTAAATTTTAAGAATTTTGAATACACCCTCAAGATCCGAAGTTAGCGACAAAAAAAGGTTTTTTCAACACTTCACGGACTAAAATAAAATTAAAAAAATCATTTATTTTGTAAAACCTTTTTTTAATGACTGAGAGAGCACGTCCAATTGAGATGGAGACCGCGTAAACATTGGAGTCCGGACTCTGTCGGTTTCCAAACAAGAGCTGGCAAGTAAATAGTATAGTCATAAATCAGTTACAGATCTATGTGTGTGATCAGTTGATAACACAAGGGAACAATATTGAACTTGTATGGTGTTGACTGGAATTTTAATGCAATTTTTTACTAATTTGACTTCGCTGATTTCAAATATAATCTACATCTATCAGCTCACATTTCTAAGTTATAGGTACTAATCTTATTTTTGGCCTTTTTTTCCCAAAAATTACAAATTGTTCTAAACGCATAATGGATAACGGTAATAAATTGGGTTCGTTGCCGATTGCACATCTAACTAAAGCTAAAGAAGAATATTCAGCTATTGTCACGGTTATAGATAAAACAAAGTTCAACGAACAGCGGCGCACAGTGGCTGAAAATCGTTTATCATTGCCCAAAATTCTGTAACTTTTGAACCGATCAAAATATTTAAGTATATTTTTTTTAATGGATATATATTTAGTTCAGCCTTGGAGACTTTTTACGGAATTTTAGGTCAAAGTTTAACTTTTGGTTTTTTTAATTTTATAGTGAAATATGTGTTTATTTATTTTTCATTTATTAAAAAATATAATATTTGGATTTTAATAATATTTATAAACATTTTATGTAATAATGGGATTTTTAATGTTACACTCAAAAAAAATTTTACACTCAAAAAAAAAAAATTTTTTTTAAATCAACTGGAGATTTTGCTATTATTACTGAAAAATAAAAATTTTTTTGTTGTCAAATTTGCAAATTTGTTTACACTCAAAGAATATTTACACTAAAAAAAAAAACGTTAATTATATTATCTAAAAATCTTGCAATTACTACAGAAAAATTTATTATTTTTTGCTGTCAAATTTGATAATTTTAAAATATATTTTAATACAAGTAAGAGTGTTAAATTCGGCTGTGCCGAATCTTTGATACCCTCCACCTCGGTTTGAGTCTTGATAATAAATGTAAATGGAAAAGTAAACAATTTGCTAAACTTAGTACCAAATTATTTCAGCAAATTCTTCGGGTTGGTTTTCGTCTTTTCTATTATTTCGGATTTATTTCGGTTTTTGCTTTTTGGTCATCGTGGTTGCTGAGCGGCATGCATTTAGGTTATATACCTATATGCATGCGTTTCCGGTTATGTGACATAACTTCTCGTTTAATTTAGTTTTTGCTAATTAAATAGCTCGCCCTAACCTCCATTGCAAAGGTAATGGTTGTGTAGGGTGGCTATATGCATTAAATCGTGCTAATTGGAGATGGTTGTATAGTTTCTTTTAACTGGCCAAATATTTCTTCATTGCGGCCATATAGGTCGGATGGAGTAACAAAATAATAACCAAAAAAAAACTCTCAATTTTTTTATTAAAATATTGCCATATTCGGAAAACATAGAGAATAAATTTATAATAATAAATATTCAAATTAGGGATGCCAAACGCAAAAAACCAAATGTCCCAAACATTTTAAATAAAATAATTTGTTCTCTTTATTTTCTGAAAAACTTCAAATTTTCATAAAAAAAAAAAATTGTGAAAATTTATATATAAAAAATAACATTCTCATAAAATTGCGTTTATTTATGTAACAGTTTTTATGTTCGCAATTCTTAAATATCATTTGACGTTTTCTAAAATTCATTGAATTTAAATTAACGTTTTCTGTAGTGTGATTCTGTAAATTTCAACGATCCGACAATCACAAAGTATATCGACAGCTATTATTGCTTGCACTAAGGATTAAGTGATTCCCTAAGTACATACATCTTAACGACAGTCGACAAATCTATTTATACCCTATACCACTATGTGGTTTGGGTATAATGACTTTGTGCTGCTGTTTGTAACAACCAAAAATATTTGACCTAGACCCATCTTTAATTATACCGATCGAATCAGAATCACTTTCTGAGTTGATTTAACAATGTCCGTCCGTCCGTCCGTCCGTCCGTCTGTGTGTCCATGTAAACCTTGTAATCAAACTGCAGGTCGCAAATATGAATATATTTTGATGAAATTTGGTATGTAAGCTTTTATCGGCCATGGGATGAACGCTACTGAAACTGGTGAGAATCGGTCCATGTTCAGACCTAGCCCCCATACAAATTACCCATTTGAAATCGACATAAATTGCCATAAGATCCAAATTGTCATATAGATCTTACTCAAATTGGGTTTGTATGCATTCATTACATCCATTAATGAGTAGTCCAAAAATGATCCCTTTGACCCCATATAGAGCTGCTTCCCGATCTTCACTTAAATCTATTAAAAAACAAAAATATTGCACTGATTCTTCTCAAATTTTGCTTGTATATATTTTTGCAAAATACAAGAGACTTTACCAAACATGATCAGGATCGGTCCATTTTTGGACCAAGTCCCTATATAGATATAGCATCCGATATGAACTTTTTCATATCTGCAGCCAAAAAAATTAATAAAAATCCCACTCAAATTTGGTTTTTGCTTATTTTCTATGCCCAGTTAGTTGGGCCTAAGAGATAGGGTCTCTAAACGCATGGTATAGGGTATCGTATAGTCGGTCTAGACCGACTATAATTTTCTTACTTGTTTTCTATTTATTTAAGTTGTAAGCGAGTGGCATCTCTGTCAAAATAAGCGAAAAACACAAAGAAGAATAGAAAAAACAAATTACTTCGTGTTTGAAAGGATGATTTTATCTTTATGTTTAGTATATTTATTTTTTTAATAATATTTCCTTTTATTTATTTGAAAATGAAATAATGAATTGAATATGCTATTTAATTTTTTTATTTATATAAAAAAGTTTTTTTAATACAAGCAAAATATTTTCACTATTTTATGATTTTTATTTATGTATGTAAGTTTTTATCGATTGAATAAAAACACAAAAATGGTTGTCGTTTAGATAACAACAACAGCTGACTTTAACAATAGCGAATGTCGTTTAAAAATTTTACTGATAATTTTGCTATTTTCTTTTTTTAACGATTCGACTATCGTTAAAAGAAGTTACTGAATCGCGGTACTGAAAAGCTATTAATTTCTCCTGAATGTCAATATTTTTTTTAAATGTAAAAATTTTTTAAATGTAAACACAGGTATTTGGTGTTTTTTTTTGGAATTTCAATTTGTGTTTAACGAATAAAATTTATATATTAAAGATGCAATTGATGTCTTCTAAATTTAAAATTATAATTTCCGACGTTTTGATATGATTTTCTGAAATTCAATTAATTGTAATTTATAATTGGAAATTTTTAATTCCAGTTTTTAGAATTGATATTTTCTTAAACTTGAATGGAAAATTTAAAAAGTGCAATTTTGTATTTATGTTAATAATAATGCTTTAGTAATTATAAACAATTTTTAAAAATTAGATGTAATCGCAATCAGATATTTTGTAGGTAAAGCAGAATAATAATTCTATATAACAATGTAGAACTGTTTTGAAAGCAAACAACTCATAGATGAACTCGGTAACTCTATTTTGTAAAGACAACAAAAAGTTAATATGCCAAACTTATTTTCGTATTTGTAAAAGAATAATGAAAATACGTATGAAATAAAAGACCAGCCCGTGTATACTCTTAACATTGTTCTGTATGATATCCAGTTGAAAAAATTAACATTCATGTTAAAATAGAAATAACTATTGCAAAGCTAATTAGAACAAACAAAAATTGTGGCGCCATCTACTGTGGCATAGTCACGCTGAGCAAAATGAAGTGACACTCTGTTAATGCAAAAGAAATGTATTTTCCCCACAACAAAATATTGCAGAATTTTATGTAAATAAAATAATATACCGATTTATTTCTAACATGCAGTTATTATGGATATACATATATAGAATATATGTATATTATTTGTATTATTTAATATGTGTATGTATGTATGTATGTATGTATATGTAAATATTACACACAAAAAATACAACATCAAACGTTATTTTTGTGTTTTTCTCTTTAAATAAATTAATACATTAAAATTTTTTTTTGCTAAATTTACATTGTTTTTTTTTTTTTAATAACAACTAGGTATTTTAGCATTATTTGGTTTAGATGCTGGTGAATTTTTACTCCCTTTATATTAACTCGTAGTGTTTGCTTGTCGATTTTAGCCCTTTCCCGTGACCCAATCGATCTGAAACTTTGCAGGCTGGCTCGTGGCAATGACAGAAATGATCTAGTAAATTTTTTTAGTGATGCCAAAACAATGGAAACTTTTAAATTTTTCTGCCAGAGTTGATAAAAAATGTACAAAGGGTTAGTTTTTATTATATTATTACCACAACGACCACAAAAGCAACAAGTCCAGCTAGACAACAATACAACATTTAGAATAACAACAAGAACGATATAGAAACATCATATTTTTAATTTTTTTTTTTTTAATTTTTCAGAGATTTCCCTGGACCTGTTCCACCGATTTTAATGATTTTTGAAATAGAAATCTTCCCATGAATTTGTTGAATTATTCTCACTAAAAATTATCACCTTAGCTATCCTATTGAGGACGTGATCGTGACAAGAACAACATAGAAAATTATATTTTTTCAAGACTTTTTTTAGATTTCAAATAGCAAACTTCTCAGGATGTTACTGAATGATTTTCTATGTAAACGATCACCCTAGCTGTCCGATTACTGCCGTCATCGTGATTTCCACAGACGGACAGACGGACATCGCTATATCAACTCCGGTTGTTATAGGGATCACAAATATATATATTTTATGGGGTCCAAAATTTTTTTTCTAATTATTACAAACGGAATGACAAACTTATATATACCCTCTGCACACTGGATTGGAGGGTATAATAAAAACTGCAATAGATTTTAATTGCATTTGTAATAATGGTAGGTTACGTTTATTATTATTTTTTTTACTAATACTATGTTTTTCGTACTTAAATAACAATGAAAGGCAATTATAATTATTATTCATTTGACTCAAATATTGATTGCAAATTTCCATATTTTGTTCTGTGTTATTTCTGGTCTTTAGTAGTTTTTCGACTTCTTCATCTAAATCCCGATGTTCCACTTTTCATTGATTTCGACTACTGGAGATGAACGGATCTGACGTTGCCAATAATATATTAAATAGATCTTTGTAGATCTGAGATGAATATATTGCTATTTTGTTAATTTAAAATCCAGAAATAATGTTAATGCCGTCTCATTTGTGAACTGTTTTGCATCGCTCGGAGTTGGTATACTTTTATGAATCCGTTTTGTTCCCACTGGACTAGCTTTAGCAACTTTTTCAATGCTATCAACTTTTGTTAATTGGTTCTGTGATCGTAATTGATGTGGGAAAGATCCGTTTATATTTGTACAACCAATTTCATCGTTAACATCTTTAACTTTCCGCCTCGAAGATCTATCGCTGCAGTTGTCCAATGATTTGCGTGGTCTTCCAGCCATAACTTGCTTTGCTGTTTCTGTAGCGACAGTAAGTTGGCCTTCTAACCAGTTTGCACTTTTTTTATAAAAATTTTGTTTACTGTAGCTAACTACTTTGTATCGTTTTTTTTAGTGCATTGACGAAATTAGATAATTGCTCTTGTATTTCGGTGCTACACGAATTTAAGTTTAATTTTATTTTAACGTAACTAAGAACATCTTCCTGGTTTTTGTTTCTAAAATACTCTTCGGCCAGTTCTTTATAACTAAAGCTCTCCATATATATTATGAAATATATTAGAGCAATTGAGTTTGTATTCAAATGTCGCTTTCTTATAAGCCTTCTCATAAGCCACCATACTATGTTACTATGTTTCTAGGTAAAATAAAAAGGTAAAAAAATGACATTAGTGCATTACTACCTAAAATGATATATAAAAGACGCACTATACAAATGTTTTTTTTTATTTACTACTTGCATTAGTCATTCTTAGGTAAAATAAAAAGGTATGAAAAAGGTATGATAATAAAAAAAAAACCCATTGTACTAATGAATTACATCTTCTGTGTATTGACATTCTTACTTACAAATATGTTATGGTAATAGAACAAATAATGACTATTATAAGTTATAAAATACCTAAGGCACAAATTTAATACACCATTGTATAGGAGTACTTATAGGGCTGTTTAAGTTATCATAATTTGAATTTTTTTAGAGTAATTTTTAAAATGAAAAAAGTGTTCTAAAAGGTATATATAGAGTTAAAGACGACAATTTCACCTTTCTCGCGGTGGTATACGTTTCTTGTGCCCTTTGGTTCCCTGGAAGTTCTATTCCAATAAATTTGAAATTTGAGAAAAATATAGTAGTTTCAGAAATATTTCATAACGCCACTAATATTAAACGGTAGAGCTGTGACAACTTACAAAAACTAAAGACTGTAATCATACCAGCATTATTAAAAAGACCGCAGGTCATTATCGATGACAGCTTGCGAGTAGTACCCATTTATTTTTAATAAAAAAACAAAAAAAAAAATCACCTTTTTCTGAAATTAAAAAAACAGTTGAGTTTGACAGCATGCCACGCCCACAATTAGCAATAGTTTAACCTAATTTTTTGGCTACCTTAATCTGAATATATCAGCTACAAAAATGCGTCAAAATTTTGAAAATCGATGACAAAAAAATTAGACTTTTGGCCAATGAAATCAAAATTTCAGCCACAGTGCGGCGGCTAATTTGTGTGGATCTGAAAATGGATCACAAAACATCCATGTTTTGTTTGTTTGTGATATAGCAGAGCCAGATCTGAACACTGGAGTATAAAAGACTGGCTTTAGAGAAAAGCTATGATTCCAGGCCTAGGGATCGCATAATACTGCGAGCTCTTCGTATAAAGCTATGACTTTTGAAACAATTCGTCAAAGCTCTCAACAAAAACGGCTATTGTTTTAGATATATCAGTGGAAAGTTCCAAACTATAAGTTGAGAGAAACTAGAAGCAGGCAATTTTGTTGGCCCTTAAACCAAACGGTAAATCAATGATGAAAACTTTAGTAGTTCCATGACAGATATGGAAAGAAAAGCTTGGAATGAATTTGTTTGGATAGTGCACAATTTCCTGGGAAACGGAAAGGATGAGCACTAGTCGGACCACGTGGATAACATGTTGTCACATTTCCAGTAGCTTGGTTGTAATAGGGCATTAAGGATTGTTTTCACAGTCATTTGGATTGTTTCCCCAAAAATCTTGGAGACTTCAGTGAAGAACGAGGTGAACGTTTCCATCAAGATATTCGTACTATAGGGGAGCGGTACCAGGGTCACTGAGATAATCATATGATGGCGGACTATTGCTGGAGCATTGAAAATAAATCCTCGGAACAAGATAATTTAAGAAAATTTTTCGATGAGTTGTAGTTACATTGTAATATTTGCGTATTTAAAATTTGTATTTTTCTTTCAAATCCTCTTTTATTGATAAATTGAAAAGTATAGCTGATAGAAAGCTTCTGACTTAATATGTGAAATAAGTGGCCTAAAAACTATTATTTACAACACACTTATTACATAAATAGTCTAAAATAGTTCAAATGAAGCGGCTTAAAATATCTTGTGAATTTACCAGGTATATTACAATTTAAATTTGGTAAAAGACACTCCTAGTCAAAATCAGCATTCGCAAGGTTGGATACAAAGGTAACACCCAGCATGGTCCCCCTACTCTCAAGAGTTAGGGATCTAATAACTCCAACCTAAACCGCGTATACAAAATAGCAAAAACTTTCTGATAATATGGGTTCTATATTATTGATGCATATTCCAAAACAGATCTTACAAGATCTGTATAAAGCTATTTAGTAACGAAAACAGAGTAGATCTTGCTTTATTAACAGTCATACTAATATGACCAATGAAGTCAAGTTTTCTATCCAAGATCCAGAAACGGTGGCCAATCCTATTCTATTAAGCCAATACTCGTCAGAAATTATACTCCTTCTGTAAAATCTATAATATTAATAGGCTAGACGATTTCTTGTGACCGATGTTTTGTTCTACCATTTTATCCCGATTTTGACCAAACAAATATTACTTGAAAGGTGTTTCTTTTAAGCCGTTTTGTAGATTTATACATTTTTAAATTTTTTCCTTTTTTGAGTAAATTGCATTTAAAGTTGCTAATAACACATACATAAAATTATACATATGCTATGTGTGTTTTATTAAATTTGTTAATGTATTTGTTAATGAGTTTGTTATCTTCATTTACAATAATAGTAAACCATTAAAGTGTTGGTTTGTGAATTGGCTAAGTTGAAAAATAAAGCTGCCTAGAAATTGCACTCGAATTTCGAGCGCTGAAATCTGCTAGTAAATATAAATGTTTTAACATTTTTTGACATTAAATTCCATCAAGTTCACACTAAACGGTTCAGCTAATAAATCAAGTTCACGTTGAAGAGTAATATGACCATTTATTTCATTGAAGCTATGAAATAACTTAATATCACCTGCAGACATAGGGATGTTGCAATTCGAAATTGCAGTCGAAAGTTCATTTAGGAATAGTAAAAATAATAACGATGACTGCCTTCGGGAACGCTTGAAGTAACTCCTAAAATCTTAGATTCAATATTGCGAAACAGGACTCTTTGGGTTCTAAATGTAAGTTACGATACAATCCACAAAATAATAGATACTTACTTGCTAACACACACTGTAATCCACAAAGGAAGCTATTCTACTATTATCAAAAAACTTTGTAAGCTACAGAGTAAGCAAGTCTTCTTGCTTGCTAAGCTAAGCAGTATGCAGGATAACTTATTATCTTATTTACGAATTGTATACAAATTCAGCGACGCACTGTGGCTGAAATTTTTATTTCATTGGCCAAAAGTCGAATTTTTTTGTCACCGATTTTTAAAATTTTAACACCTTTTTGTATTTAATACATCCAGATTAAGGTGGCCAAAAAATAGGGTAAACTATCGCTAATTAGGGGCGTGGCATGCTGTCAAACTCAACTGTTTTTTAATTTCAGAAAAAGGTGATTTTTGTTTGTTTTTTTTTCAAAAATAAATGGGTACTACTCGCAAGCTGTCATCCATAATGTTGGCAGGATTATAGTCTTTAGTTGTTGTACGTCGTCACAGCTCTACCGTTTTAATATTAATATTAGGGGCGTTATGAAATATTTCTGAAACTACTATATTTTTCTCAAATTTCAACTTTAGTGGAATAGAAAGGTGAAAGTATCCTTTTGAACCCTATATGTACTTTTGCACCCATTATGATCCTCGGGTAGGACACTTTTTTCATTTTAATGAAATTACTCTAAAAAAAATCAAATTACGATAATTTAAACAGCCCTATAAGTACTCGTAGACAATGGTGTATTAAATTTGTGCTTTAGGTATTATTATTACCATAACGTATTTGTAAATAAGAACGTCAATACACAGAAGATGTATTTCATTAGAAACCTGGTTTTTTTTTATTATCATACCTCTTTTATACCTTTTTATTTTACAATGCACTAATGCAAGTAGTAAAGAAAAACAAAACACACAGGTAATTCATTTGTATTGTGGGTTTTTTTATACACTATTTTAGGTAGTAATGCACTAATGCCATTTTCTAACCTTTTTATTTTACCTAGAAAGCGACATTGGAATTCAAACTTAATTGCTCTAATATATATCAGCAATAACAGTCGAAAATAAAAATATTCAGAAAAATATGGGTAGCTTCAGTTATAAAGAACTGGCCGATGAGTATTTTAGAAATAAAAACCAGGAAGATGTTCTTAGTTACGTTAAAATAAAATTAAACTTAAATTCGTGTAGCACCGAAATATCAGAGGAGGCTCAGGAAAAAAGGAATAAGGGTTACAGATTTTATAGAGAGCACAATACTAGAAAAATTTCACGAAATTCCACAAACGAAGATCTATTTTATATATTATTGGCAACGTCAGTTCCGTTCATCTCCAGTATTCGAAATCAATGGAAAGTGGAACATCGGGATTTAGATGAAGAAGTCAAGAAACTACTAAAGAACAGTTATAACACAGAACAAAATATGGAATATTTGCAATAAATATTTGAGTCAAATGAATAATAATTATAATTGCCTTTCATTGTTATTTAAGTACGAAAAACATAGTATTATTAAAAAAAAGTAATAAACAGAACCTACCATTGTTATAAATGCAATTAAAATGTTTTTAAAATGTTTTTTAAAATTATCAAATTTGACAGCAAAAAATAGTAAATTTTTCTGTAGTAATAGCAAGATTTTTAGATAATATTATTAACGTTTTTTTTTAAGTGTGAATATTCTTTGAGTGTAAACTAATTTGCAAATTTGACAACAAAAAATTTTTATTTTTCAGTAATAATAGCAAAATCTCCAGTGGATTTTACTATTTATTTTTTTTTTTTTTGAGAATAACATTAAAAAATCCCATTATTACACAAAAATGTTTATAATTATTATTAAAATCCAAATATTAAATTTTTTAATAAATAAAAAAATAATAAACACATATTTCACTCTAAAAGTTAAAAAAATAATCTAAAGTTCAAATTCCTTAAAAAGTCCTCAACAATTTTAATGTAATTAAAACCGAGTCAAGCTGAACTAAATATATATCCATTAAAAAAAATTACTTAAATATTTTGATCGGTTCAAAAACTACAGAATTTTGGCCAATGAAAAACGATTTTCATCCACTGTGCGACGGAAAACCTGCCACACGTGGTGTAAAGTAATTAGTCGATGCTACAAAGTTTGTGGAATCGATCGCTGATATAAGTGGTACACTTGCTACAGGAATATGTTCAAATTTACCATCGTATTATTGAAAACATCTTTATGTGCTGATGGGCATTGAAAATTGCCCATTTTTTTAGTACCACTTACCATCTACACTTCAGGTTTCAAGGTAACATCTTAAAACTTAACTTTTTGTCATTCCCCATTGATCAATTGTTATACTGTGCAAAGTGAAAAATGGAAAAATGTGTAACATTACAAGGACTTCATTTCATGAGTTATTTATGGCTTATAAAAGATTAATTGTATGCGTCATTGTGTGTACTAAAATATACATGTAAATAATTAAGAAAGAAAAAATATAAAAAACAATGAAAACTCAGTCCCTTCTAAATTACAAGGTATGAAACCTGTTGCAAAAATTTTATATAAAAATAAAAAAAATATTTATTTGTACAAATAAATAATATTTTATACATATTTTTTTAATCATGAACTATATATTATGAAAATATATAAAGATTATGCAACAACAAATTGCCATATTATAGCAAATAGTTTGATTCGGAAAACTTTATGCTGAATATTTTTTAAAAATTATATTTTTTAAATTCTCTTCTAGAATTTTCGGACCATATTTTTTTTGAATTTTAGTTGATTGTGAAACTTAAAATACTTTTTGATATTTTGTAAATATAAATCTTTATGTACTTAACCGTGCTATGAAAGCTATATGCGAACAAAATATAGAAGAATATAATAGACAAAATATACTCCAATATAACGTATGAAGGAAACTGTGAGGTAAACAATATTTTTCAGTTCATTGAACGGAATAAGCTTATTCCGATAAGGAAAATACCCAACTACCGTTTTAGAAAAAATAATATATGTATATCAACACAAAAACGTAGGAAAAAATTAAACAACATACATTAGGGGTATTCAAATATTATTAGAATATCACTAATATGAATTCGTGCATGTCAAAAAAAATATATTCTTTTTATACAGAAAGGACGTTCACTCCAAGCTCTTTAACAAAGTGTGTAATATTCAGTACTACATTAGGATACTGATAAATGGATACATATCAAGAATAGCACTATTGTGTGTTATGAAAATATGTGTAAGTATATATGTGCTAACTATATACTAAATCTACATATAAATGTGTGCCAAATAACTAAAAACACACACTGTTCCTTTACATATGTGTGTAACTGAAGTTTCCTTAAGAAATATAAACAGACATTGTGTACAATATTTTTTTGTGTTTTTTTTTTATATGTGCAAATAAAAAATTAATACTAAGCTGCAGAACAACCGATTTATATCATATATCTATAAATAGGTACGGCTTTAAAACTTTCCATAGGAAAAATATTGTATGGATATGAGACAAATTAATATAGTTTAAATACGAAGCTTCTGGTTTCGCCGAAATGTATACACGATATGAACACTTTCTTACCTAGGACATACCCTTAAGTACCATTAAAGTATAAAACAAGTTTTCTACAATGACTGCAAGATAGCCCTCTGTTGCTTTTATATTTTGCATTTTCTTATAGATATGTCACAATTCAATATATAAATCCTCTATCGTTTATGAATCTTTTCGACTCTGGACTTTCATTAATACAGAAAGATTTTAAAATTTGGAATTTTGATTGATGGGGTTTTAAAAAAAATCTTGAATTAAATAAGATCACTGTCAAGAAATATTCAGCTTCGGCATTACTATTTTTCTTCTGCTTCTTACCAAAACATTCGGCTATATTACAATCCTAACGCACATTCATATACATGAGCACAGATATTCTATCGTGAATTGTTTGTATTATTAAAAACCCCAAAAATCAGTATGAGATTTAGAAGCTTTTTGTGTACAAACTATTATTTATTTTCCGGTTGAGGTAGGACTCATATGAGTTCATACTGATACCAACAACGACAACAACAACATTTTAGGGTAACATTAATACATACATTTTTATATAAACTTGCAATTTCTTATAATATGTATCATATGTATGTTAATGATACGTTTTTATATACGTATGTTCACTCGACGGTATAAAATTAGTAGAAATAATAATCTAACCCATAAAAATAAAGTTTTTATTAAAACTTTTGCTTTCCTTATGCATATGAGTTTTGAATCTCTGCGTGACTGTGCGTGAATTTGCGTGACTATTTTAAACTTAATCTGTGGTCACAACAAGTCTATGGACCAAGTTTCAAATTGATTGGATGAGGGTAAATGGGGTTTAAGTCACTCCGTGACTGTGCGCGACTACGCTTGACTATCCTTAAGTTAATATTTGGCCACAGCAAATCTATGGACAAGTTTCAGATCGATCGGTTGAGGGGAAATGTAGTTTAAATCACTCCGTGACTATGCGTGACTGTGCGTGACTACCTCAAAATTAATCTATAGTCACAACAAGACTATGGGCCAAGTTTCAGATCAATTGGATGATGGGGAATGGGGTTGCCAGACTAACCCATAAAAAAAAGTTTTTATTATAACTCTTTCTTAGCTTATACATATGAGTTTGGAATCTCTCCGTGACTGAGCGGGACTTTGCGTGAATATTTCAGAATTAATGTTTGGTCACAACAAGTCTACGGACCAAGTTTCAGATCGATCAGATGATGGGAAATAGGGTTTAGATCACTCCGTGACTGTTAAGTTAATCTTTCTTTACAGCAAGTATATCGACCAAGTTTCAGATCGATCGGATGAGGGGAAATGACATTTAGATCACTCCGTGACTATGACGTGACTACCCCAAAATAAATCTGTAGTCACAACAAGACTATGGGCCAACAAGACTATGGGCCAATTGGATAAGGGGGAATGGGGTTGCCCCACGACAGACAGACAGAGAATATGAGTTAAAAGAAAGAATTTAAAAATTAACTTTAACAAAAGACTGAACTGCATTTATATTGGATTTTTTCAATATTGGCTCAATGAGAGAAACAAATAATTTAGTTAAGCCGATAGCGTATGTAACTAGTAATTTAATTTAAATAATTTGTATACCATACAGCACTATGTGGTCAGGGTATAATGAGTTTGTGCTGATGTTTTTATACCCTATACCACATAGTGGTGTACCACTATGTGCTGCTGTTTGTAACTACTAAAAATATTTGACCTAGACCTATCTTTTATTATACCGATCGACTCAGAATCACTTTCTGAATCTATTTAGCGATGTCCGTCCATCCGTCCGTCCATCTGTGCGTCCATGTAAACATTGTCATCAAACTACAGGTCGCAAATATGAATATATTTTGATGAAACTTGGTACGTAAGCTTCTGCTGGCCATAGGATGAACGCTGTTGAAACTGGTGAAATTCAGTCCATGTTCAGACCTAGTCCCCATACAAATGACCCCTATGAAATCGACTTAAATTTTCATATGGTCCAAATTATCATATAGATTTCAGTCAACTTGGGTTTGCATGTGTTTATTATATCCATTAATCAGTAGTCCAAAAGTAATTCCTATAGGAAAATTCTTACTCATAGGCTCCATATAGAGCTGCTTTCCATTCTTCACTAAAATCTATTAAAAAACAAAAATATTGCACAGATTTTTTTTAAATTTGGTTTGTATATATATTCTTAAAATATAAGTGACTTTACCAAATATGGTCAGGAGCAGACAATTTTTGGATCCCATATAAATATAGTACGCGATACGAACTTTTTCATACCTGCAGCCAAAAAAGTTAATAACATAGCCATTCAAATTTAGTTTATGCTGATTTTCTATATCCAATTGGTTGGACCGAAGAGATAGGTATAGGGTATCGTATAGTCGGTCTAGACCGACCATAATTTTCTTACTTGTTTATATTTGACCTAGAAATACCTGTCCGTTTGTGTGTTCATATAAACCTTGTAATCATACTACAGGTAGCAAATATGAATATACATATGTTGATGAAATTTTGCATATAAGTTTCAATCGGTTATAGAACGAAAATTGGTGCATGTTCAGACCTAGTGCCCTTATAAATGACACAAATGAGATCGACTTAAGATCCAAATTATCAAATGATCTCGGTCAAATTTGGTTCGTAATTTTTACATCCATTAATCAATAGTCCAAAAATAAACTTTATAGAACAGTTATTAGTCATAGCCACCATATAAAGCTGTTGCTCGATCTTCATTTAAAACTATCGAAAAAAAAAAAATATAGCACAGAAAAATTAATAAAAATTCCACTCAGATTTGGTTTATTTTTAGTTTCTCTACCAATTAGTTGGACATAATAGCATTTCTTTAAACGCATGGTATAGGGTATCGCATAGCCTGTTTATACCGACTGTAATTTTTTAACTTTTTTTGTTGTTTTTTACATTTTCAAACTTAACTAGTATAGCCCAGCACTCGAAATTCGAGTGAAAATTATAGGAAATATTATTTTTTCGTTAAATTTTTTCTTTCAGTGTGTTCTTAGTCTATCTATATATAAAATTTAAGAATATTTAAATGAGCCTAAGGCTATGCTAATCAATTTCAGCAATTCAGAACTCAACACAGAACGTGTGATATAGAATTTAAATCATTCTCATTAACAGTTTGTAACGATTTATTATAAATATTTTATTTTATTTAATTTTTATATATTTTTAAGACAGATTAAATATAAAATTTATAATTCTCAGCTTCTCCTCAATATGAACTATAACTATGCCAATTTTCACACTCCATGCCCGCATATTGTGTAAAAATGGAACTAAAAATATACCTTCACGTATTAATGTATAGATACTAGAATAATTTCATTTGCTTCGTAAATAATTTTTACATTTTTTTTACTCTAACTCAATACTGCAAACAAAATTATAGAAATAGTTATTTAATTTCTTATAAAAAACTAGGTACTTTTTTAAGAAAGTGTAATATTTTATCAATATTGGTTATCTTTCATATTGGTGATTTTTTGTATTTGTTTCGGGTAACGTTTAAAAAAGTATGGCAATACCAAACTAAACTTATAAATATAAGGACACATACACCCTCATGAAGCAAATGCTATAAACAAAAAGACCACAACAACAACAATAGCAATTACGCTACCACACACAAATTTCAAATCTTTTTAATTTTTATGATGATAAATTTAGAAATTCTAAAGTAAATTTCAAAATTGCCCAAAAAAAAGTAAATAAAGAGTTTAGAGTTAAGAAAATGGTAAGCCTAGCATTGAAAATGCTAAATTGGAATCAAGTGTCTAAAAAGTCTTTCACTACCTTTTAATATAAGAATGCGACTTATTTGAAATTCATAAGGTTGTATTTATAAAATTTTTTTTTATTAACGCATTTGTTATTGAACTCATATTGTTTTATAAACCTTCAATGAGAATTTGCATTCACAAACATTATTTCAGATAAAAACGTTTCCCAGTTGTTGTTATTTTTATTGTTAGCGACATATTGTTAATTGGATTCTATTTTTTTTTTTTTTTAATCATTCTATACAAATGCAAATTTTCACAAATAAGATTTCCATGTGTTATTAAGCACAAAAAATAGCAATGAATTGTATATAAAAATTATATGGATAACTTTCTTAATAAGATGACAAATATATATGAATTCAGGTGTGCGGAGTTGTTTTTAGTTTATTTTTTCAACAAATATATTTTTTTTTCTAACAATTATGGAAAATTTATTTTATTTAGAAGAAATTACATCCAAATTTATAGAATAGTTTACACTCGTTTGTAGAAAATATATGTAGATTTAATTTGAGGCATCACAAAACTCTTTAGCGCACTAATATTGGATTTATGGGAGACCAAACTTTTACTTTTGGGTTGTCTAGGCATATTCTATACTATTGTAGGCTTATAAAAATGTATAACCTGAATTTAAATTTGTGTGGAGGAATACTCTTTTTCTTCTTAAGTTCTTGTAAAATTGTTTTAATATATTATAAATAAAAGTGACAAATAATATTTTAAATACTGAAGTAATATCTATAATATTAATAGGCAAGGCGATTACTTGTGACATATTCTATTCCTTCAATACCGATTTTGAAAAAAAAAATATAATTTGAAAGGTATTTCTTTGCAGATGTTCACCATCTGCTACATTTTTTAAAACAAAATTCATTTAAAGTTGCTACTAACACACACATAAAACACACAAGCTTTAAACAAAAATCTATACAATGCTGTGCGTGCGTTCATTAATTTTGTGTTGAATTATGAATTGGCTAAAATTGAATAGCATACCTTTAGGCTCTTATGAAATTATTTATGAATGAAAAAATAAAATTTCCTAATTTCGAATTTCGAAAGCGCGGCTCTGAAATATTATTGGCTATCTAATTTTTTTCAACCGATTCGCAATGAAGTTATTAACCCAATTTCAAGTTAATGTCTATAACAATTCCGTCGTTTTTACTGTATATATGATACCACAATACAAAACGTTTGGCTGCTGTTAAATTTTTATTGATATAATCGAAAAAATATTATAAAATTTTATAAAAAATTTGTTGGTGAATTTCTTTCTGTGTGTAGTAAAATAATATTTTTATTAGAAATTGTTGAATTAAAATAAATTCTTTAAAATAAAACTGTAGTGTTCTTAAGTTTGTCTACTATTATTGTTGAGTGTGTAAATTTTTCATATCTATTTTTAAGTTTTTTGGCTAATGTTTATAAACGTTTTTACAGCTATTAAACAAACGCACGTATGTGTTGTTCTGGTTTTAACAACATATTTCTATAACTTTATGTATATGTCTTTATGTCTTCGTATATAGTTCTATAGATTTTTTTCGTTTAAATTCAATATGCTTTTAGCGGCCAAAAGTTTATTATTTTGCGTGTATATCTATTTGTCTGTTGGTTAGGTTTTTGTTTTGTTATTATTTTTTGCTGGCCATTTATTTTTGTATTTACGGAGAAAATTTGATTTGTTAACAATTTTTCGGAAGTTAAATAGTTTTTGTGTTATGGAATCTTAAAGTAAATATTTTAGTTTTGGCGTCTTTAAAATAAAAGTTTTATCTAATATTGCTGAAAATTAATGATTGTTTATAAATGTAATTAATTTATAAAGATTTGATTTCTTAAAAATAATAAGCGATGAAAATGGCTTTATAAACTGTTAATTTGTTCGGAATGTAGGACAGCCAAGCCATGGTATGAGTTTTTTTTAGCGTTACTCTGGGCGATTTGTAGGGTGCAAAGCTTTTTATAGCCCAGCGAAGTCTGGTTACATCAATGTGTAAATCTATAATATTAATAGGCTAGGCGATTTCTTGTGACCGATGTTTTGTTCTACCGTTTTATCCCGATTTTGACCAAACGTATATTATTTGAAAGGTATTTCTATTTAGCCGTTTTGCAGATTTACAGATTTTTAAATTTTTTCCTTTATTTTGAGTAATTTGCATTTAAAGTTGCTACTATCACATACATAAAATTGTACAATGCTATGTGTGTGTTTATTAAATTTGTTAATGTGTTTGTAATAAAAATGAGTTTGTTTTTTGTGTTGATTTGTAAATTGGCTATAATTGATTAGCATACCTTTAGGGTCTTTATTTAATGAAAAAATAAAATTTTCTAGAATTTGCGCTCGAATTTCGAGGGCTGGAATCTGCTAGTTGACATAGTTATGTTTTCGTATAATAGGTATGCATTTCTATCTGAGACAGCAATATTGCCAGGATAAGTATCCTTCTATTTTAAGATTTAACGTAGTCGACTGGTCTCTGAGGATTTTCCATACCATTTCATAATTTTTCGTTCCCTATCTTATTTTATAATTTTTTCACTAAGGCTTTTTAACACGTAGAGCATAAGTTGGCAAAATTAAAGTTTCAGCAGATGTAACAACACTTATTGTATTTATTGTATCTTCAATCTGCTTCGTATTCTTCATTAAAATATTTAATATAGAAGTTATCTCCCTATTTGCTTCTTATTTGATTTCAAAGTACTTGCTTCTGTTTTAGGTAACACAAATTGGGTAATTACCTATATTAGAAAATAACTGAAATCATGAAGATACTTATTCAGGAAAGTGAATTGCGTACAATAAAAATTTCGACAAACGTTTTTATAAACTGAAAGATGATATTTTGGACATTATCAAACGTGTAGCTAGATTACAAGCGGTTGCAGATGATATTCTCAATGTTCGAAGTGAATTTGGAAAATTAAAAACACAATTACAGCGTCAAGAAAATTTTATGACAGCGTCTGACCAAGAATCAAAAAAGATGGGGATGCGCAAACTGTAGTTTGGTCATCATGAAACTGATAGTGCAAGAGTGGCAGATCTCGAATGTTCATTTGGCATAGCATTGAACATGGATCAAAGTTATAATTGAGGATTTGCAAACTGCAATTTGTTCATCATGAAACTGATTATGCAAGAGTGGCAGATCTCAGAATGTTCTTTTGAACATCGATCACATTTATGAACAAGAGTGGCAGATCTCATAATGTTCATTTGGCATATGAAGAATAAGAGTTGCGATAAGCAGCCATTTTCAGGGTTGACAAATATTTACTAAAAAGAGTTTAAAAACATAATATCGAAAAATTTTTTAAGGGAAAATATGAAACTGGAATTGTTATGTACTATAATTTGGAAAAAAAAAATAAAATTTTTTTTTAAAAGTACACAAAGTTTTTGATTTATATTTAGGAACTTTTTGCTTTTAAATTAATTCATCATCATAATCATTCCCTTTATTTTATTAAAAAAAGAAGCAGTAACAAAAAAATCTCTTTTTGAATCTATGTAGTGGCCCTGAAAAGGGCCTTTTTTATATTTTTATCTTTTTTGGCCATGAAGAAGGCCTTTTATATGTTGAATTTCGCAATGTAGCAGCAACGGCGAGTTTTTGTACCTTCCATCGTAGCATGGTTATCCCAAAGAGCTAAATAATGAAAAAAAAGAAAACTAAAAATTTTCTTAATAAGATTACGATCGTTTATAATCGCGCTGTATTTGTTTTTTTTTTTTCTTTCCAAAACCAATTTGTAATTTTGTTCTAAACAAAATTTTTTAAGAAATTTAACATTTTTAAAGACAGTAATAGTACCTTTATTCTAAGAAAACTTTTAACAAAGGTAACTTTTTAAATAAAGGTAGTTTAAAAAAATACTCTTTTCAGAAAATATATTTTTTAAGAAAAGGTGTTTTTAAGAAAATCACCTTTATAAAGAAAAGGTACTTTTTAAGAAAAGGTAAATTTTTTTAAACACGAACTTTTTAAAAAAAAGATACTTATTAAGAAAAGGTACTATATAATATACTTTTTAAGAAAAGGTACTTTCTTATCAAAAGGTCCTTTTTTAATAAAATATATTTTTTTAAGAACAGCTACTTTTTTTTTAACAAAATATACTTTTTTTAGAAAATATCCTTTTTTAAGAAAAGCTATTTTTTTAATATACTTTTTTAAGAAATTGTATTTTTTTTAAGAAAAGGTACTTGTTTTTAAGAAAAGGTACTTGTTTTTAAGAAAAGGTACTTTAAAAAAATACGTTTTAAGAAAATATTTTTTTTAAGACTTTGGAATTCGCTACCATCATCTATTAAATTTATAAGCAACGCAATGCATTTTAAGTTGGAATATTTTGTTGCAAATCAAAATGTACTTTAGGAAAACAACACTTTTTTTAGCTGTGAAATATTGAATGAATATTTATTTCATAAATTTTTCTAATTTAATTTGAATGAAAAACAAATGATATTTTTTTTAAATTATTGAAAACTTAAAGTACATTTTAATTAATGTACATTTTGATTTCCAATTACAATTTTTTTTCGTTCAGGATCCCATAAGATATGTATATACTTTATTGTACAGAATATCATACAGTGAGGTAAATTTTAGATTTATGATTAAATTTATCTTTACCAGGTTTCTTGTCTAGAATATAACTATTTTTGAAATATTTTACTAACGGGATTATTCTGGTCCATATTTTGAAAGTGGTTTCTCCTTATCATTTCGTTCTCAAAATTTTGAACGAGGTGAACTTCTAAGCACAATCAATGTTGTAAACAGTTGGACCTCAATCCGATGTAGGAACAAAAGTTGTTGTTGAGGGGTGGTATTGGAAATCAATAATTGTAAAAACAAAGGATAATTTCATTAAAATATTATTTGTTTTGAACTTCAAAATAAATTAGAAAATTTTATGAAATAAATTTTCATTCAATATTTCATTTTTAATAAAACTGTTGCTTTTATTTAAACTACCAAGACTTTTAAAGTGTTTTAAACTGAACCTTTTCCGCATTTGTTATTTTAAAGGCATTTTTGTTTTTGGTAATCTTCCCTCTTTTCATTTTTAATTTTATTTATTTTATTTTGGTTGTTTTTATTTTTATTTTTTTTATTATTAATATTTCTTGTATTTTTTCTTCAAAATTATTAAATACTAGCAATATACCCGCTACGTTGTTAGCGTAATTATTATATCAATTATTTAAGCCATAATAATATCTGAAAACAATAAGAAATATGGTGAGTGACAATATGATGGAAGCTTTTAACAAAAGATATTTTTGAAGATTTTATCATAAAATTAAAAAGTATTTTATTAATTTAAGCATTTGTATGTTTTATTTATTTAACAAAGAAGAAATATTAACATAACTGCAGAAAAAATTAACAAAACTTAAAAGTATTCATTTTTATGCTATTGACAAAACAATGGAAACCTTTATTATACAATAACACATGGTCTTGGGGGGTAAATGATTCCTATACTGACGGTTGTATTAATTTATTTTAGTAAAATCCCCGAAGCGTGTAGCCGTTTGCAGCCATTTAAATATTCAACGTTTTCATCAACGCTATTCGCCAACAGTATTTTAATTCCATTTCATGCGTTTTTTAGCAAGATCAATGCTAGTTAGACGATTTTATAGATTTATTTATAGAATATTTCTCACAAATATTCTTTTGCTTACGACCATCACTAAAATCATCTATTATTTTCAACTCGTCATAAAACTTTATTCTTGCCATTATTTTATAATAATTGAGAGAAAGCGTCAGAATCTATATTTAAATAGATATATCAGTCGTTCTTCTATTTTTATTATTTTAATCAACTCTGGTAAAGAAATTTAAAAGTTTTCACTGTTTTGGCATCTCTAAAAAAATATTTCTTTTTCGAACACACCAAATAGTGATTTCGCAAAAAAAATACATAATTTTATTACTAAGTGCGAAATTATTAAAAAACAAAATTGGCAAATTTAGAATTTTGTAAAAGTTTAAAATGTATTGCCACCTAGTCTATTTAAGTACCACATTTTTTGTTCATAGTAGGTTCGAAAATTATTCAAATTATAAAGATCAAAAATAATATTATTTTATTTATCAAGCCATAGGACAAACGCTATTGAAATTGGTGAAAATGGTCGCATATTCAGACCTCTTCTCAATTCAAATGACCCCTATGAGATCGACTTGACTTACCATAAGATTCAAATTATCAAATATATCTCAGTCTAATTGGGTTTTTGTGCGTTTATTACATCCATTAAACCGTAGAACAAAAATAAACCATATGGGACAATTCACTTAAATCTATCAAAAACAAAAATATTGCACAGATTTTTCTAAAATCGGTTTGTATATGTTGTGACTTTACCAAATATAGTCAGGATCGGTCCAGTTTTCGACGTAGATTTGGTTTATGCTTTTTTTCTAAACTCAATTAGATTTACCTAAGACTAATTCTCTAAGAACATGATATAGGGTATCGGTCTATACCGACTATAAATTTGCACTTTCAAATGTAAATTTACCAGTTGAAAAGTATCAGTTTTCCCCCTAAAGGCTCGAATTAAAACAAATTTTATTTTTCTCCGATGTTTGCGTTTCTGGTGGACTCTACATATAAAATTTCATATTCCTAAATTGCTTTGTAAGGAAGATACAAAAAGGTACACTCTTACATTTGCGGGCCGTTTTTACCCAGTTTTAATATCCGAATTTCAAAAAGATTTCGTCTCATTTGAAGTTTCTATCCCCAAGCTATATTTTATATTCGTTTGTTTAGAAGATACCAAATGTAAAATTTTTCCGCTTTTTGGCCGTTTCTCCTCCCCTAAATAAATATTAGAGTTAGCAATAACTTCATTCTTGACTCATGCCTACGTATCAGGTGGAGTCTGTATACCAAAATTCATATGTATAGATTAATATGTTAAAAAGATGCAGAAAGGTACAATTTGTGCCCTTTTTGTCCGTTTTTCCCCTTAAATGGCCGAATTTCGAAAAAATTTATCCTGAGCCAATATTTGCTTCCCAGATGGAGTCAACACATCAAATTTCATATTCCTAGCTTCATTTCTTATCATTTTCCCCTTTTTTTTTGTCAGCTTTCACACACCCCCCCTCCCCCCCCCACCAAGGTTCGAATTTTAAAAATATTTATTCTTGGCCGATGTTTGTGTCTCTAGAGGAACCTACATATCAAATGTCATATTTATAAATTACTTTGTAAATAAGATGCTAAAAGGTACCATTTTTACCTTTTTTGGCCGTTTTGACCCCCCCTTAACACCGGAATTTCCTAAAGTTTTCCTCTCATCTGATCTTTCTATCTCTAGTTGAATCCACATACTATATTTATTATTCCTAGATTTGTTTGTTTAAAAGAAACCAAATGTACACTTTTTGCCCGATACCAAACATACGTTAGAGTTACCAGTAAATTATTCTGCAATGTGACCCACGTATTCGGGTGAGACTGTGTAACAAAGTTCATATATATAGATTAATATTTTAAGAAGATGCGGAAAGGTACAATTTCTACCCTTTTTGGCCGTTTTTTTCCCGTAAATGGCCGATTTTCTAAAAACTTGGTTCTGAGCCCACATTTGTTTCTCGGACGGGTCTACGCACCAAATTTCATAGATTAATTTGTTACCATTTTCCCCCTTTTTGCCCATTTTTACCCCGTTAGTTCTTAGTGGATCTTTACGCCGAGAGGGGAACCTACAGTCCAAATTTCAAGCTTCTGGGTCGAATGGTTTGTGATGATCCTCGCAACTCTTATATATATATATATAAAGATTGATTTTTGTATTTACAATGTAACTCTCATATACTTTATTTATAAGATTATAAATCTTATTGTATGGAAAATCAAATAAATAAATAAATAGAAATAAATAAATAAAATCAAATAAAAACTCGTCGCATTTGCTTCTGCGATATGAGCAATAACTTCTTACCCCCTTCGCACAGTGAGCAATTGTGGTTTCAAAAATCAAAAATTTCTTGTGCGCTAACGATACTTTGAATAAACTCATCGTATAGGAAATTGTTCAAAGATTACGAATTTGCTACCTTCAACAAAACCAACTTTTTAATTTAGAAGATATAACACTTCAAACTTCATTGATTTTAAGTTTTCAAAAAAATACACAATTTTTAAGCAATTTGGTCAGTTTCAGAGAGGATATAAAAAAAATCATGTGAGTCCGATCACAGGGGAGATGTGTAAGCATCTGGTAATTAATAAAATGCAGAAAACAGCGACAAAAAGGTTATTACATATCATAATTTTTTCACCAAAAAATCATGTCACACCGATTTGTCTTAATGCTTACATGTTACGCGTGTAAGATCTCACGCTCACATATTACACTGTTTTTGTGATTGTATTGTGAATTAGAAATTTACCCCCTGCGCGTGTAGATGTTTACACATCAAAAACTAGTTAACCACTCGCATGTTTTTGACTTCTGTTGATTTATGTATTTACTTAACATATTATAGAAAAAAATGTTTCTGCTTCCTTTGAGTTTCTCCAGGTAAATCGCTATTTACCAACTGTCTATTTTTTTTTCACTATTTTCAATGGAATGGAATGGATGGAGTATATATATTTTTTTATTTATGGATAATAGTTTTGAAACAGAAAAACCTTAAAAAATAAATATAAAAAATATAAAATTGTTTAAAATCATGTTTTTTTGAGTTAACATGGACATGATTTTTTTTCATGCTGTTATCAAATTTGGAATTTGATAACCCGGACACTTATTTCATAGGTTGGATAATTATCTATCATATGCCTTTTAACTTATTTGATTACCTCAATCGGTTCAGAACTCAAATGGCGCCACTGTGCATCGTGAGCTTTGGGCCTACGAAGAATAAAAAGGCTCTTGACCGATACTTGAGGCATGATCAGACGTTTTATGAGTAAGGCTCTTTTGCAATTTTAACCAACAGGCATAACAGCTTTCCACAAATACTGTGAGGAATCCATTATTTTTAAGAAACAATCGCAAAAATTAAAGTTCATGGGATCTCAGATCACCGGCATGATATATGTATATATCTTGGGTATAATCGTCGCATTCGTTATCCAAATTTATCGATCGAAATTATTTTTTTATTTTCCAAAATATAATACTAAGAATAATTTTACTTTACCGCAGTTCACGAATTTTGCCACCTACTTAATGGTAAAAGTGAAACGAGGTCCGACATTTGTCCGTCTTCTTTAAATAATAAACGAAAATAGATTAATTTTACTCGATATCAAATGCATTTCATGTTTGGAAACAGCCTAGTGATTTCATCAGTATATTCTCCCCCAAGGTTTTCTATATCAGAAAATCAATATACAAGTTTTTTTAAATCACTAGGCTCTCGTTCATAGTTGCTGGCGATTTTAATGCCAAGCTACATTCTAGTGTCACGGCTTATTTCCCCGAAGGGTCATGTTTTGTTCAACACAATTTCTGAAATGGGTATGGATGTGTTCTCAAGCGGAGAACCAACGTACTGGCCAATAGATGGGCAAAAAATATGCGACTTGATCGATTTCGGATTCACGAAGAACATCGCAAAAGAAATATGCATGCAGAATCTTCATTGGAACTCTCGTCGGACCACACACCCGTTATTGTTACTATTTCGAACCCCCAAAAAAATTGTGTCCCCATCTGGTGATTTAACGCTTTTAAGTAATATTGATTGGTTAAAATACAAAAAGTTTCTTAGTACCCATAGCACAGAAAGCTTTCCGCTAAGAACACCAGATGATATTGAAATGTTTATTTGAATAGTTATCTTGAAAAACTGGATCCAAAAGAAAAATCTGATTACTCTTTGTGGCGTGCTACAAAAAATCTTAAAAGACCTGTTGTATATAAGCCTCCTCTAAGAAAGGAAAGTGGAGGAATGACAAAGAGAAGGGAGATCTGTTTGTGAAACATCTAAAAAAAGTTTTTACTCCAAATATAACCCCTAGTTCTATTGATGAGTTGCCACCTGTTACTTCACAACATAGAGCATAGAGATAGAGATTCGAGAGGTCGAAAAGGCTAGTGTTGATTTAAACCCCAAAAAAGCATCGGGGATCGATGGGATCAGTAGTAAAATGCTCTTGGATTTACCCCGAATATCATTTAGAATAATTATGTTTATTTTTAATGCTATAATACGTCTTGAACATTTTCCCCCAGAATGGAAAGTTTCACTCGTTACAATGATACCTAAACCAGGTAAAGATCACACAAAGGTCGATTCGCATAGACCAATAAGTTTACTGTCCAACTTGTCAAAATTATTCTAGAGAATTTTGGTAAACAAACTTACAATATCCGTAGATCAAAATAATGTCATCCTAGCACATCAATTTGGTTTTAGACGAAAACGCAGCACCACTGAGCAAGTTCACAGAATTGTAAGTGCCATAAGAAGAGCTTTTGAAGAGAAAAAGTTCTGCTCTGCACTTTTTATAGACGTCTCGCAAGCCTTCCACCGAGTTTGCCACAAGGGACTCCTTTATAAAGTTAAACAGGTGTTGCCCCCGAACACACATAAGCTAATGGAGAGCTATATATAAATAATAGAAAATTATCTATACGAGAGAGAAGCTTTGTGAGCCCTCCACAGACAATTCATGCTGGTGTACCACAAGGTAGTATCTTGGGCCCGCTTCTGTACATCCTTTATACATCAGACATGTCAACAAATGAAAACACACTTATGTCGACTTTTGCGGATGATACTGCAATTTTAAGCGAATACGAAAACCCCTCAACAGCATCTATTCTTTTACAGAACCATCTTAAATAGCTGGAAGATTGGCTAGATATGTGGAAGAGTAAAGTAAACAAAAGTGTATCCACGTAGCTTTTACCTAAGAAGGGAGACTTGCCCTCAAATTCGAATTAGGGACCAGTCTATACCTCAACATTCCTCTGTTAAATATCTCGGACTACATCTTGATCGCCGACTTACCTGGAAAAACCACATAGACGCTAAGTTCACACAAATAAAATTTAAATTGGTCCAATTCACATGGCTAATTGGCAGGAGCTCAAAGTTAAGTCTCGATTGTAAGTTCTTGATTTATAGCTCGATTTTCAACCACATTTGGTGCTATGGTATACAGTTATGGGGAACAGCCTCAGCATCAAATACGGAAAGAATACAAATATGCCAAAACAAAATTTTGAGAATGATTACAGGCTAAATGTTTCTCTAGTAAAGTACTAAATCACTAGATATAGTGCAAATTATTTGGAAAAGCTAGAGTCTCACTCAAATCCTCTAGCACGTAACTTAATCAACAATCGTATCCACCAACGCTTCAGAAGGAAGGAGACAGCTGATCTCATTGGATGAAAAATGGATTGATACAATTATTTTTTTTTCATCATTAGATTACATATGTAAGTTAACGCATTCAGTGAATACTCCTAATAATTTGCACTTAAATTGAAACTGAACAGAGTTCAGTTACCGGCACCATTTAATTCTAGCTGACTCAAACTACACAACAACAAATGAACACAACAGAGTTCAGTGACCAACACCATTCAATTCTAGCTGACACAAAATACACAACAACAAAACAAACACAACATAGTTCAATTAACGACACCAATAATATTTATTAAAATTAATTTATAAAAAATCAATAACCAAAATTGTTACCAACACCATTCTAGCTGACACAAAATACACAACAACAAAACAACACAACATAGTTTAATTGACGACAATAATAATATTTATTAAGTAAGCAAAACCTAAATAAGTTATAAAAAATCAATAAACAAAATTGTTACCAACACCATTCTAGCTGACGCAAAATATACAACAACAAAACAACACAACAATATTTAAGCAAAACCTAATTCTTTATAAAAAATCAATTGTAATGTAAACTTAAGTAAATTTTTATATAAAAGAAACAAATATTCAATAAAGAAGTTAGTTCTATTTTGCATCCACAACCACAATCGTTTACTGGCGCCCGAGCTTAAAAAAGTCTTAAAAACCCGAGTGTAAAACTTAAATCAATAGTGTGAAAAATTAAGAATTAACGAGAAAAATTAATTTTGAAAAAGTAACTAAACACGCGTTCCAAAATAACTTAAAAAAAAAAAGAAAGAAAAAAAAAAAAAACGCGTTAAACAGTGCAAAAAAAAAAGTTTTTATTGAATAACACTGTGATTAAAGGTAACGAAAAGCATAAAAATTGGCTTGAAAACTTGTACATAAACACTGACGTTAATAGTGACTTAAAGGCATGTCAACATTGAACCTTAAAAATAAAACACGCTAAGTAGTGAACTAAATCGTGTTCACCAAAAACATTTGTGGAAGGACAAAGGACTGACATCAGTTACCAGTGGAAAAGGGGTACCCTAGTAGGAAGCGAAAAGGAGAATACACCAATCCCGAGCGGCATGCTGATATTATTATTATTGTAAGTTGTAATCAAACTTTATGAAATTATTTAAAAGAAAAAATAGAAACGTAATTGTAGAAGCAACTTATATATTTTAAAAATTGCCAAAAGAAGGCGCAAATTGTAAAAATTAAATTATTTTGAACTCATTTGTAAAATCAAGAGTACGAGCAATTAACAAAAAAACTGTAAAAAAGACACAAATTATAAATAACGTAAACAAACCTTTATGAAATTGTTCAAAACTAAAACATATAACTTATAGAAGAAACTCAACTATAAATAATTTTAAATTAAAAAAAAAACACAAATTATAAATTATATAGAAAGTTATTAATGCCCACACATTTTTAAAGCTAAGGAATATTTAATATTGTGAATACACTGAACACACATTTCAAATATAGCTTTTTTAGAAATGGACCAGATAAAAGAGGCCATTACACAACTTACTGGAGCACTTAATGCCTAGATTGAACAGGTTAAGATTTTGAGTATTAGACTAGGGATTGTAGAAAATGTTATTAACCGCCCCTCGACAGAAGAGATGTCACTTCCTGTTCCACGAACAGAGACAGATCTTCAAGATATTAGGAAACTCCCAGATTGTGTTAGGGATTTACAGATCTTCGATGGCAATCCTGTCCAATACATTTCATGGATCCACAATGTGGAGTCCATTTTGAAAGACTATGAAATTGTCAGACAAAAACCAATCTATAGGGCAATCCTACAACACATTCGACAAAAAGTTAGGGGTCCTGCAGACACAGCATTAATCTTATACAACATTTTTGACGAAAGTTGGGAAAAGATAAAAAACTGCCTGTCCCTACACTATGCCGATAAGAGAGATATTCAGACATTAGAATATGAGCTTAGCGTCATGCGTCAAAGAAATAATACCATCGACGAGTTTTATGCGAGAGTTAACACCAGCTCTCACTTATTATAAATAAAATTAAAACAGATAACTATTCAGGGGACATTGATAATTCCTTCTCCAATTGATTTCACTGAAATCAAAATAATTTACCCATAGAATTTAAAACGTGTTTTTACTCAATCAGCGAGACGCTGATACTTAAAAAGGGGGGAGTTAACGCATTCAGTGAATACTCCTAATAATTTGCACTTAAATTGAAACTGAACAGAGTTCAGTTACCGGCACCATTTAATTCTAGCTGACTCAAACTACACAACAACAATTGAACACAACAGAGTTCAGTAACCAACACCATTCAATTCTAGCTGACACAAAATACACAACAACAAAACAAACAAAACATAGTTCAATTAACGACACCAATAATATTTATTAAAATTAAGTTATAAAAAATCAATAACCAAAATTGTTACCAACACCATTCTAGCTGACACAAAATACACAACAACAAAACAACACAACATAGTTTAATTGACGACACCAATAATATTTACTAAGTAAGCAAAACCTAAATAAGTTATAAAAAATCAATAAACAAAATTGTTACCAACACCATTCTAGCTGGCACAAAATATACAACAACAAAACAACACAACAATATTTAAGCAAAACCTAATTGTTTATAAAAAATCAATTGTAATGTAAACTTAAGTAAATTTTTATATAAAAGAAACAAATATTCAATAAAGAAGTTAGTTCTATTTTGCATCCACAACCACAATCGTTTACTTGTATATAGAATAATATTTTAATATTTTAGTTTTAGTTTTAAGATTTGAATAACTTATTGTTAATTGACAAACCTATATGAAGATTCAATAAATAAAGATGAGTTAAAAAAAAAAACTGTTTGCTGTAGCGTATACTATACATCATATGAATACTAAAAATAAAAACACTCATACGCAGTACTTGCGAATCAAGATTTTAAATAATCAATACTAATACTTTTTTTTCAGTATGAATATTTTTCATTCCCAGTAACAAATGTATAAAATTTCTTACTCGAATGAGAAATTCATAGAAATTTTCCCAGTTCAGTTTAATTTGACCTGCAGCATTTTGTTGTAAGGGTATAATAAGTTTGTGCTAATGTTTGTTACTTCATAGAAACCTAAACTTAAACCACCTTTCATAATTTTTTTTTTTTTTTTTTTTGAAAATCTAATCATTGTCAATAGTAAAGTGAGCATGTTCATACTAAAACAAAAGCGAAAAAGTTCTTATTGTAAACTCACGCATATGAAAATCTAAAATGAAAATATGCTTTAGCCAATAAAGGCTTTAGAGAACAACGGCAAAATAAAAAATCGAACAAAGATGACTATAACAAAACAAACAAAAAATGAATAGTAAGCAACACTTTGGCATACGGCTACTTCCAATCTTTGTTAAAGTAGGGGTTTTCATGCTGGACGAGATTAATTACTACACCGAATCAAGGAAATTGGAAACCATTTTGCAATACTAGATAATTATTATATTTAGATACAATTTTAAAATTTAGTTTTTTAATAATATGTTAAAGTTCAATTTTCGAAAATTTAATTTTCTAAATCGCAATAGAAACCCCTTGATAGGCTGAACCTTCATATAACAACATACCACATTCATCCATACTGCCATTCAATGTAATTTATGTGTGTAAGTGGTAAGAAAAACCCCACAGCAATAACAACAATAAACTGTATTCATGACTAAACAAAGACTGATGCATGACGATAACTCTTTATTTCAGTTTTTTTTCGGTTTCGTTTTTCAACTTTGTAAATAAAGAAGTATGAGTGTTGTTGTGCGTCCAAATGTATGTAATGATTGATTGACTGCATTTTCATCCTGAAAAAGTTCGCCTGTTGTTTTGGTGGTATAAAGATTGAACAATTTCTAGGTTTTCCTTTAAAAAAAAAATAGAAGTCAAGAATGACAACAGAAACAAGTCCATTTTCAACAAAAATCAAATGAGTTTATAACGGCTTTTGTCTTTTTTTTTTAGAAATTTTGTAGAAGAGAAATTTAATTCTTCATGGTTGAATTAAACCAGAATTGATGATTGGTGGTAAATAAAAATAATATATTCACAACAAAACTGATCTATCTATCATATCGATTTATCACACATTTTGTAAATCTCAACAGAATGCCAAATATTTTTGTTCTTAATACTAGAAACCTGGTTACTACAAGATGGAAAATTTAAAGAAATTCGTCGTTTTTTGAAGTAAACATAGTTTTTAAATTGTCTTAAAGTTAAAAAAGCGTAGTCCAGTAAATATTTGAAGTAAAATTTAATTTTATGTAGTATTTGTGGGTATATTCCTGTTGACATTGTAAAAATAAGTCCCAAAAAATTGGATTATCGGTTAACCAGTTTTGAAGTACCTATTACCATCCTTTACATCGTGTATCATTCTGCTCTGAGATTTTTACGAAATTGCTTTGATGTTTATAAGAAACATAAAAATAGAATCGTATATGCAGTGTGCAGAAAAGGGTACAGCAGGGTACTAAGGACAAAGAAATATTGAATATTTAAACATCATGCGAGGAGAAACAGTTAGCTTAACGTAATTTTCGAATCATTTTGTGCAATAAGCAAAATCAATGACTGGATTTTAAATGTGTTAAAAAGGAATATTTGCTAGGTTTTCATGCGGGTTTGCTTTAAATTTTGTTTATGCTACCTACACAAAATAAGACAAAACGTAAATCTGGTGAACAAAAATCTTATCGTCAATATTATTGCTTCGATCTATTAAAAGTGTATAACATACTAAGAACGTCAATAGAAAGTAAACACCTTAGTTATTCATACTAAAAGTTTTATTAACCCTTTCAGACCTAAGAAGTAAAACGAACCATCAATATAAAAATACTTTTTAGCAAAGTCTACTTTCTTTTATTTTAAATTCTTATTTGTATAAAGAGCACGCAAGAGAACTCACAATCAGTGAACCGGTAAAAGAAGAAATAAGAAAAAAAAGTAATTATCTATATTTTAAGCACCTTAAACCAGATCTCGCAATCGATACAGCTAGGTCTGAAAGGGTTGAAATGAAGTAGTTAATACAAAATCAAAAATATGAAATGATTTAATAATAGCTGTGAGATTTGTGCGATGTTCCTAATTGATTTGATTTCTTGTTGTATAGTAGTCAATCTCTACATGGTATAGTTGTAAACTCTGTAATTTTACTTTTAATTTTAAGTTAATAATTACTTTATAATAAGACAATTTAAAGACTAAAAATTGGTGTTTTTTTTTGACGCTCACAGTAATTGTAAAGATATTGTTATCGTATAACATGCCTTTATTTACCAACTCGTGTATGAAAAAATGTCTCCTTCCTAAAATTATCACTTGCAACTTTTACGAGTATGGACTAATTTAAACAAATTTTGCTTCAATATTATTGAATACTATATTTTCACAATTTATGGTTTGAAAGAAATGTGACTTCAAAATGATTAAAATTTTCCACAAAAGTATGTAGGCGTATTTGAAACTAGCATATGTAAGATTAATAATATATTCTTTATATCATATTAGCTGTAATCCGATGTGATTTGCCACACCCATCGTAACGAAATAAAAAACTGGCAAAACATTTTGTAGAAAATTTTGGACGTTTTTGATTTTATCGATTTTTGTTTTCGCGGGTTTAGATTTGGCGAATTTTGATTTTGGCGATTTTTGATTTTGGCAATTATTGCTTTTTGTGATTTTTGATTTGGGCAATTTTTGTGTTTTGCGATTTTTTATTTTTGATGTTTTTTGATTTTGCGATTTTTATTATTCACGATTTTCGGTTTGGCGATTTTTGATTATGGCCTGTTTTTTGTTGCGATTTTTGGCGTTCGCGATGCTCAGCTTTGCCAATATTTGATTTGAACTATTTTTAATTTTGCCGATTTTTGTTATTCGCGATTTTCGGTTTTGGCGATTTTTTATCTTAGCGATTTATGATTTTGGCGAATTGTTGCTTTTGGTTTTGCTGATTTTTGGCTTCAGCGATTTTTGTTTTTTGTGACTTTTGATTTTCGGTTTTAGCGATTTTCGGTTTTGGCGATTTTTGCTTTTGGCGATTCCACCCATATTTTCCGCTATTACACACCTTGTTAATTAATGTACTTGTCAAACGTTTCAGGACTGTCGTTTTCATAGTATTTCATATTTTTTTTTGTATAGGAGGTGCCATTGGTCTGATCCAACCCATTTTTTGGGCAACTACTCACAATAATAACTCATGAACCTAGACAAAGCCCTAAGGCTTTTTCTTTACAGTACTCAAGATATATGACATAAAATATTTACATGGTATGGTGAGTGCCACGCCTATTGGTCTGTTCCAACGCATTATATTTCCGCAACTCTTCAAGTGGTATCAGTATTTGTGCTCACTGTGCTGTAGTAGGATGTTTTTTTTAACAAACGTAGCTTTAGATATTTATTTATTTATTAATTTATTTATTTATTTGTTGGTATATACAAGACTTCAACTCTCTTGAAGCACCTCTAACAACTATATAAAATAAACATGATTAAAATTACTAACTTAACTAAATTATAATAAAAATAAAACTTAAATTAGCATGAACTAAAACATATGAACAAAAGGAAAACATCAAAATGATTCATAATTGAACAAATTAATAACGGTGATCGGTTTTAATTTGATTCCACAGTTTCACAGCACTAACAAAGAACATTTTTGAGGACGACAAATAGGTATGATAAGGAATAATTAGATTACACGTACGGCTTGATCTGGAGAAAGTTAATTTGTTGAACAAATAATCCGGGTTTGTGTATGAATAATTTTGTGTAAAAATAACAAATTACGAATTTTAAGGTACGGTGTTAAACTGCATCACAAAATTAATATGGAGTATTCGGATATTCTCTCATATTTTCTTTTATTAAAGACTTATCTAGCACAGTTGCTAACAATTATTTGTAATCTATGCATCGATGTTGCTTTTACGAGTATATTTGTTACAAAGTCATAAACAAAACGAAACATAATAAATGAAATTATATTCTTAGAGCCCACACTCTTTTTATAATCTTTATAATGACTTTGTGCTGCTGTTTGTTACTACCAAAAATACTTGACCTAGACCCATCTTTTATTATATTTTGATGAAAATTAGTATATGAGCTTGTACCGCCTATGACCAGGATGACCGCTATTGAAATTTTTGAAAATCAGTCCATGTTCAGGCCTAGTCCCCATACAAATGACCTATATAGGATCGACTTAAATTGCCATGATATTCAAATTGTCATATAGATCTCGGCCAAAATGGAGCTATTATATCCATTTATCAGTAGTCCAAAAATAAACCTATAGGGCAACTCTTAGTCATAGCCCCCATACGAAGCTTAAATCTATCAAAATACAAAAATATTGCGCAGATTTCTGTCAAATTTGGTTTATCTATGCAAGTATGGTCAGGAGCGGTCCATTTTAAGATCTAGTCCCAATCTTAAATATATTTACACACATAGCACTCCATACAAAGCTATGCGAAATACACAAACAAAATTTAATGTCAAGAAAGTTTTAGCGCTTATAAAACTCGAAAAAATATTACAAAAGGAAAGAATAAAATTTATTTATATCATTCATATTACGAATATTATTACAGCATTGGTTATTTCTATATATAAAAATGTATTAGTGATGAAATTTCAACGAAAAAAATTTAACACAGCAATCAACTAAAGAATTTTATTGTTATGTATCTATAGCTGAAACATATAATATAGGTTTAAAGTATCGCCGTAATTAAAACTTAAAACTTAAATGGAGATGCTATTCAAGGTGTTTCCGATTTGAAACGACTTGACCCAGAATTAAATATATACATATTTTGTAATTTGCATTTACACTGAACTAAAACTATCAATTTTCGATTTACAACCTATTAATTGTTAACCCTTGAAATCCTAATTTTTATACTACTGAAAATTTAAAATCTTCAATCATCATTTTAACAAATTTAAAAAATCATTTTAACAAATTGAAAAATCGTCGAAATTAAAATAAGTTGTCAAAATTAGCAGCATTGCTAACGACAATAGCATTACATATGCAGATTTCGTGTTACATATGGAATAAGATGAATACAAAAATGCATCAAAAAACTAATATCTATTCAAATTCTTCTTTAAATTCCCTTTGTTGGTCAATGAAAAAATTCTGCAAAAAAAAAGTAATGAAGGAAATTTTAAACATTTTTATTTTTCTCATTTAACGTCGTCCGATATGCATACATACTTTTTTTACCAAACTAAACTTTACCGTTTGTCTGTTTTGTTTTTCATCTCAAAATTATTTTGAATTGTTAGAAGTGCTTTCGCTCAGGTTCTCTGATGGCCAGCACTTACCAAAGAGTATGCTTTTTTTGATAAATATTTGAGAAAAAAGAGATCTTCAATGTGGGTTTTGTTGTTGTCCAACGTATGATTTCGTTTAAAGCTCTGTATTGAAAAGCACTTAAAAAAATAGTGCAATATTAAGTTTAAAATTTAAATTATTCTAACTTTGCATAATTAATTTACATTATAATTTCAGAAGAGAGGTGGAAAAATAATTTTTTTTCACTCATAACAATAATTTTTGCATAATTTGCTTTCAAAAAAGTTAGACAAATATAAATTACGTAAATTGGTATATTTAAGATTTTAATTTGAATAATTTATTGAAATTATCATAGAAGAATTAAAGGCGATTTGGAATAATAATGTTGTTTTTTAAGTAAAACTAATACGCCCTTATATTTTTTTTTTATTGGATTTATAGATAACTGAAAAAAATGTCCGCTTTTTACAGATCACATTTATGATGACATATGAAATATTTTTTTCTCTTTTTTGTAGGTGTATTGGTGTTTGCACTTCCTTAAGGGGTGGTAGGTTTTAAAACCTTTTTTTGCATTTCTCATTCTGAATGCACAACATATCGAAGGTGTTGTGTCAAAATTTTAAGTAAATCAGAGCAAAACTTAAGAAGATACAGCGTTTCCAGCGACCGGCCCCATACGGTATATAGTATATAAATCATAGTTTATAAATTCGAAGTCCGTCAACATCATAACTCAAAATCTACTTGACCGATTCTTTTGCAATTTTAGACACTATATCTACATATAAATCATCACGTAACCACGAAGGGTTTTTTTATTCCATTTTCTTCCCCATTTTTTAACAACAATTTCCCGAAGTTGTATAGCAAAAATCGTTTTTCATTTCAAAATGCTGCCAAAAAAAAAAAAAATTGAAAAAACTCTTCGTCACCTTTGAAACGCGTTTCGATTTTTTTATTTCATCATAACGAGTTATGATGTTCACCGCAAAACAACAACGCCTCCGGGGATTCGCTGTCACGGACTTATTTATTAAAATTTTTAATTGAAATTTTTTTCAAAAATTCTTCAAAGATAATGCTATAATGTATATGAAATAAATAATCCATCATTATTCATATCATCAAAAAAGAATTATGAAAATACGACTTTTTTTAACTTTTAACACCTTACCCCCCTTAAGAAACTTTTAGGAACCTTGCTCTAAAACGTTTTTTTTCTATGCTATTCTATTTTTCTACAATAAAATGGAGTTAGGTTATAGCGAACTCAGCGGGACCGGCCAAATAGTTCCTTATAGACTAAGTTGGTTAAAACCGTAGTATTTTTTTTGATTTGTCCGAAAGGTTTAAAAAGTTTTTTTAGTTGAATAAGTTTATTTATTTTGGGGCATTTTAAAAAGTAATAAAAAATTAAATTACTAAAAAGATACATATTAATTGTTTGTCTTAATAAGACTAAAATTACCGAGTTTCTATCAAAATAAAATATTTTTTTAAATTCATATAATATGAAAAACTCCTTATGTATAGAAGCAGAAGTAGAAAGCAAAGGTTGGCTACTGGCAAACGTTTATGAAAATATTCATAAAAGGACCTTTTACAAAACTTCATTTGAAAATCATTCATTTAAATATACGAAATTGTGAAATGGAAAAAAAATTTGTTTGTTAAAGTCAAAAGTTTGATATAACCATTGTTCGTTATAAGAGAACCAATTTGTATGAAAAATGTGATTAAAACTCTTGGGACCGAAGAAATTCTTCGCTATAAACAAAAATTTATTACAACCAGGGTTCGTTATAAGCGAACTCCATTGTATTAAATTTTAATAATTTTGGGAATATCCAATCTCCTCACTTTACCCGCCCTTCCCATGTTCAAGACAAATTGATCACACATCCAATAGTCAAAAAATTGTTAAGCAACTGTCCCATTGAAAAATTGAAAGAGAGAATTGAAACGTATAATTGCTTATTAAAAAACAGTAAAAAAATTGTGAGTGCATTACAACCTGAAAGCCAAAAATATAACGTGTGAAGGCCGGGTAATATCTTAAATATATTTACGCTGATCCCTGACTCACTGACTGACTGACTCTGACTGAGAGACTGACTGATTCTATAACGCTGACCAAAATGATACGGTTCTAATTCCTAGAACTGATCTCGCCCCAACCGACACCACATTACCTTTCATATTAAAACGCCGCCAGTTTCCAGTAATTGCTGCATACGCAATTACCATAAACAAGGCTCAAGGCCAGTCATTTGATTTGACATTAATTTGGAGACCGCGGTATTTTCACACGGCCAAATGTATGTGGTTTTGTCACGATCAAAAGTTGCAAGCCAAGTTAAGATACGTATTCAATCGAACCCACAGCAAGGAAAACTATTAAATAACCAACGATATTTCAAACGAAATATAGTTTTTCAAAGATTCTAAATTGAAAAACTTTTTTGCCAAATATTTCTTATCTATTTTGATACTTATGTGTATAATTTCTACAGACACAATCTTTTTTCACATGTACATATGTAACAATATAATTTTCAATTTACTACTATATTAAAAGAAATATAATTTATTATAAATTTTTCATGTATTTAAATTTAAACTGTGTAACGACACGTTTCCGCTTTATGCTGGGGCTTAACTCAGCGTGCCCAGGATTCGTTACACTAATTTATTATCGACGGAAAAGAGAAATAAATGAAACACAACACCACTTTATTATTTTACTTATTTCACTAATTTATTTATTTTTTTGGTTTTGTGCTCGCGTGAGCCGTTCGCTTGCGACTTGCCAAAGTATACCGTACTCGTATCGTACCGATGCTGTCCTGAGGCGTCGGGTTGACGTGGTCGAGAGTGGAGACCCGTTCTCTCGGTTAGTTGGACCGTGTGGTCAGTTGGCTTAGCCAAGAGTGGAGACCCGTTCTCTTGGTTGGTCAGTTGGGCCCAGTCGAGAGTGGAGACCCGTGCTCCCGATAGGACGTAGTGGTATGGTCAGTTGGCTTAGTCAAGAGAGGAGACCCGTTCTCTTGATAGGCCACCGTGGTGCGGTTGGTTGACTGCGCCAAGAGTGGGGACCCGTTCTCTTGGTTGGTCAGTTGGCTTAGCCAAGAGTGGAGACCCGTTCTCTTGGTAGGCCGCAGTGAGATGGTCGATTGACTGAGCCAAGAGTGGAGACCCGTTCTCTTGGTTGGTCAGTCGGGCGTAGCCGAGAGTGGAGACCCGTTCTCTCGGTAGGCCGCAGTGGTACGGTCAGTTGGCTTAGCCAAGAGTGGAGACCCGTTCTCTTGGTAGGCCGCAGTGGGATGGTCGGTTGACTTAACCAAGAGTGGAGACCCGTTCTCTTGGTTGGTCGGAGCAAGCAGTCTTTGTCTGAGTCAATGTCTTGTTGCTTAGTAAGTGGTATCTTACTGAAGAACGGAGACCCAATTTCTTCAGTTTAATACGACCTTACCTCACAGCCGGTCGCTGGCTAACTCCTCATTTTTCACCAGTGCACTGCCTTTTATACTAATCGCTGTCTGTACGCGACGCATCAATTACAGACTGCAGCTATAGCTAACATGTGCGGGTAACATTTGGTGAGTACGTCGTATGTTAACTTAGAAGCTATGTATGTTAAATAAATACATTATAATTGAAAGTGATGTTACAGAAATAACACTATACTCATTATGGTAACATTATAATTGCCTGAATGTTAATATAAATAAAAGCTTTTACTGGTTATGATTATAACTTAAAGTGAGAGAACAAAGTAAACAAGTGAGTTAAATATACATATATGAAGCAGTGTTGCCACCAGTGAACCAAAAAATTATCCAGGAGTTTGTCCAAAATTATCCAAAATCCCAAAAATTATCCAAAAAAAAAAAAAAGTAAAAAACAATGTTTAAAAAAATTAAAAAACAATTTAAAAAAAAAATAAATTTTTTTTTATTAACAAAAACAAAAGTGGTTTATTTTAATTCAATTTAAAGAATACAAGAAATTTTTTTAGAAAAAAAGTCATACATTTTGTACTGTTCAGAATAAAAAATATTTTATAATAATAGTATTTATTACTAGTTCTTTTTCCAGTTTTTTTTTAACATTTCTTTTGTGGGCTCAAAATTTGTACCACCATTTCTTTCAATGCCTTCTTTTGTAAAAAGAATTGAAGCAACAGTATTTGAAGATAATTTATTTCGTAAATCAGTTTTTGTTATCTTTAGTTTACTAAAAACTCTTTCTACTGATGAATTAGAAAATGGAAGAATCATAAGAAATTTTATAACAACTTCTAAATTTGGAAAAAGATTTTTACCAGCACAATTTGTAATTTTAAAAACTTTTGCCCAATAAGTTTGTACATCTAAATAATCAAACAAACCATATTTTTTGTGGTCCAACAAGGCATGTTGACGCCATTCATTGTCTAATTCTTGGTAATTTATTTTAACAAATGGAAATCTAGTTTTAAAATTAAATAAAGATTTTATTTTAAATGTTTGTGCAAATTTTGGATCCACAATATCAATAATGTTATAAAATTCGTCTTCGAAACAAAATCTTTTTTTTATTTGCGATACAACTTCCATATAAAAATTTCGAAAATCGCTATACATTTTATCTTTGTCTTCTTGCGAGCAAAATGTGATAGTATTTTGAGCTGCAAGACCAATATACATTTCAGTTTGTTCAACAAAGAACTGTTGATTTGTATGATCAAATAACCATAAGTCATTTTGTTTTATAACTTCAACTTCTATAAAATTTGACAAAAAAGTTTGTAGCATTTTTGTCACCTCGCTTCTTAGTTTATAAAGCATGGGTTGTTCTGATTGAAAAATCAAATTAAAATCTGTCAGAATACCAAGTGCATACGATAAAAATTCCAAATACCCTTTAGTTGACTTTTTGTCCAAAGTTGTAAGCATTGATTCTGTTATTTTTGAAGGGTCTTCGAAAACTTCCAATCTTAAATACGATCGCAAGGCATCATATTGCTCTAGTACTCTATCCACGCATGCTTTTAAAGAAAGCCATCTGGTTATAATGGGCGATAAAATTTTGTGCACTTCAATTTGAAAGTATTGTTGAAATTCTTGGAGCTTACACTGACGTAAATAGCTACGGTTGAAATAAGACCCTAGATTTCGCAATAAATCTTCTAAGCTGGTTGGAATTTTTAAAGTTGATTTTGAGGCAATTAAATGAGCAATATGACAAGAGCACTTTACTAGTACGACATTGGGTTTGTCCGTTTTTAAATGAGTACAAACAGAATTGTATTTACCAAACATGACATTGGGTGTATCAGCAGCAAATCCAATAAGGTTGTCAAAAGGAATATCTTTTTCAATAATAGTTTGCTTTAAAAGTTGATAGATTTCCTTGGCACTAGAAGCTTCACATTCCTTAAAATCGAAAAACGAATGTTCCATTTTTAAACGGGAGTCATCATAAAAAACTACGACAAAAGCAATTTGTTTATTTGTGCTTACATCAGTCGTCTCATCGATTATGATTGAAAAAAATGTTTTTTTCAATTTATCAAATAAATCCATAGAAAAACACGGACCCAGCACGTTATTCATTATGCCAGTAGCTTTAGTTCTATGCATATTTATATTTTTTAAAGTATCTGAGTCTTTAAACGATTCCTTAAGGGTGGGCAACATGTTATCAATACAAAGAAAAGATAGATTGTTAACTGCCAACATTCCAACTACTTTGTACTCTGCTCGCTTTATATTTTCTGCAACATTTTTCTTTTTTTGGAAGGATTCATCAATTGTAGCATTATTTTTAATGGCCGATGCAGCTTTTATGTGCTGGGATGATGTTTGATGTGTTTTTAAAACTCTTTTGTGGGCAACCATTTGTTTTTTGCAAATTTTACAATATCCATATTCTTTTCCATTTTCTGTTCTTCGCTGTAACCAAATCTTAAAATGGGAATCCTCCAGCCATTGACTTCCAAATTTATACTCCATGGCCTGTAAAAGTAAAATTATATCACAATTTCAATAAAAAACAATCTTCAATATTATCATTAATATACTTACTTAACAATCACCTGATATATTTAAGATGTTTTTAATATTTTTATTATAACAATGTAAACAGAAAAACCACTAATTGTTTTAAAATTGTCCACAAAATCAAACAAAAATGTTCACACGAAAAAACTTAACAGTAGCCTACTGACAGCGTTTAAATTTGAAAAATAGCTTCGTTTACCATTAGAAAAAAACAGGACAGATATAAATACTTATAGAATCATATAATTTGAAAAGCTCAAAATTTAAAAGGCATTGCCAGAACTAAAAACAAAAAAAAAGTGATGTCAAATAAGAAGTAACTAAAAAAATCGCCAAATAAAATTTAAAAAAAAAATTATATTTTGTCCATGTAAAACTTTAAATTGGAAATGATAAAATTATCCATAAATTATCCAAAAATGAAATTATCCAATGATTATCCAAAAAATTTTAAATTATCCATTTTTTGGATAATTATCCAAGAAGTGGCAACACTGATATGAAGTAAATTATAGTTTAAATTCATTTTCTCTTTACATGTTCTTTTTTTTTTTTTTTTTTTTCTAATACAAATTAGGGCGGAGAGCCAAATATAATAAAATTCAATTCAATCATATTGTATGTTGACGTAAAAACGAGTTTACGACTTTTACTCGTCACAACTGTTTTATTCATAATTTTTAAACGGGCGCCTAGGCGCCATACAATTAACTATTATAAATATAGCAGCCGATATGAACTTTTTCTAATCCGAAGGCAAAAAAATTTTTAAAAGTGCCACTCAAACTTGGTTTATGCTTATATTCTATGTCTAGTTGGATCTAAGAGATAGGGTCTCTAAACGCATGGTATAGGTTATAGAATAGTTGGCCTAGACCGACTATAAATTTCTCACTTATTTTTTACTGAAATGGGTTTTATTAAAATTTCATGTATCCTATATCTTGAATTAAGAGAAGCTGCCTGATATCAGACTTTCCTGAGGTCATAATTGCATTTTTTAAAATTCGCGGCCTGCAGCTAAAAAAAATTATAGATGCTATTTTTACATAGGGTCTAGGCTATAAAACGGACCGCTCCTTACAATATTTAGTAAAATCGCTTACTGTTCACGAAAACAAATGCAAACCAAATTCGAAAAAAATCTATGCAATAATTTTGGTTTTCGACTATGCCTAAGAAGGGGTTTGAAAACCAGTTATTCAAATGTCGATTGTCCTATAGACGACAAAATATTATTTAGCAAATTTGATAGTAATAAATTTATTTTTGCGACCTGTAGTTTGTTACAAGGGTTTCACGGAGAAACAGGCAAACAGACAGACGGACGGACGGGCAACGGATAATCGATTCAGAAAGTGTGGGCCTAGGTCAAATGCTTTTGGTAGTTACAAACATTAGCCCAAACTCGTTATACCCTTACCATATTGTGTTATAAGTAATAAAAATATGAATAAAATAAGCAAAAGCTATAATAAAATTCTTATGTTTAATATAACCACGAAGTGCATGGTGTAGTAATTACTAAGAAATTAAAAAAAGACCTAAAGCCTTTGCGACTATACGATACCCTATACTATGCGCTTAAGGACCCTATCTCTTGATCCGACTATTTAAATATAGATAATAAACATAAAACAAGTTTGGGTGGCAAGTTTGTTTTACATTCTAGGTCAATAAATGAACCGATCCTGACTATAATTGTTAAGGTCACTTATTTTTTGCAAAAACATATACAAACCAAATTTGAGAAAGACCTGTGCAATATTTTTGCTTTTGATAGATTTAAGTGAAGATCGGGAATTAGTTTCACATGGGGGCTAGGACTAAGAATTGTCGTATACGGTTAATTTTTGGACTACTGATAAATGGATGTAATAAACAGAAACCGATCCAATTTACCCGAGATCTGTATGATAATTTTTACATTATGGCAATTTAAGTCGACCACATACGAGTCATTTTATGGGGACTATATCTGAACATGAACCGGTTTTCACCAACTTCAATAGCTCGTGCTATGGCCGATAGAAGCTTACGTATCAAATTTCGTCAAAATACGAGTATGTTCATATTTGCAACCTGTAGTTTGATTACAAAGTTTACATGGACACACAGACGGACAGATGGACGGACGGACATTGCTAAATCGACTCAGCGATATAATAAAAGATATTTTTGGAAGTTAGAAACATCACCGCAAAGTCACTATACCCTGACCACATAGGGTATAAACAATAAAAATAACAAATTTGTCCGTTACTTATTACTTTTCTATAAAGAATTTTTGATGTTTGTTTTTTAAAGGGTAAACAAAGTTTCTTAAAAATACAAATATATTTTAAAAACTATCTGATAGTTATGTATGTGTATATACATAAAAAAATTTACTGTAAAAATTATTTGAGTTTTGCTTTATTTCAATTTCATTTCAAGAGATTAAAAATCATCCAAACATAAATGTGGATGAGAATTTCATCCTAAAACATACAGCTAAAACCATGTCAGTTTTTAAAATGATTTGAATATTTCATTTTTAAAATGACGCATTTTTCAATTTAACACTACGTAGAAAAATTGTTTAGAGAAAGAAACAGCTTATAAATATATTTTCCTGTTAAATGTTTGTATGGTTATATGCGAGGGTGTGTATGCATACAGTATATGTGTACATATAAATTGTGGTGAACATGCCAACTGAAACAAAAACAAGTAAGAAAATTATAGTCAGTCTAGACAGGCTATACGATACTCTATACTTCGGGAGAGAGTCTTGGATTCAACTTTGCTGAGACAATAACTGTATTTAGAAAATAAGCATAAACTAAATTTTAGCGGTATTGTTATTTATTTGTGGCTTGCAGTTATGTTCATATCCTATGCCATTATTATATGGCTACTAGTTCAAAATATGGACCTATCAGACCATATTTCGAAAAGTAAATTGGTTTTCTCAAAAACATATATAAACCAATTTTTTTAAAAAGTGTGTTTTTAAATAATTTAAGTGGAGTTCGCGAAACAACTTTGTATGGGGACTATGACTCAAATTGATCCTATTTGTGGACTATTTATAATCGGTATATATATGATTATATATAAATATATACGATAGTAGGTTTGATTTTCACCAATTTCAATTGCGTTCGTCCTCTGATCTGTCTTTACATGGACACACAGAAAGACAGAAGGACAGACAGACACAATTAAGAATCGACTGGCAAAATGATTTCGAATCGAGTTGTATAATAAAAGGTGGGTCCGGATTAGATATTTTTGGTAGGTACAAAGAACTGAACAAATCCATTTTATCCTCACCCATAGTGATATAGGGTATACAAAAACAAATATCAAACAAAAATAGAAATAATCCGCTAAATTGTGCAAGCAAATAAACACTTTGATAAACAAATAAATTCACGTACATTCAAATATTTGTACATTTACAACAATGTTAGGGTGTGTAGACGTTACAAAATATAGCGACGTTTTAGATAAAGTAACATAGGTGGAAAGTTGTTTCGTGTGCACGTTTCTAACATGTTAATGTTAAATTGGAGCTAAACTTTTACAAATTCGATATTCAATATACATACATGTGTAGATTTGTTTAAATGAAAAATGAAATAGTAAAACCAAATATAATTTTTTATTATAAACAACTAATATTTCTAATATATTTTTCCATATTGTATAAGAAATAATTTAAGTTTGGAAACTTTAATATGATGTGAACAATGTTTTAATTTTCTTTTAAATTGTACATTTAACATGTCCAAATGAGAAATTGTTTTTCAGTTGTTCCCTTACACATAACGATGTACACTAGGGTGGCCCTTCATTATATGGAATAGCAAAAAACTGAGAAATACAAAGTTTTGGGCCAATCAAAAAACATTTAGTCGTGCCTCAACGCGATTGGAAATTTCAAGTGTGTTTATATGGGGAAAATATGACTTTTTACTCAGATTTTACGAAAATCTCGTTCTATAGTTTACTTTTCCCGAAAGTTGTTATATAATTCAGGATCAGTATTAAAGTATCCTTTCAAAAAGCTATAAAACTTCAAAATCGAATAAAAATTCGCAAAGAAATGGCAAATGCCCCAGAACACTTTTGTGCCAAAAAAGAAATTTGATAGCAATTTTTTCACTTTGAGAAATTGATTAAAGCCATATTTTTTTTTTGTCTCTATAATAAAAGACATTTTATTCAAAAGAATATGTAATATAAAATTAATATCATTTTATTCAAAAGAATATGTAATATAAAATTAATATTATTATATAAAATTAAAGAAAAGACATACTTATTGCAAGTCATAACTATTACAGAAAACAATTTGAATTGCACACTAAACCATCCTTAAATACATAGAAATAACTAGAATTAATTTTATATTTCATATTCCCTTGAATAAATTGTCTTTTATTAGCTTTGAGTTATTTTATTTTATTTAGAAAAATATAGATTGTTTTTATACCCTATACCACTATGTGGTTTGGGTATAATGACTTTGTGCTGCTGTTTGTAACAACCAAAAATATTTGACCTAGACCCATCTTTAATTATACCGATCGAATCAGAATCACTTTCTGAGTTGATTTAACAATGTCCGTCCGTCCGTCCGTCCGTCCGTCCGTCTGTCCGTCCGTCCGTCTGTGTGTCCATGTAAAGCTTGTAATCAAACTGCAGGTCGCAAATATGAATATATTTTGATAAAATTTGGAATATAAGCTTTTATCGGCCATGGGATGAACGCTATTGAAATTGCTGAGAATCGGTCCATGTTCAGACCTAGCCCCCATACAAATTACCCATATGAAATCGACATAAATTGCCATAAGATCCAAATTGTCATATAGATCTTACTCAAATTGGGTTTGTATGCGTTCATTACATCCACTAATGAGTAGTCCAAAAATGATCCCTTTGACCCCATATAGAGCTGCTTCCCGATCTTCACTTAAATCTATTAAAAAACAAAAATATTGCACTGATTCTTCTCAAATTTTGTTTGTACATATTTTTGCAAAATACAAGAGACTTTACCAAACATGATCAGGATCAGTCCATTTTTGGACCTAGTCCCTTTATAGATATAGCATCCGATATGAACTTTTTCATATCTGCAGCCAAAAAAATTAATAAAAATCCCACTCAAATTTGGTTTTTGCTTATTTTCAATGTCCAGTTAGTTGGGCCTAAGAGATAGGGTTTCTAAACGCATGGTATAGGGTATCGTACAGTCGGTCTAGACCGACTATAATTTTCTTACTTGTTATACATAAAATAATTTTATAACAAAATTGGTTAAAAGTTGTTTTAATTTATATTCGCCAGCAATAAGCAGATAATTGAAGGGTTAAATAAATATAAATTAATCGAATTATTTTTCTTAAATTCTAAATAGTGGTTTCATCGAGTCTAACAGAAAAACTCGTTTTCTTAAAATCCAAAGTTGGCCTTGGCAAATAATGGATTAACGTGCTCGGATTTATCCCAAATTTTAGGAGCAGTAGTCCTACAAATTTGGTTATTATATTTTAAGCGTCACATCTAAAAATTCAACAGCACTTACGAAATATTTGAATTTTTTGTATAAATTGTCTTTTATTAGCTTGGGGTCATATGTGACCCCAATTACAAAAGTGTTAATGGGGTCATATTACTTTTTTCCGAAACCATAGGCAATTGAGATAAAATATAATATTTAATAGTAGAAAAGTGATGAATTTTTGATACAAAGTTTTAGAAAGAGTACATTTACAGTATATTCTACTAAAATACCAATTTTTCTCGAAATCCGCAAAAATTAAACCCTTGTCAAAAAATCCTGGCAAAGGTATTTACTTAAAAATTCACACGCTTAGTCTGTAGCATGTGTTTAACAAAAACATAGATTTTGAGACCCAGTTTTTTAAATTTTGTTTAAGAAAATTTTTAAAACTTGAAAAAGGAGTTTTCAACATTTTATTAAAAAAATTTCTCATTTTTGGTCTCAATGCGCAATAGGTTAAAAACGTGGTAATAAAACAATACTTCATATCTGCGCACTTATAAGTATAGAGACAAAAAAGAAATTGTGGCTTTGATCAATTTTTGAAAGGGGGTGAGAACGGGAGGTTGAAAACTTTTTTTTTATTAAGGGCCACCCTAAAGTACACATATTATGTATTTTTGTACGTAGATATGTCTTCTCTTACATATAAAGTAAATAGCTTTTATGGTTATTTACCAAAATTAAAAAAAATCATCTCTAATATACAATTTGTATACCACTGTGAAATCAGGGTATATTTAGTTTATGTTTGTAATGAACGCAAAAATATAAAAATACTTAATCTAGAACCAACTTTGAGACAAATTGATTTCTAAGTTGATTTACCAAATAGCCGCCCACCTATCTGTGCCTACGTAGGCCATGTACGCAAACTATAGGTTTGAAATTTTAATATATCTGTAATTAAACTTTGATCTTTTCAAGAATGTAAGCGAAGTAGAACACCGGTGCATGTTCAGACATGGTCACCTTCTGATTTGGACTAAAATTTTCCAATGAAAATTTTACAACGTCCCACAGTAGCGCTCTTAGAACAAATGAGGTTTCAAAAGTCAAAAATTTCGTGTGCGCTTACGATATTTTGAATAAACTCATTTTATAGGAAATTGTTCAAGGATTACAAAATTGCTACCTTCAAAAAAAAAACCTTGAAAAAGAAACATAAAAATATAAAATTGATAAAAATCATGTTTTCTAGTTAACATTGACATGATTTTTTTTCATGCCGTTAACAAATATCAAATTTGATAGCCCACAAGTAAGCATGTGGGAGGTGTACAGTCTTGTTCGAACACCTATTTCATAGTTTGTACAACTGTCTATCATATGCCTTTTAGCTTATTTGGTTATCTCAATTGGTTCAAAAGCTATGATTTTTGTAACGAAAAAACTCAAATGCGTTATGTTCTTACTATTATTTACTTTAATAATAACTAGCAGAGCGCAGCACTCCAAATGAGAGTGCAATTGGTTTTTTTTGTTTTAAGTTATGCTGCAGAAGAAGAAAATTCTAGGAAATTTTGATTTTAATTTAAATTTTCAATACACACAATATTTTGGATAAATGTCCCTGCTGATAAATAAACCGCTGATATTGAAAATTTTTATCTACACTGTATATTAGATACGTTAGCTTTTATTGCCGACACTAAGTTTTTATTAAATTAATTGGTAAAGTTAAGCCACCGATTAACAGTGTAGAAACAATACCAAAAATTGTTATACCCTCTACACCTCAGTGGCAGGGGGTATATATAGGTTTGTCATTCCGTTTGTAACGCATCGAAATAAATTCCTGAAACCCCAAAAAAATATATTTTCTTGATCCTTATAACATGGGAAGTTGATTTACCGATGACCGTCTGTCCGTCTGTCTGTGGAAATCACGATCACGCCGTCAATATCTAAGCTAGACCGTTTGCTTTACTATAAAATCGTTTACTAACATCTCAAAGGAGTTGATGTTTAAAATCGTCAAAATCGGTCAAAGGGTTCACGAGCTATGAATGAAAATTTGAAAAAACTCTTGAAAAAATAAAATTTTTCAGTGTGTTTTTTGTTTTTCTTAAGATATGTTGTAAATGTTGTAATTCTTCGTATTTTTGAAGTCATTACAGTTGTGTGTATATTAATACTGCACGTGTCACATTGGCCTAAGCAAGTTTTACCACATATTTTTTTTACATTAAAATTAAATATTAAAAATTAAAAATTAATAAAAATAAAACGTGGGAAAATGAAAAATGGAAAATGGAAAATGGAAAATGAAAAATGAAAACTGAAAAATGAAAATTGGAAAATGGAAAATGAAAAATGAAAAATGAAAATGAAAAATGAAATGGAAAATGAAAAATGAAAATTGAAAAATGGAAAATGAAAATTGAAAATTGAAAAACTAAAAATGGAATATGAAAAGTGGAAAATGAAAAATGAAAAATGAAAAATGAAAAATGAAAAATGAAAAATGAAAAATGAAAAATGAAAATGAAAATGAAAATGAAAATGAAAAATTGAAAATCGGAAATGGAAAATTAAAATTGGAAAATGGAAAATGAAAAATGAAAAATAAAAATTAAATGGAAAATGAAAAGTGGAAAGTGGAAAGTGAAAATGGAAAATGAAAAATTAAAAATGGAAAATGAAAATGAAAAAAATAAAAATGGATAATGAAAATGAAAAATGCAAAATGGAAAATGAAAAATGAAAAATGAAAAATGAAAACCGGAAAATGGAAAATGGAAAATGAAAAATGGAAAATGAAAAATGCAAAATGGAAAGTGAAATGGAAAAATGGAAAATGGAAAATGGAAAAATGAAAATTAAAAATTAAAAATTAAAAATTAAAAATTAAAAATTAAAAATTAAAAATTAAAAATTAAAATTAAAAATTAAAAATTAAAAATTAAAAATTAAAAATTAAAAATTAAAAATTAAAAATTAAAAATTAAAAATTAAAAATTAAAAATTAAAAATTAAAAATTAAAAATTAAAAATTAAAAATTAAAAATTAAAAATTAAAAATTAAAAATAAAAATTAAAAATTAAAAATAAAAATTAAAAATTAAAAATTAAAAAATTAAAAATTAAAAATTAAAAATTAAAAATTAAAAATTAAAAATTAAAAATTAAAAATTAAAAATTAAAAATTAAAAATTAAAAATTAAAAATTAAAAATTAAAAATTAAAAATTAAAAATTAAAAATTAAAAATTAAAAATTAAAATTAAAAATTAAAAATTAAAAATTAAAAATTAAAAATTAAAAATTAAAAATTAAAAATTAAAAATTAAAAATTAAAAATTAAAAATTAAAAATTAAAAATTAAAAATTAAAAATTAAAAATTAAAAATTAAAAATTAAAAATTAAAAATTAAAAATTAAAAATTAAAAATTAAAAATTAAAAATTAAAAATTAAAAATTAAAAATTAAAAATTAAAAATTTAAAAATTAAAAATTAAAAATTAAAAATTAAAAATTAAAAATTAAAAATTAAAAATTAAAAATTAAAAATTAAAAATTAAAAATTAAAAATTAAAAAATTAAAAATTAAAAATTAAAAATTAAAAATTAAAAATTAAAAATTAAAAATTAAAAATTAAACATTAAAAATTAAAAATTAAAAATTAAAAATTAAAAATTAAAAATTAAAAATTAAAAATTAAAACTTAAAAATTAAAAATTAAAAATTAAAAATAAAATTTAAAAATTAAAAATTAAAAATTAAAAATTAAAAATTAAAAATTAAAATTAGAAATTAAAAATTAAAAATTAAAATTAAAAATTAAAAATGAAAATAAATTAAAAATTAAAATTAAAAATTAAAAATTAAAAATTAAAAAATTAAAAATTAAAAATTAAAAATTAAAAATTAAAAATTAAAAATTAAAAAATTAAAAATTAAAAATTAAAAATTAAAAATAAAAATTAAAAATTAAAAATTAAAAATTAAAAATTAAAAATTAAAAATTAAAAATTAAAAATTAAAAATTAAAAATTAAAAATTAAAAATTAAAAATTAAAAATTAAAAATTAAAAATTAAAAATTAAAAATTAAAAATTAAAAATTAAAAATTAAAAATTAAAAATTAAAAATTAAAATTAAAAATTAAAAATTAAAAATTAAAAATTAAAAATTAAAAATTAAAAATTAAAAATTAAAAATTAAAAATTAAAAATTAAAAATTAAAAATTAAAAATTAAAAATTAAAAATTAAAAATTAAAAATTAAAAATTAAAAATTAAAAATTAAAAATTAAAAATTAAAAATTAAAAATTAAAAATTGAAATTAAAATTAAAAATTAAAAATTAAAAATTAAATTAAAAATTAAAAATTAAAAATTAAAAATTAAAAATTAAAAATTAAAAATTAAAAATTAAAAATTAAAAATTAAAAATTAAAAATTAAAAATTAAAAATTAAAAATTAAAAATTAAAAATTAAAAATTAAAAATTAAAAATTAAAAATTAAAAATTAAAAATTAAAAATTAAAAATTAAAAATTAAAAATGAAAAATCGAAATTGGAAATGAAAAGTGAAAAATGGAAAATGAAAAATGGAATATGGAAAATTAAAAATGGAAAATGAAAAATTAAAATTGGAAAATGGAAAATGAAAATTGGAAACGGAAAACGAAAAATTAAAAATGGAAAATGGAATATTAAAAATTAAAAATGAAAATTGAAAAATGGAAAATGAACAAGTAAGCAAATTATAGTCGGTCTAGCCCGACTATACGATACCCTATACCATGGTTAAGAGACCCTATCTCTTCGGTCCAACTAATTGGATATAGCAAATAAGCATAAACCAAATTTTAGTGGCATTTTTATTAATTTTTTCGCTGCAGATATGAAAAAGTTCATATCGGATTCTATATTTATATGGGGACTAGGTCGAAAAATGGACCGATCCTGACCATATTTGGTAAAGTCACTTAAACTTTGAAAAAATATATACAAACCAAATTTGAGGAAAATCTGTGAAATATTTTTGTTTTTTGATAGATTTAAGTGAAGATGGGAAGCAGCTCTATATGGGCCTATGACTAAGAATTTTCTTATAGGGAGTGTTTTTGAACTACTGATTAATGGATGTAATAAACACATACAAACCCAATTTGACTGAGATCTATATGATAATTTGGAACTTATGGCAATTTATGTCGATTTCATAGGGGTCATTTGTATGGGGGCTAGGTCTGAACATGGACCGATTCTCACCAATTTCAATATAATTAAAGATGGGTGTAGGACGAATATTTTTGGTTGTTACAAACAGCAGCACAAAGTCATTATACCCAAACCACATAGGGTATAAGGTATAAAAATGGAAAATGAGAAATTAAAAATTAAAAACTAAAAATGAAAAACGAAAGATGAAAAATGAAAAGTGAAAATTAGAAAATGATAAATTAAAAATGAAAATTGAAAATGAAAAATGTGGAGTGCATCAAAGATTCGGCCCAGCCGAATTTAACACTCTTACTTGTTGTAATTATAAGCTTTTGTTCATTATTAGCACGCTCAATAATTTAAGTGAACATCAAAGTTTCTTCTTGGTTATTAATTACTAAAATAAATCTGGGAATCGGGAATCATATGATGATAACACAGTACAACACATGATTTTGGGACTAAATTCTGACAATTGCATCTGAAAGTAGCCCTAAAAATAAGAATTTCTGCTTAATTCATATATATATATATCTCTTTTGTGTCTCAAACAAAGTTGTAGATATTGAATAGGAAAAAAAAATCATGTGAGTCCGATCACAAGGGAGATGTGTAAACATCTAATAATTAAAGAAAACATCAAGAGCATATTTTCCAGTGCATAAAAAATAAGTCGATTATGCTGTTTTCTGAAATTCAATTGATGTTTTCTGAAATGCAATCGATGTTTTCTGAAATTCAATTGATGTTTTCTGATACACAATTAATGTTTTCAGCAATTCAAATGATGCTTTTTGAAATTCTATTGACGTTTTCTGAAATACAATTAATGTTCTCAGCAATTCAAATAATGCTTTTTGAAATTCAATTGATGTTTTCTGAAATTCTATTTATGTTTTCTGAAATTCAAATGATGTTTTCTGAAATACAATTGCTGTTTTCTGAAATACAATTGATGTTTTCTGAAATTCTATTGATGTTTTCTGAAATTTAATTGATTTTTTCTGAAACTCGAATGATGTTTTTTGAAATTATATTGATGTTTTCTGAAATTCTATTTATGTTTTCTGAAATTCAAATTATGTTTTCTGAAACTCGAATGATGTTTTCTGAAATTCCATTTATGTTTTCTGAAATTCAATTGATGTTTTCTGAAATACAATTGATGTTTTCTGAAATACAATTGATTTTTTCTGAAATTCTATTGATGTTTTCTGAAATTCTATTTATGTTTTCTGAAATTCAAATGATGTTTTCTGAAATACAATTGATGTTTTCTGAAATACAATTGATGTTTTCTGAAATTCTATTGATGTTTTCTGAAATTCAATTGACGTTTTCTGAAACTCGAATGATGTTTTCTGAAATTATATTGATGTTTTCTGAAATTCTATTTATGTTTTCTGAAATTCAAATGATGTTTTCTGAAACTCGAATGATGTTTTCTGAAATTATATTGATGTTTTCTGAAATTCTATTGATGTTTTCTGAAATTCAATTGATTTTTCTGAAACTCGAATGATGTTTTCTGAAATTATATTGATGTTTTCTGAAATTCTATTTATGTTTTCTGAAATGATGTTTTCTGAAATTCTATTTATGTTTTCTGCATTCAAATGATGTTTTCTGAAATTTTATTGATGGTTTCTGAAATACAATTGATCGAATGATGCTTTCTGAAATTATATTGATGTTTTCTGAAATTCAATTTATGTTTTCTGAAATTCAAATGATGTTTTCTGAAATTATATTGATGGTTTCCGAAATACAATTGATGTTTTTTCTGAAATTCTATTGATGCTTTCTGAAATTCAATTGATGTTTTCTGAAACACGAATGATGTTTTCTGAAATTATATTGATGTTTTCTGAAATTCTATTTATGTTTTTTGAAATTCAAATGATGTTTTCTGAAATTATATTGATGGTTTCTGAAATACAATTGATGTTTTCTGAAATTCTATTGATGTTTTCTGAAATTCAATTGATGTTTTCTGAAACTCAAATGATGTTTTCTGAAATTATATTGATGTTTTCTGAAATTCTGTTTATGTTTTCTGAAATTTAAGTGATGTTTTCTGAAATTCTATTGATGTTTTCTGAAATTCAATTGATGTTTTCTGAAATTATATTGATGGTTTCTGAAATACAATTGATGTTTTCTGAAATACAATTGATGTTTTTTGAAAGACAATTGGAAAATGTTTAGAAAAGAACATATCATAATTTTTTCACAAATATAATCAGATAAAGTCACACCGATTTACACTTCAGCTCACACCGATGTGTTACGCTGTTTTTGCGATTGTATTGTGAAATACAAACTTACCCCCCTGCGCGTATAGATGTTTACACATCAAAAATATTCAAAGGCTAGAATTCTTATTAAATGATGAACTCATCTATAATATTAATAGGCTAGGCGATTTCTTGTGACCGATGTTTTCTTCCACCGTTTTAGCCCGATTTTGATCAAACTATATTATTTGAAAGGTATTTCTTTTTAGCCGTTTTGCAGATTTACAGATTTTTTAATTTTTTCCTTTATTTTGAGTAAATTGCATTTATATTTGCTACTAACACATACATAAAATTATACAATGCTATGTGTGTGTTTATTAAATTTGTTAATGTGTTTGTAATAAAAATGAGTTTGTTTTTTTTTGTGTTGGTTTGTGAATTGGCTTTAATTGATTAGCATACCTTTAGGGTCTTCATTTAATGAAAAAATAAAATTTCCTACAATTTGCATTCGAATTTCGAGGGCTGGAATCTGCTTGTTTAAATTATTAGAAGAAATCTAAACTATTCAATTTTCTATATGAAGAAAAAATAGTTTTTAAATAAAACACAATATAATCATATAGGCATAATTAATTTTTGCAAACATTAACCAGAATCTAAAATATTATAAAAAAAATTTAATTTAAATTTACGAATTGTTCTATACTATTTTCAGCAGTTCACTTCATTTGAAAGCTCTGGTATCCCTGGTTTAACAATCTGGCTACAAAGTTAACATCTGTTTTATTTTTTGAAGTTGGCAACTCGAAATCAGATGTTTGTATAAATTTGTATGATTTTGTGAGATTTGTGAGATTTTTTGAGTGGTAGCAAGCGATAGTTATTGTGTTTATTAATTAAATATAAAAATAATAAAAGTGAAATTTATTAAAATAGAATGTTACAAACAATAAAAAAAAGTGTTAAAAACACGAGTTACTTAGGTTTGTCTCTCCTACCACAATTCCAATTTCGAATGCATTGGGTAATTGCCCATGAACAGTTTCTCCTGAAAATATTTTTTCACCAATACAATCATAAGTCACACAGCGTTATCTCCTTCAGCTCACACCGATATAAGTTACGCTGTTTTTGTGATTGTATTGTGAAATAGAAATTTACCCCCCTGCGCGTATAGATGTTTACACATCAAAAACGGAAAAACCTACCCGAAAAAAGTGCCTTAAAAGTCGCAAAAATGACCATTTTCACCCATATTTTTTCACCATTTTCACCTTTTTTGCTAAATAACTGTATTACAAATCCACAAATATATTGTTTTTTTTTTCTTTATAAACTTTATTTTGCATGAAAATAAAAACTCCGATTTATATTTCAGCTATTCTTACACAGAAAATATGAGACTTTTATTTGTTATCTATGCATGGAAACAAAATTTACGAGACTAAAATTATCATATAATAAAATGATTCGGCAACATTTTGCGTTGGCCGGATCCATGGAACACCGTTTAGCAACAAATTCTTTGTTGTTGAACCATAACATTTTGTATATACGCTTGTTGTCCTCTCTTGCTAAGCAGTTCCATTTTCAGTTTACACATCCTCATTATATATGGATACAATCCTTTGATGTACCCCACACCAGCAAATATCAAAGATGAGCTTGATTCATGTCTGAGGGTGAAAGTAGACCTCATGAGTTTGTCAAACTGGAGATGGTTAAGAATTGCCTCCAAATAGTGTTGGATTGGGAGGGGAAAAGGTGTTGTTTCATCAGTAAAATGCACAAGTTCATACATCAACTATTACGATAGCCAAAATCAATTTCAAAACTTGAAAGAATGGCTCGGTGGTAGAAGATTTTCCAACAATGAAGTGGTGGAATATGAGGTTTATGGTAATTTTGAAAATAATACAAACAATGTATCAATGCTATTGAATTTGGCTGGGAAGACTTTATTGATAAGAAATATATTTTTTTAATATTTTTTTGTGTGTTTTTTTTTATGAATTTTTGTCATTCTAATTATATGCGAAGCCAGTCTTTGTAAAAATAAATGCTAGCTGTTGTACATATTTACTCTTTGAGCCAAACAATTTTACTTCGTTTAAACTTTTACAGATATGATGGATATTATTTGGGTTATGTTGAAGTGCTAATATAGCGATATAAATTTATGAATAGGTTATAAATTACTCAGGTACAAGATAAAATATTTTTACTTTAATTAAAGCAAAAAACATTGGCACATATGTTACAAAAGTTGATCTGAATCCTGCAAGACAAGTTATACAGCTGTTGCGGGTCGAGTCACCAACCTTCATCAGTAACCAAAATCAATAGATAGTTTGTCTGGTAAAAAGTTAAGCTCATATACCTTTGCTGAAAATAACATAATGAGAATCCAAGCAAAGGGTTATACTATTTAAACCTTTTCCAATATTACAAACTGAAGTATAAAACAACTTTGCTTTATCTAAAGTAAAAATATTTGATATTGAGCTTGATTAATTTCGAACTCAAACGTTAAAATGATGAAGATTGAAAATATTTGTAAAAAAAAGATATAAATTATTGTTAGATTTTGATGTTATTTTCGTATGCGAGTATATTGCAATTAATACTGTAATTAAAATATGGTTTTTTGTTTTCAATGATGCGTGGTAGAGAAGAAGAAAGTAGATATTTCTAAAATTCATAACTACACTGTATTCTTAATCGGACCGGTTTCTGGCATTTCAGCCTTCATCAGCGATTTATTGGACATTGTGATAATTGTTATGTTATAATTGAATAGATTGTTTCCATATGCAATTTCTGATGTGTAAACATCTATACGCGCAGGGGGGTAAATTTCTATTTCACAATACAATCACAAACACAGTGTAAAACGTAATAGATGAGAGCTGACACATAACGCTGTGTGACTTATGATTGTATTGGTGAAAAAATTATGATATGACATTGTTTTTTATGCCACTTCTTTAAAAGCGTCTTCTATGTATCACTTATATACGTTTATATTGGGATATTTTTAACGTTTTACAGCAAAGGGTTGTTAAATTAGCTGAAACAGTTTTTGCTATAAGTGATACATAGATGACGCTTTCTGTTTGATTTTAAAAAATGACATAAAAAAATCTTTAATTACCAGATGTTTACACATCTTCCCTGTGATCGGACTCACATTATTTTTTTTTTTACTTAGAGCTGTCGTGAGGTTTGAACCTGCGTCTATCTCACATGCACTCGTACTTATAGTTAAAACCTAACACAATCATTATACAATTTTTATTATACCCTCCACTCCAGTGTGCAGAGGGTATATATAAGTTTGTCATTCCGTTTGTAATAATTAGAAAAAAAATTTTGGACCCCATAAAATTTATATATTTGTGATCCTTATAACAACCGGAGTTGATATAGCGATGTCCGTCTGTCCGTCTGTCCGTCTGTGGAAATCACGATGACGGCATCAATCGGGCAGCTAGGGTGCTCGTTGGCATAAAAAATGATTCATTAACATCCTGAAAAGTTTGCTATTTAAAATCGTCCAAATCGGTGGATTAGGCCCCTAGATTTGAATGAAGAACTAAAAAAAGTCTTGAAAAAAAATAATTTTCTATGTTGTTCTTGTCAGGATCACGCCCTCAATAGTGCAGCTACAGTGATCATTTTTAGTGAGAATGATTCACCAAATTCATGGAAAGATTTCTACTTCAAAAATCATTAAAATCGGTGGAACAGGTCCAGGGAAATCTCTGAAAAAGTAAAAAAAAAAATGAAAAACATGATATTTCTATATTGTTCTTGTTGTTATTCTAAATGTTGCATTGTTTTCATAGCTGGACTTGTTGTTTTTGTGGTCGTTATGGTAATAATATAACAAAAACAAACCCTTTGTACATTTTTTTTATCAACTCTGGTAGAAAAATTTAAAAGTTTCCATTGTTTTGGCATCACTAAAAAAATATGTTATATCATTTCTGTCATTGCCACGAAGCCTGTCTGCAAAATTTCAGATCGATTGGGTCACGGGAAAGTGGTTAAAATCGATCCAAAATTTTTTCGACAAGCAGACACGAGTTAAGATAAAGGGAGTAAAAATTCACCAACATCTAAAGCAAATAATGCTAAAATACCTAGTTGTTAATAAAAAAAAACAATTGGGCAATTCACAATGGGTAATGTATCGTTGTATCTGTTGTATCGTGTATCACTTTACAATAGTGTAAAATTGTTTTTTGGTAATTTTCACTGAAAAATCTGATACACGATCCAACTTCATTTGCTATGTTTAGTAAATGTTGTATATAATAACATATCAGTTCCAAGTGAATGCCAGTTTTTATGAAAAAGAAAAAACAAATACATAGAATTTTATCAGCATAAATAATTATAAAATAAAATATGGCAAATAATGCAAATAACGCAAATACATCGATAAGTTTATTTATATAAAAATTAATGTTTATATTTTTTTAGTATGTATTTTCTCTTTCAGTACCAACCAAAACATTTAACATTTTTTTTTTTCATTATAAATTAAAATGCAAGAGGTACGTAACTAAAACTCCAGGGTATATCTCACGACCAAAAAGCAAACACTGACAAGTGTTTTCTCTTATACAAAATAGCAGAAGCGACGAAGCGATCTTTCCTCGTTGGATCGAAAATTACTAAAGAAAGCGTTTTACAATATGAAAATACAACTGAGTGTTCACAACAAATGATTGTATTGTGTATTTCAATACAACTATACACCTGTTGTGAATTGCCCAAATGTAAATTTAGCAAAAAAATTTATGTATTAATTTATTTAAAGAGAAAAACACAAAAATAACGTTTGATGTTGTATTTTTTGTGTGTAATATTTAAATATACATACATACACATATTAAATAATACAAATAATATACATATATTATATATATGTATGTATGTATATTCATAGTAACTGCATGTTAGAAATAAATCGGTTATTTTATTTACATAAAATTCTGCAGTATTTTGTTGTGGGGAAAATACATTTCTTTTGCATTAACAGAGTGTCACTTCATTTTGCTCAGCGTGACTATGCCACAGTAGATGGCGCCATAATTTTTGTTTGTTCTAATTAGCTTTGCAATAGTTATTTCTATTTTAACATGAATGTTAATATTTTCAACTAGATATCATACAGAACAATGTTAAGAGTATACACGGGCTGGTCTTTTATTTCATACGTTTTTTCATTATTCTTTTACAAATATGAACATAAGTTTGGCATATTAACTTTTTGTTGTCTTTACAAAATAGAGTTACCGACTTCGTCAATGAGTTTTTTGCTTACAAAACAGTTCTACATAGTTATATAGAACTATTATTCTGCTTTACCTATAAAATATCTGATTGCGATTACATCTAATTTTTAATTTAATTGTTTATAATTAATAAAGCATTATTATTCACATAAATACAAAATTTCACTTTTTAAATTTTCCATTCAAATTTAAGAAAATATCAATTATAATAAAAACGGAAAATAAAATTTCCAATTATAAATTAGAAATTATTAATTGAATTTCAGAAAATCATATCAAAACGTCGGAAATAATAATTTTAAATTTAGAAATATATTTACATTTAAAAATGTTTACATTTAAAAAAAATATTGCCATTCAGGAGATATTAATAACTTTTCAGTAACGCGATTCAGTAACTTCTTTTAACGATAGTCGAATCGTAAAAAAAAAAGAAAATTGCAAAATTATCAGTAAAATTTTTAAACGATATTCGCTATTGTTAAAGTCAGCTGTTGTTGTTATCTAAACGACAACCATTTTTGTGTTGTTTATTCAATCGATAAAAACTTAAATTTTTAGGTTGAAATGTCGTCATACATAAATAAAAATCATGAAATAGTGAAAATATTTTGCTTTAATTAAAAAACTTTTTTATATAAATAAAAAAATTAAATAGCATATTCAATTCATTATTTCATTTTCAAATAAATAAACAGAAATATTAGTAAAAAAATAAAGATATTAAACATAAACATAAAATCATCCTGTCAAACACCAAGTAATTTGTTTTTTTCTATTCTTCTTTGTGTTTTTCGCTTATTTTGACAGAGATGCCACTCCTTTACAATTTAAATTAATAGAAAAACAGATTTGTCGATATTAATTTAAATTCAATGAATTTAAGAAAACCTCAAATGATATTTAAGAATTGCTAAATAAAAATTGTTACATAAGTAAACGTAATTTTATGCGAATGTTATTTTTTTATATATAAATTTTCACAATTTTTTTTGGATGAAAATTTTAAGTTTTTCAGAAAATAAAGATAACATTAAATTATTTTATTTAAAATGTTTGGGACTTTTCGTTTTTTGCGTTTTTCATCCCTAATTTGATTATTTATTATTATAAATTTATTCTCTATGTTTTCAAAATATGGCAATATTTTAAAAAAAGTTGAGAGAGCTTTTTTTTTTGGTTATTATTTTGTTACTCCATCCGACCTATATGGCCACAATGAAGAAATATTTGGCCAGTTAAAAGAAGCTATACAGCCATCTCCAATTAGCACGATTTAATGCTTATAGCCACTCCACACAACCATTACCTTTGCAATGGAGGTTAGGGCGAGCTATTTAATTAGCAAAAACTAAATTAAACGAGAAGTTATGTCATATAACCGGAAACGCATGCATATAGGTATATAACCTAAATGCATGCCGATCGGCAACTACGATGACCAAAAAGCAAACACCGAAATAAATCCGAAATAATAGAAAAGACGAAAACCAACCCAAAGAATTTTCTGAAATAATTTGGTATTAAGTTTAACAAATTGTTTACTTTTTCCAATATTTTGTTTACATTTATTATCAATACTCAAACCGGTATCAAAGATTCGGCACAGCCGAATTTAACACTCTTACTTGTTTTTAGATTATTTTTGTGATCGGTTTGTTATTCTTTCTGTTGTTGCTATGAATTTGTTTAAATAATTAAATTTTCATTGAAATCGTCAATAAATTAACCACATAAGTGATGTGTCACATGCATTCTTTTCAGCAACATTTTATATTTTATATTTTTTGTGTGCGGTTTGTTATTTTTTTTATTTCTTGTTATTTGATTTTTCTGTTGAAAGTTATTATGAGCTTTAAATAAATTTTTCGTTTTGTTTTCCAATATTTATACCCTATACCGCTATGTGGTCGGAGTATAATGACTTTGTGCTGATGTTTTTAACTACCAAAAATATTTGACATAGACCCATCTCTTATTATACCGATAAACTCAGAATGGCTTTCTGAGTCGATTTAGCGATGTACGTCTGTCTGTCCGTCTGTGTGTCCATGTAAACCTTAATCAAACTGCAGGTCGCAAATAGGAATATATTTTGACGAAATTTGGTATATATGGACAAACGTTTTGAAATTATTAGCACCAAGTCTCCGAAAAATGACCTCTATGTGATTGACTTAAATTATCATAAGATTAAAATTATTATATAGATCTCGGGTTTGTGTGTTTTTATTACAACCGTTAATCAGTAGTCCAAAAATAATCCGTGTGGGAAAGTTCTTAGTCATTGCCGCTATATAAAGCAGCACATATTTTTCTCAAATTGGGTTTGTATATGTTTTTGTAAAAAATAAGTGACGTTAACAAATACGGTCAGGATCGGTTCATTTTTCGATCTAGTTCCCATATAAATATAGGGTAGCGCATGGTCGGTCTATACCGACTGTAATTTCCAAACTTGTTTTTTTACTTTCAATTGTTCAAAACTTGATGTGTGTTTTTCTAAGAATTTGATAGGGTGTAAAGCAGATTAAATTGATTGTTTTCTTACGTGTTGCTAGCGATCACATGATGTTGATTTGTTAGCGTATCCATTTACTTAAGTCATTATTCTGTATGTTTTTCAAACACACGAAAAGTAGTAAATGGCTTTTATTTCCTTGTTAAGGCAAAAGTAGTTTAGTTATAAATTAATGCAAGGGTGGCTGAAAAAGTTTTATTCCAAAGTGAATTTTGTAATCTTTTGAAATTAAATAATATTTAAAGCTGTATTAATTTGCTTAATTTATATCTGTGGTCACAAGCGATAACCGCCTAAGTCGACTTAAGAACGATTTGAGGTAAGTATGCTATCATGTTCTACTAAAAACGCTTTATATTTCTGTGAAATCCCCATTTCTCTAACACTGTTTATTAAAAAGTTATTAATGAAAACATATTGACCTAACTCGTAATGAAGCCCCATTGCATTTATATAAAAAGTTATTTTTCTCGAAAGCATGATTTTCGAGTTAGGCGGTTAATGCTTGCGACCACAGAATCCTCCAGAATACTGCGCTGAAGGTATGCATTTGAGATCCAATTAAGTGTGCATATTCTGGATCCTTATAACATCTCGAGTCGATATAGCGAAGTCCGTCTGTCCGCATGTCTGTTGAAATTACTCTTATTCACAAAAAAACATCCATTTATCTGAATAAAGTTATAGTAATATTGTTTGCCATTATTTGGTGTAGACTGCTATTGAAAATGGGGTAAATCGGGAAACACTGTGCCAAAATAAGTCAAAAAAATTCTATATATTCAGGTGTTTGTTATTTTTTTGTAATAATTAAGTAATAAGTTGATAACATTTTTTACCTTTTTAAATATTTTGTTTAAATTTAATAAATAGTGAAATAAGTCCACATATTAATGTGAACATAAAATAGGTTATGGGAACGAGGAAAGAAGGAGTAGTGTTTGTGGATATTTGACTTAAATTTTATTAGACTGTTATTGTGAGGAAAGATTTGTGTAGGGAGTTTATTCAACATACGTCTAGTTCGACTGTTAAACGAATATCCTCTGTAATGCGTTGTGCGGTCAGCTGGAATACTAGGGAAGCGGATAGTATGAACTGAAACTCGGTTACTTGAAATGAGTTCAGTAATCTCAGTAAAACATATCCCATGGTAATATCTGTAGAATAGTGTTATACAACCCACACTCCTTTATATGCGGTCCACTAATTATAAAATAGACTATGCAGACTAGGTAGTATAAATTTTGAGGAGATTAAAAGAAGTGAAGTAATTTTTGTACCGTTTAAGAAAACCAAGACACTAAAATGCTTCTTTCGACACTTAATAATCTAACCCATAAAAACAAAGTTTTTATTAAAACTCTTTCATTCCTTATGCATATGAATTTTGAATCTCTCCGGACTGTGCGTGACTATTTTACAATTAATCTTTGGTAACAATAAGTCTATGGACAAAGTTTCAGGTCGATCGGATGAGGGGAAATGGGGTTTAAATCACTCCGTGACTATGCGTGACTGTGTCAAAGTTAATCTTTTTTCACAGCAAGTCTATCGAACAAGTTCCAGATCGATCGCATAACGGGAAATTGGTTTTATATCACTCCGTGACTGTACGTGACTATGTCGAAGTTAATCTTTCTTTACAGCAAATATACCGACCGAAGTTTCAGAATGATTGGATGAGGGGAAATTCGTTTTAAATCTCTCCGTGACTGTGCGCGCCCATGCGTGACTGAGTCAAAGTTAATCTTTTTTCACAGCAAGTGTGTGGACCTAATTTCAGATCGAGGGGAAATAACATTTAGATCACTCCGTGACTGTGCGTGACTATGCATGACTGTGCGTGGCTACCCAATCTACTAACACAATAATCTATTGTGATTACTAAACAATATTTTCGAAATAGGCGTACGAAGTTTATGGCAACTGATGTTTTAAGTAAATTCGATTGTATGAATGATTGAATTTAGTTAATACATTGGTATTTAGATTTTATTTATTGATGATTACAACCATTTATTGGGGTAGCCCAATGCTTAACTGTAATAGTTATAACTACACTTTTAAATAACTTTATATTCTGTGGTCATAAGCGCTAACCGCCCAAGTCGACTTAAGAATGATGTGAGTTATGTATGCTATCATATTCTACTAAAAACACTTTATATTTACGTGAAATCCCCATTTCTTTATCACTGTTTATTAAAAAGTTATTAATGAAAACATGCTGACTTATGTCGGAATGATGCCCATTACATTTATATAAAAAGTTATTTCTCTCGAAAGCATGATTTTCGACTTAGGCGGTTAATGCTTGTGACCACAGAAATATACAATATTTATTTTTTTATAAACTAAAATGAAATAAAGTAAAAAATATCTTAAATAAAATCATAGGTTTAACTTTTGGCTGTACTAATTGTACCAGTTGGTGATAATTAAGATCTCCATTGTTCCTTTTTGTGTATAGATATTTTAAGAAGTGTATAAAAGTATTCGAATGATTACAAAAATGAAAACCACCGAGTTGCTGCAATTATTAAATATGCTGCATTTGTTCAAGATTCAATTCCTTAGTCAAGGCGAATAATATTGTAACTTGATGAACATATCGAACTTTGCCGCCATGGCCAAATAAATCACTACTTGCTGTTAGAGTCGAATGATCTTCTAGCTATTATAAGCATATAATTTTTAGTTGAATAATTTACGTAGTAGTCACGCGTATCACCGTCAAACAATACTTTGATATGTTGACGGAAGTCCAAGTTATTTTCGGTCACATGAAAATTTTGTAATATACATATTAACAATTTATGGTTCAGTGATGTATTTAGTATATTAATTTAGACTTGAAATAGCAAGTATTGTTGTGGGGTGGTTGATACTAGCGTATTCGTCGTATTATTGTTTTTTGAGAGCCGTTCCATAATGGACTATACCAGATGTTTTGGGTAGAGATGGAACCATTTTTCTCACAGAGTTTATGTCTACTTTTCACAATTGTTAACCGAGCAAATGAAAACTCTCAACAAGACAATTTTATTTTTATTAGAATTGGATTCATGGTATTTTCTTTCGGCTAAGACTACCAAACCCGGATAAATATTTGGTTTTCTCTTGTTATAACTGAATTCCAAAACTCTCATTTCAAAATTGTTTGTATTATATTTACCAATAATTTGTTACAATATCTGTATAAAAAGGAAGAAGTAACCTATACTTCACCCTAGAGATAAAAGTTAGAAGCTAAAGCTAAAATGTATCCTCTTATTATTTTTTCTTTATCACATATCGAAATATCAGTGCATTTGGTAGGTGAATGGATTCGGGATACTAAAGTTTAGTTCCAGGTAAGCGGTTTTGGTTGGTGATCAATGAAACTTACTTTCTACAAAATACCACAAATAACATTAAACAAATTCAACTAACTTTATGTCAAACTTCTTGATGAAATGTTGCACTACTTGTCAAATGACCTGTGCTGAAATGTTTAAGAACGTAACAACTCTTGATATGCTATTTGATATTGTTAAAAATTTAATAAGACATTGAAACTTCTCAACCCAAAAAAACATTTAATAACTCTGTCTCAACCCTAAAAAACTTACACAATCACATTCCCATACCAATGCGAATATATCTTAACACTACGCACTTGCCATGCTCGTTAAGTGCGTGCTTAGATGCTTAAGTGTTTCTTTCCTTCGAATACTTGTTTTTGCTTCTTTCCAAATAAAGCACATGGTAGATGTTTCATCTGTTAGTTTTTGTTTTTTTTTAACTTTCACATATATTCAAACAATGTTAGAATTCATCCAAGGTTTGTTTGAGAAATACTAAAGCGAATTACGAAGGTGGATTTAAAAAGAAATATTCCGTGTTACATTAAACATTAAGATATCTAATTCTGTCCCTTTTAAGGCCAGTTTACACTATCACACTTTGTAATACGACCTGTGAAAAAGTCGAGTAATATAAAAATGAAATTGAAATTGGCAGTCTGTATTATTCTATTTTCGAAGTCGGATTTTTAATTTTTAGAGGTATTTCTAAAAACTTGGCATTTTCATCGGATCAGAGTTGTTTTTTAGTAATATTAAACAACAACAAAGAAAGTGGAAATAAAATATAAATGTCAAAATTAAAATAAAGTTAAAAAACAAAAAAAAAAAAAAAAAAACAAGTAAGAAAATTATAGTCGGTCTAGACCGACTATACGATACCCTATACCATGCGCTTAGAGACCCTATCTCTCAGGCCCAACTAACTGGATATAGAAAATCAGCATAAACCAAATTTGAGTTTGATTTTTATTAATTTTTTCGGCTGCAGATATGAAAATGTTCGTATCGGATGCTATATCTATATGGGGACTAGGCCCAAAAATGGACCGATCCTGACCATGTTAGGTATACTCCAAATTCAATCAAAATATATTCATATTTGCGACCTGTATTTTGACAAGTATTTTTGGTTGTTACAAACAGCAGCACAAAGTCATTATACCCAAACCAGATAGGGTATAAAAAGGGAAGAAGTCGATTGTGTTTCCAGCTACAAAGGTATGTATCTAGGTTTGTAAATATATTTTGTGTAGCCTGCCAACAGCATTTTTTATTTAATTTGGAGTATGGTCAAAACTAACAACGGGGCCAAAATTTAAGCAAAATGTATTTATCATTGGCTAGTGGACATGAGTGAAATGTGTTGTGAATGTATTTATACCCTATACCACTATGTGGTTTGGGAATAATGACTTTGTGCTGCTGTTTGTAACAACCAAAAATATTTGACCTAGACCCATCTTTAATTATACCGATCGAATCAGAATCACGTTTTGAGTTGATTTAACAATGTCCGTCCGTCTGTGTGTCCATGTAAACCTTGCAATCAAACTGCAGGTCGCAGATATGAATATATTTTGATGAAATTTGGTATATAAGCTTTTATCGGCCATGGGATGAACGGTATTGAAAATTGGTGAGAATTGGTCCATGTTCAGACCTAGCCCCCATACAAATTACCCCTATGAAGTCGACATAAATTGCAATAAGATCCAAATTGTCATATAGATCTTACTCAAATTGGGTTTGTATGCTCTCATTACATCCACTAATGAGTAGTCCAAAAATGATCCCTTTCGCCCCATATAGACTGCTTCCCGATCTTCACTTAAATCTATTAAAAACAAAAATAATGCACTGATTTAAAATTACAAGAGACTTTACCAAACATGATCAGGATTGGTCCATTTTTGGACCTAATCCCCTTATAGATATAGCATCCGATATGAAATTTTTCATATCTGCAGCCAAAAAAATTAATAAAAATCCCACTCAAATTTGGTTTTTGCTTATTTTCTATGTCCAGTTAGTTGGGCCTAAGAGATAGGGTTTCTAAACGCATGGTATAGGGTATCTTATAGTCGGTCTAGACCGACTATAATTTTCTTTCTTGTTTATTATTTTAGGTTGATAGGAATAGAGAGGTAGTAATGGAGATGATAGGCTTTTTAAGGAAAAAGAATGTCTATGCAATACCAAAAGTGATCTGTACCATAACAAGCACGCCCGGGCAGAGGCTATGGAAGGTATTGCAAAAAAAGATAAGTGTAATTGTACCAAATGAAGCAAAGGTAATTGTTTAAAAAGCTAAATTAATTAAAGCTTAATTAACTCCGGTCCCAATAAGGAAGGGAACTTTTGCGACTAACTGCAAGCACAAAGAAACATAGTTCCGGGACATTTGTGTTCCTACTGCCTATTGGTACGAGCACTTGCTTTTTTAAAAGATTTCATGCAAGCTCGAAAAGGGAAGTCGAACCTTCTATGTATATGATATAAAGAAATGGACCTGTCAATTGGTCTTCAAGGTCGTGCGATCTGACGCCTCTCGATTATTTGCTGTTCTCGACTTATGGCCAGAAATGCTGGACAAAGGGGCCCAAAATTAGACGCCCAGAGTGTGGTTTTTCAAGAAAAGCCACGGTCAAATATTTTTGGTAGTTACAAATATCAACACAATCTCATACTCTTACCGTATAATGGTATAGATTATAAAAAGCGTATGACCAAATTTCGTTATAATATACATTTGAATCATCCTCCGGACGTATAAATTCGACTCAAATTTTACTTGTAATGATGATGCCTTGTAATTTATCCTTTTACCAAAGAAAAGTATACGGTATGCGTTGCAATAATTGTTATTAAATGCAAAAATTTAACAGCTGCGAAATATAAATCTTAATGAAAGTAAGCAGTAACTGCGATTAAGAAAGTCACAAAGTTTACTCCGCTACCCGTGTACTTACGTAAATTTTACTTACGTACATTCAGTCTATGGAATACAAAATTTCCTTCCAGACTTTAACTTAAATTAAAAATTAATACATAAATTAAATAAATACTAACAGATTCCAGTTCTAGATATTCGAGCGCAAATTCTATGATATTTTTTATTAAATAAAGACCCTAAATGTGTGCTAATCAATTATAGCCAATTCACAAATCAACACATAAGACAAACTCATTTTTATTACAAACACATTAACAAATTTAATAAACACACATATAGAATTGTATTATTTTATGTATGTGTTACTAGCAACTTTAAATGCAATTTACTCAAAATAAAGGAAAAAATTTAAAAATCGGTAAATCTGCAAATCCGCTAAAAAGAAATGCCTTTCAAATAATATACGCTTGGTCAAAACCGGGATAAAACGTTAGAACAAAACATCAGTCACAACAAATCGCCTAGCCTATTAATATTATAGATGTCTTATCTTATAAATTTAATAACTCAAAGAGAAACAGCTTAAAACTTTCTTTTGAAGTGCAAAATTCAATAGTGCGATTCAATTTTTTTAAATTTATGTTATTGAGATCGTTACACTATTTATCGTGTTGTTTATTGTATTATTAGTGCGATGGTACGATACATTAAATATATGACGATTATGACGTAACATTCCAGGAGGGATAGCAAGATATTTCTGCGAAGAGCAAGTCATGACAATCAATACCACAAGTAATTAAATCAAATAAACTTTGAAATCTACGCCTCACTGTGGCTAAAAATCGTTTTTCATTGGCCAAAATTCTGTAACTTTGGAACCAATCAAAATATTTTAGTATTTTTGTTTTTTTCTAATGGATAGATATTTACTTCATATAGATAGATATTTAGTTGAATTTTGTTCTAATTTTATTAAAATTGATTGAGCACTTTTTAAGGAATTCTAGGTCAAACTTAAATTTTTCAGTTTTTTTTATCATTTAGCGTGAAATGTGTTTTTTGTTTTTTTTTTTTTTGTTTAAAAAAAAGGCATATTTGGATTTTAATAATAACTACAAGCATTTTTTGTAATAATGACACTTTTTTAATATTTACTCTCAAAAAAATTTGTACACTCAAAAAAAAAAAAAACGTAAAATCAACTGGAAATTTTGCTAATTAAAAATTGTTTGCTGGCAAATTTGCAAATTTGTTTACACTCAAAGAATACACTCAAAATATATAAAAAAAAACATTAGTAATATTATCTAATAGGCTTGCTATTACTACAGAAAACTTTATAATTTTTTTCTGTCAAATTTGTTAATTTTTGCAAAATAAATCTGCTGAACATTAGCTTACTGATTCTGATTTATAATTAATATTCATGCAGTTATTATTACAAGCAGATTCCAGCCCTCGAAATTCGAGTGCAAATTTTAGGAAGTTTTATTTTTTAATTAAATAAAGACCCTTAAAGGTGTGCTAATCAATTATGGCCAATTCACAAATCAACACATAAAAACAAACTCATTTTTATTACAACAAATTTAATAAACACACATATAGCATTGTGTAATTTTATGTATGTGTTATATGCAATTTACTCAAAATAAAAGAAAAAAATTAAAAATCTGTAAATCTGCAAAACGACTAAAAATAATATACGTTTAATCAAAAATCGGGATAAAACGGTAGAACAAAACATCGGTCACAATAAATCGCCTAGCGTATTAATATTATAGATTATTCATTTGATTCAAATATTGACTGGAAATATTCCATATTTTGTTCTATGTTATTTCTGTTCTTTAGTACTTTTTTGACTTCTTCATCTAAATCCCGATGTTTCACTTTCCATTGATTTTAAATACTGGACATGAATGGATCTGACATTGCCAATAATATATTAAATAGATTTTCATTTGTGGAATTTCGTGAAATTTTTCTAGTATTGTGCACTCCATAAAATCTGTAATCCTTATTCCTTTTTTTTTGAGCCTCCTCTGATAGATCTCCAAATGGCACCGAATGATATCTAATGACATCTTCTGCATGATAAAGAATTTTGTGAACTGTTGCAGACATATTTCTCCGTGGGTACTTGGTTGTATAATTTGTGCAGTTTCTTTAGCATAATCTCCAAGTTTTTTGGTCGTATTTCTTCATTGCACGCAAGTACTTCTAAGATTATTTTAAAACTGAGAATAAGGCTTAAATCAACTCCTGTTATATCAGATGCTGTTTCTGCATTTCAAAATAAGACGGCATCGGATTGCGAGATCTAGAAAAAGAGACATGACGATTTGTTGAAAGATTTAGAAGCAGATTATTAACCAAACACCAATCACGAAGATTATTTAAATCATTTTGCGAGTTATATATATCAATAAAGGAGGAGGTCTGACAGTATATTTTTAAATCATCAGCATAAAGCAAAAAGTGTGCCTTAGTAAAATACTTAGAGACATCATTTATAAACAAATTAAACAAGAGTGCACCCAAAGCACTGAGGCTTGAGGCTTGAACATAGGGGAACGATTCAAAATCCTCAATTAACACTCTGCAGAATTCTATTAGATAGGTATGATGTTATCCACATAAGGAAGTTATAATGCAGTTCCATTGCTTGCGACTTGTAATAAAGAATACTAAGGGATACCTTGTCAAAGGCTTTAGAAAAGTCAGTATAAACAACATCAAGTTAACTACCGCGTTCCAGTGCAGATATACAATACTCAGTGAAAACACTTAAGTTGGTCGTAGTAGACCTACCAGAAAAGAATCCATGCTGATAAGCAGAAATAATAGATTTTGAAAGGAAAAATAATAATAATAAACAAAAATAATTTTTTATAAAAAACATGTACAAAAATTTTAGAAACACATGATAATTTACATATCGATCTATAACTAGTAACTCCATCTTTATTACTATTTTTAAAAACTGCAGTAATGGTCGTTGGTTTCCACTTGTCAATGAAAATTCCTTCTTTTAATGATATATTAAAAATATATTTAAGTGCTAACTTGATAGATAAAGCACACTTTTTCAAAAAAACAGGTACATAACTAAACTAGCAGATTCCAGTCCTCAAAATTCGAGTTAAAATTCTAGGAAATTTTATCTTTTCTTTAAATAAAGACCCTAAAGGTATTATAATCAATTATAGCCAATTCACAAATTAACATAAAAAACAAACTCATTTTTATTACAAACACATTAACAAATTTAATAACCAAACACATAGCATTGTATAATTTTATGAATGTGTTAGTAGCAAATTTAAATGCAATTTACTTGAAATAAAGGAAAAAATTTAAAAATCTGTAAATCTGCAAGACAGGTAAAAAGAAGTACCTTTCAAATAATATATGTTTGGTCAAAATCGGTATAAAACGGTAGAACGAAACATCGGTGACAAGGAATTGCCTAGCCTATTAATATTATAGATGATAGGAAAGATACTTTTTAAAATTTTTTAATACTAAAAGTTCGAACGAATAGTGTGAAAAGTGTACTTTTAATGAATAATTTGAGGGTTTATCGATATTTCAGATTGGTCAATAATGTTGATTTTGGTGATTTTGCTTGTTGAACCAAATTTTTGCTGAAGGAACGTTACTGATGTTGCAGAAAGGACTCCGTGACCACACTATGTCGGCAAAAAATATTTTACAAATGGTAAAAAGAGTTCCAAGAAGGCAGTGAAAATGTTGGAGAAAAAGAGCGTTGCATTTATCGATGAATAACGCGTTCAGAAATTCAATAATTTTCAACAACTTTTTGAAAGGTGTTTTTGGCCTGAAACACATTCGATTAGTTCAAAAAATTTATATATATTTGGAAAAGATTGTCGCATCAATATTTCTGGAACAATGCTTTCTGACTGCCAGAATGAAAGCAAACACATCATTACACAAACCAGATTGCTCACTTCCGAATTTAAAGCAAAACTTTTATAATTTATTTTGAAAGAGTAAATAAAGATATTTCGTTTATAACAAAAGTCACATTTTCATATCATCAATTTTTATTTAATACAATATTTATTTATACATTATATAAATAAATATAAATATAATATTTAAATAGTTTCAACATAATATGATATGAACTGGTATTGAAACTTTTAGCGTAATATTATTGGACTTGATTTATTTTTTGCTTTTATTTAGAAGAAAAGTCAATAAAAAAAGTATATTGTTTTTATTATAAAGAAATAAATTTTTTCAGCGATATCTTTAGTTCAATGCTTTTCAGAGTACCCACTTTTGTAAAACATCCCGCTTCTATAAGTTTGTGTATATGTATTCAGATTCTTACATGTGTATGTGTTTGAACATAGTTATATTGGAGAATTTTCACTTTCCGTTGTTTGTGCTCTATACGTGATTGGAATTTGAAACCAATTTGTCATTGTGGCAAAATATATTAAAATATAAATACAGCAGGTCGCGCTTTTATTTCGAAAAGTCAAATGCAGGTTAACAGCATATCCTTCTTTAACTAACACTTCTGATTGCTTAAAATTACTTTTTTCTCTTTTTACACAGTAATAACTAAATTTTTATAAGAAATTTATACAAGAATTAAATTAGTTCGTTAAACTAGTTTTTTTTTTCTAACATTACACTGAACATATAAATACTTGTTAACAAGCGGAAATTAAATTTTGTTGTTGGAAATGTGTTCCGAAATTAAATTCGAGAATAAATAACCATTTGTTTTAAAGTCTGTATAAAGGAAACAGGAAATAAGTAATTTGTAAGTTATATTTAATGTTTAATATGTACACATATTTATTATAAATTAATTATTTCCTGTGCCATTCAAATAATAAACAAATATTTAAAAAAAATATAACATACGAATATATAAATAATTCTGCATATTAAACAAGCTGGTTGTAAGGTGACTAAGACGACTTTAAAAAGATGTACTCGCATTCTGATGAACGCTTTCGTTAACATTGGAAAAACAAAATTTAATTTTGCATTACACTAATTATTCATTTTATCATCCGATTATATCTTTAATTTTTCTCGAAGGAATTTATTTTAGTAAAGGTATTTTTACGTACTTATTTAAGAAAATATACTTTTTAAGTAAAGGTTCTTTTTATGAAAAGCTACTTTTATAAGATAAAGTATTTAAAAAAAATTCTTTTTGAAAAGTTACTTATTTAAGCGAAGGTAATTTTATGAACAAAGATAGTCTTATAAGGAAAGGCACTTTTATAAGAAAAAGTATTTTTTATAAAAATATGTACTTTTTAAGGAAAAATTAAGAAAATGAAATTTTTAAATACAGATTCTTTTTATGAAACAACACTTTTATAGGACAAGGTACTTAAGAAAAAAATTAACAAAATGTACTTTGTTATATTTGTATAAGAGTGATTCTTTATTCATTACCACTCATTATAACAATGTTGTAAGATAACTTAAACATAATAGTTATATTATTATTGTAATTAAATATAGATATATTAACAATGTTGTCAACCATACAACATCTTCCCTTTTTTAAACTCTTTCTTTTAACTCATACTCTTGTTCTGACTACAGATTAATTTTGGGGTACGCACAGTCACGGAGTGATTTAAAACACATTTCCCCTTATCCGATCGATCTGAAACTTGGTTGATAGACTTGTTGTGAAAAAAGGTTAACTTCGACATAGTTACGCATAGTCACGCACAGTCACGGAGTAATTCAAATCCCATTTCCCCTCATCGGATCGATCTAAAACTTTGCCCATAGACTTGTTGTGGCCAAATATTAATATTAAAATAGTCACACACAGTCACTCACAGTCACGGAAATATTCAAACCTTATATGCATAAGGAAAAAAAGAGTTTTAATCAAAACTTGTTTTTATGGGTTAGATTATCTATGTTTTAATTCAATACTGAATTTCAATTTTTTTATATATAAAATTATAAATTAAATTAATACTATAAAAATTATAAAGTCACTTCTGTTATTTCGTACAAGAGAAAGCAAGTGTCGGTATTTGCTTTTTGGTCATAAGATATACCCTGGCGTTTTAGTTACGTACCTCTTCCATTTTAATTTAGAATACAAAAAAAAGTTAAAATGTTTTGGTTGAGACTGAAAGAGAAAATACATACTAAAAATATAAACATTAATTTTTATATAAATAAACTTTTCGTTATTTGCATTGTCATTTTATATTTTATAATTATTTATGCTGTTAAAATTGTATGTATTTGTTTTTTCTTTTGCATAAAAAGTTGCATTCACTTGGGACTGATATGTTATGATACAATATACAACATTTACTAAACACAGCAAATGAAGTTGTATCGCTGTATCAGATTTTTCAATGCAAATTACCAATAACAATTTTACACTATTGTAAAGTAATACACGATACAACAGATACAACGATACAACACCTGTTGTGAATTGCCCAAATGTATAGATTAGTGAATTATATTTTAAGGGGTGATTTTGGGAAAATTGTTAATTATTGGAATTGAGTAAGAAATTGTTAAAAAACTTAGGAATTATAGATGTTCAAGTAATCTTCATCATTTAAGAATGGGAGATAGCATAATTTTACTATGGGTCTGGTTACTTGCCCAGACGATGTGCGTATTTCGGCAATGCGAGCATTTTCATCAACACCAGCAAGGTTTTCTCAATCCTACCTAAACGCCACTCGTGGGGTGGTAACAAGTCGTCCATAACGACTACGAGGTCGCCAACTTGACGGTTTTGAGCAGAGTTTTTCCATTTATAGCGTTTATGTAGGGACTTCAGATATTCTTCTTTCCATCGTATTGAGAACTGGTGATGGATAGCTTTCAACTTTTCCCATCTGTTTATGACAGAGATATTTTGACAGGGCTGTTCGGGAAAAGCCATTAAAGGAGCACCTCTTAAAAAATGTACCGGGGTTAGCACTGTAAAGTCTGATGGGTCTGATAGAGTGGAGATTGGAGAAGAATTGTGAGCACCTTCAATTCGAGCTAATATGGTTGAAAATTCTTCAAAGTTGAATTTCTGGGCACCTGCTATTCGTTTAAAATGAAACTTGAAGCTCTTTACGGCGGCTTCCCATAAACCGCCCACATGAAGAGCGTGGGGTGGTATAAATCGCCATTCAAAGCCGTGAGATAAATATTTTATTTTCATAGAAACTCGGTAATTTTAGTCATATTAAGACAAACTAATAATATGTGTCTTTTTTATAATTTAATTTATGTTTTATAACTTTTTAAAATGCATCAAATTAAATAAACTTATTCAACTAAAACAAGTAAGAAAATTATAGTCGGTCGAGACAGACTATAGGATACCCTATACCATGCGTTTAGAGACCCTATCTCTTAGGCCCAACTAACTGGATATAGAAAATAAGCATAAACCAAATTTGAGTGGGATTTTTATAAATTTTTTTGGCTACAGATATGAAACAGGTCATATCGGGTATTGGGTACAATTATAGTCGGTCTAGACCGAGTATACGATACCCTATGCCATGCGTTTAGAGACCCTATCTGTCAGGCCCAACTAACTGGACATAGAAAATAAGCATAAACCAAATCTGAGTGGCATTTTATTAATTTTTTCGGCTGCAGATGTGACAAAAGTTCATATCGGATGCTATACCAATATGGGGACTAGGACCAAAAATGGACCGATCCTGACCATGTTTGGTAAAGTCTCTTGTATTTTGCAAGAATATATACAAACAAAATTTGACAAGAATCAGTGCAACATTTTTGTTTTTGATAGATTTAAGATCGGGAAGCAGCTCTATATGGGGCCTAAGACTAAGAGTTATCCAATAGGGATCATTTTTGGACTACTGATTAATGGATGTAATATATACATACAAACCCAATTTGACTAAGATTTGTATGATAATTTGGATTTTATGGCAATATATGTTGATTTCATAGGGGTCATTTGTATGGGGGCTAGGTCTGAACATGGACCGATTCTTACCACTTTCAACAGCATTCATCCCATGGCCGCTAAAAGATCAAATACCAAATTTCATTAAAATATATTCACATTTGCGACCTGCAGTTTGATTACAAGCTTTTCATGGACACACACACAAAAGAATCGGTGAAGTAGATTTTGAGTTATGATGTTCACGGACCTCGAACATTTATTTGCGAGAAAATCGGTTTAATGTTTTTTAAAAACTGATTTATATACTGTATACCATATGAGGCCGGTCGCTGGAAACGCTGTATCTTCTTATGTTTTGATCTGATTTACTTAAAATTTTGACACAACACTCTCGACATGTTATGCATTCAGAAAGAGAAACGGAAAAAAGGTTTTAAAACCTAATACCCCTTAAGGAAGTGCAAACAGCAGTACACCTACACAAAAGAGAAAAAAATATTTCATATTTCATCACACATGTAATAAAAAATAAGGGCGTATTAGTTTTACTTAAAAAAAAAAAATCATGTGAGTCCGATCACAGGGAAAATGTGTAAACATCTAGTAATTAAAGATTTTTTTATGTCATTTTTTCAAATCAGACAGAAAGCGTCATCTATGTATTACTTATAGCAAAAACTGTTTCAGCTAATTCAACAACCCTTTGCTGTAAAACGTTAAAAATATCCCAATATAAACGTATATAAGTGATACATAGATGACGCTTTTAAAAAAGTGGCATAAAAAAATAATGTTATATCATAATTTTTTCACCAATACAATCATAAGTCACACAGCGTTATGTGTCAGCTCTCACCTATTACGTTTACACTGTTTTTGTGATTGTATTGTGAAATAGAAATTTACCCCCCTGCGCGTATAGATGTTTACACATCAAAAACTTGTTATTCCAAATCGCCTTTAATTCTTCCATGATAATTTCAATAAATTATTCAAATTAGGATCTTAAATATTTATTTTTGTTTGTCTAAATTTTTGAAAACAAATTATGCAAAAATTAATATTATGAGTGGAAAAAAATTATTTTCCCACCTCTCTTCTGAAATTACAATGTAATATAATTATGCAAAGTTAGAATAATTTAAATTTTATACTTAATTTTGTACTATTTTTCAAGTGCTTTTCAATATAGAGCTTTAAACGAAATCATACGTTGGACAGCAACAAAATCCACATTGAAGATCTCTTTTTTCTCAAATATTTATCAAAAAAAGCACTCTTTGGTAAGTGCTGGCCATCAGAGAACCTGATCGAAAGCACTCCTAACAATACAAAACAATTTTGAGATGAAAAATTAAACAGACAAACGGAAAAGTTTAGTTTAATAAAATAAGTATGTATGCATATCGGATGACGTTTAATGAGAAAAATAAAAATGTTTAAAATTTCATTCATTACCTTTTTTTGCAGAATTTTTTCATTGACCAACAAAGGGAATTTATGCATTTTTTGCATTCAACTTATTCTATATGAAACACGAAGTCTGCATATGTAGTGCCATTGTCGTTGGTAGTGCTGCCAATTTTGACAACTTATTGTAATTTCGACGATTTTTCAATTTATTAAAATGATTTTTTAAATTTGTTTAAATGATGATTGAATATTTAAAATTTTCAGTAGTATAAAGATAACGATTACGAGGGCTAACAATTAATGGGTTGTTTATGGAAAATTAATAGTTTTTGTTCAGTGTAAAGGTAAATTACAAAATATGTATAGATTTAATTCTGGGTCAAGTCGTTTCAAAACGGAAATACCTTGAATAGCATCTCCATTTGAGATTTAAGTTTTAATTACGGCGATACTTTAAACCCATATTATATGTTTCAGCTATAGATACAACATATCAATAAAATTATTTAGTTGACTGCTGTGTTGAATTTTTTTCGTTGAAATTTCATCACTAATATATTTTTATATATAGAAATAACCAATGTTGTAATAATATTCGTAATATGAATGATATAAATAAATTTTATTCTTTACTTTTGTAATATTTTTTCGAGTTTTATAAGCGGTAAAACTTTCTTGACAATTTCTTGTTTTAAAAATGACAATTTTGGCGATTTAGTTTTCAAAATTTTCGATTTTCAGAAGATTTTACTTGCAGCACTGGTCGGAAGCAAAGAAGAGAGAAAATTGTGTGAGGGTTTGTATAAAATGAGAAAGATTAAATTTTGTTTGTTTATTTCGCAGAGCTTTGTAGGGACTGCTATGTGTGTGTATTATTTCACGTTACAGAATCAGTCAGTCTCTCAGTCAGTCAGTCAGTCAGTCAGTGAGTCAGGGATCAGCGTAAATATATTTAAGAAGATTTTTGAGGATAAAACATTTTTTGTAGCCATTTTTTTAAATGAAGTTTGTTTTTTAAATAAATAATTTATATTATTTTAATTTTTGTCAATCACGAATGCCTCCAAATTAGTTGCATGGTGCATAAATCTATTTTTGAAACTTTGGTTTATACAAGTAGAAAATAAATAAATTTATGTTATTTTCAATGTTTATTTGATTTTTTAATTAACTCATTTTAATATAAAACCCATAAAAAATTACAAATTTTTTTGAATATCACACAGGACATGCTTGGACATGTTCTATATACCGTTGAACACGTTCTGAAAAAACCTTTCATATCATACACATATTGGATATGTTGACCTAGAATAAAATGAATATATTAAAAAATATACCTTTTTTAAAAAAGGTCCAACTCGGAATGGGTTAACACTAAACCAGTAGTTTTTCGGGAATCGCTATAAAATAAACCAAGGTAGATTTCTAGGTGGCACTTTTTTTCTCTGCATACAGAGTGAGTCGCTCTAATATACATATTGTTACAGATATTTATACTAACTTTCATAGAAACAAAAAAGTTTTAAAATATTCTGTATAGTTTGTTTTGTACATAAAAATGAAATCAATCTTTTTTTCCTATATCACATTTGTAGCATTTTGGGGATCTATGCTCTATGCAGTATGATTTATTGCATTGAGAGCAATAATAACTATTCATGTGGCTCTACCTAGGCTTCAGAAGTGGGGAAAGAATCTTTCAAATCCATTTCCAAATTGTCCTCATTTTCGCTGCCATTTAACAACAGCTCTTCTCCTATTCGGGATTCAGAAGCACACATCTCAAAAAATTAAAAAGAAAGCGCCTTAAATCTTAGTTAAAACTAAAAATAGCACAAGCAAATGAGATCGTGCAAAAAAATTACCTTTAATATAAACCCCGCCTCTCAGGCGATACTGGTGTGTATATATCAGTAACAACCAAACACAAAACGATGAAAATCGGCTCACAAGCTCATACAGACTGAATTGGCGTGCAACCACTTTTCGATATTTACAAGTATTAGTAAAATATCGCGTAAAACGAAATTAGTTACGTCTCACAGGCGAGGTTTAGTGTTCTCGGGTTAAATTAGATCAATTTTTTTTGTTGTGTTTTACACTTATTAACTTTTTCTTAGAATTCGGGATATAGTTTGGCCGACCAGAAGTTTTTGAGCCATGTTTTATTACACATTTTCCACTTATCATTTGTTACTTAACTCTTGCTCATAAAGTTCTTAATCATACTTTTTTATTGTTTCTTATTAATTTTTTATTTTATTCATTTTTTTTTGTTCATCTCTGCACCTTTTTGTTTGTTCATAAAAAATGTCACATCATATTATGCTGCTATTAAAAATTATTATATAAATTAGTTTTGTTGTCGTTTTTAGTTGTTTAACTGTTTTTAAGTGTGCTAAAAACTCTTTTTCCCCCCTAAGGATATAAAATTATATCATAGTTTTTATTTATTTTTTATTTGTATATGATGATAAAATGACAAGGGTTTCATTGCAGCTAGTTTGAGTTTAAGTGTTTGTAGGTGTGCCCTTACACAAATACCTACTGACTTGGAGCTTAACAGTTTTAACTTTGAATATTTATTTGATGTGTCAAACTGTCAATTTATCAAAGAAAAATAATTCTAAACATTTCTGTACTAGACAAAGAAAATATTTGGAGACAATAGAATTTAATGGTAAAAGTAATATAAAAGCATAAATATTTAAAGCTGGAATACATTTAAACAAATTTTCTTCAAATTGACGAATACGAATGGGATAGATTTTTTTGAGAGTGAACAAAATTAGCGCAACTTTGACATAATAAATTTTATGGCTGTGACTTTTAAGTTTAAAAATATAGTTTTATTTTTTTATATAATTGATTTGTGTACTAGCAGTAACCCGATGCGCTTCGCTACACCCCTTGTAACGAAATAAAAAACAGGCAATACGTTTTGTAGAAAACTATTGTTTTTTATAGAAGGTGCCACGCCCATTAGTCTTATTCTGCCCATTTTTTGGGCACTACTCACATTAATAACTTATGAACTCAAACAAAGTCGCTAGACTTTCATTATTATAGTACTCCAGTTATGTTTTATTAAATAGTTTCTTTGAATGGGGGGTACCACGCCCACTGTTTGAATCTCGCCATTTTTTTATGGGACTACTCACATTAGTAACTCATGAACTTAGACAAAGTTCCAAGGCTTCCACTATTACAGTACTTTATATATATGCATTATATATTTACTTGGTATGGGAGGTACCACGCCCTCTGATCGGATTCCGCCCATTTTTTTCGAGTACCAACGTTGATAACTTATGAACTAACACCAAGTGTCAACACTTTACCTATTACAGTATTCTAGATATATGAAATTTAATATTTACTTAGTATGTTGGGTACGACGCCCATTGGTCCGATCACGCCCATTTTTCCGCAACTCCTCGAATTATTTTAATATAAGTATATGTATATAGTTTCAGAACTCTTGTTGTCGTAGTACTCCAGATATTATGTTAAAATAAGATGTTAAAAACTCACTTTGTATGGGAGGTGACACGCCACTGGTCCGATCCCGCCCATTTTTTACGAGACTGCTCACATTAATAGCTCATGAACTCAGACAAAGTTCCAAGGCTTTCACTATTACAGTACTTCGTATATATGACATTATATATTTACTTTGTATTTGAGGTACCACGCCCACTGATCGGTTTCCGCCCATTTCTTTTTCGAGTACTAACGTTGATAACTTATGAACTCACACAAAGTCTCAAGACTTTATCTATAACAGTACTCTAGTTATATGACATTTAATATTTACTTTGTATGGTGGGTACGACGCCTATTGGTCCGACCATGCCCATTTTTCCGCAAGTGTTCGAGTTATTTAAATATGTATATGTATATTGTTTCAGAGCGCTTTCTGTAGTAGTACTCAAGATATTATATGTTAAAATTAGATGTTAAAAATTCACTTTGTATGGGAGGTGCCACGCCCACTTGAAAAATCAAAAAAAAATTTAGCCTATTTTTCCTTCCGGATTTGAAGTTACCTACCGTAAAAATTTCAACACAATCGGTCCAGTGGTGTAGTCTCCTATAAACCACAAACAACCAAACAAACAAACACACAAACATACACAACTCCATTTTTATACCCTATACCACAATGTGGTTTCGGTATAATGACTTTGTGCTGCTGTTTGTAACTACCTAAAATATTTGACGTAGACCCATCTTTTATTATACCGATCGACTCAGAACCAGTTTTTGAGATATCAGTTAAACCTAGTTTTGTTAAACTCAGAATTTATTCATCAATTCCTTTATGAATTTGGACAGGTCTGAGAAAATTAATTCTCGGTTTAACTAAACTAGGTTTAAAGCTTGTAATCAAACTGCAGGTCGCAAATATGAATATATTTTGACGAAATTTGGTATATAAGCTTTTACCGGCCATAGGATGAACGCCATTGAAATCGGTTCATGTTCAGACGTAGCCTCCATACAAATGACCCCTACGAAATCGACATAAATTGCCATAAGATCCAAATTGTGATATAGATCTTACTCAAATTGGGTTTGTATGCGTTCATTATTTCCATTAATTAGTAGTCTAAAAATGATCCCTAGGACAACTCTTAGTCATAGGCCCAATATAGAGCTGCTCCCCGATCTTCACTTAAATCTATCAAAAAACAAAAATATTGCACTGATTCTTTTCAAATTTTGTTTGTATATATTTTTGCAAAATACAAGAGACTTTACCATACGTGGTCAGGATCGGTCCATATTTGGGACCGAAAAAATTAATAAAAATTCCACTCAAATTTGGTTTATGCTTATTTTCTATATCCAGTTAGTTGGGCCTGAGAGATAGGGTCTCCAAGTTAGGGTGAAGGTATTAGGTCAATATAGTAAAACCCCCAAAAGTTTTGGCGTTCTCAGGCCAAATTTTTAAGACCTTTTATTTTTTATTTTGTTTAGTTTGTTCCGTTTTTTTCTATTCCTAAGCAATTTTATTTTAACTTTTTTCAAAAAGAGTATTTTTTTTACATTCTAAATAAAATGAAACCATGTTTATTGCATTCGTTTATAGGTCTAGAAGTGTTACCTTTGTAAGAATATTAACCAATTGTAACTCTATTTCTCACTATTCTCACCCTATGACTTAGAAGAAAGTACTTATCGCAATTATATTTACTTCACTTTAATACCTCTAAAAGAATGGATAAAATATGTGTGCATTTTATTAAGAATGAATAAAGAATCCATTTTTGATGTGCAACATCTTTACGCACAGGGGGGTAAATTTCTAATTCACAATACAATCACAAAAACAGCGTAATATGTGAGCGTAAGATCTTACGCGTATTATGTGAGCATTAAGACAAATCGGTGTGACATGATTGTTTGGCGAAAAAATTATGATATGTAATAACCTTTTTGTCGCTGCTTTCTGCATTTCATTTATCACCAGATGTTTACACATCTCCCCTGTGATCGGACTCACATGATTTTTTTAATTCCTTTTTTATGGAGTATAACTCGGTAGCTTTAAGATGAAAAGATTGTTTACGGGGTAAGACCCTAATATATTTGAATTGAAATGTAAAGTCTTGTATGACTACAAAGTAGGCTAGGAGTAAATATTTTAGTAATAGTAGTTTAAGAAACATGTAAATAATGAATTTTTGGAAAATAAATGAAATCTGAATCTGAATCTGGTATTTAAATTATATAAAAACAAGTAAGAAAATTATAGTTGGTCTAGACCGACTATACGATACCCTATACCATGCGTTTAGAAACCCTATCTCTTAGGCCTAACTAACTGGACATTGAAAATAAGCCAAAACCAAATTTGAGTGGGATTTTTATTAATTTTTTTGGCTGCAGATATGAAAAAGTTCATATCGGATGCTATATCTATAAAAGGACTAGGTCCAAAAATGGACCGATCCTGATCATGTTTGGTAAAGTCTCTTGTATTTTGCAAAAATATGTACAAACAAAATTTGAGAAGAATCAGTGCAATATTTTTGTTTTTTAATAGATTTAAGTGAAGATCGGGAAGCAGCTCTATATGGGGTCAAAGGGATCATTTTTGGACTACTCATTAGTGGATGTAATGAACGCATACAAACCCAATTTGAGTAAGATCTATATGACAATTTGGATCTTATGGCAATTTATGTCGATTTCATATGGGTAATTTGTATGGGGGCTAGGTCTGAACATGGACCGATTCTCACCAGTTTGAATAGTGTTCATCCCATGGCCGATAAAAGCTTATGTACCAAATTTCATCAAAATATATTCATATTTGCGACCTGCAGTTTGATTACAAGCTTTACATGGACACACAGACGGACGGACGGACGGACGGACGGACATTGTTAAATCAACTCAGAAAGTGATTCTGATTCGATCGGTATAATTAAAGATGGGTCTAGGTCAAATATTTTTGGTTGTTACAAACAGCAGCACAAAGTCATTATACCCAAACCACATAGTGGTATAGGGTATAATTACACTTTTTTAAAAAAATGCAAATAAAATGCGAATTTTGTGGTCAAAAAAAAAAAAAACAAAAAAGGCAAAAGCAAACAAACATCAAGATAAGTGGCCTGAGAACGCCAAACCTTTTGGAGGTTTTAATATATTTATCTAGTAATTTCATTATAACTTAAAATTTCTTATCCCCCAGACAATGACTCCGAAAATGTTGCACATTATTATAATATTCGTCAAATCTCTTTCTTGACAGGCTGTATATATATGTATAACAAATTTAAAAGTTTGTAGATAATGTGATACAAAACACTTTTTCATTTATTTTTTATTAAATAAAAATGTTTTCTCAATATTTTATATTTACACAAAACTTGTTTCTTGGTAGAAATTTTACCTTTATTTGGGCTTCAAAATATCTCTGCTGCTGAATCATCTCCCAAATGTTGAAATATCACATCTCAAATGCTTCATAAGTTTTTTTTACCGCTTTTGCATTGTATGAAATGAACCTAAATTGTCCTTATTGTAATATCCCAATTGTTATATGTAAATTTTTATGAGTTTTTTTTATTCTCAAAAATCATCAGTACAAAAAAATCAGGCCATGACTAATTTGAGTTATTGCGCCCATATAAACAAACCTACTGATATTAATTTATTTATATGGTCTGTTATTCAGTTAAAAAGCACGCTGTAGTAAAACAGTAATTTAAAGTTAATTTACGAATATTACGGAACACAAAAACTTTTATTATATTACTTTTTATAAAGCTGATGCATTCTGTTAACATCTAGAAAAATATTTGAAACATTCTCTTCAACACATAATAATTAAGAATCTGATAGTTACGAATTCTAAAATTCTCTGTGCAAAACAGATTTATAAATAAAATCTTTTTCACGAAGTAAGGTTTTCAATGAAACCACTAAACTCAACAATTCTAAATTATAGTCGGTTTATACCGTTTAGAGACCCTATCTTTTAGGTAAAGAGTTAACATGATTTTCACCAATTTCAATAGCATTCATCCTATGGTCGATAGAAGCTTATATACTAGATTTTATGAAAATGTATTTCTATTTGCGACCTGTAGTTTGATTTCAAAGTTTACATGGATGCACAGATGGACCGACGGACGGACAGACGCACAATGCTTCGTCCCACGGACAAAAATCAAAGAAATAAATAATGTTTGTCTCAAATTGGATTTAAGATAGATTTTTTGAAAGATACTAAAGTGAATCAAACAAATATGAAAAAGATCTGATTGCTTTTGAAGTCACGAGAGGGCGCTAAACTCAGAGAATTTTATGCAAAAGTGACATAACAGAAAAATGGGTTTTAATTGTTTCACGAAAATAACTCTTAAAAATAAATCTTTTTCAAAACAGGTCAAAGTTTTGTTTTTTAATTATTTTAATATATTTGTAGGCAGATTAAAATATAGATTTTAGTATATCTTTACAAAATAATTAGTTTTTGTTGCTCCGAAAAACACTTTCTTTTTTGCTGAAAATACAAAAATTACTGAAGTTTGATGGAATATAAAAAATAAAATTATATAAAATTAGATACATTTTCCTATGTTTGTAAGTTCATACTGTTATCGAATAGATTGTTAAAAAATTAGTACCTATTGTTAACCACAAATTAAAACAAAAAATGCGTTCTTTGAAATGCCTAAATTCATGATTTTTACTAAAATTTTATGCATTTAAGAGGGTTTAGTACTCAACTATAGCTAGAAATTATGTTAAATGACTCTTAAATTATAAATTAGATTCAAGAAACAGTAAAAAGATATTGATTGGATATAAGATTGGTGTATTGTGCCAAAGCTTGACAAAAGGGTGCCAATTTAAGACAATTTTACACGAGGTATATGAGGTATATGTGAAATAAACAGACATCTATTTAACCGACTTTTATCATACTTGAAATTGAAAAGCTATACAAATTAAATTGCCCGTTGGTGTTATAATGTTTTGTTTGTTTCATATTTTTAGACCCCATACCACTATGTTGTCAGGGTATAATGAATTTGTGCTGATGCTTGTAACCAGACCCTTCTTTTATTATATCGATCGACTCAGTATTACTTTCTGAGTCGATTTAGCGATGTCCGTTCGTCCGTCTCATAGTGCTTCGTTCCCATATAACGAATGTACAAAAATAGAAGAAGTTATCGTAGATTAATGGAATTCGGCAAACTATTTCCAAAAAAAACGATGGAAGGATTCTCATACTTCCTATATATCGTTAACCTTAAAACTGTAATTATAGCGTCCCAAATGATTAGAATAAGAGGAATATTGGTTTTCCTAATAGAAGCGCCTATATAATCAAAGAAAGCAAAGCTGCCTCCCTACAGAAATTTACTGCAAATATCAAACCTAGCTCAACATCTCAACGTATGTGGAATGATATAAAGTGCTTTACAGGAGCAAAATCTTCAAACATTATAAACATTTTAGAGGCAGGACCAACTACGCTCACTTCATCAATTGATATCGCTAACTGCTTTGTAAAACATTGGTCAGAAGAATCTGATGACAAAAATTTTCCTCAGTGCTACCGACAATACAAATCCAATTCCATACACCAAACATTTAATCCTCAATATTACAATAACAATGCTACGAAAATTGAAACACCAATCAATATAACAGAGTTGGAAGACGCTTTACATTCTGCCAAAGGTAAAACACCTGGTGATGATCGCATTCCATACCCAATGTTAAAAAATTTAAGTTTTGCAGCAAAAAACCACATTCTCTCACTTTTCAACAACATATTTATATCCAGTGTTTATCCTCAAGCTTGGAAAACTGCAGTCATTATCCCTATTCCAAAGCCAAATAAAGACCATCATACAGTAACTGGATTTAGACCAATATCTCTTTTACCTTGTATAGGTAAAACGCTAGAAAAAATAATCGCCAGACGGCTTATGTGGTTCATAAAAACGAACAACTTTATCACTCCCAACCAAGTCGCGTTTATGAAAAAACAAGGGACCGACGATATACTGCTCTACCTTCAACATTACATATCAAAAGCTTTATCTACCAGAAATCACGTCAGCATTTTATCCACCGATTTTGAAAAGGCCTTTGACCGCACTGGTATCCACGTCATCTTGCAACAGCTAGCCAGTTGGAACATAGGGCGAAATATGTATTATATTATTAAGAGCTTCTTGAGTAACCGGAAAATAAAAGTTTCAGTTAACGGCCAGCTTTCTAAAACATTACCTCTAGATAATGGCATACCCCAAGGATCGCCATTATCTGTCGTATTATTCGTAATTGCTTTTAACCAATTCAGTAAAATTATCTAAACACACAAAAACACATCGAACATGCAATTTATGCTGATGATGCGATTATTTTAACAAAACTTCAAGATAACAACAAAGTCAGGGAGATTTTTTCTAACACCTTGAAAAGCATTAATAAATGGTGCTCATCTTCTGGAGCTAAGCTTTTTATTGAAAAGTGCAGTCTTTTACATATCTGCAAAAAACGCAACTGCTCTATTTCCGACTTAGAATACAACAATATTAAAATCAAACGAGTAGATCATCTTCGCATACTGGGAGTTATTTTTGACAAAAGTTTTACCTTCAAACAACATTGTCAACAACTTAGGAAAAACTTAAATACAAGACTAAATATTGTAAGATATCTAACATCCAAAAATGTTCAACTCTCCCCATTTATGGTTGGTGTGCACCATCTCATATAAAACTAATACAGGGTCCTTACCATGCAGCAATCCGTCGTAGCATTACAGCATTCCCTACCAGTTCCACCGCAAACATTTTAGCTGAAGCTGGAATGCCATCTATCAAGGAGCGAACTATATATCTAACGTACAAACTTATACCCAAAATTTTTATCTGCCGAAACAAAATTTTGTATCAAGAGGTCATCAAAACTATAAGCAGTAGACGTATAGCTAAACTGGAATCTACAATTGTTCGATGTATAAATTTTTCTCGTAATATCAACTTAGATATTCGCCCTATATATATAAAACCATCTTTTTTATTATCAATGGTTGATTTTCCGAAGCCCACTACTCCATCTGATGTTTATAAGCAAACATTCTTAAACATTTCCGACCACTTAATCGGACAAAATTGGAACTTATTGTACACTGATGGATCTAAGTCCAATGGTTCCACCACCTTTGCTGCAGTAGAGCAAGATGACGATCTCATTAATATTGGTTTCGTCAATGATTACTGCTCCAATTTTACAGCAGAAGCCTTAGCCATCCTCGTAGGCATAGAATTTGCCTCAGAAAACGATCAGAAATATATAATATGCACTGACAGCCTCTCTTCTATTCTTGCCACAAAAAATTCCCTGCACGATTCACCATTAATAAATAAAATCAGAAACAAATGTATTCAACAAAAAAATAAAATTAAAATAATGTGGGTGCCTTCACATGTAGGTATAGTCGGAAACGAATATGCTGACTCAGCGGCAGAAGAAGCCAAACGTCGACCACTTCTTAAATATCCCACCTGGGAGCCTCGGGACATACTAAACACCATCTCTACTTATTTGAATAATTCAAAATCACAAAAATGGTTAAGCTATCAACATTATTATAAGACTTTTAATCCACTGGGAATCAAAGCAATCTACCCAGAAAACTGTACTAGAAAAGACACTAGCACTATTGTACGCCTTAGAAGAGGCCACTGCAAATTTTCACACAAATATATTTATGAAAAATCAACTCCACCTATGTGTACCTCATGCAATACACAACTTATTTTCGGGTCTAACAAACCCACTGATATGCTAAGAAATATATGTGAAATTAATATTAAATTAATTTGTAAATTCGTACTCGAAAATAGTTTACAAAACCTCATTTAGAATGAAAATGCTCAGAGTCGAAAGCCATTGCAGCTAGTACTCCTTATCCGAAATTAATTATTGTAATTGTATTATTGTAATTAATAAATAAATATATAAAATAAAATAAATAAATAAATAATTACAAAATCAAAAAGAAAATCGTGTAATCCTATATACATATCCTTAATATTGATATGTGTAATAAAAGTTACTAAAGTTGTCAAAATATTTCGAAAATTGATAACATAATCAAAGATTTTGCTTTTTGTGCAATCTTTCCTGCAATTCAGGCAAGGACTCGCTAACCTGATATATGTCTTTTTTTTAAAAAACGTTGTAAAATGGAATGGGTCAAATATATCTCCAAATGAGGCATCAACTCTAGTACAAGATTAGCTAAATCAACTACAACGATGACATCAGTGCAAAAAAATCACAGCACGTTACTTTCACTTTAAGGAATGAGGAATGTCGAATATTGTATACAAAAGGCTCTCAAATTCCTAAAGCTTAATATGCTAAACATTTAGGCATACATCTTGATCAACGAATTACGTGAAAAATCACATTTTAGCAAAGAGAGATCACATGAAAATTAAAACACACAAAAATGTGGTGGCTATTAGGACCTAATTCTCAGCTAAGCTTGGAAAAGAAAGTTCTGCTATATAAGCGTGTCTTAAAACCAGTGTGGACATGTGTCCTTCAGTGGTGAAGTACAATAACCAAGTCTAATGTGAAAAAACTCTAAAGATATCAGTCAACAACTTTACGTGATATTGCAAATGCTACATGGTATGTGACAATCAAACAGATAGAGATCCTAAAATTCCATTTATTAAGGATGAAATTAATAAATTCACCACCCGATATATAGATCGTCTTAGATGTTATAGTAATGTGGTAGCAATATCTTTATTGGACAAATCGGAGGATTATATGGAAGGTTAAATAAATAATACAATAAAAATAAAATATTTTAATTGGTTCGAAAGTTACAGAATTTTGGCCAATGAAAATTTGTACTCATAAAAATTTGTACCGGTAATACTTGACAATGCTTCGAATTCTTGTTGCTAAATCATCAAAGCTTGAGAATCACGAATGAAATCATTGATTATTTGCAGTGTGACAGTCAAAAACTACTCACCTTTTAATCTTTTCGAATGTGTGTTGAGTATCTATACATCTCTACCTTTGACGCAGGAAAGTGAACTTTTGAAAAGTAGATTGGTCTTCTAAACTATAAAAGTAAATACGTACCAAGAAACAACACATGTCGTATGCACCAAATAATTCTTGTACCCCGTTTGATCATCCATTTCCTTAAACAATTTGCACTTTTTTATACGTTATGATTTTAATTTATGATACTAAATTATCACATTATTCTATTTTATTTTATTTAACAAATGACAATTTAAATCGAAATTTCGATCTGGTTAATTATATTCTAATCTTTTTTTTTTGTATTTACAACACAAATTGATTCATGCAATATCCTTTCGGTTATAAATTACAAAATATGTTAAAACATCTATTAAAATATTTTCGGTTTGAAAAACTTTGTTATGCTAGAATTAGTAGTTGTGGTCGCCAATATTTAGGATTGAGGCATGTTACTCTCGGTTTTATTAGGTTGCCTCGATTAAATTAGTTCAATAATTGGCATAGAGACTTTGATTGATAAACGGAATTAATTTTGTTGTTGTAGATACTTTCATTTTAAATGAATTTTGTTTACAAGTTAGTTACAAGAGAATATCTGTATTATTTATGAATATAAAAGAATTAAAATAAATATTCTTACTACTTCAACAAATTTTGCAAGATGTAACCAAATTTCAACAATTTTTTTCTTTAATTGAAAAAAAAATAAACTCTTTTGACCCCTATTTGAGTAGCGCTACTTTAAGGGTTTGTTGAAGGTGTTTAATTTTACCATTTCTGTATGTCTTTAAATTTGTTTTATCATCTAATTCTTTCGAATTTTACACAGGCAAAAGCTGTAACATTATTTTTACTTTTTTCGGTTTATAGTCCTTGTAAATGTTGTTTTAACATAATACCAGCACAAATACTTTTCTATGCACATACATATAATATTCTGCTTATGAAGCATATTAATTTTTTTCGCAGTTGCTTATGCTGAAGTTAAAAAAAAACCCTAACCTAAAGCCTCTGTCTGTTTGACATTTTCTAGCTATTTATAAGCTTATTTGCCATTTTAATGCTGAATACATACATAAATAAATATAAAAAATAAATCTAAAACGGAATAAACAGAAAGATGAAAAATAAAATAAAATGTTTTTTGCTATAATATTTTTTATACCGGTCATTGATATTGAGCTTTTTGTTAGATACTTACATATTAAAATAAAATATGTGTTTATTTGTTAAAAAAAAAAACTCGCATGCTAAAAAACTCACTCATGCATTCAAACATTAGCCATACACAGTGTTTCCTATGGCCAATTTAGAATGACTAAAATGAAAAAATACAAAAAGATTTGCGATTGATCTAATTTATGGTTATTGTATAGTTAACCCTTTATACGATAACATCATGATTTTTAATCGCATGTTGTTTTTTTATAATTTAAAAAAGCAAAATGTAAATACTTTTATTTTAATTTTTTAGTGTTTAAAAAAATTTGGAAAAACTTCTGCAAATAAGTATTAAAACGGGATATTTTAATTACGTCCTGACACATAGTAAATGCATATGATGTATTGTTTCTTGTTTTAAAATTGGCCTCAATTTCCTATTGAATTGCGTTATTTTCGTTGTGGGGCCATTTCCATGGCTTTACTTTTGGACAAAATCTCATATATTTCGAGTATGAGATCAAATTTTGTAAGATAAGGTGTTGCCAAAGAAATTTTTGCAATATATTTCACAATTTTAGCCAATATTTTATGAAGAGAACTTTGTGAGTATACTACAGATCAAAAAAAGTTTTGATTAATCTTAAGTAAAATATAATTTTCTATCTATATCATTAATGATTGAGTTAGAAATTAAATCAGGCTCAATACAAAATTTTTTTGGATTCTCTTCTTTTTTTTCCTGTTGGTGACTCTTCCCGAAACAACTGTTATAACCTGTCATTCAGAATATAGATACATTTTTGAACTAAATGTGGCAATGTTTTTTGCTTATTTAAAGTAAAAGCGTTTTGATAAATCTTATAAATTGCAAGTTAATTTTTCAGCTGGTTGCCGATATGCCAAAGGTTTAAAAGTCAAATAATATGAAAATGTGGATGCTCAAAGTCAAATATGTGCAATACTTCTCAAGCGGAAAACATTATCACTTCTATTGTAATTCATAAATGTTTTAGAATGCAATACGTCTTCGCCAGTATCTACCATATAAATACATATACATAATTCGCATAAAAATCATTTTTGATGTGTAAACATCTATACGCACAGGGGGGTAAATTTCTATTTCACAATACAATCACAAAAACAGCGTAACTCATATCGGTGTGAGCTGAAGCAGATAACGCTGTGTGAATTATGATTGTATTGGTGAAAAAATTATGATATAACATTGTTTTTTTATGCCACTTTTTTAAAAGCGTCATCTATGTATCACTTATATACGTTTATATTTGGATATTTTTAACGTTTTACAGCAAAGGGTTGTTGAATTAGCTGAAACAGTTTTTGCTATAAGTGATACATAGATGACGCTTTCTGTTTGATTTTAAAACATGACATAAAAAATCTTTAATTACTAGATGTTTACACATCTTCCCTGTGATCGGACTCACATGATTTTTTTCTCTGCAGATATGAAAAAGTTCATATCGGATACTATATTTAAATGGGGACTAGGTCGAAAATTGGAACGATCCTGACCATATTTGGTAATGTCACTTATATTTTGAAAAAATATACACAAATCAAATTTGAGAGAAATCTGTGCAACATTTTTGTTTTTTGATAGATTTAAGTGAAGATCAGGAAGTAGCTCTATATGTGGCGTATGATTAAGAATTGCCCTATAGGGATTATTTTTGGACTACTGATTAACGGGTATAATAAACACATACAAACTAAATTTGACTGGGATCTATATGATAACTTGGATCTTATGGCAATTTATGTCGATTTCATAGGGGTCATTTGTATAGGGACTAGGTCTGAACATGGACCGAATTTCACCAATTTCAATAGCGTTCATCCCAAGGCTGATAAAAGCCTTTATACCAAATTTCATCAAAATATATTGATATTTGCGACCTGCAGTTTGATTACAAAATTTACATGGACACACAGACGGACGACGGACATCGCTAAATCGACTCAGGAAGTGATTCTGAGTCGATCGGTATAATTAAAGATGGGTCTAGGTCAAATATTTTTGGTAGTTACAAACAGCAGCACAAAGTGATTATACCCAAACTACATAGTGGTATAGGGTATAAAAATCTGAATTCTATTGTATGGACTAAATTCAGCAATTCATAGAATTGAATTTACTTAAAACATCAGTTGTTTTAAACTACTTATGGTTATATTGGGACCATCAAAATTCAGTTGGCGACAAGTTCGGTTGCCACAACGAATCCGCTCTCTGTGTAGTTTTGCCAATATTTCAAATATAGACAATTAATTTTTTTGTGTATTTAGTAAATTATTTCTGTAAGTCATTTGAAAATTGTAATAACAATAGCAAAGAAAAGGCGTTAATAGCAAAAAGTAATCCCTAATACATCTGTGCCCAAATTTTAGAGTACTTGGAAAATTATTAATAAGTTCATGCATACGTTTATATTATTTACTTCGTCAATGACTTTGATGGTAGAAGTATAGATTTGAAATTATGTAATTTTGTAATATTTCGAATCATGCACGTTTACTACAGCAATGAAATAAATCATAAAAATTCAACCTACGACAGAGTTTACTTTGTAAGCAGGAGAATCAAGTTATTTGTGTTTAAAATTTTAACTGAAAACTTCGATTACTTAATAAGTTGATACGGTATTGGGAAAATGTTTTAGCATATGTTCCGAGTACAGTGGCAATGACATGGTAAGTAGGAATCACAACTTGACTTGAGAAATTATTTGATGTTTTCCCGAAGTTATTTTTTTTCATTAATCATAAAAAATTATATATTAGCCGTAGATTCATATTTAAAAGATATTAAGTAATTAAAACACAGCTTCACAATTTTTACGTGTTTCTATATTTTTTATTCCGTTTTTATATACGTTGCTATTTAACATATGTATATAAGTATATAGATGCAACTCTAATTTAACGAATATTTTTACTATATTAATATTTATTTCCCATATATTTTGTAGATAGATTTCTAAAAGCCACAGGATTAATTAGCCTACTTACTTGCTAACACACACTGTAATCCAACAGTAAGCTATAGAATAAGCAGGACTTCTTGCTTGCTAAGCGGCCATACTGGGTGTTAAGTAAGCCATGCTATAGTATATAAACGGAGTAATCGACGCCACAAAGTGTGTGCAACTGATCGTTGCATTTGCTATAGGCATATGGTCAAAAATAATATTAAAATAATATTAATATAAAATTGACAGCACGGTTTACTATATAAATTTCAAGTTTCAAGTTGATGTCTTAAAGATTTAATTTCTGTCATACTCGATTGGAAAACTATGACACTGTGCAATGGGAAAAATGGGATAACGTGTACCATTACAAGGACTTCATTTCATGAGTTATTTATGGTTTATAAAAGATTACTGGTATGCGTCATTGAAACAAAACTGTGTATTAAAGCTCATATATACTAAACTAAATATTTACAATATAAAGGCCATAGACAAGGTTGTTTACTTATTTTCTTGCTACTTAAAAATATTAAAGTAACGCACTTTTCTGTCTTTTAATAAACATAATAACGTGTCTATAATTTGTAGTTTAAACTATAGGGGAATTTAAATGAGTAGTTATTTATAATTATAAATTTAAGATCCAAAAAGACGTAAGCGCTAAAACAGGAAGCTTTAAAACATTTACCACTCTGTGATATTGTTAATATTTCAAAGTGTACTTTTATCAAACAGCTTTTTATATTGACATTTTTAGAAATTCTTTAAAATTACAGTAAAAGAAGTATTTCATTTGGAAGTAATGAAAATTGGATTCTTTTGGAATTATTTCACTTTTTTGCCTCGGATATCTTGACTCAGAAAGTGAATGAGAGTCCATCGGAATTATATATTTTTGGTAGCACAATCTTACATAATATACCCTGACGACAGAGTGGTATAAAAATAAATAAATAATATTGGGAAAAGGATACCTGGTGAATGATTTGTATTTAAGAAAAAATGACACATACGTTTCAAAAATTGGTCTATAGCCTATATCTATAATATTAATAGGCTAGGCGATTTCTTGTGACTGATGTTTTGTTCTATCGTTTTATCCCGATTTTGTCCAAACGTATATTTCTTTTTAGCTGTTTTGCAGATTTACAGATTTTTTAATTTTTTCCTTTATTTTGAGTAAATTGCATTTAAAGTTGCTACTAACTCATACATAAAATTATACAATGCTATGTGTGTGTTTATTAAATTTGTTAATGAGTTTGTTTTCTTCATTCGCAATAATAATAAACCAAAATAGTGTTGGTTTGTGAATTGGCTAAGCTGAAAAATAAAGTTGCCAAAAATTGCAGTCGAATTTTGAGTGCTGGAATTTGCTAGTACTTATAATTAAGTTTATAGGTATGCACCAGCCACAAAAAAAAAAAAAAAAAAAAAAAATATTGGTAGTAATGGTTTATAAAACACAAAAAAATATTTTTGTTGTTTTCTTTCCGGGGGAATACATTTTGTAGAAAACAATCTTTTTTTTTTTTTTTGGCGATCTTTGATTTAGGCGATTTTTGTTTTTGCGATTTTTTTAAGTTGGCGATTTTTGAATTTGGCAATTTTTGACACTGGAGATTATTGTTTTATTGTGTTTCTTTTTATTTAATTTTTTGTCTTGCCGATTTTTGATTTCAGCGATTTTTGAAATATGTCGATTTTTTATTTTGGTAATTTTTATTATTTGTTATTTGTTTCCGGTTTGGCGATTTTCGGTTTTTGGTGACTTTTGTTATTTGCGATTTTCGGTTTTGGCGATTTTTGATTTTGACAATTTTTTTTGTGATTTTTGATTTTGGCGATTTTTAATTTTTACGATTTTTTATTTTGGCGATTTTTGGTATTCTCGGTGATCCCGCCATATTTTCCACTTCTACTCACATTGATTATTAATGTACTTCTCAGAAGTTTCAAGACTACTCACATTAATAACTTATAAACTCTGACATGAGTTATAGTACTCCAGATCTCTTGCTGTCGTAGTACTCCAGATATTATATGTTAAAATTAGATTTTAAAAATTCACTTTATATGGCAGTTGCCACGCCCACTTGAAAAATTCGAAAAAATGTACCCTTCCTTAGGTAGTTACCTACTGTAAAAATTTCAAGACGATCGTTCCAGTGGTGTAGTCTCCTCTAAACCACAAACAAACTTACAAACGTACAAAATTTCATTTTTATACCCTATACCACTATTCTTTTATTATTCATTTATTATTATATCCATTAATCAGTACTCCATAAATAATCGCTATTGGAAAATTCTAAGTCGTAGGCCCCATAAAGAGCTGCTTCCCGATCTTCACCTAAATCTATCAAAAAACAAAAATATTGTATAAATTTTTCACATATTTGGTTTGTATATGTCCCCGATTAAATATAGCACCCGATATGAATTTTTTCATATCTGCAGCCAAAAAAATTAATAACAACTAGCAGATTCCAGCACTCGAAATTCGAGTACAAATTCTAGGAAATTATATTTTTTCATTTAATAAGGACCCTACCGTCACAACTCAACCCATTTTAAATGAAGAAAACAAACTCAACACATTAACAAATTTAATAAACACACACATGGCATTGTATAATTATATGTATGTGTTAGTAGCAACTTTAAATGATCATAACCCCAAAAAAATATTTCAAACGATGAAAATCTGTAAATCTAGGTAACAGCTAAAAAGAAATACTTTTCAAATGATAAATTTTTTTGCCAAAATCGGGGTAAAACTGTGAAACTTACATCGGTCACAAGAAATCGCATTGCCTATTAATATTATAGATGCCACTAAAATTTGGTTTATGCTTATTTTATATATCCAATTAGTTGGACCGAAGAGATAGGACCTCTAAACCATGATATGTGGTATCGTATAGTCGGTCTAGACCGACTATAATTTTCTTACTTATTATGTATAAGATTAATGCTTTTTCAGATGGCGTCAACAGTTTTTTCTAATTTTTGTGTAAATGTAAGATCGCTTGCTAAAAAGATAATATGACTATAATATTGCACCGCAATGTATGTTTGTATAATATTATTTTTTATACCCTATACCACTATGTGGTTTGGGTATAATGACTTTGTGCTGCTGTTTGTAACAACCAAAAATATTTGACCTACACCCATCTTTAATTATACCGATCGAATCAGAATCACTATCTGATTCGATTTAACGATGTCCGTCCGTCCGTCCGTCCGTCTGTGTGTCCATGTAAAGCTTGTAATCAAACTGCAGGTCGCAAATATGAATATATTTTGCTGAAATTTGGAATATAAGCTTTTATCGGCCATGGGATGAAATTGGTGAGAATCGGTCCATGTTCAGACCTAGCCCCCATACAAATGACCCCTATGAAATCAACATATATTGCCATAAGATCCAAATTATCATACAAATCTTAGTCAAATTGGGTTTGTATGTACATATTACATCCATTAATTAGTAGTCCCAAAAATATCCCTATTGGACAACTCTTAGTCATAGGCCCCATATAGAGCTGCTTCCCGATCTTCACTTAAATCTATCAAAAAAACAAAACAAGTAAGAAAATTATAGTCGGTCTAGACCGACTATACGATACCCTATACCATGCGTTTAGAGACCCTATCTCTTAGGCCCAACTAACTGGACATGGAAAATAAGCAAAAACCAAATTTGAGTGGGATTTTTATTAATTTTTTTGGCTGCAGATATGAAAAGTTCATATCGGATGCTATATCTATATAGGGACTTGGTCCAAAAATGGACCGATCCTGATCGTGTTTGGTAAAGTCTCTTGTATTTTGCAAAAATATATGCAAACAAAATTTGAGAAGAATCAGTGCAATATTTTTGTTTTTTAATAGATTTAAGTGAAGATTGGGAAGCAGCTCTATATGGGGCCTATGACTAAGAGTTGTCCCATAGGGATCATTTTTGGACTACTCATTAATGGATGTAATAAACTTATACAAACCCAATTTGAGTAAGATCTATATGACAATTTGGATCTTATGGCAATTTATGTCGATTTCATAGGGGTCATTTGTATGGGGGCTAGGTCTGAACATGGACCGATTCTCACCAATTTCAATAGCGTTCATCCTATAGCCGATAAAAGATCAAATACCAAATTTCATCAAAATATATTCATATTTGCGACCTGCAGTTTGATTGCAAGCTTTACATGGACACACAGACGGACGGACGGACGGACACACAGACGGACGGACGGATGGACGGACATTGTTAAATCAACTCAGAAAGGGATTCTGATTCGATCGGTATAATTAAAGATGGGTCTAGGTCAAATATTTTTGGTTGTTACAAACAGCAGCACAAAGTCATTATACCCAAACCACATAGTGGTATAGGGTATAAATATTGCACTGATTCTTCTCAAATTTTGCTTGTATATATTTTTGCAAAATACAAGAGACTTTACCAAACATGGTCAGGATCGGTCCATTTTCGGGCCTAGTCCCCATATAGATATAGCATCCGATATGAACTTTTTCATCTCTGCAGCCGAAAAAATTAATAAAAATCCCACTCAAATTTGGTTTTTGCTTATTTTCTATATCCAGTTAGTTGGGTCTATGAGATAGGGTCTCTAAACGCATGGTAAAGGGTATCGTATAGTCGGTCTAGACCGACAATAATTTTCTTACTTGTTTTCTAATACTCTTTCAGTTATTTCGCATTTACATCATATTTCGCTTTACTGATATACTTAAATTTCTAAAATTTGAATTATTGTCATTAAAAATTTTTAACTTATGTTAAAAGCATTTTTATACCCTATACCACTGTGTGGTTTGGGTATTATGACTTTGTGCTGCTGTTTGTAACTACTAAAAATATTTCTCCTAGACCCATCTTTTATTGTACCGATCGACTCACAATCACTTTCTGATTAGATATAGCGATGGCCGTCTGTCCGTGTGTATGTCCATGTAAATATTTTTATCAAACTACAGGTCGCAAATATGAATATATTTTGTTGAAATTTAGTATATAAGCTTTTATCGGAAATAGAACGAACGCTATTGAAATTGGTGATTTTCGGTCAATGTTCAGACATAGTCCCCACACAAATGACCCCTATGAAATCGACATAAATTGCCATAAGATCCAAATTATCATATAGATCTCGGTCAAATTGGGTTTGTATATGTTTATTATATCCATTAATCAGTAGTCCAAATAAAATACCTATAGGACAATTCTTAGGCATAGGCCCCATAAAGAGCTGCTTCCCGATCTTCACTTAAATCTATCAAAAAATTAAAATATAGCACAGATTTTTCCCAAATTTGCTTTGTATATATTTTCAAAATGTTAGTGACTTTATCAAATATGGTCAGTCCTCATAGTCCCGATATAAATATAGCATCCGATATGAACTTTTTCATATCTGCAGCCAAAAAAATTAATAACAATGCCACTCAAATTTGGTTTATACTTATTTTCTATATCGAATTAGTTAGATCTAAGAGATAGGATCTCTAAACCATGGTGTAGGGTATGGTAAAGTCGGTCTAGACCGACTATAATTTTCTTACTTGTTTAATATTAAATTTTTAGCACAAAATATACATTAATATTTTATTACTAAACACGAACGTCACAAAGAGACGATTGCTGGTTTATGAGAACCAGAATAAAACAAATAAATTAAACGAATATAAAGGTCATTAACTTTAATTCCAAATAAAGTTAAAGTATGTCATCCGTAGAAATGTTTATTAAAACAGACATATCCTAAAAAAAATAATTATTCTAAAGGTCATTGTATTTGTTTTTGACTGGTTTTTAAATAGTCTATTCATGGCATATTTAATGGCTATATAGAAAACCTCTTACTTAGTTTATTTTTGAATGTCAACACCCTCTACAATAAACCACAAATAATTCAGTAAAAAAAAAATATAAAAGTAATTTTTACAAATTTAAAATAACATCGAAATAGAAGTTAGGCGATTAAGAGAAGCCGAACAATAACCAAGAAAAGAAATTAAATATACATTATACGATATGACTATATACAAATGAAATGTAACTGGAAAATGTTGGAAAATATTAAACAATATCTAATCGTGTGTTCACGAAATTCTTTGCACAAAGTTAAAAATGCTGCTTTTAGGAAATACTTAAAAATAAAATTATGTTCAAAAACAAAATAATGTGCAATTGGAACTATTCAAAATAATACGCGCCTTTGGAAAGACTTTGTTAGATTTAGGAATATATTAAAATTTATTTTTGAATAATTAAAGTAAAGTGAAGTAAAGCAGTATTTATTTAAAAAGAAAACAATTACATTTAGTTACAAATTTTGTTAAAGATGGGCCGAAATAAACCTTGCACTATTGAGGAACACTGAGTTGCTAAAAATTTTAAAAATTAAGGAAAACTCTGGATTTCATTGCTTCTGAAATGCTCTAAAGTGGGGGGGAAAAAAAATAAAAAAGACAGGGTAGCGCACGAAAAGCCTCGTCAACTATTGATTCCCGTATAGCAAAATTGGTCAAAAAAAGATTCCAGTTATGTCATCAAAATCAATTTCTTCAGAAATTAATAATGAGATTATTGCTCTTCAGTTCATTGAAAAGTCGCACGAAAGGTTCTATTATTAAGTACTAAGAACAAGAAAGCTTGCATTCAATCTGCTAAAAAATACCAAAACAGTTCTAGCGATGATTTCAAGAAAATATTATGGACCGATGAGACTAAAATAAATATATTTGGCTCTGACAGTCGACGTAATATCAGAAGACTAAAACGTACACAAAAAAAACCAAAAAAAAACATGGTGGACCTTTATAGCAGTTCACTCAAATCTGTTCTTATACGCAGAAAACTATATGCCACCAATATGGCACTTCCAACAGGACAATGATCCAAAACAGTCGTCTAAATTAGTTAAATCTTGATTGAGTGAAGACGAAGTGTCCTCTTTGGAATGGCATTCTCAGTCCCCTGATCTCAACCCGATTGAGATCTTGTGGATAGAGCTGAAGAGAAGCTAGAAGGAAAAAGTTTTCACTACCAAAAATCAACCATAGGAAGCTATGGGAGCAGTTGGGAAAGTATTTAAAATTGAAAATTGTCAAAAGCTAATTGAATTAATGCAAAAAAAAAAAAAATATATAATAATGACGGCATATCCATGGTTGGAGCAATAGAGGAACCGAACCAACGTTCCGTTGAAAGTTGCTGAGACGCCTTTTAAGGGATATATCAGATCCTTTGTCATGCCCAAATAAAACGTAAGTTGCATATGTGTGTGTGTATATATGTATATTTGTTTGCAAACAAAAATCATATATGTACCTTTTTAGCTTCATTAGGTCTTATCGACTCAAAGAGGATGCGTTTCTGGTTTTGGAAGATCTTTCCCCACACCTTACAAACTCAACAATTCTAGATTCACTACAATTAGCAACCACACAACTGTTTATAGGCACTGGCTCATTTCAAGGCGTTATAGGTAAGAATTTGAATAACTCAACTTGCATGCGTTTTAGGCCGAGGCCACGTATTGAGCGGCAAGCGGCAGAGCGCCGCGTTTGAGCGGCAAGTGGCTTATTACTGAGCGTCATTTCTGAGCGGTTAGTTGTCAAAATGCCATTGTCAATGTTATTATTTATCTATATATATAAAATTGAATGTGTGTTTGTTTATTTGTTTGTTTGTTTGTTTGTGTGTACCTTATAGGAGACCAAACCTCTGGACCGATCTTCCTGAAATTTTCACAGCATTTAACTGGGACTCTGGCATGATTAATAGGGTACTTTTTTTTTTCCCCACGCCCACTTTTACGCCCACTTTTTTAAAATTATGTAATTGCTCCCATATAGTTTTTAACAGATTTACTTCAAATTGTATACACATTATACTCCAGGCGAGGTAGAAATAAACATTTCTTACGCCACGCCCCCTTTCACGCCCCTTTTCACGCCAAATTTTGTTTGAAAGTTTTAAACTTTTTTTCTCTGTACAAATTTGTTCCTTCCAACGGATTGTTTTATTTGGTAGTATATTGCTCTTAATACTGTTAACGTCGCCATATAACTATGAACCACGCCCATTTCACCGCCCCTTTTTTTTTACTTATACCACTAACAATGTTTGCTATACAAAATAATTTTTTTGTAATATGTATTTATCTAAAGTTTTATACACTTTTTATCTACAGGTAAGGTAGCCATACATTTTTTTATTACCAAGTCCCCCTTTTTCGCCCCATTTTACCTTAAATCATAATTAATCTGCTTTCAATCTATCTATATATATATAAATGAATGTGTGTTTGTTTGTGCTTTATAGGAGGCCAAACCAAAGAACCGATCTTCCTGAAATTTTCAGAGCGTGTTACTGTGACTCTGGAAGGAGTAACATGCTATATAAATTTTTGATTGGACAAAGGGGCGGTGCCACGCCCATATAACCCAAAATTTGAAAAAGTCATATCACGGGAATTTTTTTACCTACAGCAGTCATATTTGGTACATATGGTATTAGCATGAATAGAAATACATACAAGAAGAAAAGTGGGCGGGACCACGCCCCTTTTTAGAAAAATAAAAATCGTAATATCTTCTAAACTACTGGAAGGATCGTCATGAAATTTTCACAAAAGGATATTTTTGCGAAATAATAAGCCTTAGCTATATAAAGTTGTTAGTGGGCAAAGGGGCGTGGCGTATATATAAAAACGTTGATGCATTTGATTGTACCGAATGATCTCCGGAACCATAAGAGCTGTCGAGGTAGGATTTCCAGCATAGGTTCGGTTCGAGCTCTTCTGTGTTTTTTTTTTTTAGTTTTAACCCTCTAGCTGGCGTTGGGGTCAAGTTAAAAACAAACATTTTTACTTTCAGCGCGATTTGACTGCAATTCAGAATGAACGTATGTTCCGTCATAACAAATTTTTGTATGTATAAATGGACCCGATAGGTGGCGCTGGGTAAAGTTATTTCGAATATTCTTATTTATGGTGTGATTTTAATGAAACTAAGAATGTACATATATATATGTTAGAAACATTTTTTTATTGGACCCGGTAGATGGCGCTGTCGTTCGAAAAATAATGAGTTGTCAAATTAAATAAATTTTAATAAATAAACTCACCAACGTTTTTATATATAAATATTCTAACGAAAAAGAAGGAAAAAGCCGCTACATTATTGCATGGTGGCCGCACAGCTCATTCAGCACTCAAATCACCGTTAAACGTACAAAAAAATGAGAATGCCGTCTGTAATATCAAAAAACATTCCGGTATGGCAAAAGTTCTGCAAAAATGCAGTATTTTTATTTGGGATGAATGTACCATGGCTCACAAACATTGTGATTTGATTTGATAAAAGATTTGAAAGGCAATGAAAGATTTTTTGGTGAAGCTCTCATTTTATTATCTGGAGATCTTCGTCACACATTTTATATAGGTATATACAGATTCTAACTAAAATAAAAATTCATTGAGGGCAAAACAACGTTTGCCGGGTCCAGCTAGTTATTTATATAAAAAGTTTTTGTAATAAAAGAAAATATTTTCACTATTTTATGATTTTTATTTATGTATGACTACATTTCAACCTTTTTAACTTTTTATCGATTGAAAAATTACACAAAAATGTTGTCGTTAAGATAACAACAACAGCTGACTTTCACAATAGCGAATATCGTTTAAAAATTTTACTGAATACCAAAATCGATAATTTTGTTGTTTCCTTTTTCTAACGATTCGATTATCGTTAAAAAGAAGTTACTGAATCGCGCTACAGATTGACAAAACAAAGAAAAGCCATTTTTTTTTTGGCATTTTTATTCTTTGCCGCTCAGAAAACAACTAAAAATTAGAACAAGTTCTATTCCTGAGCGGCGCCGCTTAAACGCTCAGAAATGCCGCTCACATGTCGCTCATTATATGGCCACTTCAGAAGTATTTAGTTCATATATTTTAATTTTTTTCCGCTAATCGCTCTGCCGCTCGCCGCTTTGCCGCTCATTGCGTGGACTCGGCTTTAGGGCAGTAATACCAAAAGTGATTTTTATTATTACGAGTATATATTTTATTGTTTTATATTTTGGAGAGTAATTAATGCGATTGAAGACATTATTTGTCTACACTGAAAAGCATAGTTCTACACACAGAAAAAATATTGGTTGGAATTCGGTTACCACTAGCAAAATTCATTAAGGTAATAATAATATATTTTGTGATTCTTTAATCTATCAAAATATAGTAGATATTCTTCTATAACTATCATATAAATAGAATTCATTAAGAATGAAGGTATCTACAACAATAGAATAAGTTCTGTTTACCAACGAAATCTTTTTATAAATTTGCAAACAACTTTAGTTGAGGTAACCTAACTAAAAAAAGAATAACATGTTCCAAGCCTAAATATTGGCGACTTCAACTACTAATTTTATTATAACAACATATTTCAGATTGAAAATTTGTAAACAGATATTGTAACAAATAATTGGTTACAGACAGTACTATGTATAAAATTTGTATTAAGAATGGTTTTTCGGTTGCAATAAATAAAACCCAAATTTTTACTCTCTTTTGATATTTCTAACCGAAAGGAAATTCTATAAATAAATTTATGTTGTAATTACATAAAAAAAGATATGAATATAATTAGCCGGATCGAACTTGCTGATTTAATTTTCATTTGTCAAATAAAATAAAATATAATACAGAAAATGTTTAACGATGTATAATGTGATAATTTATTTTATGTGAGAAAGATCCAAAATACTTTAAAAAAAATGGATGAAAAACAAATATCTGTTAATCTAGAAACCGAAGATACAATTGTCCCACATGGCATGATTTTTTTCTTGGTGTGTTTGGTGAAAGCATAGGAAACAGATCTGTCATACAATAGCGCACTATCAATACGTCGAAGGTAGGTATGTATTTAGAGATACTCAGAAGCTATCGAGTTAATGCAAAAGTGCTTAATTTTCGATTATAAAATTTCAGTAAATCAATACGAGCATATACTGGAACAAATGTCTATGAGGACGTACACAACCTGGAAGTTGGTTCTCCCGTTGTCATCAGCACCTCAAATGTATGCAGATATTTATATATGTCTACGCATGAATAATATAAGATTCTTTGTCTTAGACGAGGCATATGAACACCTCCAAGACGTATTCAATAACCAGAACAGATCTTTGATGTACTCAAGATGCTTACGACTGATTTTTTCGCTTAGTACTCCATTCCGTGTAATGGAAGGCAGTCGCTGTTGCATGCGTGAACCTTTAATATTCTAGTAAAGAAGAAAGTGTTCACTCTGGAAGATAACAATCAGTTCTACGTGCATTTCAAACAATAAACTATTTTCTGTATATGACAAGGGGAAGATTATGCGATTGGGTAAATAATGTGCTGATGTTTATACTACGAATTGTACTTGACCTGGACACACTTTATAAATGCATTCTTGTTTCCTGACAATATGTGCGTATATAATGAAAGTACAATATTGTATTATATAGGATCATATAATGGAGCCAAGGATACCTCTTTTGTTTATCATATAATATATTATTTTATTTAATTTAATGTAAAATTATTTAATTATTAATAACAAAATAAATATTAATAATAATGTTTGATTTTTCTATTTCATATGTATTACTAAAACTCGAAAAACGGTTATGACAATCAATAATTAAAATTAAGTATTCCATTGTATCAACTAAATATCACAATTCATACAATCGAATTTATATATAAATATAGTAATCGCAACAGAATAATGTGATAGTACATCCGGTTGGCAACAAATTCGGTTGCAACAACAAATCCGTTTTCTGTGTGTAAGGTTCTTATTTTTTCTCTTGCAAAATATTGAAGTATTTTGAACTTAAGTCGAGGAAGAACTTTTTTTAAACCCAATATTCAAGGGCGACAAAAACTCATTTTTGTTCGGAGATTCCGTCTATGGTTCAGAGACATATTTTACCCCATATAAAAATGCTACGATTGAAACAATAAATTTAATAAAAAGCATTCGTCAGCTCGTAACATTGCAGAACGCACAATCGGTGTATTTAAAAGCCGATTTAGATGTATGGAAGTTATTAAAGTATTAACGAAACAAAATTTTTTGCTTTGGTCTACGTTACATTTATAGGAAAAACAACGCAAATTTGAAAGAAGGCGTAGGCGTTTAATGAAAATAAAAATGAATGTGACGAAAATAAGGCAAAAATGGAGGAGAGTTATGAACTATTTTTCTACACTACGTTTAAGGGACAGTATTGCAATGCAATTAAATTAACTAGCAGATTCCAGCCCTCGAAATTTGAGCGTAAATTCTAGGAAATTTTATTTTTTTCATTGAATAAGGATCCTAAAAGTATGCTAATCAATTGTAGCCAATTCACAAATCAACAGAATAAACAAACTCATTTTTATTACAAACACATTAACAAATTTAATAAAACACACATATTATTGTATAATTTTATATATGTGTTAGTAGCAACTTTAAATGCAATTTACTCAGAACAAAGGAGAAAATTTAAAAATCTGTAAATCTGCAAACCGGCTAAAAAGAAATACCTTTTTAATTATATACGTTTGGCCAAAATCTGGATAGAACGGTAGAACAAAACATCAGTCACAAGAAATCGCCTAGCCTATTAATATTATAGATGTTAAATAAATTTATACATCAATTTTATAATTTTTTAATAAATTTAATTTAAATACAATAAATGAAAAAGCTTTATTTTATCTTTGTGTTCGATGTTAACTAAACTAAAAGTAATTCAAATAATAGGAACTTAAGATCTATGTTTAAAGAAAAAACTATTTTTTCTTTGAGTTGGAAGTTGACTACAATAAAATAAACCAATAAAATAGGAAACCTGAAATCTGATTTAAAGAATTCAATTTAGATATATCATGTCTTGGACTTAAATTAAATGTGTCCTATATTTTCTTGATCTAAAGCAAGTCTTAGGATCTCAATTTCAAATAAATTTAGTTTCAATTCGGTCTTTCGCAGACCCTGGTTTGTTTCTGATTATGTTATTTCATTTCATCACGTTGCTCTTTCATTGATCGAGCAATCTTATTCAACTTCACATCACATCTTATTTAAATTCCATTAGCTTAAAAATGCTTTTTATAAGCTCGTTTTTTCAGCTGAAAGTTGGTTTTGATCAGAATTTGATTATGAAGATGGTTTGTGTGTTTTCAAAGTGTTGTATTTGCACAAAAAGTTGTGAGTCTGTTTTGGAGGTGAAGAATTTTTTTTTTTTTTTTTTTGAATCAGGCAGTCTTGTACATTGTCGGGAGCTTTGAAAGATGGAGAACAAGTTTTGGATCTTTGTAGGTATTTATATATCAAGATGTATTGGTTTCCCCACCTCCGCCGGTTTTTTTTTTTTTTTGGTTTCTTGTTGTGTCTCATCTTTCTCCTAACATGACATTTAAAATCTGCCCAGGATATCTTCCAACCATTACTATCTTTAGACGATGGCCCCGATGAATTTAATTGTTCTTCAAATCTGCACAATGAGGTTCCATAATAATCTCTAGCTAAATCCTGAACAAATTGAACAAATTGAACAACTGAACGAATTGAACAAAAATCCTTTCATGTTCTATGCTTCGATATTTTTCCCCTCTAACAACACAGAAATTGTAACAAATATTTAACATAAATCTTCTATTGCTTACATGCTTTTTTCAATTTGTACTAAATAAAAAGTGGTTTACACGATATAAAAATGTGCCAAAAATACGTTTACGATGTTTTGTTGTTTTACAGATTGAGATCTGCATATTTCGCAAAAATAACTATATAAAAATATTTTTTGTAATTTAAAATTGAATCGGAAATTTTTTTTTTTTTTGGTATCTATGCTCGTCTGCGGAAAATTTCCCGAAAACAATTTCCCAAATACAATTGCACGAAAACAATTGCCCGAAAGAACAATTCCCCAAAAGACAATTCCCCGAAAACAATTTCCCGAAATTACAATTTTCCGAAAAAAATTTCCCGAAAACAATTTCCCGAAATTACAATTTCCCGAAATTACGATTTCCCGAAAAAAATTTCCCGAAGTTACAATTTCCCTACTTTTAGTTTACAACTTCCCATATATTCTTGATTTCCCCCATAAAAAAAACTTGCTGCATACGATTTGTCGAAAAAACAACTTCCCGAGTATACGACTTCTCGAAAAAGCAATTCCCCCATCCCGCACCGCGCCCTTCCTTTTCCACCCTCCCTCGTTATCCGGACCTATTTATTGGAGTGTCATACGCTTAGTTTTTCATTGTGACTTTGAACACTTCGGTATTCAGACCTCCCGACGGATAACGCTCACTCCATCACATCCTGCCCATGCAGTAGCTGCTACGGATTCGTTACCATCTTGCATAGCGAAGTTTTTTTAGTTATTTGGGTTGTAATACTCAGTTACTATGCCACTCGAATTCGTGGATAGCGAAAAAGGTAAACTGAGGTTGCTTTTGAATGGTTTCTTGTATCATGACGACGGTCAGTCCGTTGAAAGCGTTTATTGACGTTGTTTCCTTTATCGAGGAAAACATTGTACCGGTGGGTCCATAACTTGCAACGATACTATCAAAAAAGAGGCTCTTCACAATCACAGTGCCGAAGTGGCTTTCGTTGCTAAAGAAAAAATCGTTAATGAGCTAAAAGATCTTGCCCGGACCACTACGTCAAGTGGTCATGAACTGATTGTTCGCGCTTCGGCCGGAATTTCTGATGGTATTGTTTCGGAAATGCCATCAACAAGCTCTTTGAAGAAATAATAATTTCGGGAAATTGTAATTTCGGGAAATTGTGTTCGAGAAATTGTATTTCGGGAAATTGTAATTTAGGGAAATTGTAATTTCGGGAAATTGTGTTCGGGAAATTGTTTTCGGGAAATTGTTTTCGGAAAATTTTCCGCAAATCATCTATGCTACTTAAATGTCAATTTCACTTGGGAAATGGAAAAAATTTGTCTGCTTACGGCTTCAATTCCAATTCCAAAATAATGTGGATTTCACTAGGAAAATAGATTTTGGGCAAATAAATTTAATAGAAATAAAAATAAAATTCAAGAGAAAAAAACAAAAAAATCATGAAAAATTTATAAAAATTACTTTCTTAATCGTGTTCCCAATTTCCAAAAATTTGGTTTTGAGAAAAACATGTTTAAAGTTTATGTTAAAAAATTTTTTCTTACCTAAGTACTACTTACGGCAGGGTTCGATTACCTTAAACCTGGACTGAGGGGTCGGAGTCGTGGAATCGGAGTCGCTAGTAATTTTTGCTTCCGACTTCCAAAAGTATTAAATTTAGTACCCAACTCCACCAACAATTTTTAAATAAAATACAAATTACACATTTTTGGGATCACAACCAAATTATGCCAACAGATGAGATCAGAAACAAATCGTCTCCACATATAAACCTAATTAAAACTGAAACCATGAACGTTATTTTAATAATACAAACGAGTTAAGTCGAATATTTTTGGAAATTTTTATAACATATCTACAATACACATTGTAAATTATGCCACCAAATTAAATCTGCAAGATAACTTTTAGTTCTGCTTTTATTCCTTTCGTCTTTTTAAGTAGATATTGTTATTTTTCCCAACAGAATTCATTCGTCTGAGAATGTCTGCTAAATATAACACATGATTGTAGATAGCCTCGCACCACATCCGACTGCACGCCGGTGACCGGTTTAAAACGATATTGTATACTAGTTGATTGTGTGGCGCCTAGGCGCCCGTTTATTTTGACTTTAACAAACAAAATTTTTTTTCCATTTCAGAATTTTCCTGTATTTTATATATTTAAAAAAAATTAATTTTAATGTTTTTAAAATTTCTTTAAAAAAAATATGTATAAATACAAATATTACATCAAATATTAGATCAATCAATGTACTGCTGGACGTTGTAAAGCGCGTTGGTGTTGTAATACATATTCGTTGGTGTAAGTCCTAATGACTGCATACTATCTTTAAACGACGATTCTTTTAGTAGATTCGAATTGAAATCTCCAAAAAATGCTATATCGTTGTACGGCACGGTTAAGATTTCCATTTTGTTCATAAAATTGGCAAAAGATATATCACGTTTGGGTCGGTAAGCACAACCAATTATGATTTTTTTTCAGATGCTGAGATTTCAACAAAAATATACTCAATTCTGTCATTTTCTTCCGCCTTGCAACGAAAACGACAGGTAATAGTATTTTTGACATATATTGCCACACCACCTCCTCCTCTTCCACTTCTATTAAACCGAAATACTTAATAACCATCTAAGCAAATGAGACTATCCGGAATAGATTCAGCGAGCCATGTTTCAGAAACACACACTACATCAATATTTGATTTTTCGAAAACGAATCTGAACTCATCAATTTTGCATATTAAACTTTGTGCGTTTATGTGCCAGATTTGTACTCCTTTAATTTTCTTATAATTTCCTTATTTAATTTTTTTTTTCTAAATATATATATATATATATATATATATATATATATATATAGATATATTTTTTTTTTTTATACAAAACTCTGAATTAAATCAAATGTTAATTTCGTGAACATTCTTTCAATAGAAACGTACATAAATAACAGATATGCGATGCATGCATAACAAACGAAACATTGGGAAAAATAACATATTTTAGTTTGAAAAAAAAAAACAAGCTAAGAATTGCCTTTGAGAATTTTCAAACTAAAAACTGAATATATGTACGAGTAGTAACTATGTACACATGAGTATGTACTTAGCTCCAGCATGCGATAATAATGCTGATGCTGAGGATGATGTTTGTTGCTAATGATATTAACTTGGTATGGTATATGGTATAGCATATGTTGGTTGCTCTTTTAGACTTTATGGTAAATCGCATAATTTTGACGCTTATCTAAGTACTCAGAGGACAATATTTTGTTTTGTCTGTCGTGGATGTAGCTCCTTTTGTATGAATGCAAGTCTAAGTACATACTCAACTTAAAATGTAGGAATAAGCTTAATATGCATATAAACAGATGTTTCAATATAAACATACATACATATATGTAGCTGTTTGTCTATATATATACATATATATACATATATATATGTATGTAATATAATCAAAGCCAGTTAATGTGGCTGTTAAAACACCACATACTCGTATATATATGAACACACACTCAAACATATTTTAGCTCCAAATATTTATATCCCACACTAATTTGTGTTCGTTGTATTATGGGAATTTCCTGATGTTTGTTAGTACCAACAATACATATATAAACTAGACCATTAATTATGCCGATTCCATTAAGCGAAGTCTGTTCATACATGCGTCCATCAGTCTTTCTGTGCGGTCATTTAAAATTCTAATATAAAAACTTCGGATTACTCAAAAAAGATTGCTATTGCAATAAATTAACATTAGCAACTAACTCATTTAAGTTTGACTTAAATTACTTTACGACGTAGTTAATAGATAATTTTATAATTCTCGCCAAAATTTTACTTTGGTCAGACTGGCATCCCTAAAATTGGTTACTCTAAAATTTGGATGGTGTGTTTTAAGAAAGGGGCAAAATTTCATGAATACATACATACATATTTATTTATTTATTTATTTATTTATTTATTTATTTATTTATTTATATATTTATTTATTTATTTATTTTGTAACTTCTACAACAAAACATTTTGTCAAAATAAAATTTTTAACTCTATTGAGAAAAACATATGGTTAACAATTTATAAACCAGTAACCTATTATAATAAAACATATTCTATTGAAAAAAAAAAAATTATCTATGAATAAAATTTAAATAATTTTTTTTTTAATTGTAACGCGTTGCTGGTTTCTTTATTTTTTGGAGGAATAATATTCCAAAGACGTATTGCAGATATAAAAATTTGCCATTCGGATTTCAATTTACGATGACTAAATTTAAATAAATTTCTATTTCTTCTGCGTTGACTAAATCTCAAACGATTAAAAAGATGACATGGCTCTCGGGGTTATTATAATTTTATGAAGAAATATTAAAGTTCTTATTTTTAGCAGGTCTTCGAAGAACACACCAAATATTCTCTTAGAGTAAGGAGTTGTATTGAGGTAATCTCCATTAGTTCTATAATTACTGAGACCATAAACGTATCTCGCAATGTTTCATCCTTAGGTAAGGTAGGTATCAGATACGTTGTATCAAGCAGTAACCTTATTTTTATTTGTGTGTAATATTGCGTAGGCCAAAGTGTTCTAAGCATCCCATATGTTTTGCCATAGGCAGCTATTGCGTGATCTGACCAGGTGAGAGTGTTATTGAATATGATATCAAGATTTTTTGCTTTATTAACCGTTTCAATTTGTTGGTTGTTAATGCAAATACTGGGACTTTCAATAATTTTCTTTGTCCTTTTATGTATGACGATACATTTGAATTTTTTAAACTTAAACCGTTCACATCCGCCCACAGAGGAAAAGGCTGCAAGTCATCAATTAATTTTGCAGTACATTGTTCAATGTTTCCTTGTTTATTGCTTATGTACAATTGGACGTCATCAGCATACATTCTAATTTTGCAGTGGAGCAACTGTTCAGGAAGATCATTTGCATAGATGGAAAAGAGGTGAGGACCGACAATGGACCCCTGTGGGACACCCCTGATAATGGGAAGTAAGGTTGAGGTTGTTAATGGTTTTATTGCAACACATTGCACTCGATCCTTTAGATATGACTCAATTAATTTGGTAGGTTTTGAGGAAAAATTCATTATTTTTTCTAATTTTTGAATCAATATGGTGTGGCCAACGGTATCAAAAGCTTTTGAATGATCGAACAACACCAACATTGCAGCACAGCCATCGTCAAATTCCTTTCTGAGATCTTCGGCTACATCAGTAAGAGCAGTAATGCAACCATGTTTGGCTCGAAATCCAAATGTTTATCGGTCAACAAATTAGGATAATTAATGTAATTAGTTTAAATGTCAATGTAGAAGTTTTTCAAATACTTTTGACAGATATGGCAATATGGCTATGGGCCGATACTCAGTGGTTGACTTTGGTATTGGAAGAATTTTAGCCTGCTTCCATCTTAGTGGATAAGTGCTTGTCATAATTATTTTATTTAATACTAGAGGACCCCTGCTGCTCCGCAGCATTATATTATATTATATTAATTTTTATAATGTAATACCAAAATTTGCCAAGAGAAGTTAACGTACAGTAATGCCAAAATATGCCTAGAGAAGTTAACGTACAGTAAAAGTAAAGTTGATTGCCCACGCATAACTTTCCTCAAACCCAACGAATTTGCCAAGAGAAGTTAACGTACAGTAATGCCAAAATATGCCAAGATAAGTTAACGTACAGTAAAAGTAAAGTTGATTCTCCACGCATAACTTTCCTCAAACCTAACGAATTTAAGCAGTTAATAGCTCAAAAGAAGGAGCTTGATCCACTGAGTGTTCTACGTTAATTAGAACTCTAGTTATAGAGGTTTGAGAGAAGAAAAATATTGAAAAAAAAATCTTGAATTCAAAGTTTATTCATAAATTCTTTTAATATATATGATATTTGTAATTATTGACAGTAGTGACGGGAGAATAATTTTTATAAAAGCAGGCTGGATACCATCAATACTTGAAGCGTTTGATTTTATGGATAGACAGCTTTTGAGTACATCTTACGGACTTACAATTTCGAAATTGAATAGGCTATGCGGAAGTTTGGCAGCATGATAGTTAGTATAATAACTATGGTTCGCTTGAGACATGGGTATATTAACAAATTTTTTATTTCTAACATCTGGATCTGATATGATATTAACATGATTATTTTTACTATTAACTCTTCCATTTTCTTTAATGGTTTTCCATTTATTTTTTGTAGAAATTGAATTTGAAAATTTGTTGCCATATTTTGAATTTATATATCTTATGGTTTTGGTACCAATTTTCTTGCGTTGCGATAAGTATTATATAGATCATCAGTTTTAAAGCACTTCCAGCGAGAGTAAGCATGGTTACGATCTGCTATGAGATGCTTTCTTTCAGCTGTGAACCATGGTTTCTGACGGTAACTTACTTCTTTCGTTTGCATTGGCACTATTGTATTAAATAAAGTTGTTATGTTTTGTTCCAAGAAATCCAATTGATCATTAGCTGGTATTATATGATATATGCAATCCCAATCGATTTTGACAAACTCTTCTTCAAGAGTGAGATAGTTTAAACATTTTAAGTTACAAAATTGGATTTGTTCAGTAGAAGTTTCAAGGCGACGTTAAAAATTAAGAATATCCGATCGTGCCTAGAAAAACACGATGCGGACCACTGGTCATATAATAAGATTTTTTTCTTCATTGGAGACAAAAAATAGGTTAAGCAAAGTATTATTGGATGATGTAAAATGTGTTGGCGTTAGAGAATGTATAGCTAACTTTAAAATTTATTTTGACATACAAGTAAGTCTTAAAAGCTATGGGAATTGATAGGTCCTCCAGCTCCAGAGGTAAAAATTTTTGGGGTTCATTCTAGTTCACATTGAGAACACCTCTACTAGCTTCCGAAAAAAAAAAAATTAAAATCAGTTAAAATTGTTGCTGTGATGATGGGGTTCAATGTCACCTTGCTGTCTTTACAAATTTCGTTCTCAAATTTAAAATTTTTTTGAGTAAAAAAATCTGATAAAGTAAGTACAAAAATTAATGAGACAGCAGATTCCAGCCCTCTAAATTCGAGTGCAAATTCTAGGAAATTTTATTTTTCATTAAATAAAGACCCTAAAGGTATGCTAATCAATTATAGCCAATTCACAAATCAACACAAAAAACAAACTCGTTTTTATTAGAAACACATTAACAAATTTAACAAACACACATATAGCATTGTATAATTTTATGTACATGTTAGTAGCAGCTTTAAATGCAATTTACTCAAAATAAAGGAAAAATTTTAAAAATATGTAAATCTGCAAAATGGCTAAAAAGAATACGTTTGGTCAAAATCGGGATAAAACGGTAGAACAAAACATCGGTCACAAGAAATAGCCTAGCCTATTAATATTATAGATGAAACAATTTTGTATTAACTTCGAGAAATAGTAATAACTAGGGCAGGGAATTCCGTGCAAACACATGTTTTACTCAATAGTCTATAGTGGATATGGACGAAATATATATGCGAATCAATAAATTTGCAATAAAATGCCATCGATTTGTTGTTGCATTTTTTTTTTTTTAATTTTGCTTTAAATACATGCTGTTGCATATTTACATTACCAATTTCATGTATCGAAATTTTGTTACATATTTTTTAAATTTTTCTTAGACTTTGGTGCATTATTTTTGAATTTATACCAAATGGAATTTAAGAATGAATTCCGTACAAGCTTTGTTAAAAATCACATGAGTTTTTTTTAATTTTTTTATTTTTTTATTTTTGGCAGCATTTTGAAGTGAAAAACACGATTTTTGCTACAAAATTTCGGGAATTTGCTGTTAAAAAATGGGGAAGAGAAAAATAAAAAACTCTTCGTGGCTACCTGATGATTTATGTGTAGCGATAGTGTGTAAAATTTCAAAAGAATCGGTCTAGTAGATTTTGAGTTATGATGTTCACGGTCTTTGAACATTTATTTGCGAGAAAATCGAAACGAAATGCTGGAAACGCTGTATCTTCTTAAGTTTTGTTCCGATTTACTTGAAATTTTGACACAACACTCTCGACATGTTGTGCATTTAGTAAGAGAAATGCAATTGGTACCTTTTTTTGTCTTGCAATTAAACTATTTGTTGTATTGGACAAAAAGTCTGTAAATGAATACAATATTTTTAAAACTGATGGAAAAATATTATTTTGTAAGATCTGCAATAAAGAAGTGAATTTTGATAGGAAGTTCTTAGTTAAGCGGGGCGTGAAAAGCGAATGACATAAAGAATTGCAGAAGCGTTCTACTTAAAAATGTGCTCAGGCCTTACGGGTAAACCAAATAAATTTTACGAGAATTTATGTCACGCCTTTTTTCTGTTATTCTTTTATATAAAGTAAATAATGATAATTTAAGAAAATTTCTTAAACAGTTCACAAATGATACAAATCCTTGAGAGTGTATACTACGAAAAATAAGTTGTACGATTGCCAACTTAATGAAATAAAAAGCATTTAAAATAAAAAATTTATGTAGGTGTCAATGGACGAAACTGCAGACATTGAAGGGCGTTATGTTGCAAACTTAATTGTTGGTGTGTTGGATAAAGAAGAAGAGCTAGAAAAATAAAATCATTCAGCAAAATATTTTATCTAAAGCTCCTACGCGTTACCTGTTTAGCATATGGCTTGCATAGTATCGCTGAGGAAATAAGAAACCAGTTTGGAGATATACATAGATTTATTGATTTCGAATGGGAAAAAATATTTCTGAAAGTGACATCACGTGTAGTACTATGTGAATGTAATTCACCCCGGCGTCGTGGTGAATGTAATTCACTCCCTGTCGTGGTGAATGTAGCTGTCCTCTGGTGAATGTAATTCACCACTGTGTCTTGGTAAATATAAATATGTTTGGGTGAATGTAATTTACTGCCGGTCGTGGTGAATATAATTCACCGGTCCGGGTATTGGTGAATGTAATTCACTGCCAGCCGTGGTGAATGTAATTCTCTAGTCCGTGTTTTGATGAATGTAATTCATTGTCTTTTCTAGATCTTTGTTGTGTGTATAATTTTGCTCCGTCCAAAATTGGGTCCTCACAACCAATTAAAATATTTTTTTGAATTATGCTTTTATAAGTGAAGACATAACCAAGTTACAAGGATTTAGTTCACTAAGTGCACGAATTAAAGTAGTGAATGATGCCATTTGTAAAATACATGATGTAGAAAGGAAAATAAATGAACGCATTTAACTAACTTAAAATGGATTTGGATAAAAATTAAGAATTTAAAAACATTAAAGAAATTGCAAGCATTTTTTATTGAGGGAAACGGCTTTCAAATTCAATATTCTCCAAATGAAATTTCATCTTTCAAGTATGCCGCCATTATCTCAGTAGACGCTGAGAGGCAATTTTCAATATATAAAAACTTTCTGCTCCAGAATAGAAATAATTTTACTTTTAAGTATATTAAGTATATTAGCAGAGCCCAGCCCTCGAAATTCGAGTGCAAATTCTAGGAAATTTTAGTTTATCATTCAATTTATTTCTTTCAATCTTTTTAATCTATTTAATTCATTAAGTTTATTTCATTAGAAATATTTGTTGAACACACAGAAATAAAGGCCACCTTGTATGCCACCTAAAGGTATTCAAATTTTTGGTAATTCACAATTCAACATGCAATTATTGTAATGAAATCTGTACGTTAACTTTCATGTTATATAATGTAAAGTTGGTTGTGCACGCATAACTTTTCTCAAACTCAACGAATTTAAACGGTTAACAGCTCAAAAGAAAGAGCTTGATACACTGAGTGTTCTGAGAGTGAAACGATCAGGATCCATTTATTAGAAGAGGAGCTATGAGAATTGGAATTGCTTGAGCGAATGTATCCCATAAGAAATGTACAGGGAAGAATCGCGTTTGAGTATAACTTGAGTAAGGTGGGAGTTGAGTAAATTTCAATGATTGATGACATATCTGTGTCTAAATAACTTTCATTAAAAAAAATGAAGGAAATCGGCCGGATAGAACGGCCAGACGGACTGACTTTAGTTTTGATAAATTTGTTTAATATATAAGATAAAAAATATTTATTTATACAAATAAAAATCTATGCTAAGTCTCTACATGTTTGGACACATATGTATAGTACCTGTTTAAAATGCATTGTCTTTATTGTACACTAGACTAAATTCTATTTTTACTCCCTTTATTTTAATCGCAGTGTCTGCTTGTCTGCGGAAAAACTTTGGATCGATTTTTAACCTTTTTCCCGTGACCCACTCGAGCTGAAGCTTTGCAGGTAGACTCGTGGCGACGGTGAAAAGTAAGCACAGTAAACTTAGTTTACGAAGAAAGGGAGTATAATAAAAACTTGATTATTATGGTTTAGTTTTTTAGTGTTTATTTTTTGTATCAATAAAATTAATTATTATGAAATAAAAATGTTTTAAATGCATATATTATATTAATAAATTATTTATTTTTAACTGTATAATTTCCTTTTTTTGCAGCATATTATATGCCCAAATTTTAGATTTTTAAGTGCATGAAAAATTGTTGGCCCTAGTAATAACACATTGTAGAAATTGATTAAATAATATGTTATCATCCAATCTACGTAAATGTTCCAGAGCTTTAGCCATTCGAGAAGTTGATGAAAAGTCAATCCCAAAAATCTACTTTCTGAAAGTTCCAGCTAGTCAAGAAATTGGTGAAAATTTAAACAAAGGGAGTTAAGTAAAAGCACATAAAAAGTTCGTAAACCGGGTACTCCTTTAAGTAAGTTGAAAAGTTTTACCTAGTTTCAATAAATTCTGAGGAAGATGGAGAAAAATCGTTCAACAAAAATATTTATTATGGAAAACCAGATTTTTATTTTCTATTGTAGTTGACTTCTATTATAACTCAATGCGGTGTACAGGCTGTTGAAATAAAACAGCATTGATTTCAAGAATTTGTGCAGCAAATCTATATTTTTAGTTACTTAAATTGTGTGTTTTTTTTTTGTAAATTTGTTGTTTTTTTTTTTTCATTAAACACATAACATTCCCCGTAGCATTATTCTAAATATCATTCCTGCAATTACATTAGTCGCAATTTTTGATGGTTTTCTGTAATATTATGACAGCCTCAGTAAACCAGTAAAACACTCGTGCATCATTGTCTTAAGGATGACATACTGATTCTAGCTTAAATTCGGCACAGTGGATCATGATTATCACAGTAATCAGCACAACAATGATTATAGTAAAGTTTGTTTTTCTACATTTTATTCACCGTACTATAAGCAACTTTGTTTTGGCGTAAAAAACCTTCATTCATACCATCCATGACATTCACTTGCAGCACTTCTAATATATCCACGTATCAACACATAGTCGTCAAAATGTCACCTCGCTGGTACATAATCATCATACTATCAGTTGGAGGAATATTGGTTGTAATAAAGTTGAACAAAAAAAAATAAAAATATGTATATATATATACATACATATATGACAAAAACAAAATTTAATTTTTTGTTGTGGCGTTGGCTGCTCCTGCTGTTGCTGCTTCTTTTATATCTGCTTGTCGTATGCAATATTTGTTTGTCGTGCTCAGGTGAATTTGGTTTAGTTATACCACATAAAATATCAGTTTTCTGTTTTAGAATATCCTTGTCACATATTTTGAACTAATTCGTATATTTGCACACTTCATCTTACTGCATCAAAAGCATTAAACACGTGATTTGCTTATTTAACTAAGTAAAACTTCCTTAACATACAAGTGTGGTTCTAGAGTAATATGATTTAGAGAGACAGTTTTTACTTTAGTGTTTTTTTTTTTTTTTATGAATTTTTATGATTTCCTTCGTATATTTATCCTACTTATTTATGTATGTCTGCAGGTTTATCATCACTAACATCCATAACCTCATCGTCATTCCAGTTTGAGTCAGTTTATCAGCAGGGGTATATGTTTTTTTTTACACATATTTATGTTGAGTGGCAAACTGATGGAAAAGATACACTTCATAATATATTTTTCATTTTTGTACATGATTTTGGTTTATTAGTTAATTTATTTTTATTTAGCAAATATCTTAATCGTAAAATTCTTTTCATTCTGATAATATTTTTTATGGCAGTTATTTATATTTGCAATTTGGATTTGTGTTTAGTATATGCAAAATGTTTCGAGTTGTTTATATATGGAGACAATTGCACCTGATTAGCATATCGATATGTAAATTTATCTGTAAATTTATAAAATAAATTTCTTGTATAGTGAAATACATGCATTAGAGTTGAACATTCTAGTTAACTTTTGCATTTATGTAAAGAACATCAGCAAACAATTCAATCCTCGATTATCTACAATATTAATATAAATCATATTCTCATTAGTCATACTAAGGACAATAAAAGTGAACTCAGTACGCTCCCTGAGGGTACCCTTTTATTTTGTGGACAGTTACGTTAGTATTCCCCAATGTGGTGTCATTTCCCGAGTTGAAGTAAAGTTGATAGTGTTTCACTGTAAGCTTTCTCCTTCTTATCAACAAAAATATGTACAACTAACTCCACAGATTTGTCCCTAAATCCTGTTTAGCTGATATTATTCAAGAACAGCGGTTCCGATATCTATATGTATAAAATTCATTTTCTGTTTGTTTGTTTGTTTGACCGCTATACAAATTTTTATTTTTAATGGATTTCTCTGTACCCCAGGAAAGGTTGTCATATGCTTCTTACCGGCCACGCCTACTTTTACGCCTACTTTCAATATACAATTCTTTTTCTTGTTTTTGTTATATTTGTTCGCTGCACAAATTTTAACTTTTCAATGGATTTCTCTGAAATTTGGTACACATGATCTCTATAACCCAGAGAAGGTAGTCATATGCTTCTTGCTGGCCGCGCCTATTTTTACGCCCACTTTTTTAAAATTTTGTTACGAATTTCGGTCAAATTTACTGCACATTATTCTCATATCCCAGGCAAGGAAACAAAATATTACATTTATTTCCATCTCGCCTTTTGGATATATTGGCAAGCAATATACTACAAAATTTCCATTTCATCTTTTTCACTATATAAGTGAGTTGTAAAGGTGGAAAAAGAACTATTTGCAATTGTGACTTGCACATGAAAGCATAGGATATAGGCCATACTACCTCAAATGCAAAAAGGCTTAGACTAAACAGAACTCTAGAGAACCCGGTCAGACCCAAATTCGTATCGAGTCTCAACGAGTTAGACAATCTTATTCGAGAAATGCTGAAACACCTGAGCAAACCCAATAACGTCTTGAAGCCCAAAGATCAAGCCAAGCTTTGTTAAGAGTAGCAGAAATGCCTGTATCTACTCAAGTGCATCTAGAAATCCAGCGGCTAAGACAAGCTGCCTCTAGGTAATGTGAAACTCCTGAAACGACACTAATATCTCTACCAGAAAACTTTTGTAAGTTGGTTCCTTCATTGCAAGGGATGGAACAAAAAGTATCTCCTTACATAAAGTACATAAGAGGACAATCTCTTACGGAAGCAGGTATCAACTTAGAATCTCCCTGTTTTTCTCATAGACAAATTATATGTCGCCTGTTCCAGAGTAGGAACCCAGCACAATCTTTTCATATATGCACCAGAAGGAAAAACCAGAAATGCTGTATATCCCAAAGCTCTAGAATAACTAAAATTCTTAACTTTTACACATCATACACTCAAAATACACCGTGCATAAATATTGTTAGTTGTAATGGTAAGCAGCCACTGAGTACTTAGTTCCCAATGAACAAATTCCCCAAAAAAAAATGAACTTATCCCCAAAATATTGGGGAATAACTTCAAGATAAACAAATTCCCCAAAATTTTTAAAAAAGGTCCCCAAAAGAAATTAACGAACTCCCCATAATACTTTCGATATCTGTCCTGCAATAAACGTATTTAAAACGCGACGCGCTCGCGGAACACAGCTTAGCTAAAATATCGTAATGATCTGAAAAATATAATTTGGCGATTAAAATAAGTTGACAATAACTGCGCGGCAGCACTGGTGTGACTGCCACACGAGCGGATGCGAACGCGACTCGCTCGCGGAACACAACTCATTGAAAAGTCTTATGATAAATTTTATCTACGTATGTGCAATAATTGCTATATATATATACTATAAGCAGCTGCTTAAAGCAACCTTACGGCACAATTTGAAACGTTGCATTCATTTTCCATTTTTGAAACTTATCGGTCACTTATTGATCACTTATCGCATGATTTATTCAATTTTAAAAGTTCTGATTCCTTTAATTTGCAAACGATTCCGCTATATTTGATGTTTACAAAATAAACTTAAAAAAAAACCTTAAGCGGTTTCGCAGCTTAATTTTGAAGTATTTTTGCTGTAGCGTCTTACAATAAAACTTCTAAATTAAAAAACCAAAAAATTTAAAATTCAAATAAAAAATGAATTTACTCCCCAAAAAATGTAAACATTGGGGAATTTTTTCATCATAAACAATCCCAATCCCATAAAAATTTTTGGGAAGAGAGATAATTTTTCGGGGAATTTGTTCATTGGGGATTAAGTACTCACCTGGTAAGCATAGTGAACCATTTTCCAAGTCAAAGGCCTTTGAATCCCGGGCAAGACCGGGTAAAAACAGCTAGTTTATATCTAATAATATCCATAGATTTTAAAAGAAAGGATGAACTTGTAGGAATAAGACTTCTATATGATATCGATAACGCAGGTGGCCATTTACTAGGGATGAGTATGAAGACTACATTAAATTTCCATCAGGAAAGAGGAAAGTGTCCCCGGAGAAATCTAGATTTAACGACAGCCACAAGAAATTCCAAAACAAAATGTAAGATATTTTGTCAAGGTACGGGGTTAATTTAAAGTAACGGAAATCCTGCAGGAGGCGGTGGCGTTACATGAATTTATCACTTAGTGGTTACTTTGTATCGAACCCCGAAATTAAGCTTCAAGCTATAATTGCAATACTTCTTTCCGATTTTTTGTGTACATTAGAGTGGTCCCTAAAAAATTAAAATGCGATTTTGGGGATAGGCGGGGTCCAGTTTATTACATTTCCATATAAAACAAATAAATGTGAAGTTTGGGGACAATCGGATAAAGAAAAGTCGTGCCGGAAATCGATTGAAAATTTCAAGTGTGGTATATGGGGAAAACATGACTTTTTTTTTTGGAGATTTTACAAAAATTTCATCCTATAGCTTAATTTTTCTGACAAGTTGTTATAAGAATCGGGATCAGCATTAAATTATCTATTCAAAAAGCTAGAAAAATTCAAAATCGAATAAAAATTCGCCAAGAAATAGCAAATGCCCCAGACCACTTTTGTGCCAAAATAAAAACTTAGTCATGAAATTTTATAGCATTTTTTTTTTTCAACTTTGAGAAATTGATTAAAACCATAATTTTTTTTGTCTCTATATTTATAAGCATTCAGATATGAAGTACTGTTTTATACCTCGTTGTTAATCTATTGCGCATTGAGACCGAAATGGGAACTTTTTTTGATAAAATTTTGAAAACTGCATTTTCAAGTTTTAAAAAACTTTTTTAAAAAAATTTAAGGAAATGTGTCTGGCACTTCAAGGTTTTATTAAATACATGTCAAAGATTAACTGCGAGAATTTTTAGATAAATTTCTCAGCCAGAATTTTTTTAACAAGGATTTTATTTTTGCGGATTTCGAGAAAAATGGGATTTTTGTAAAATATTCTGTAAATATACTCTCTCTAAATACTTTGTATCAAAAATTCATCACTTTTCTACTTTTAAATATTATATTTTTTCCGGAATAAAATAAATTGAAATATGGGGTCACATATGACCCCAATCTAATAAAAGACAATTTATTCAATAGATTCAAATATTTTGTAAGTGCTGTTGGATTTTTAAATGCGACGCCTAAAATATAAAAAGCAAATGTGTAGAATGTCCATTCATAAAATTTGGGATAAATCCGAGAACGTTAACCTATTATTTGCCAAGGCCAGCTTTGGATTTTAAGATATTTTAAAATAAAAACAAGTAAGAAAATTATAGTCGGTCTAGACCGACTATACGATACCCTATACCATGCGTTCAGAGACCCTATCTCCTAGTCCCAACTAACTGGACATAGAAAATAAGCAAAAACCAAATTTGAGTGCGATTTTTATTAATTTTTTTGGCTGCAGATATGAAAAAGTTCATATCGGATGCTATATCTATATGGGGACTAGGTCCAAAAATGGACCGATCCTGATCATGTTTGGTAAAGTCTATTGTATTTTGCAAAAATATATACAAACAAAATCTGAGAAGAATCAGTGCAATATTTTTGTTTTTTAATAGATTTAAGTGAAGATCGGGAAGCAGCTCTATATGGGGCCAAAGGGATTATTTTTGGACTACTCATTAGTGGACGTAATGAACGCATACAAAACCCAATTTGAGTAAGATCTATATGATAATTTGGATCTTATGGCAATTTATGTCGATTTCATAGGGGTAATTTATATGGGGGCTAGGTCTGAACATGGACCGATTCTCAATAGCGTTCATCCCATGGCCGATAAAAGCTTATATACCAAATTTCATCAAAATCTATTCATATTTGCGACCTGCAGTTTGATTACAAAGTTTACATGGACACACAGACGGACGGACGGACGGACGGACGGACGAACATTGTTAAATCAACTCAGAAAGTGATTCTGATTCGATCGGTATAATTAAAGATGGGTCTAGGTCAAATATTTTTGGTTGTTACAAAAAGCAGCACAAAGTCATTATACCCAAACCACATAGTGGTGTAGGGTATAATTACCGAAAACGATGTTTTCTGTTAAACTCGATGAAACCACTATTTAGAATTTAAGGAAAATAATTCGGTTTATTTTTATATATTTAACCCTTCAGTGCTCCTGGGATCAAAATAATCCATTGTGATATATCTTTGGTGCAATTATCGGCTTATTGATCGCGAATATAAATTAAAACAACTTTTATCCAATTTTGTTTTAAAATTATTTTTTATGTATAAAAACTATATATATTTTTCTAAATCTCACACTTGAAATTTTCAATCGAATTCCGGTGCGACTTTTCTTTATCCGATTGTCCCCAAACTTCACATTTATTAGTTTTATATTGAAAGGTATGAAATGGACCCCGCCTATCCCCAAAATCCCATTTTCATTTTTTAAGTGAAGTATATTGATTGTAAGAGTGTCTTAAATATTACCAGAAAATATTCTAAGAGATTTCCTTTACGATCTTCTATACTCGTTGTTACTGAGTTAAGTTTTTCCTAGTTTTTGCTATGTTTGGCTTGACTTAGGTCACCAACGTCTCATCTTTTGACATGGAACCGAGCTTCTATCATTATATGAGATTATCTGGTTAATTTTCCTCACTTGCAAAGTATTATTTTTTTTTTCGTTGGACCTTTATGGACGAAATTAAGTCCCGATATATAAAATCTAAAAGTGAAAGATAGTTAATGAGTTTGTAATCTAAGATCGGCGATCTCGGCAACATAACTGATTTATATTGAAGAACTTTAATTTGACTTATTATAGACCATTGAAAGCAAAGAAAATTGTGTAATGATTGCTTTAGTATTTAATCAGGTCCAAGAGAAAATTGTTCACTATAATTAAACAAAAAACCAGGGCTGTGGAGTCAGAGTCGTAGTTATGGAGTTGAAGCCACGAAGTTTGTACCGGAGTCGAAGTCGCTACAAAAACTCGCGACTCCGACTCAAAGATTTTTCTTTATTGCACGTGCATGAAAAATTCAAATAATTTTTAAAATATTTTCCAAATCGGGTAAGATTCTAAATTGTATTAGTGGAACTTATATCCCGGCTATTGATCAAGTTGAAAATAGATGATTGTTTTTTTTTTAACTTTTGTGGTTAACTTAATTGAATTTGAACAATATTCAGCACAAAATTATAATTGATTCGTTTGTGTTAAAAAATATTATAGATCAAATTATATGTGACTTTTTCCGAGAAAAGGGACCTAGTGTGTCAAAAAACGGGTTGTGTAAAAAACGGTGAATTCTGGTAATTAAAAGGGTGTAGAAACTTTAAATAGGTTTTTTTCTCAAGACTCAATTTTCACACACTAGGTCCCTTTTCTCGGAGAATGTCACATATATTATAGGTCTGGTGTTTTAGTTAGTTTTTTATTAAAACAAGAATTGCATTGAAAACTGAAAGTCAAGGAAGAGTTCAAGTTTCATACAAATATAATTTCATTTTCTTTTAATAAAAAATACTATATACACATGACGACTTTGTAAAAAAAAAATTAGACGAGCAGGAGCAGTCCAAGTGTCGTCATTTAAATTTGGTAGAAAGTAGCGGAGACACACAAACTTCAACAGTAGTAGCTATATTTAAATCAGACTTTTATCAGGCATCAAGTGCCCGCAGAAGTAATATATTCTGCACTCAGAATCATCAGACCCGATTTGAGAACGTGAGTGAAGCCAGATATTTTTGAGGCTATCCTATTTCTAGACACAAATGCAGAGTTATTTTTTGAAGTTTTGTAATTATATTCGAAGTTTTATTATTTTAAATTTCCGATCTTATAGTAAAATATTTATAAAAATAAATGTTATATTGATTCAATGGCGTCAATAACCCACAGCATATTTATCACTTTTATAAATATAATGTATTATATGGATATTATCCATATACATTAAGTATCGGATTCAGATTTGGAGTAGGAGTCTGAGTGGGAATCGAAGCTTAACAATTTCAGCAGATGGGGTCAGAGTTGGAACTTTTTGTTGACGACTACACAGCCCTGGAAAAACATTAGGGCATTAAAAAATAATTATTTATATTCTACAAGACAATTTATATAGCTTTTCCAGGTTTTAAATAATAAATCTGTATGTATATTAGGGCTATAACCAAATTTTTCGCATAGTACCACGATGTGGGCAATGATGTCTTAGTAACGAAAAACATTATTTTGTGTTATTTTATAAAAAAAACTTTACGCACAAAATTCATATTCTACATCAATACAAAACAAGTGAGAACATTATAGTTGGTCAAGACCGACTATACGATATCCTATACAATGGTTTAGAGACTCTATCTTTTCGGTCCAACTAAGTGGATGTGGAAAATGAGCATAAACCAAATTTGAGTGGCATTGTTATTAATTTTTTTTGGCTGCTGATGTGAAAAAGTTCATATCGGATGCTATATTTATATGGGAACTAGGTCGAAAAATGGACCGATCCTCACCATGTTTGGTAAGGTTACTTATGTTTTGAAAAAATATATACAAACCAAATTTGAGGAAATTCTGTGTATTATTTTTGTTTTTTGATAGATTTAAGTGAAAATCGGGAAGCAGCTTTATATGGGGGCTATGACAAAGAATTGCCATATGGGGTTTATTTTTGGACAACTGACAAATGGATGAAATAAGCCGAGATCTATATCATAATTTGGATCTTATGGCAATTTAAGTCGATTTAATAGGGGTAATTTGTATGGGGGCTAGGTCTGAACATAGAACGATTTGAATAGTGTTCGTTATATGACCGATATAAGCTTATATTCCAGATTTTATTAAAATATATTCATATTTGCGACCTGTAGTTTAATTACAAAGTTTACACGACAAACAGACGGGCGGATAGACATCGCTAAATTGACTCAGAAAGTGATTCTGAGTCGATCGGTGTAATAAAAGATGGTTCTAGGTCAAATATTTTTGGAAATTACAAACAGCAGCATAAAGTCATTATACCCAAACCACACGGTGGTATACGGTATACAAATTTTCTAACAAGTTATTTATTCCGGTATAAAATTGTAACATATTTCGGGGCATGAAGTTTTTCTTCCGAGCAACTCATCCATTACATGCCTTACATGTACATGATGTTAACAACCAGTTCAGTTTAATTGAATGGAAATACAATTTTGAAACTTCATCGCTGATGGTGCGTGAACTTTTTTGAGGCCAGCGAAAAAGTAAAAGCGTATTCCTTCATAGTTGTCAATGGCCTATTCGACTATAGTATGCCAATTTTGATATTTTTCAAAAAGTGTTAAAAAGTTATAGCCCTAATGTATATACTGCAAAATTTTCTGTCATATCTGGTTGAAAAACCACATAAAATATTTTTATGATTAAAATATTTCTTGTCTATAAAATTTATTATGTTTGTTTCATTTGTTACTTGTTTAATGACTAATGATATGAATAATTTTATTGTTAAACATTAAATTTTAAAATAATTAATCTCCAAAAACATGATTACTTAACTCTAGTACTAGAGCGCTTGGTAGTCCAAAGACAAAAACCGAAAAAAAAATAAAATTAAAGCTAGAAAATATTTTAAGAAACACAAGCACATAAGTTTAGAATCTTAAGTGACTGTTGTTAATTACTTTTGGCTTAATATACGTAATTGCCCAAGAAATGTATTTAGAAAAGTAATAACCAAAACTCTGTATATTCTGTCTATTCGAATTAAACTACCACAGTTTTAAACCATATAGTCGTTGATTTTTTTTGGAAGACAGTTTATTCCTGGAGTTTTGTTAAAGCTTAATATGCTTTTTCTACTTTTAAGATTACCATAACAAAAGAAAAAAATCAGATTTATTTTTTGTTCTACACATTCTCTATATAAGTAATGAAAAAATGTGCATGACTAAACAACATCAAATTTGAACAAGGAAACTGTTTTGTCAAATATATATAAATTCAACAACTATTACTTAATTCTACAACAGTATGCGTTTATCGAATAAATTACGGGAGCAATATTTTTTAGACTCTTCGACCAAATTATTCTTTCATAAAGGATTTTGGTTGATAAAGCCGAATCTGACCTCAAAGCTGCTTCATCACATTGCTTCTAAAGTTTAAATTGCAAAAATTATATTTGTTTTTCGAAAAGATGAAGCAATTCTAACGTGACCTTCTTTGCTTGCAGGATTTTATATTCACACTAGCTGTAACCCGATGCGCGTCACTACATCCGTCGTAACGAGACAAAAAACTGGGAAGATTTTTTATAGAAAATATTTATTAATTTTAGATTTTGGCGATTTTCGGTTTTGACGATTTTTGAATTTGGTGTGTTTTATATTTCTGACATTTTTATTCCCGATTTTCGGTTTGGGCAATTTTTTATAGATGATTCTTGATTTTGGCGATATTTGTTATTCGTGATTCCCGGTTTTGGCGATTTTTGACTTTAGCATTTTTTGTTTCTTTTTTTTTTTTTGCTATTTTTAGTTTTGGTTATTTTAATTTTTTACGATTTTTGATTTTGGCGCTTTGTTATTTTAGCGATCTTTGATTTTGGCGGTTTTTGGCTTTAGAGACTTATGTTTTTTTTTTAGCGATTTTTGATTTAGCGGATTTTTGTTATTTGCGATTTTCGGTTTTAGCGATTTTGGACATTGACAATTTGTATTTGTTTGTGATTTTTGATTTTGGCGATTTTTGTTTTTTGCGATTTTTGTTATTCGCGATTTTCAGTTTTGGCGATTTCTGAATTTGCTGTGTTTTATATTTCTGACTTTTTTTTATTCGCGATTTTCGGTTTGGGCAATTTTTTATAGACGATTCTTGATTTTGGCGATATTTGTTATTCGTGATTCCCGGTTTTGGCGTTTTTTGACTTGTCATTTTTGGTTTTTTTTTTTTGTGCTGTTTTTAGTTTTGGTTATTTTAATTTTTTGCGATTTTTGATTTTAGCGCTTTGTTATTTTAGCGATCTTTGATTTTGGCGGTTTTTGGCTTTAGAGACTTGTTTTTTTTTTTAGCGATTTTTGATTTAGCGGATTTTTGATTTTTGCGGTTTTTGTTATTTGCGATTTTCGGTTTTGGCGATTTTGGACATTGACAATTTGTATTTGTTTGTGATTTTTGAATGTTTGTAACTATCAAAAATATATGACCCAGAGCTATCTTTTACTAAACCGATCGACTCAGAATCACTTCCTGAGTCGATTTAGCGTTGTCCATCTGCCCGTCCATCTGTGTGTCCATTTAAATATTTTAATTGAACTACAGGTCTCAAATATGAATATATTTTGATTAAATTTTGTATGTAAGATTTTATCAGTCGTATGTCGAAACCCGTTGAATTGATGAAAGTCAGTGCATGGTCAGACCTATGCGATCAACTGAAGTTGCCAAAAAAAAAACTCAAATTATCCTATAGATTTTAGTCAAATTTGGTTCGATTGTGTTTATTACATCCATTATTCAGTCCAATATAGACTCTGTAAGATATTTCTTATCATAGCTGCTTCTCGATCTTCACTTAAATGAATCAAAAACAAAATTAAGGCACAGATTGGTTTATATGTATATGCTGTTGCAAAAATAAGTGACTTCCAAAAATGGTCGGCATCGGCCCATTTTTGATTGATATGAACCTTTTCATATCTGGAGGCAAAAATTTAATATCAATGCCACTCAAATCTGGGTTGTGCATATTTTCGATTTTCAATTAGTTCGACCTGAGACCTCCTCTCTAAACGCATGGTATAGAGTAAGGTATAGTCGGTCTAGACAATTTTTTTTGTGCTAAGCAATTTCACGTATGTCAATTATTTGTGGTAGGTAAAAACAACAGGATAATCTCAAGGTGCTCCGACCACAGAGTACTGAATCTTAGAATAAAGATATGTAAAATGCATTTCTTCATCAAGTTGTAATTTCTTCATCAAGGTGTAATCTATAATATTAATAGGCTAGGCGATTTCTTGTGACCGATGTTTTGTTCTACCCTTTTATACCGATTTTAACCAAGCGTATATTATTTGAAAGGTATTTATTTTTAACCGTTTTGCAGGTTTACAAATTTTTAAATTTTTTCCTTTATTTTGAGTAAATTGCATTTCAAGTTGCTTCTAACACATACATAAAATATTACATATGCTAGGTGTGTTTTATTAAATATGTTAATGTGTTCTTTAATAAGTTTGTTATCTTCATTCACAATAATAATAAACCATAAAAGTGTTGGTTTGTGAATTGGCTAAGTTGAAAAATAAAGCTTTCTAGAAATTGCACTCGAATTTCAAGCGCTGGAATTTGCTATTTGTAATAAATATGCTTAAATTTAATTGATTTAAAAAACGATTTACCCAACGTAGAAGTTATTTTTTTCTTAATTTTGTCAAAAAGCGTTGTCTCCGAAATATTTAGTTATTTTTTTTTTTTCTGTCACAGTATAAATATTTTAGTTGCTTGCATTTGGCGTGCATAACTGAAGGTTTAGTACAGAGACTACTTGGATAACCTATTTGACAGTGGCATATATTTAAGAGTTAATATAAGTTTATACTCTAGTAAAAAAAGATATGTTGATTTGAAACATATTTAAAAGATTGGGCGCATATATAACCGTCTGTTGTAGCCCTTATAAGTAATATGCATACTATGATATGATAAATTTTCAAAGACGGTAGTAAATAAACTATTTCATAAAAGTTATATATTTCCTTGCACAACGCGAAACCAGCAACCAATGTGAACTTACAATGAATGGAAACTATACTGAAACTTGAAAAATAAAGGACTTTTGTGAGCAAAAGAGAGTACCGTGAAATAACTCTCAAATGAATTAAGTAAATAAAAAATATTAAATAAATCCTAAAAAAAAAGTCCCTACAAATTGGGACTTATTTCATTATGAAATCCCAAAGCGTTGCGACTTATTTTATATATTTTAAAACAATTGCCAATGAAATTTAGTTGATCGTTACTGCATTTTTAATTCTTGTTGGAAGTTATTTCATTTCACTTAAAATTACATCTTAATAAATTCTGATGTCTTTATACCTACTTACTTATTCCGGACCTCTTTCTACCTTGGAGTGTAGAGGTTTCTGCAAAGTCTTATCCACTTCGATCTGTCTTGTGGCACTGTTTTGCCTGTTCTAGGCTCGATTATTTGTTCTGTCAGAATATTGTTGATAGTGTCATGCCTAGTTATTCTTCTTCTTCCCCTGTTTCTCGTACCACTAGGTCTTGCTTCTGTACTCGCTTTGGCGAGTAATTCTCTGGCATTCTAGCAACATCTCCAAACTATCTTAGCTTATTACATTCTATTTTGTTGTTCAGCGATTCTGTATTTAGGCTGGCTCATATAGTGTTGTTTCGTCACACGTAACACGTCGTATTTCATTTCTGATGCCTGAATTCTCCTTTGACTTTTTGTTGATTCGCAGCCATATGTAAGAGTTGATATATACGTGAAGTTGTATACAACAAGTTTTGTACCCGTTACTTCGCTTTTACCCATGAAGTTTGGCAGTTGTGGCGATTCTGCTTTTCCGCCTTCGCTAATTGTGAATGCCAAGTAGCGGAAGTGTTTAACTTGCTTTAATGTTTCGGATCCTATGTAAATTTGATGATGATTTCTATCGCGGCTTATTATCATGGTTTCTGTTTTCTTTGAATTTATACGGAGGTCCATTCTGGTCATTTTGTTCACAAAAATATCAAGGTTTTGTTGGATTTTGCAACAATGGTCACGTTATCTGCTTATGCTAATATTGTAACTTTCACTGGTTGCATGTTCCAATTTCCACCGTCATTGGGATAAATGAATCCCTGCAAGATTTGAATACGTCGTCCATCAGTTTTAGAAACAGATGTGGACTTAGTATATTAGCATATTGCACACCTTGTGTTGTCATAAATTCTTCGGATAATTTCAGTATATTTCGTAAAAGCTTTTGATTCGTCTGATCAATCAAAACACCTCCCATATTTGTTACCATTTTACCGTATCGAAAGTTTCTACAGGTCTATGAAGCAGCAATGAGTTTTCCTATTAAATTCAAAAGTTTTTTTTTCGAAATTTGTCTAATCGTAAATATTAAATCTTAGGTTCCACGGTTTTGTCTAAAGTCACATTGTTCCTCTTCAAGTTGATGTTGTATTTTGATCTTCAGTCTTTCAGTGAGTATATATATTTTTTTCGCTACAGTTAGATGTGATATACCGCGATGATTTTGACATAGCTGGTTATCGCCCTTCTTAAAAATAGGATTGATTATAGCTACTTGCTAGTCGCTCGGAATTGTTTTTGTGAAGAATACGAGTTTTTCTCATATACAATTTTTATAAAATTTTTTATTCGTTCTTTATATTATCATACTAGATGTAACCCGGTGTGCTTCGCTACAACCTCCCACTTCCCCCCTTCCGAATTGTTATGAAAGGGCTCACGCAAAGGATCTCACTAATACAGTAATTCAGATATATCACATTTAATATTAAGTGTGGGGGTACTACGCGCATTTGTCTAATCCCGCCCATTTTTTTTGTCTGACTACTCACGTTAATAATAGATGACCTGAGACAAATTTGCAAAGCTTTCTCTACCATAGTACTTAATATATATGATATTAAAATTAAAGCCTGTAGCACTCCCATATCCGCAGTAAGACTATGTGAAAATTTCAGGAAGATCAGATTAGTAGTTACGGAGATTACCTCGTACAAACAAACAATCAAACAAATATTACCTCTTTATTATGTTAGTATAGATTATTAGTAAAGATTTTTTTTATTCCAATGCTTGCTGATGCTGATATACAATGTTTTTTGTTTTTTAATCCGGTACAACAATTATCAGATTTTTCGGCGTTCCTACCCTGGAGCAAGGTACATGGAGCTGCCCATGAGAAGAAGATGGATTATACATATTAGATCTGGCAACACTTAAATATTGGCCTTGAACTTAGAATATCATTTGGAAATTTTTCTTTTTAGCAATTTTTGATTTTGCCCTTTTTTTTCCAAAAGATCTGATAGGCTCGTGCAAAGTGTCAAAGCTTCCTTTTTTAGCACACCAGTTATATGATATCATATATTTACTTTGTGTGGGCGGTGACACGCCCACTGCTCCGATCACGCCCATTTTTTGTCTAACTAATCAAATGAATAACTTATGGGCTCACACAAAGTCCCAAGACACGCACTATTACAGTACTCCAGATATATGGCTTTTTATATTTACTTTGTATGGCAGGTGCCACGCCTATTGGTCCGATACTGCCCATTTTGCATCCGACTACTCACATTAATAATAGGTGAAATCAGAAAAATTTGAAAAGCTCTCTCTATCACATTACTCGAGATATATAATATTGAACTATTACTTGTATGGGAGGTACCACGCCCACATATCCGATCCCGCCCATTTCCGGCGTAGCTTCTAATATTAATGATAGGTGACCTCACACAAATTTGCAAAGCTCTCCCTATCATAGTACTCAATATATGTATATGATATTAAAGATTTACTTTGTGTGGGAGGTGCCACGCCTACCAAAAATATTTAAAAAATTATAGCCTATAGCACTTCCCATATCTGCAGTAAGACTCTGTGAAAATTTCAGGAAGATCAGATGGGTAGTTACGAAGATTACCTCCTACAAACAAACAAACAAACAAACAAACAAAAACACATTACCTCTTTATTATATTAGTATAGATTAGGTTTAATGTCTGTGGTCACAAGCGATAACCGTCTAAGTCGACTTAAGAACGATTTTAGTTATGTACGCTATCATATTCTACTAACAACGCTTTATATATACGTGAAATCCCCATTTCTCTAACACTATTTCTTAAAAAGATATTAATAGAAATATAATGACCTAAGTCGTAATGAAGCCCCATCACATTTAAATAAAAAGTTGTTTTTCTCGAAAGCATAATATTCAATTTAGGCGGTTAATGCTTGTGACTACAGAGATATACGTACATAAATAGATAAACGTAAAATTTATGTTTTCATATATTTATTCATTAAATAAATAGTTTTTACCGATATTTCTGAATTGACAGTTATTTCGTTTTTATTGGGAGTTAGTTAATTTTTCTATGCTGCATATTATTTCTTTATGAAATGACTCCCAAATATTGGGACTTATCTCATTCATTTCTTTGGGAGTTATTTAAGTTTTTAAAGGTAAAAATTATTTCATATGTGTTGGGAAATATTTCTTTGGGAGTTATTTCACGATATCGTATAACAGCACTTTACCGAGTTTTTTATACCGTTAACGATGGGGTACTCTCAATTTAGGTATATCATAGACGATGTAAATCGCATTTACGGAAAAAAAAAAAGAAAATTGGAAATAAGACTTTATCGTCTTTTCACATTTTTTCACATTCACTCCAAATTAAACTACTGCAAATTTGGTATCATTCGAACCATTTCCTGAATGCCTATGATACGCGAAATACTGAATGTACATGATAAATTCTTTCGTTATTCCATAACCCTTAAAATTTTGGGGTGTTGATTATGTTGGTGTATGCTATTAAATCATGTTATTAAGTTTTACACTAGTCGTTGCGATTTGCGGAAAATTTTCCGAAAACAATTTCCCGAAAACTATTTCCCGAAATTACAATTTCCCGAACACAATTCCCCAAAATGACAATTTCCCGAAATTACAATTTCCCAAACACAATTTCCCGAAAATACAATTTCCCGAAATTACAATTTCCCGAAATTACTATTTCTTCAAATAGCTTGTTGATGCCATTTCCGAAACACTACCATCAGAAATTCCGGCCGAAGCGCGAGTAATCAGTTCATGACCACTTGATGTAGTGGTCCGGGCAAGATCTTTCAGCTCATTAACGATTTTTTCTTTAGCAGTGAGCGTTATCCGTCGGGAGGTCTGAATACCGAAGTGTTCAAAGTCACAATGAAAAAATAAGCGTATGACACTCCAATAAATAGGTCCGGATGACGAGGGAGGGAGGAAGAGGAAGGGCGCTGTGCGGGGTGGGAGAATTGTTTTTTCGAGAAGTCGTATACTCGGGAAATTGTTTTTTCGAGAAATCGTATGTAGCAAGTTTTTTTATGGGGGAAATCAAGAATATATGGGAAGTTGTAAACTAAAAATAGGGAAATTGTAATTTCGGAAAATTGTTTTCGGGAAATTGTTTTCGGGAAATTGTAATTTCGGGAAATTATAATTTCGGGAATTTGTTTTCGGGAAATTGTAATTTCGGGAAATTATTTTCGGGGAATTGTTTTTTCGGGCAATTGTTCTCGGGAAATTCTATTTGGGAAATTGTTTTCGGGAAATTGTTTTCGGAAAATTTTCCGCAGAGGAGTTGTTGCATCAAGATATACCACACATTAGCAATATGTTTATCAAAATTTTTCCAAATCAAGAGTACATAAAAATATATTATTTCACAAAATTTGAACATATACCCATACAAAATAACGCAAACAATTTAGTTTTTTCATGATTTGGTTTTGCTTTAAAATGATGTATAACATTAAAGATAAATATAGCCTTCAGGAATCAGTATCTTTTTATTCTAAATAAAGCAATAGATTGTTGTCGTACTTTTTACATTCTAACATATTTAAGAGTCTGTGCAGCACAGCCGATTTGAATGAGTTACATCTCAGTTTGAAAAGAATTTTAGAGGCTTTTATGGTAGTAACCTAGTTATTCACAAGTATATTTTTAAAGTGTTTTATATTGTCTTCTTAAAAAATTTAGTTTTAATTTAATACCTTCAAAATGGCATATATAGTAAACTCCACCGCGTGTTGCTAGGGCATTAAAATCTTTGGGCATATTTTTTTAAATTATTTACCCCTTCAGATGCAGTGCATTGTGTTGATTGAGTCTTCGGCGTATTAAAATCAACCCTATCCGCTTTACCCTACTCGGAAATTTTTAACAGGTCTTGATTAAGTGTGTGATTCATTGCCGCCTTTTGGCCAAGGAGAAAGAACAGAACCTTGGGGTACCCCTGAATTAAGCTGAAACTCATTGGATATGACCCCATTAATAACAAAACGTATTGACCGGTATTGAGAACACTTCATATAAATCGAGAGAGGTCAGTACCGAATCTAAGACTCTCTTTAATCTAGAAACCCAGAAGTATGATATTTTACATTTACTTTATATGGGTGGGGCCAGATACCGACCACTTTTGGTTCGACTAATTTCTTAAATAACTGTTCACACATAGTTCAAATACTAATATTTACTTTTTATGGGAGCTACCATGGCCTCAAGTCTTCTCAAACTTTCGAGGCTGTCTATATCATAGAACTTTATACATTTGCTTTGTATTGGCGGTACCACAACCATATTTAGTTCGACTGCTCATATTGATAACTTATAAAGCTACACAAAGAGTCAAAGTTCTAACTACCATGGTACTCAAATAAAGATATATAAAAGTATATTCTATGTTCCAGAGTTTTCGGAAAGATTAAAAAAAAATCGAACATATATTTAAGACAAACAATACATTAACCAAATTACTCAGCAAGACAAAATCCAAGCTAGAAAACGATGAAAAATCATATGTCATCTACAAAATTGGATGCAACGGGGACGGGTTCACTATATGCTACAAAGTATATGTTGGTACTACGAAGACTTAGCTTAAATCTAGAAGTGCATCACATAAATCTAACCAAAAGGCAGCAAACAGACTAATTGAACAAAAAACAGCACTTGCAGCCCACAAAAACAACTTTGGTGACGTAAAAGTTTTACATGGAGAGAACAATTACACAAGGAGATATACTTTATAGATTTATATATTGATATTTCAACAAACAAGAGATTTAACTACAAACAAGGTACGGAGAAATGCGCACAAATTTACAGGCAAATCTATACTAATATTATAAAGAGGTAATGTGTGTTTGTTTGTTTGTTTGTTTGTTTGTAGGAGGTAATCTTCGTAACTACTCATCTGATCTTCTTGAAATTTTCACAGAGTCTTACTGCGGATATGGGAAGTGCTATAGGCTATAATTTTTTAAATATTTTTGGTGGGCGTGGCACCTCCCACACAAAGTAAATCTTTAATATCATATACATATATTGAATACTATGGTAGGGAGAGCTTTGCAAATTTGTGGGAGGTCACCTATTGTTAATATTAGTAGCTACGCCGGAAATGGGCGGGATCGGATAAGTGGGCGTGATACCTCACATACAAGTAATAGTTCAATATTATATATCTCGAGTAATGTGATAGAGAGAGCTTTTAAAAGTTTTCTGATGTCACCTATTATTAATGTGAGTATTCGGATGCAAAATGGGCAGTATCGGACCAATAGGCGTGGCACCTGCCATACAAATTAAATATAAAATGCCATATATCTGGAGTACTGTAATAGTGAGAGTCTTGGGACTTTGTGGGAGCCCATAAGTTATTCATTTGATTAGTTAGATAAAAAATGGGGGTGATCGGAGCAGTGGGCGTGGCACCACCCATACAAAGTAAATATATGATATCATATAACTGGTGTGCTAAAAAAGGAAGCTTTGACACTTTGCACGAGCCTATCAGATCTTAGTATGAGTAGTCGAACAAAAAACTGGCGGGTTCACACAAATGGGCGTGGCACTCCCCATGCAAAGTAAAAATTTAATGTCATATTTCTGGAGTACTGTAAAAGAGAGAGCTTTGTGGCTTTGCGTGAGCCCATAGGTTCTTCGTGTGATTAGTCGAACAAAAAAATGGGCGTGATCGAAGCAGTGGGCGTAGCACCGCCCATGCAAAGTAGATATCTAATATCATATAACTGGTGTACTATAAAAGAGAAAGACTAGACATTTTGCATGAGTCCATCAGATATTAATGTGAGTAGTCCAATAAAAGTTGGGCGGGATGGGTTTAGTGGGCGTGGCACCTCCTATGTAAAAAATATGAGGCACTTCGAAAGCGACAGTCTTTTGCCAAGTTCATTAGTTATCAATGCGATTTGTCATGGAAAATATATCGCCAAAATCAAAAATCGCCAAACCCAAAATCGCGAAAAATAAAAATCGCCGAAAAAACAAAAATCTTCAAAATAAAAATGGACAAAATCACAAATCGCTAAAAATTGCCAAATGATATTCTAAGTTCAAGGCCAATAGTTAAGTGTTGCCAGATCTAATATGGATAATTCATCTTCTTCTCATGAGCAGCTACACCGAATGAAAAAACAAAAAACATTGTATATCAGTATCAGCAAGCATTGAAATAAAAAATCTATACTAATAATCTATACTAACATAATAAAGAGGTAATATTTGTTTGTTTGTTTGTAGGGGTAATCTCCGTAACTACTCATCTGATTTTCCTGAAATTTTCACATATGGGAGTGCTACAGGCTTTAATTTTTTTAAATATTTTTAGTGGTCGTGGCACCTCCCATACAAAGTAAATTTTTAATATCTATATATTAAGTACTATGATAGAGAAAGCTTTGCAAATTTGTCTCAAGTCATCTATTATTAACGTGAGTAGTCAGACAAAAAAATGGGCAGTATTAGATAAATGCGCGTGGTAGCCCCACACAAACTTAATATAAAATGTGATATATCTGAATTACTGTATTAGTGAGAGCCTTGGGACTTTGCGTGAGTCCTTTCATAACGATTCGGAAGGGGGGGGAAGGGGAGGGTGTAGCGAAGCACACCGGGTTACATCTAGTAATAAATAAACTCAGAAGATCAACATTTTCAGATCAGTAGTTTAAAATTAGTCAAAGTTTATACAGCGTATTTTTAAACTCTTTCTTTTAACTCAATCTCTCTGTCTGTCGTGGGGCAACCCCATTCCCCCTTATCCAATTGCTCTGAAACTTGGCCCATAGTCTTGTTGTGACTACAGATTAATTTTGAGGTAGTCACGCATGGTCACGCCCAATCACGGAGTGATCTAAATGTCATTTTCCCTTATCCGATCGATCTGAAACTTGGTCGATAGACTTTCTGTGAAAAAAGATTAACTTTGACATAGTCACGCACAGTCACGCATAGTCACACACAGTCGCGGAGAGATTAAAATCCCACTTCCCCTCATCCGATGGATCTGAAACTGTGTCCGTATACTTGTTCTGGCCAAAGATTAATTTTAAGATAGTCGCACACAGTCACGCACAGTCACGGAGATATTCAGAACTCATATGCATAAATAAAGAATGAGTTTTAATAAAATATTTGTTTTTCTGGGTTTGATTACACCAGTCAACAATTTTTTGCCTTTTAGATCTGGAACCACTTTTCCCATGGATTTTGACCTCCTTAACACGAATATGGATTTTAAAAATTTTTCTATGGACCAGTTTTTGAGATAAAAATTTTTGAAATTTTATTTGCAAATTTTTGGAGGTGCACCTACAAAATTGGGTATATCTTGGGTGTCCCTAGACCGATCTTCATAAGTATTCGTACAAATTAAAGATAATTAAAGTTTTCAAATTGGCTAAACAGTTTTAATGCCAGCGATATATATATTTTAAGAAACGTCGTTTTTTCAGTAAAAATTGGCGTGAAAAATTTATATATTGTCGAAGGAAAAATAGAAAAAAATGTCCACCCCAATTTGATATTTTTTGCAAAGAGCTGAGGTCGGCGCACATCTTCCACTTAAACTTTTCATACTTAATGCATTGGAGTATGGCTTCCAGTGTTTCACAATTTTCTTTTGAATTGATGGCATGAGCGACAGGCATTTCATTCCCATATGTAAGAGAACGGCCTTTAAGCTTTCTTAATGCTGTCAATGAACAACCCCCACTCTTTTGTATTGTGGGTTTCATTTAGCTCTTCAAACATATTTTTTTGGTTTTCGTGTAGAACTTGGCAAACTATTCATGTTGCTTTCTATATATTGATGTTTTAACACCAGGGGCTAAAAATCCTCGCTGTTTATTGCGAGACGCCAAAAGTTCAGCCTTTTCCTTGGTCAGACCAAAGTCGCGCACCCAATCGTTTAATTCGGCCTGCGTTATTACCTGTTGCTCAATAGCAGGCTCAAATTCACTTGATCCAAACGAGTAATCTGACGTTTCCGCAATTTCAAGACTTGGACACGCTGGATAAGGAACGTCATTCGAATGTGGCAATGGAAAAGTAACAGACGTCACATTGGGGTAAGTCCATTTCAAATGTTTTCCAAAGCCAATCTTTTGAAAACACTAAAAATTTTCTCCTTGTGTTCATATTTATGGTAAGAATTTGTTTAGATTTGAAAACTAACCAAAAAATGCTTCCCTTTTTCGCCTTGAGCAACAAAAATCTAAAATAACTGAAAATCGTTAAAAAGCGAAATTTTAGTATTTTACTAAAAAATTCATAACTTCTTAAAATGTCCATGGATTTTTATGATTGTGGGTTTGTTTTCTTTGGAAAAGGGTCAGCTATTTGTAAAAAAGATCAAATTGGGGTGGACATTTTTTTTTCTATTCTTCATACGACAATATATAAATTTTTGACGCCAATTTTTACAGAAAAAGCGATGTTTTTTAAAATATATGTATCGCTGGCATCAAAACTGTTTAGCCAATTTGAAAACTTTTAAGGAAGGGTTTGTCTAATTGTCTTCAATTTATGTGAATATCTATGAAGATCGGTCAAGGGACACCCAAGATATGCCCAAATTTGTAGGTGCACCTCCAAAAATGTGAAAACAAAATTTCAAAAATTTTTATCTCAAAATCTGGTCCATAAAAAAATTTTTAAAATTCATATTCGTGTTAAGGAGGTCAAAATCCATGGGAAAAGTGGTTCCAGATCTCAAAGGCAAAATATTATTGAAAATTTGTTGGCTGGTGTTATTTATATTTTTGTTTATCAACAAATTTAAATGTAATTTGAGATTTTGGTAAAAAAATTTTAAAGTAAATTGTGATTTCGAATATTTTTTTTTTTTTTTTTGATTCAGATCCCTGAAGATGACTAACGATGTGAGTCAAAATATCGGATAGTAATAAAAGTAAAAATAAAACACAAAAATTAGATTGCTTATTATTTTTTTACTTTTGGACCTCAAGCCGAATATTATCATTAAAAAAAAAAATTTATCTTAATTCAAATGGCAAAATTTTAAGAGATGATTTTTAACGTTATTCTAAGCATTCCAATATTATAAGTTTCCCTTATCATATGCAAATTAATATTCACTTCGAATAGAGAGAAATTATTAAACCAGTCGTAAGGGACGGCAGAACGGAATTTTAAAATGGACTAGCGTACAAGATTTTCCACCCCTGAAACAAACCATCACTCACACCTTAATGCCGTCAAGTTATATGGTTTCATAAAATTAAGTTTCTACTTTCTATATGACTGCTATTTAATTTTAGTTTTTTTACTCTGTATAAATTTTGTCACAGGATTCTAGTTCTTTCATTGACTACTTTGTTTATATTTTGCTGTTACTACAAATGTCGCTGCATTCATTGCATTCTAGCACTGGCTGTTTTATTGTAGCACCAATCTGAACAACTAAAGGTATTCTTTAGCATTTTACATACATACAAGTATGCACGTGTTGGTGGTGGCATGCTGTATATACTATTTCATTTTTATACTTAAAACATTTTCGTGCTTGACATAAAAGAAAAAACTTCATAGAAATCCTTTGAAAGAAACAAAAAAAGTTTCTTTTTACAGTACAATTTTATTTTATTTTTTTTTTTTGTATTGAAAAAGGGATCCTAGCAATTGCTCTGGTAAGGTGATAAATTTAAATGTGAATGGATTTATTTTCCCGTTTTGTTATTTTCAATTTGTTTCCCTTTAAAAGTTTTAATTTTTTCTCTTGTTGATTTTTTTTTTTTTTTTGTTTTTCAGTTCAAATGTTGTCAAACAAGGTTAAATGCAATGAAAGTTTTCTTTTCTGGGCTTGGAGTTTATTTTGTATAGTTTGTGTCGTGGATTGTTGTATATTTCTGCCATGTGTTAAACAGAAAATAACTGTATAACAGCATTCATATTACTACCCATATTTTTCGCAACATCGTTTTCGTCATGGTTGTAGTTAGTTGTCGTCATCGACATTGTCATATTGCAACATTTGTTGGTTATTTTTTTTTTTTTATAAATGTCGTTTATCCTACATTGATTAATATGACTGTTTGCTTATAGTTCTCATGAACGGATCATGGGGAATATTTCAAATGACACACTTTACAGGCATTCTTCTTGATATTAAAAGCTGGATGTACGCCTTTGATGTAAAAATCCTTGGTCTTTAAAATAGAATCTCGAAGGCTACAATGCAAAATATCCGAAGAGTGGAAGAACAACAATTTGTATTCCATGTTCAAGCTTGCTTTATTGTTTTTATTATTGTTTGTATTTTGTATTCAATATATCGTTGTATCTTTAAATAAACACACTACAATCAAGTTCAGATAGAAATATTTAACATTTTACTTATATGAGGCAAAACTTAAACTGACAAAATTTTTAGTCTAGACTAATATGAAACTTTTTTTTTAAATATCACATAATTTTGAAGCTCTCAAAATATTGAATCTTAATAGTTTTTCTAAAGTATATCGAGGGCTTATATTCAAAAGGTGCTATCTGCATCAATAATTATTTTAAAGAGAGCGTGTGAAACCAATTTATTAAGAAACAGTCGTAAAAATGATGTATGATATCAAAATTAATATTATATTTGACAGTTATGTCAGAGAACAGTTTGAAATCAAAAATTAATATTGCTGTGAAATGTAGATAGCACTTTTTGAATATAAGCCCTCGATATATTTCTTTTCATTTACAATTTTTATTATTTTTTAACTCACACATTAACTTTAACATTTTACATTGATTGTAATCATTATCTGTACCTTTTTTTTACGTTATAATTTTTAATTTTTGTGTCTCCCTTCGTTTCTAACAAAATTTAATTTGTACCTACTATATCTACCCAATATTATAATAAAAGACTCGTTCTTGTTATACTGTATTGTTAAATAAGTAAATAAATAAATAAAATAAAAATAAATAATAATAAGAAATTTTTCAGATAGAAATTAATTCTTTATTTTAAAAATTATTAATTATTTATTTAAAAAACAATAAATAAGTAATTGTAATTAATATTGGCCAAGAAAGAAAAACTCTAAGCTTTAAATTAAAATGGTAGTAGAATTAAAAGATTGAAGGTCATGGTCTGGGGGAGGAGGGGGAGGGGGTGAGAAATTCCAAGACAGGGTGAAAGTACTAGGCGAGTATATTAAAACATACAAAGGGTTTAGCCAAACTTTTTTTTATAACCTTTTATATTTCTTCTTTATCTTGGTGTTTGTATAATTTCTCATTTCAATCTTGAGCAAAATTGTAGCTGACTTATAAAAATATTTTTATACCCTATACCACTATGTGGTTTGGGTATAATGACTTTGTGCTGCTGTTTGTAACAACCAAAAATATTTGACCTTGACCCATCTTTAATTATACCGATCGAATCAGAATCACTTTCTGAGTTGATTTAACAATGTCCGTCCGTCCGTCCGTCCGTCTGTGTGTCCATGTAAAGCTTGTAATCAAACTGCAGGTCGCAAATATGAATATATTTTGATGAAATTTGGTGTATAAGCTTTTATCGGCCATGGGATGAACGCTATTGAAATTGGTGCGAATCGGTCCATGTTCAGACCTAGCCCCCATACAAATTACCCATATGAAATCGATATAATTGCCATAAGATACAAATTGTCATATATATATTACTCAAATTGGGTTTGTATGCGTTCATTAGATCCATTAATGAGTATTTCAAAAATGCTCCCTTTGACCCCATATAGAGCTGCTTCCCGATCTTCACTTAAATCTATTAAAAAACAAAAATATTGCACTGATTCTTCTCAAATTTTGTTTGTATATATTTTTGCAAAATACAAGAGACTTTACCAAACATGATCAGGATCGGTCCATTTTTGGACCTAGTCCCTATATAGATATAGCATCCGATATGAACTTTTTCATATCTGCAGCCAAAAAAATTAATAAAAATCCCACTCAAATTTGGTTTTTGCTTATTTTCTCTGTCCAGTTAGTTGGACCTAAGAGATAGGATTTCTAAACGCATGGTATAGGGTATCGTATAGTCGGTCTAGACCGACTATAAATTTCTTACTTGTTTTTGAATGAAAAAAGAATAAACAAGTCAGAGTGTTAAATTCGTCTGTGCCTAATCTTTGATACCCTCCACCTGCATCTTATACTCAATATTAAAACCAATGTTGGGAATGGCGTCATTGCGGTGACTACAGGGCTATCTGTTTCTAACATATATCCAGACCCATTCTTGACTGATTATCAACTGAACCTCCACGAAGCGGTAATTTTCTCAAAATTGGATTTAGTTAAAGCCTTTTATGTGATTCCAGCCCACAAAGATGATGTTCCAAAAACAAGCCTTCCAAGGATTTACTAATGGAGTTTGCCGTAGACATGAATTCGTGTTTGCTTACATCGACGATCTTTATGTTTTCTCATAATCCAAAGAACATCTTTTAAATCTTAAAACTCTATTCGAACGTTTTAAAAATTCGGGATTAAAAACAAACCTGAAAAATGTGTTTTTGGAGATGCTGAAATTGATTTTCTAACACATCATATAACGTCAAATGGCATTACCCCACTTGCAATCAAATCCATTAATGACTTGAGATGATTATAGACTTGAGATGATTTTTGGCTATGCTTAACTTTTACAGCCAATTTATTCCTCGTGGTGCGTTGTCTCTCATCTCCTAAATGAATTCCTTAGAGATATGACAAAGAAGAACATACTCGTAAAATTCCATGGACTGCAAAAACAATGACCCCCTTTAACACATGTAAGCAAGAATTAGCTAATGCTACATATTTGTCCTACACTCAATGCAAAACTGTCACTTAAGGTTGACGCTTCTAATATCACAATTGGCACTATTCTCGAACAACAAGTTAATGATTCACGGTAGCCACTTGGTTTTTTCAGTAAGAGACTCAAGACTACTCAAGATAAGTACAGTACGTATGACCATAACTGTTGACTATATACAAAGCCATTCGACCCTTATCTATAGCAAAAACGTCATTGCCGATGCACTTTGTAGAACAGAAGAAGTTCAAATTTAACATGTAGGCTATAATGAGCTAAGACAAGTTCAGATTGATGACCCTCAACTAAAAAACATTAATGCTGACACAGTGCAAATAAATATTTAAAAATTTACATACGTTATCATTACCGGGGTGAGTACTTACCTAGTAGCATCTAACCTAGAAATACTAAATGAGGGTAATAGACCTACGTATGTCACAGGAGTTGTACGTATGTCACAGGAGAGGTGGTCCTAGACATTGCAGTTGCCAGTCCAAGGTTAGCTAGGATTGCAAGAAATTGGAGAGTATCCAATGAAGTTTCATTATCCGATCATAGAATAATTGAATTTTCGCTAGAGGGCCTAAATATTGAGGCATCTTCCTATAGAAATCCCAGAAAAACGAATTGGCAGAAGAACAATGAAATCCTATGCCACAACCTACAAGGCATAACATTAAGCAAACGCATACGAAATCAGTACTAGCTCGATGAGAGTGTGACCCAACTAAATGGAGCTCTGCTGGATGCCTACCATTGTGGCTGCTCCGACAAACCGAGGGGCAAAGAGAAGGATGCAGTTTGGTGAACAATAATCCCTCTACACTCAGAACCGAAGTTCGCAGCCTCTGCAATGGGCAATTGACGAATTACCAATGAAACTGTCGGAAGCAGGAACAGAATGTCAAGTCTATGCGGACGACATAGTCTTAATAGCAAGAGACAAATTCGAGGAAGCCCTATGTGACATTGTGTAAAGAGGGTTGAGGATTATATGTCTATGGTGCAGGGCAACAGGATTGAACATCAATGGAACCGAATTAGCCAAGTTAATGATTACTCCCTCCTAGATTGCCCCATGGACAAGGCTGAGAAGAAATATGATTTCAGGAAATACTTCATTACGGAACTTAGCAATAAGAGAGCATGGAGCGGTTTAAGTACAGCATATTCTCTAAGAGAAGGTACAATCAAATGGTACACAGATGGGTCAAAAACCGAAAGTGGCACAGGGGCGGGAGTCTTCGGGCATAGAACCAAATACTTCGAGCCAATGGGAATACGAACGAGCATTTTCCAAGCGGAAATTTATGCGATCGATACATGTGCACAAGTCAAATTGAATGGGAAGTACAAAAGACGGAACATAACCATGTTATCAGATAGTCAAGGTGCTATTCAAGCCCCAAGCTTCTATGAAGTAGACTCTAAGTTAGTATGGGACTGTCTACAGAAGCTAAATGAGCTAGGTAGACATAACAAGGTTAGCCTTTGTTGGGTCCCGGGACACATTGGGATTCAAGGTAATGAGCAAGCTGATGAACTTGCCAAAAGGGGAGCTTCCACAAAATTAATAGGGACGTAACCATTTTGAGGAACAGGAAAAGGAGTATTGGAAGGCGTACTCAGGGAACATGAAAATTGTGTTAGACCGGAATTTTTCTCGAGCCACTTGGGCTTAAGGCAATCCAAAATTTTGTTGGGTGGCTGCAACAAGAAGAGATTTAGGTCGTGCATTGGATTGTCAAAGAACGGTCTCAGAATACAAACCCGGATTTTTACTGGTCACTGTAGGCTCAAGGAACATCTGGGGAATTGTAGCAAAGCCCAAGGAAAAAGCACCTCGGTTCCTTCCAAATACTAGGCAGCGACATAAAACTACTAGAACCAACCAACATCCTCGAATTCCTGAGGGCTTCAGGGTTGGATGTGAGTTTATAGGGACGACCTATTAGCAGAGGGCAGTACAATAGATCACTTTGGTCGCAGTACTTCAAACACCTCTTTATACAATGCAATACAATACAATATTCTGGTCTACGCGCTACTGATATTGTGATAGAGAGAGCTTTTCAAATATGTCTGGTGTCACCTATTATTAATGTTAGTAGTCGGACAAAAAATGGGCAGTATCGGACCAATAGGCGTGGCAGCTGCCATACAAGGTAAATATAAAATGCCATATATCAGGAGTATTGTAACAGTGAGGGTCTTGGCACTTTGTGTGAGCCCATAAATTATTCATGTGATTAGTTAGACAAAAAATGGGCGTGATCGTAGCAGTGCGCGTGGCACCGCCCGTACAAAGTATCATATAACTTTGTGTCATATAACTGGTGTACTAAAAAAGGGAAGCTTTGACAGTTTGCACGACACCATTAGATCTTAGTATGAGTAGTCGTTGCACCGCCCGTACAAAGTAAATATATGACATCATATAATAGGTATACCAAAAAAGGGAAGCTTTGACACTTTGCACGACACCATCAGATCTTAGTATGAGCAGTCGGACAAAAAATTGCCGTGGCACTCCCCATGCAAAGTAACTCTTTAATGTCATATATATCAGGATTGCTGTAAAGGAGAGAGCTTTGTGGCTTTGCGTGAGCCCATTGGTTCTTTGTATGATTACTCGTACAAAAAAATGGGCATGGCCGAAGCTGTGGGTGTATCACCGCCCATGCAAAGTAGGTATCTAATATCATATAACTGGTGTACTATAAAAGGGAAAGACTCGACATTTTGCACGAATCCACCAGATATTAATGTGAGTAGTCCAATAAAAATTGGGCGGGATGGAATTAGTAGACGTGGCACCTCCTATATAAATAGTATGAAATACTACGAAAGCGACAGTCTTTTGATAAGTTCATTATTTATCAATGTGATTTGTCGTGGAAAATATATCACCAAAATCAAAAATTCGCCAAAACCGAAAATTGTGAAAAATACAGATCGCCCAAAAAAATCTTCAAAATCAAAAGTGGGCAAAATCAAAAATCGCTGAAAAAAAAATTGCCAAATGATATTCTAAGTTCAAGGCTAATAGTTAAGTGTTGCCAGATCTAATTTGGAAAATCCATGTTCTTCTCATTGGCAGCTACATGTACCGTGCTCCAGTGTAGGAACGCCGAAAAATCTAATAATTGTTGTACCGAACAAAAAAACAATAAGCATTGTATATCAGCAAGTATCGAAACAAAAAATCTATGCTCATAATCTATTCTAACATAATGAAGAGGTAATATTTGTTTGTTTGTTTGTTTGTAGGAGGTAATCTCCGTAACTACTCATCTGATCTTCCTGAAACTTTTACAAACTTAATATTAAATGTGATGTATCTGAATAACTGTATTATTCGTGTGGGGCAGGGGGGCAGGGGGAGTTTGTAGCGAAGCACACGGGGTTACACCCAATATAAAATAATTGTATAACACAAAGAATTTATAACATAAAATTTAAACGATTTCTTCTATCTATAGCTTCGGCATTTTATTTTTTTCCATGCTTATTTTTGGTAACCATTTTGTTCTCATAGAGTTATTACTCGATCCTATGATATCAATAAATATTCCGGTTTATTGTATTAAAAAGGCTTGACATCTCTATTCCTAGCTTCCTCTACAATCAGTTCACTCATGGACAGAATAGTATTTTTTACTATTTCTTTCCCATAAGCTAATATTTGCTGTACAGTTAGTTGATAATTGGTCTCCAAGGATAAGTATAAGTACACTATTAGTTGCGCATTTTATTAGCGTATATTTATTAAATTTTTCTACATTAATTTGCTTTCTGCTCTTAATGGCTGCAATCAAAGAAGTAGTTTCAGGATTTAAAATAAACAACTTGCTTTATAACCATTTGACATCTTAAAATTTTTTTTTTAAATATTCTCTATAACAATTCATATATAATGAGAAAAATTTTCATATATTTAAAAAAAAATTTAAAACTTTTATGTGAATGGATTTTTGGCCTTTGAGTGTGGCTATGTATGTATTGTTTCGGCATGATGCAATATATTCGGTAGACATGTTGCATTGTTGACGAGATAAATGTTTCTTCTTTAAGCATATAGTTATGTAATACTAACTAAAATTTAAATTTTTACAAATATTTTTGATCCTTGTCATCTTATTGATTGAGTTTGAAATTAATCAGGTTCAATTTCAAATGCTTCTACTTTTACCATACATATTCTCGGTTATATAGCTGTTGCGGGTCGATTATATAACCTTTATCTGTAATCCAAACAGTAGATAGTGTGTTTGGTAAAACGTTAAATTCATATACCTTTGCTGAAAACAACCTAATGAGAATTCAAGCAAACACTTATACTATTTTAACTTTTCCCAATATAAAAAATTAAAAAAGACTGATCACTTTAGAGAAAAAGCAAAATATATATTATACATGTTCTGCAACTATAAAAATAATAATTCTTACGATAACTTGACTTTTTTCATAAAGCAAGCTCTCCAGGACAGACGTTTAGGTGAAGGCGAAGAACTTAATTGCAGCTAAATAAATTAAAATACCTAGGCATTTAACACAGTGTTTCACTTTGACCTTTTTTTGTCCATATTCTGAAATATCAAAATTTTGTTTAAAATTCTGAATTTTTATGGCAACCATTCTCAAGCCTATTCTTTCGGAATATATATAAAACTAAACTTTTATTACCAAAGTGTTGAGAAAAAAGTCAATGAATGTGGGACATTTTTCTAAGATTATTTTTAAGGCCCGATTTTTAAAATTTTTTCCCACTATATGGTGTAAGGTAACTAAAAAATATTCACCGTATGTTTTGGTACATATTTCTAATTTGCAGTTTGCATTTTTACAAATTTATTATTAATCTGACTAATTCTTTAATTTTCTTGATGCATCCAAATAGTACAATTTCTAAACGTGACAAGAAAACTATAGAGTGTTTTATTCTTTTGGAATTATCAGTTATTTGTTTAACCAACAGTAGCAACACCGACACCGCACTCAACATCTTTGAATAATTCACAAAATATTTTCTCTCGTTTAATGTTCGTTTAATGGATTAAGACTATAAAAGCCACGAGGTTTTGAATATTGAAGAATTAAATTAAAGATTCATTTAAATTTTGAAAAGTTACAAGGTGCAGTACTTTTACATTGTTTATAATGTTCTTGTTTGCCTTTTAGCGCCATTTTACTACCTTTTGAACTCGAAAGTTTAAAGTCTTTAAAAGGAATTGTGTACGAAAAAACTTTCAAAGCTACAGACATCGTTAAAAGCATATGATGTCTATAAGCAACTGCAGAAACGACCGCAAAGACTTTTATGTAGCAATAAAATTGACGTACTAGCAGACGAAGGTGTACATAATGTACTTCTCCTCCTCATCTATTAGGGCGGCTGACATTTTGATAAGTTTACAGTTCGGAGCCCATACTGGTATCATTAAAAAAAAAAGACATTGCTCAACATTTGTGATAATTGCTCAAGATTTGTGATAATATATAGTGAGACCTTATACCTTAAAAAAAATATTTTTAAAAATAATATAATGCAGTGGTAATGTTTTAAGATAAAAATATTACTATTTGCATATTTCTAAATTTCAAAATTCTATTTAAACAATATTTAAAAAGTATTGTTTGTTTTAACTTTAACAACAACTAAAGCATTGTTCAAATTAAGGCCAATCCCACTGTAGATGCTTCTTACAAAAACTTATTGGTAGCATTTTTTTTAAATATGATTTTCAATATGTATGCGTGATAAGCAATATAAATTAAATTATGAAAAAAAAATGGGCAGGATTTTCAAGAAAATCCGACATTGTTGGCTTAATTTTCTGTTAAAAATTAAAGCTTGCAAAAACTACGGTTAATTAGCCCTTAGCATGGTTCGTAAAAAAAGAACACAAAAAAAATTGGTAAAAGAGATCAAGGACTTACGAAGAAATGCTACCTTCTATAAAAAAGAGTTCGGGCCTATCCGTCTAGAAGAAGAACTGCTTTATTATAGATGACTAGCGGATACGCCCACTTGTCCGATTTCGCCCATTTCTTTCCGACTACTCACATTAATATCTCATGAACTCATACAAAGTTTTAACTCTTACGCTACTCCAGATATATGATATTTATTATTTACTTTGTATGGGGATGCCACGCCCGCTGGTCCGATACAGCCCATTTTTCCGAGTCCCAAAACTTTATCTATTACAGTACCCTATATATATGACATTAAATATTGACATTGTATGGTGGGTGCTACGCCCACTTGTCCAATCATGCCCATTTTCATTTCGACTGCTAATATTAATAATTTATGTACTCCTACAAAGTTTGAAGGCTCTAACTATTATGTAACTCAAGATATTTTATATTTAATATTTATTTTGTAGGAGAGCTGCCACGCCCGCTTGTCCGATCCCGCCCATTTTTGTCCTGAGTACTCACATTAGTAATATATGCAATATTGCAATGTTTCAAAACTATTTCTATCACAATAGTCAAGATATATGATGTGGGAGGGAACACGCCCTCTAATCTGGACTATTACCTTTCTAATGAAACCGGTTTGGGTCACATCGGTTGGGTAGTTTCAGAGTCTATAAAGGACAAGTATACATACATTGTATTTTATATATATATAGATAAATGAGACCTATATTACAGTGAAACTGAAGCAGTTGCCAGGACCTAACTGTAACGTTGAACGAGACGAGAATATGCCAATCCAAAATATTAGTATACAAAACTATAAATCTTGAAGAAAAAGCCATTTGCAGTTGTGGCCTAAAGAGTGACCCATTTCTTGCCTCTTGAACTATGACTTTGGATATTTGTATAAAGGAATGCGTCTTATTAAACGTATTTTATACCTGAATAAAATTTTTGACCTGATTTATCTTCCTACCACTATTCAAAAGCTGCAATGGATTGGTATTGAAGTGATATGGATGATGTGATGAACAAACTTGTGGGATATTGTCAAAGGCAAATTAAAGAAGAACTATGGTGTTGTTATAGATATAATTTTTTGGAGTAAGTTGCAGCGCTGGAAGATAGAAAAGTTCTGCAGCAGGTTATCGGTTCCATTAAGGCAAAAATGCGAATTTTATCAGAAGTAATTTTATGAGAAGAAGTAAATTGTTTTTTGGTTATTCTCATTTATACTAATGTAATAAAGAGGTAATGCGTGTTTGTTTGTTTGTTTGTATGAGGTACTATCCGTAACTACTCATCTGATTTTAAAAATATTGGTTTCAATATTTAGAATGGTCCTTAAGGATGGACACAAGCTATAAATTTTTTTTTTGATATTTTTAATGGCTGTGGCACCTCCCATATAAAGTGAATTTGTGCTGCTGTATATTGACTTTGTGCTGCTGTTTGTAACTACCAAAAATATTTGACCTAGACCCATCTTTTATTATACCGATCGAATCAGAATCACTATCTGATTCGATTTAACGATGTCCGTCCGTCCGTCCGTCTGCGTGTCCATGTAAAGCTTGTAATCAAACTGCAGGTCGCAAATATAAATATATTACGATGAAATTTGGTACATAATTTTCATCGGCCATAGGATGAATGCTATTGAAATTGGTGAGAATCGTTACATGTTCAGACCTAGCCGCCATTCAAATGACCCCTATGAAATCAACATAAACTGTCATAAGATCCCAATTATCATATAAATCTTAGTCAAATTGGGTTTGTATGTGTTTATTACATCCATTAATCAGTAGTCTAAAAATGCTCCCTATGGGACAACTCTTAGTCATAGGCCCCACATAGAGCTGCTTCCCGATCTTCACCTAAATCTATCAAAAAACAAAAATATTGCACTGATTCTTCTCAAATTTTGTTTGTATATATTTTTGCAAAATACAAGAGACTTTACCAAACATGGTCACGATCGGTCCATTTTTGGGCCTAGTCCCCATATAGATATATCATCCGATATGAACTTTTTCATATCTGCAGCCAAAAAAATTAATAAAAATCCCACTCAAATTTGATTTATGCTTATTTTCTATATCCAGTTAGATGGGCCAGAGAGATAGGTTCTCTTAACGCATGGTAAAGGGTATCGTATAGTCGGTCTATACCGACTATAATTTTCTTACTTGTTAATATTATATATATTGAGCACTATGACAGGGAGCTTTGCAAATTTATCTGATGTCATCTATTATTTATGTTAGTAGCCATGCCAAAAATGGGCGGGATCGGTTAAGTGGGCGTGGCATCTCCCATACAAAGTAATGATTCAATATCTTATATCTCGAGTACTATGACCGAGACAGCTTTTCAAATTTGTCTGAGGCCATCTGTTATTAATGTGAATACTTGGACAAAAAATCGGCGGGACGGAACCAATGGGCGTGACACCTCCCATACAAAGTAATTATAAAATCTCATTTATCTGGAATACTGTAATAGTGAGAGCCTTTGTACCTTGCATGAGCCCATAAATTATTCATGTGATTGGTTGAATAAAAAATGGGATGATCGGACTAGAAGGCGTGGCACCGTCCATACAAAGTAAATATATAATATCCATTAACTGGTGTAATGTAAAGGGAAATCCTCAACACTTTCTACGAGTCTATCAGACATAAATGTGAGTAGTTCGATAAAAATTGGACGGAATGGTATTAGTGGGCGTGGCTACCACGAAAGCGACAGTCTTGAAACTGGTGACAAGTAAACCAAAAATCGCCAAAATTAAAAATCGCTAAAAATGAAAATCGCGGAAAATAAAAATCCCAAATCAATAATCTTCAAAATCGAAAAACGCTAAAATCAAAACTAGTTAAAATTAAAAATTGCCAAATGATATAAATTCAAGACCAATAGTTAAGTGTTGCCAGATTTTGTCTGGAAAATTCATATTCTTCTCATTTATATATTTATTTATTTTATTTGTATTTATTTATTTGTATATTGGTCTATTAATCCTTACAGACTGTTTGCAAACAAAAACATTTTAAAATTAGCTTTAGTAACATAGCTATTCATGGATTTAGAAAACATAATATTTTACTTTTAATTACATTAGTATTTAATGTGAAATCAATAAATCTATAAAGTTCATTAAATTGAATACACATTCTCCTGAGAGGGTCTGCATTTGCATAATTGGCTCTATGGGATTGTACAGATAAAGGTGAGAAGCAACGTGGGCAGCTATATGTAGCTTTCTCCAGAGAAGGCAGGCCAAAATATTTGATAATTGTCGTACCGAATGAATCACTGTTAATTTTCCTGGTGAATCATGTTTTTGTCAAAAACGTATCTTTCAACATAGTCTCCATCTAGCTCAATACACTTTGTCCAATGTTTCTACAATTTTTTTATCCTTCCAAAAACAGGTTTTCTTAAGGTCATCAAAGAAGTATTGGTATGTTAAATGGTTTCATCGTTGGATCTTAGTCTATTTCAGCTGGGCCATTTCTTAAGGTTTGAAAATAAAAAATAGTCACTGGTGCTAAATCAGAATAACATGAGAATGAGTTCGGGCTTGATAAGAAAGAGAACACAGCTTCCCAATACGTTTACCTCATTATATTTTCAAAAGCGTTTTATGAAAATCTAAATTTTTTTAATTGTTACTACGATCTTTTTAAAATTTTTTACAGAGAAATTGCAAAAAATATTTTTTAGAGAGTTTGCGTATAAAACAGAAAATAAATTTAGCAATAAACTTAAAAGATGACAAAGATAATACCAACGCAAATTATACGTTATCAATAGTCTATTTAAGTTATCTTCCAACTTAACGTTAGAATATTTTAATCTGTGATATTTTAGCAAATTTTATTTTTTTCATTAAATAAAGACCCTAAAGGTATGCTAATCAATTATAGCCAATTCACAAATAACACAAAAAACAAACTCATTTTTATTACAAACACATTAACAAATTTAATAGACACACACATAGCATTGTATAATTTTATGTATGGGTTAGTAGCAACTTTAAATGCAGTTTACTCAAAATAAAGGAAAAAATTTAAGAATCTGTAAATCTGATGAACAGCTAAAAATAAATGCCTTTCAAATAATATACGTTTAGTCAAAATCGGGATAAAACGGTAGAACAAAACATCGGTAACAAGAAATCGCCTAGCCCCTTAATATTATTGATATAATATATAACATCGATTCAAAAATGACAGGACTATAAACCGAGGGTGTGTGAGGGTGTGTTAGAAATTTTATACACGGTTTTGTGATGGACTTAACCTATGCCATGGAAACTAGAAAAAAGTATGAGTAACGAACGTTTTAACTCATGTTCACCACGCTAGGGAATTTTAAGGTAGTGAGTACATAAAACTTTCTTCTCGTTATGCTGTACTTACGGCCAATCAGCAATGCATTTATCATTTTATATTATGCATATCGGACCTGTACGTCTAAAGTGAGTCAACTCAAAATTTACAAATTTTCAGCAGAGACAAAAAACCGTTTTTCAAAATATATACTATAAAATTTAAAAACAGTTGTTTCGTTGTAAAGAATTGCGAATAATAAGTATACAACAGTAGCTGTTTTTGTGATTTTTTCAGTGATCATCAAAAATAACAAGTTTTTTGGGTGGAACTCAAAATATGTCTTTTTAGTGGATTCTAAAGAAGCTACTCTTATAACACAAATAGGGTTACAACTGTATTTATACCCTATACCACTATGTGGTTTGGGTATAATGACTTTGTGCTGCTGTTTGTAACAACCAAAAATATTTGACCTACACCCATCTTTAATTATACCGATCGAATCAGAATCACTATCTGATTCGATATAACGATGTCCGTCCGTCCGTCCGTCCTTCCGTCTGTGTGTCCATGTAAAGCTTGTAATCAAACTGCAGGTCGCAAATATGAATATATTTTGACAAAATTTGGTATTTGATCTTCTATCGGCCATGGAATAAACGCTATTGAAATTGGTGAGAATTGGTCCATGTTCAGACCTAGCCCCCATACAAATGACCCCTATGAAATCAACATATATTGCCATAAGATCCAAGTTATCATACAAATCTTAGTCAAATATATTACATCCATTAATCAGTAGTGCAAAAATGATCCCTATTGGACAACTCTTAGTCATAGGCCCCATATAGAGCTGCTTTCCGATCTTCACTTAAATCTATCAAAAAACAAAAATATTGCACTGATTCTTCTCAAATTTTGTTTGTATATATTTTTGCAAAATACAAGAGACTTTACCAAACATGGTCAGGATCGGTCCATTTTTGGGCCTAGTCCCCATATAGATATAGCATACGATATGAACTTTTCCATATCTGCAGCCGAAAAAATTAATAAAAATCCCACTCAAATTCGGTTTATGCTTATTTTCTATATCCAGTTAGTTGGGCCTGAGCCATAGGGTCTCTAAACGCATGGTATAGGGTATCGTATAGTCGGTCCAGACCGACTATAATTTTCTTACTTGTTTTTTTTTTGCGAAAGACTGGAAAAATCGAAGTAACATTTTTACAGTGGACGGATATGACCACTGTGTATCGTTTTCTTGCAAAAAGTGAAAAATGAGAAATGTTGAGTTGATTCACTTTAGAGGTACAGGTGCGATAAATAAAAAATTTCTGTTGATAGTCTGCAGCTTTTTAAAAAAGTAGTATTGTTTTTACTACTTTTTTTGACATAAATTAAGTTAGGCAACCCAGGCTTTGAGCAGGAATATCAAATTTTTCGTTCTTTCTGAACGGAATTTTGACAGGAGAGGTAAGCATAAACAAAATGTAATATGCTAAAAAATTAAAAGTTATTTTTCAGTTGCAAACATGGAAAAAAACGAACAAAATTCGACAAAGAAAAACAAGAAGCGGATGGGTAATTTTGAATTACACTGAAAAGTGCTTTTGTGCTTCTTTTTTCTTTAAGAAATATATGAAAATTTTCTATTAAGATTCCTTAACAAGCTGCGTACAGCTCTTTAAAGAGAAATCAAATAAATAATTAAAGAAAAAGATCAAAATCTTAAAAAAAAAATAAGTATTAAAATGAATTTAGGTAAATAAAACTTAAATATATAATCAACTAACGGGTTTTCCTCGTTTCAGAATTCATTAAAAAATGGTACACAGAACACAGATTCATTGTGACCACGGAATTTATTACCAACCGAATTGCGATGAAGTTAGTAGCCGAATTTTGATTTAATTAAGAATTATATACAGAATTATGTTGTCTTAACTGTAATTATTTTATTACAATAGAAAATAATCAGCTGTTATTAAATTGCTAAAAATGCAGTTGCTAGACTTTATAACCATTCGGTTGGATAATTTTTTATACCCTATGACCTACACCCATCTTTAATTATACCGATCGAATCAGAATCACTATCTGATTCGATTTAACGATGTCCGTCCGTCCGTCTGTGTGTCCATGTAAAGCTTTTAATCAAACTGTAGGTCGCAAATATGAATATATATTGATGAAATTTGGTACTTAGTCTTTTATCGACCGTGGGATGAATGCTGTTGAAATTGGTGAGAATCGGTCCATGTTCAGACCTAGCCCCATACAAATGACCCCTATGAAATCAACATATATTGCCATAAGATCCAAATTATCATACACATCTTAGTCAAATTGAGTTTGTATGCATATATTACAGCCATTAATCAGAAGTCCAAAAATTATACCTATTGGGCAACTCTTAGTCATAGGCCCCATATAGAGCTGCTTCCCGATCTTCACTTAAATCTATCAAAAAACAAAAATATTGCACTGTTTCTTCTCAAATTTTTTGTACCCTATACCACTATGTGGTTTGGGTATAACGACTTTGTGCTGCAGTTTGTAGCTACCAAAAATATTTGACCTAGACCCATCTTTTATTATACCGATCGAATCAGAATCACTATCTGATTCGATTTAACGATGTCCGTCCGTCTGTGTGTCCATGTAAAGCTTGTAATCAAACTGCAGGTCGCAAATATGAATATGTTTTGACGAAATGTGGTATATAAGCTTTTATTGGCCATGGGATGAACGCTATTGAAATTGCTGGGAATCGGTCCATGTTCAGACCTAGCCCCCATACAAATGGCCCCTATGAAATCGACTTAAATTGCCATAAGATACTAATTATCATATAAATCTTATTCAAATTGGGTTTATATGTGTTTATTACATCCATTAATCAGTAATCCCAAAATGATCTATATGGGACAACTCTTAGTCATAGGCCCCATACAGAGCTGCTTCCCGATCTTCACTTGAATCTATCAAAAAACAAAAATATTGCACTGATTCTTCTCAAATTTTGTTTGTATATGCATATTTTTAAAAAATACAAGAGACCTTACCAAACATGCTCAGGATCGGTCCATTTTTGGGCCTAGTCCCCATATAGATATAGCATCCGATATGAAATTTTTCATATCTGCAGCCGAAAAAATTAATAAAAATCCCACTCAAATCTGGTTTATGCTTATTTTCTATATCTTGTTAGTTGGGCCTGAGAGATAGGGTCTCTAAACGCATGGTATAGGGTATCGAATAGTCGGTCTAGACCAACTATAATTTTCTTACTTGTTTCTATGTGTAGAAGTGCTGTAACTTACTCTACTAAGAAAAATATATTAGAGCTGAGGTCAAAAATTTTAGAAATTTTCAAATTTCGAAGACGATTTTTATCAAATTCAAAGAACGTAAAGCCTGAATCTAACTTAAACTTTTTAATATGAATTTAAAAAATTTCGTTATATTATATTATGAACCCAAAAGTTTAAAACTAGTACATATTCCTTAAGTAAGAGTGCCAACGTAATTGAAATATCTTCACGGCGATATTCAACAATTCTGAAATAAAAAATATTTACCACTTTACTGAACATACACATTACATTGTATGTATACTCGAACAAACATCTATGAATATATGGAGTATGCTAAAGAAAATCTGTAGTAATTTTCTGCTAAAACTATAATGGCAGTCGAGCATTTACTGACTACGGTGTTATCAGCATTTTTAAAACACTTATTATTTCTTTCATTGTTTTTGTTGCTGTTGTTGCCAGCTTTCCAGTCATTTGAAGTAAACAACCAACATACATCCACACACACTTATAGTATTTTGGTAAAAACGATTACGTGGTTGTAGATGTAAGGCCGCAAAGTGCACTTATGGCAGTGATATAACGTCCAACCATTTTATACCATTTATGGCATAAATACTTACTTATGCATTTTAAGCAGCAACAACAACAATATTAACAAAAAGTACACCAACATAATAGGGAAACGGCAAATTTAAAATCCAAAAAATAAAAATAAGATAGTGCAGTAGATATGAGGGCATAGTTGAACAAAATGTTAAAAAATAAACAACAACTGACCCCAACAAAAACCAACATACTCGTACGTACACACATACATTTTGAAATAACAATTACATGAATATTATTTTTCAAAGCAGCGTACAATAAAAAAAAACGGTTATTGTAGTGCATGTAAACGCATAACTGTAAAGGAAATTAGCATAATTTTTACTATTATTACTGTAGACGTAGCGACAGTGGTTAGCAAGGACTTTGCTTGATTTTGTCTGTAGTTTTGCAAAAATCATTTCATTTAATTCTTAAGCAATATATGTCTAATATAACTCATCTAAATTGTAACTCAAATTAAATACAGAGATGCGATTAAATATATGCTTTTGAAGAATAAAATGTATACATTGTTATTACCTTTTATATTTACTAGTAGAGCCCAGATCTCGAAATTCGAGTGGAAATTTTATTTTTTCATTTAATAAATAATTTTATAAGAGCCTAAAAGTGTAACTATCAATTTTAGTAAACTCACAATTTAAGACAGGGTATTTGATATTTATAATATACAAGTGTTAGTAGCAACTATAAATGAGTATTACTGCAATAAATTTTCCAGACGGTGCAAATCTGTAAATCTGGTGGACAGCTTAAAAGAAATACCTTTCAAATGAGGTATGTTTGGTGAAAATCGGTTATTAACCACAATTTTTATATCGGTCACAAGAAATCGCCTTGCCTATAAATATTATAGATCTAGTCTTTCAGCTATAACTTCAGAAATTTTGCAGTTAATTCTTAGAAAAATAATTTTTATAAATAATTTTTATATCCATGTAAAATATTAGGGACTAATTTTATCGTATGAAATTTTCAGAAAATTTTAATTTTTTCTTCCAAATTTTTGGCCTTAAACGACTGAGAAAATGAAGTCAAAGATAATTCAAAATTTTTTTTGAGCACACAGCAATGAAATGCGTAATTTTTATTAAAAAAAAAACAATTTCTTTTTCAAAATAACGTCTTTACACGAATTTTAAGCCAATAAAGCACTAGGAATTGAGACCTTATGAATTTTATACTAATGCCACCACTGAGTTTTATGAAGAATTGGTCAAGGCTTTTCACAATACTAGCAGATTCCGGCACTCGAAATGCGAGTGAAAATTCTAGGAAATTTCATTTTTTCATTTAATAAGGACCCTAAAGGTATACTTCACAATTCAACTCATTTTAAATTAATAAAACAAACTCAACACATTAACATGAACACATTAAAAAAATTAATAAACACACACATAGCATTGTATGTATGTGTTAGAAGCAACTTTAAACGATCATAACTCCAAGAAAATATTCCAGACAAAGAAAATCTGGGTAATAGCTAAAAAGAAATACCTTTCAAATGATAAATTTTTTGTCAAAATCGGGGTAAAACTGTGAAACTCACATCGGTCACAATAAATCGCCTTGCCTATTCATATTATAGATATACAACACCAACAATATATATAAAGTATTTAAAGCGTAGTGTACCCCATTTTTAAGAAAGAGATAGGAATTGTCCTGTAAATTATAGGGGCATTCTTTTTATGATTTGCGCTGCAAAAATTATGATGGGCATCTTAAATAATATATATTGTCAAAATGAGTTAGCGATAACAAAATGGTTACAGAATATCAGGCTGGGTTTCGGAAAAACTATTCAACGACTGACAATATATATAATCTCAATTCAATGATACACCTTAAACTACAGGCGAAGAAAAAAGTACATGCATTCTTCGTAGATTTCAGAACAGCATTCGACAAGTTGCCAAGAAAGCTCTTAATGAATTTACTATGCTATTTTGGAATTTCTTCGAAGCCAGTGAATTTTATTGAACAATTATATGCAAATACAACCTCAGCTGTCTGAACTAAAGATAATTCTCCAGAAAAATTCTGTACTTACTCAGGAGTAACACAAGGCAGTTTAATGTCACCGTTGTTGTGTGCTCTCTTCCTTAAATGGCCTTCATGATTGTCTTAGAGATGGACTATATGTGGATGTATAAAACATCAGATTACTTATATATCCAGAAGATATAGTTTTACTAGCTGATGGTAGAGACGTATTACTATAAATGATAAACAATTTGGAACTATAATGTGAAACCTGGTGGTATGGAAGTAAATATTAACAAATATGTCATAATGGCATTTAGACGTGGAGGTAGATTGTCCAGACTAGATAAATGGACTTATCGTGGAAACGAAATTGTAATGGTTAATGTGTACTGCTACCTTGGAGTTCTGCTAACACCATAGTAGAGCATTAAAAAATCTTTAGCAATGAGAAACAATTCAGCCAAAAATATCATAATGAAGAACTGTACTGCGATTCTGTAAATTTTAACCATCCGACAGTCGCAAAATATATCGACAGCTAGTGCTGTTTGCATAACAACAATTAAGTGATACACTAACTACACCTTAATGACAGTCGACAAATCTATTTTTCTATTTATTTAAATAGTATACGAGTGGCATCTCTGTCAAAATGAGCGATAAACACAAAGAAGAATAGAAAAAAAAATCACTTCGTGTTTGACAGGATGATTTTATGTTTATGTTTAATTTCTTTATTTTTTTATTGATATTTTTTTTTATTTATATGAAAATAAAATAATGAATTGAATATGTTATTAAATTTTTTTTTATATAAAAAGTTTTTATAATAAAACCAAAATATTTTCACTATTATATGATTTTTATCTATGTATGACGACATTTAAACGTAAAAATTTAACTTTTTATCGATTGAATAAACAACACAAAAATGGTTATCGTTTAGAAAACAACAAGAGCTGACTTTAACAATAGCGAATATCGTTTAAAAATTTTACTGAATACCAAAATCGATAAGTTTGTTGTTTTCTTTATTTAATGATTCGATTATCGTTAAAACAAGTTACTGAATCGTGCTACTGGATTGCATACTTATGTAGAACACATATATTTGCGTAAAAAGGCACGCCGTCGTGTTTGTTGGAGAACGGGGTAGAAAAATATCTCGTTTTATATTTTTGAAGATTTTTTTGTGACATTTTTTCCACACTCTTTCGTTTCCTTGACCAGTTGTTTTATTCTTATTCTAGTCTCAACAAATTGACAAGTGATTTTATAAAAAAATACATTTGAAGTGATTTTAGTAAGCGCAATTTAAATTTAATAATATAATAATAAAATGTGCACAAAAGAATTTAAAATTTCCATGATTTTTTCATGGTTCTTAAATTGTTTATTTAGTGCGAAATAATAAATGAAAAAGATGGACAAAATAAACAAGAAAAAATCAAGAGTAGTTGCAACCAAACACGCACCATGTAATTTCACGGGGATTTGCGCAGCATCTTCAAAAGAGAATTGAAGAAAAAGCCTCTGTAAAAAGCCCTCATGTAAATTCCCTCCATGTGAAATAAATGACTTTGAAAAGAAAAATAAAGACTTTTTTAACACAACTGAAGAAAACAACGCAAAGATATGTAACAAAATAAAGAAAACAATAAAAGGAACAACTGGCGAACAAAACAAACTGTCATTCGCTGATATAATAAAAAAAATACGGTATTGCCAGATTAAAAAAAAACAATTACCACTTTTAACAACACCGAAAGAAAAGTAAAAAGTAGAAAAACAAAAGAGGACTATATAACAAATTGTTGAAAACCGAAGAAATGGAACAATTGTGATACAAAGTGAAAATGATAAGAAAAGAGAAAAAATTAAAAATGCTATTGAAAATGAAACGAGTGATACTTATGATATAAAAGAGCCAACAGAAATATGTCAATAATAATACACAGAAATGGAAATAATAAAGAAAATTAAAAGACAGGTCATAAAATGAAAATAGAGAAATATTATGAATTTAAAAGATATAATAAATTAATAAATAATGTGAAGATAAATGTAGACAAAGAAACTTGCACAAAGTTTAGGACAGCACAAAAATTAAATATTGAATGGAAGTCATATAATTCAATGCTATGAATGACAGTGATATAATCATAAGGGTGATTGTCAAAATGGGGACACATGTTATAGATGCCACGGAACTCTCAAATTCAAAGAATCTTAAAAAGAAATAATTAATAAACTAGTAGAGCCCAGCACTCGAAAATCGAGTGCAAATTTTAGGATATTTTATTTTTTTCATAATTTTTTTTTCTTTCAATGTGGTTTTAATCTATATATATATGAACAAGTAAGAAAATATAGTCGGCCTAGACCGACTATACGATGCCCCATACCATGTTTAGAGACCCTAACTCTTCGGTGTAACTAATTCGATATAGAAAATAAGCATAAACCAAATTTGAGTGGCATTATTATTAATTTTTTTGGCTGCAGATTAGGAAAAGTTCGTATCGGTTGCTACATACATATGGGGGTTAGATCGAAACATGGACCCATCCTGACCATATTTGGTAAAGTTACTTTGAAAAAATATATACAAACCAAATTTCAGAAAAATCTGTGCAATATTTTTGTTTTTTTGATAGATTTAAGTGGAGATCGGGAAGCAGCTTTATATAGGGACTATGACTAAGAATTGTCCTATTGGGATTATTTTTGGACTACTGAATAATGGATATCATAAATACATACAAACCCAATTTGACTGAGATCTATATGATAATTTGGATCTTATGGCAATTTATATAGATTTCATAGGGGTCATTTGTATGGGGACTAGGTCTGAATATAGACCGAATTTCCCTAATTTCAATAGTGTTCATCCTATGGCAGATAAAAGTTTATACACAAAATTTCATCAAAACATATCCATATTTGCGACCTGTAGTTTGATTACAAGGTTTACATGGACACACAGATGCACAAACGGACGGACGGAAAGACGCACATCACTAAATAGACGCAGAAAATGATTCGATCGGTGTAATAAAAGATGGGTCTAGGTCAAATATTTTAGGTAGCAGCACAAAGTCATTATAGCCAAACCATATAGTGGTATAGGGTATAAAAATTTATGAATATTTACATAAAATTAATTAAATTGTGAAATTGTAAATAACATTCATTTAATTACATTATAAATATTTGTTGACGACAAATATATAAATGGGTTTATTAATAAATAATTTTATAAGTGCCTAAATGAATGCTAATCAATTTTAGCCAATTCATAAACACACACACAGCATTGTATAGTTTCTTATTTGAAGCTCAAATATGTGTTTTATGTATTTGTTAGTAGTAAGTTTAAATTATTATTGCTTAAAAAAAAGTGTACCAGATAGTGCACATCTGTGGAGATAGTGCACATCTGTAAAGAAACACCTTTCAAATGGCACGTTTTTTTTGTCACAATCGGTTTGTAAGTTATTATATTATAGACGTGTCAACTGAAGAAAAACATGTGGCATCAAATAGAGAATGTCCAGTATATCAAATTGAAAGAGAAGAGGCTGGGATTAATTGTTTAATAATCACAGAAAATATATATTATCTACACAAATGTATGCGGATTAATTAATAACTATAATCAATTGGAAATAATTGGCAATGAACAAAACCCAGATTTCATTATACTAATATTTAGCAAAAGACATTGATGAACGAGAAATACAACTACATGAATATGGTCAATATAAAACACGCTCAAACTCAAAAAGAGCAAGCGGTCTTACTATTTATTTTAATAAAACTATGGAGCACTACATAAATTTTCGAAAATACTTCCAACTCGAATTATTTGATTAGTACTCACATGTCAAAACGTAGAAAGCGACAGATCGTAATAATGGAGGGTGTATAAATCACCAAGTAGTAGTGAAACTGAATTTTTGTAGTTTTTGAACAAATAATTGAAGACGTATGTATGTGAAATAACTTATGATATAATCGTATCAGGTGATTGAAAAATCGATTGGAACAAAGAACAAACATACAAAAACAGATTGGAACGTGTTTTACATTATAATGGACTAAAACACATAATAAACAAATATATAAGAATCGGAGAAAAATCGAGAACAATAATTGACTATGTTATAAAAAATAATGGTTATAACATCAAAAACCAATAGTACCAATAAAATATCAGACCATGAAGCAATATATATAAAAATCGAATATACAAATGAAAATTAAAACCAAACAAATGGAAAAGAAATTGAAATATTTGATTATAATAAAGATCTATTCAATAGAGAACTCAGTGCAATATTAAAATATAATGAAAACTATAATCACACATGTATTGAAAATACGATTACAAAATTAATAAACAAAAAATCGTTAACATAAAGAACCATGTTAACAAATGGTTCAACGAAGACTTAAAAGTTCTCAAAAGATAAAAAATTATTAAATACCAAATTGCTAAAACGGAAAATGCAGAAAGTGCATGGATTGAGGTTAGAATAATAAAAAGTTTGTATGAAAATAAAATTGAAAATGAAAAAAAAAATATGTGAATAACAAAATAAATAATGCCAAAGACTAGAAACAAATGTGCAAAGAAATTAAAATTTGATATTTAATAATGTAGAGTTTAAGGATAACTATCAAATCGTTACCCAATTTAATAATTATTTGGCGACAGTATTAAATAAATAACAGATGCAATAGAAAAAGTGCAGTACACAAACAACATCACGGTGCTCCTTAACTAAAATTAAATAAAAAGGTCTTACACCTAGAAAATTAGTAGAGATTCTGAATTTACAATGTTCATAGATGAGAAAAATCAAAAAAGTAAAATAATCTGTAGAAAAAAACTACTCGAAATTATCGCAAGCAGTTAAAAAAAATATGCGCGAGTAAAATATTGAAAAAATCTGACAAAGCTCAGAAAAAATTATCACAATAAAAATCTGACAAACTTCAGATAAATTACAAAAAACCCGTAGAGTTTTGAAAAATTGAAAACTGTTGTTAACTGTTGTTAAAACACGTTTAACCTTGTATCGCAGAGCGAATTAGTAGTGCATATCCGTGCACTTACTGTTATGCCAAGAAAGATGAGCTAAGCAGCTGGGGCGAATTAAGATCCCGCGAAAATGTTTCATCGTATTATACAAAATGGCTGACAAAAGGAAAAGGTAAAAAAATAAAGCGAAAGATTATTTCAACTGCTTTCATCCACCGTTAATTACAACTGTTGGAGGCAAACCGTTCCTAGACATTAATCCACCGCCAGAATTATACCTTATTCTTGGTGTTGTTAACACTGTTAACACTGGGCAAAAGCTTGTCGAGGATGTTCTGTGTTTAAAGGAAATGCATGCAAAAAACTTTTCGATAAAGTAGACTTTCTGCGCCAGTTTGAAAATCTAGCAATACCTAAGTATGTTATAGCATTTGACGACTTCAAAAAAGTAATTTCTGCATGCTTCGGAAATAAGCTTGACCAAAATTACAAAGCATGTATAGAAGCTTTCAAAAAGCGCTACATGGACTTCGGTGTCAGCGTTAAACCAAAAGTTCATGCAGTTTTTTTTTCTCACATAACAGTTCTGTGAAAAAAGCGGTGAAGGATTTGCATTTTTTGGGGAGCAGGCGATAGAGTTCGTACATTTTGCTTTCTTAAAGTTTTCCTGGGAAATGAATAAGGTTGCTGCAAATCACCCGGATTATCCCAAGCACCTTTTGAGCGCCGTTTGTAGATATAATGCTTCACATGTTTAAATTGATGTAATTATAATTAAATTGTGTTACATTTTTATATTTTATTAGTAGTAAAATGTTGAAATAATAAAAGTTTAATAGAATTACCATTTAAAAATTATTATTATATCATTTTTTCCTTTCTATTCATATAAAACAATGTCATATTTTCCAAAATATCATACTTCGTGCGCAGAAATGTTCAAAGTGGATTTGTTTAAAAATCTCTCCACAGATTATTTAAGTTTTTTCATTTTTCTCATCTATGAACATTGTTAATTCAGAATCTCTACTAATTTTCTAGGTGTAAGACCTTTTTATTTAATTTTAGTTAAGGCGCACCGTGACATACCTGTGACATGTTCTAGATTTAAATTGCGTGCAATGTCTTTAATAGAACTTAGAAACATATGCAAGTGCCTAAAGCACAAGCCAGATTTTAACAAAGTCTCAACTACGATAGTTTTAGATAACCGGAACATTGTTGGTAAAATAGTTTTTAAGGTATTATTTGGTAAATTTCATCACATCTGATGTATTCCCAGAATATTTCCATTTTTCTGGGAATACATCAGATGTGATGAATTTTACCAAATAATACCTTAAAAACTTGTGAATAATTTACGAAAACTGAGAATAGTGGAAATTAGAAATATAAATTCAAAAAATATTCAAAAAGGTTCAAAAATAACGACTGTTTGTTTGGACAGAGTTGTATCTTCTAAAAATAATAAAGAATGGATGTATGGTACGAAAACTGATTCTAACCACACTGCTCGTAGGCCTGACTTTAGGTGACTGTGTTAAAGCGCTGGCCAAAAAGTGCAAGAACGAGTGTACGTGAAGGTTCAGGGTTCAAACCTTACGGCCCCCTAAGTAGAAAAATTTCATATAGAAACAATCTATTCTATTATAAACATAACAATTATCGCAATGTTCAATAAATCGCTGATAAAGGCTGAAATGTCAGAAACCGGTCCGATTAAGAATACAGTGCAATTATGAATTTTTGAAATATATGCTTTCTTCTTCTTCTTTACCACGCTCCATTGAAATTTATAAAAAAAATTGCTATAGAACAGTTGGAAAACTTTACAAAGAAAATAGTATGTTTTCAAAATATCAATCTGGATTCAGATAAAATATTCATCTAAAACAACGGTAAACTATGTGATTAATAAATAGAAATATCGTAATACAAGAAACGAGATAATAAAATAAGTCTATCGATAGAGAGTTGTTAATTCAAAAACTTTATATGTGTGATATTAGATGGTTTAAATCATACTATCAGAGCCCATCACTCAAAATTAGAGTGAAAATTCTAGGAAATTTTATTTATTCATTAAATTTTTTTCTTTCAATATTTTATAATCTATATACCATACATATATCAAAAATTTATGAATATAAAATACATTTAATTTAATTGTGAATGTTTAAATAAAATTCATTAAATTTTATTATAAATATTTGTGGAACACACAGAAGATATATAAATGGGTTTGTTACTAAATAATTTTATAAGAGCCTAAAGGTATGCTAATTAACTTTAGCCAATTCATAAACATACACACAACATTGTATAGTTTAATTATTTGAAGCAACTTTAAATGATTATTACTAAAAAAAAAAAAAAAAAAAAAAGATGGTGCAAATCTGTAAAGATGGTGCACATTTGTACAGAAATACCTTTCAAATGTTATATTTTTTGTCAAAATCGGTTGGTTACTGAAAGTTTAGGAGATGTCAAAAGAAATCGGCTTGCCTATTAAGATTATAGATCTCACAAATCGAAAACAAATTACGAAAGTTAGTGGCGCTAAAATGGACAAAATTGATAAAAATTGTAGTGCGACAAGATTCTATATTAGGAGCATTATTATTTATAATCTACATAAAAAATAATAATCCCAATATTTTACATAACTGCTAAATAGTTCTATATGCTGATGATACATTGATTTATGCTAAAGGAGATACAGGAGATAATTTAATGCATGATATCAACAAAATAAACAATGAATAAATTAAAACTAAATGAAAAACAAGTAAGAAAATTATAGTAGGTCTAGACCGACTATACGATACCCTATACCATGCGCTTAGAGACCCTATCTCTTAGGCCCAAATAACTGGATATAGAAAATAAGCATAAACCAAATTTGAGTGGAATTTTTATTAATTTTTTTGGCTGCAGATATGAAAAAGTTCATATCGGATGCAATATCTAGGTCCAAAAATGGACCGACTCTGATCATGTTTGGTAAAGTTTCTTGAATTTTGCAAAAATATATACAAACAAAATTTGAGAAGAATCAGTGCAATATTTTTGTTTTTTAATAGATTTAAGTGAAGATCGGGCAGCAGCTCTACATGGGGCCTATGACTAAGAGATGTCCCATAGGGATCATTTTTGGACTACTCATTAATGGATGTAACAAACGCATGCAAACCCAATTTGAGTAATATCTATATGACAATTTGGACCTTTTAACAATTTATGTCGATTTCATAGGGGTCATTTGTATGGGGGCTGGGTCTGAACATGGACCGATTCTCACCAATTTCAACAGCTTTCATCAGATGATCGATAAAGGCTCAAATACCAAATTTCATCAAAATATATTCATATTTGCGACCTGCAGTTTGAGTAAAAGGTTTACATGGTCAAACAGACGGACGGACGGACATCGTTAAATCGAATCAGATAGTGATTCTGATTCGATCGGTATAATAAAAGATGGGTCTAGGTCAAATATTTTTGGTAGTTGCAAACAGCAGCACAAAGTCATTATACCCAAACCACATAGTGGTATAGGGTATAAAAAGATAAAATAATGGAAATAAACATAAACAGTAAAATAAGTTTTAAAATAAATAATGAAACAATTGAAAAGGTTAAACAAATAAAATATCTGGGTTTCATAATCAATAAAGGCTTAAAATTTAAACATTACGTTGATTATATATGTATGAAAATTTGAAAAAATCGAGGTTTTAAACGGGTGCGAAATAAAATATCGTTAATAACGACAAATATCGTTAATAACGGCAAGGATCTCCTTTCTTAAAGGGACCAAAAATATATACATATGTAATATGCTACCTAATTATGTGAAATGAGAAAGAAAGAATAATATTTTTAAAAGAAATACCGCACAATTTGTAAGAAATAATGGAAACAACATAAGTCAAGAAAATGTATGAAAAATTTTTAAATATTAATTATAAGTTTTAAATTAACGTGTAAAAAATGCTACTATAAAATCAAAACAAATCATATGAGATGTTAATATTAAACGAATTCCGAATTATTAAAGAAAAATCTCAAATCAAACCTGTCGTAAGTTCCATATTTCAATTTAGCTTCCACATTTTATTGTAAACAATTTTATAAAATGAAATATGGAACTATCTATATGAAAAAATTACTTCACGCCACTTATATTTAGCGTAGTTAACCATTTGTTTAAATATTTTCTAGTGTTATGTTTCTTTTCTTTCAGTACTATACTCGATTGGAACGGAGGGTATTTCTTTGGTCTTATGCAGTAAAACCGCTTTCGAGGTGAAATCTTTCATTTTCGCTTTATATTTAATGTTTATATCTGAAAAACTAAACAAACATAAAAAGAGTTTGACCTGGGAATGCCAAAACCATTGGAGGTTTTACTATAGTGGCCTCGTAGTTTCAGCCTTACTCGGAATTTCTCAACCCCCAGACAATGACCCCGAAAATATTTCACAGCGTAATATATTTGACAGCTGAATTAAAATGAAGCATTGGTTTTTAGGACTCTCCTGGTAGTCAAAATGAGGTCACTTTGCCAGAAATTATCGAAAAACTTCCAGGAATGGTCGAACATTGAAAGTGAGCTGTGTTAGATTATGGGCATTTTAATTGAACGAACATTTTTCAAATCATTTAAACATGAAAATATTGTTGAAAAGTTGGGTACTGCAATTTCTTACAACTGACCGTAAGTATACACATGCCTGTGTCAATTTCAAAGTATTGTTTGGAGATGTTAATTTGCAAAGAACAACAGTGTACTTTTCAAAAAGTTTGACTCCTCGGTAGCATTGCATCGCAAGACATCAATGCCCATGCCGGGATATACTTTACACACTGGTGTATATGCCTTACCACTGCATTTGTATGTACTTAGTGTTCTTTTTTATTATTATTTAAACTTAAGATAAGCTGAGAATAATTTTAGAATGAATAACCCCCAAAACGGTACTTTTCAAAGGAAGAAAAAAAAAAATTAAATTATGTATATGTAGAAAATAAGGGACAAAATTTTTATGTTTCCATGGTAGTCGAATGGTTGGTTGGTTGGTTGGTTGACTGCATGCGTTGTGGGAGGGATGCTATGATTGTGCATTTTTAAAAAAGCTGCAAAAGTTGTTTTGTATAATCAGTTGCTCTAATAAGAACATGTGCATGTAATGGCTTACTTTATGTATGCTGCAACAGCACAATCTATGGCAAATGAAAAGCTGCATAAAGAAATTTTACGTCCTTAAAAAAATATGTATAAAGAACCGTGATATTATTTTAAATTATGACCCAAGAGTAAAGTCATAGGGCGAGATATTAAAGTCTGATGTTTATATATAAATTAAAAAAAAAATAAATAAAATAAATAAAAACAGTAGCAAAGCAGTTTTTGTTATTTGGATATTTGAAATTTATAAAGTCAAATTTAAAAACATTTTCTATTTGTATACAAAAATTTTGTTCGTTTGTTTTCCCCCCCATAAAATTTTGTTGCAAATATAAAATTCTAAATGTGCCAGCCGGACTATAGTTTACAAGATGATAGCAGAAAACTTCTTAATGCCAGCAGTGAAAACATAATTATTCCACTACCGGATTTTCCAGAAGAAACAGTGACTGATACCGATGGAGCCACTGATGATGCTTTCTCAACATATCAGATCCTCAGTAACATTCAAGATAGACTGGAAGAAGATGAACAATTATCACGTTATAATGAAGAAACTTTACCAATTGTATCAGTAAATCATTTTGATAATAATGTGGAGACATTGGGCGACGATATTAATCGTCTTTCGTCATTAAATTATCAAGTCGCCGATAGTGCAGGCCCGCGATTATTTCATTTAAACAACAATCATCATAATTTTGAAAATTCTATTCCAGATTATCATCTATTCAATAATCATCGCTCCCTGGATAATAATAGACGACGACGAAGACGTAGACGTGCTAAGAAACGTCAACAAATTCGTCAAAATTTAAAGTCAATTAATAAATTCTTGCGTAAAACCCTACGAACTCTACAACAAATGAAATCGTTAATGACACAGCAAGTTGAATTAGTTCAAACCATTCATAGTCATGGATATGCTGCGGAGTGACATGCTTAATAATTCATTGGGAATTATTCAAAATCATTCTTTTTTTTTATAATAAAGAAATTAGAATAAATTAATATTTTAAAATTTAAAAAGTTGCATTTTATATTAAGTTACTGAAGTATCGAACTTCTATAGCTTTTACTATAGGTGAACAACTTTTTTATATTTATATGAAATATTTTAATCGAGCTAACAGATATAAATATGAATTTTATAATGGTCGACACCGACTATACTATGAGTTTCATGAAAGGGTCTAACGTACAATTAATGGAATGTAGAGAAAAAGCATAACCAAATTTGGTATGAACTTGTATTCTGCAGATATGAAAATGTTCATGTCCGATTTTATTTTTATATGGGAACTAGGTCGAAAAACGGATCCATAATAAATTCACCTATTTGTTGTAAAAATATAGCCAAACCAAATTTGACAAGAATCTACGCAATATTTTTGTATTTTGATAGATTTAAGTGAATATAGGGAAACATCTTTCTATAGGGAACTATGAATACGAATGGTCTTATGTTTGGACTATTGGTTAATGGGTATAATACACATACAGAAGAAAATTTTCACCGAGGGTAATTTAAGTATGTCTCATAATGGTCATTTGTATGGGGACAGGTCTGAACACGCACCGATTTTCAGCAATGTCAATAGCTAGAGTCCTATCGTCGAAAAAAGCTTATATTCATAGTGTTAGCAAGGCATGTGACCTGATCTATGAAAAGGGGGCTTAGGAGTTAAAAAATCATTTCCCACTTTTTTTCAGATTCGGACAGAGTCATAATTTGTCGAAAAGTATATCAAAAGTGAAGAGATAGCAGAGTACAAAAACGATAAAAATTGATTTTAAAGATAAAAGATAAAAAATATTTTGAAATACAAAAAGCATTATCAAATGCCAGAAAAACAATACTGTGTTATTTTTGTATCTTTCTTCGTCTTCATATTCCTTGAGACCTTTTTATAGTTAGGCATCATGCAATGCAGATAAAAAAAAGAAACAGCCAACGCGAAACTTATGCAACGAGATTTTTTACATTTAACGACTGTTTTCTCGGTAGTATATTTTGCACTTAAGCCCACTTTTAATTTTTATTTTTTTTTTTAATTTCATTATATGCATAATTTTCTATGTAATTTTCTTCTATTTGGCTTACAAAGAAAGACCTTAAATACATATGTATGTTCGTATACAAAAGGAAAAAAAGAAATTAATATTGTTATTTAATAACAATTAATATGTGCGTGATAATATAAATTTGTTACTTATGAAAAAAAAAAAAAAAAACAAACAGCAGTCATCATTGGGCAATGTAGCAAAAATGTCAATATATAATTTTAAAAAATATATGGGGGATTTCATGTCAAGTGCACCTACTTTTGAAACCGATGTCTTCCGATCGGGATGAAATTTGCACCAAGGTTAGTCCTATTGCATAGTGGTTTAGACACAATTTTTCAACAAGATCGGTCCAGATCTCTCTGAGTTAGAGGGGATCAAAATTTGACATTTTGGCCAAACAGGTGTTTTTTCTCATCCATGTAACTTATTACCAATTATTCTTAGAAAATTTTCTCCCAAAGAGTTTAGATAGCTATTTCTTCAATATTTCGGAAAAAAATACTTAAAAAAAAAACATTTGTAGACTTTTGTTTTTGCTAAATTAAAGCATTTTTTTGCCTTTTTTTTCAAAAAGGGCATTTTTTTTTTTTTTTTTCATAAGAAAGCTTAGGATTTTTCCTTTAAGAGCTTCTTAGTCGCTTCGTGGGATGGGAGTGGGATATCTATCAAAATAAATGTTTTGTAACTAAAGACAACGGTTTTTCAATTTTTCACAAATGCACTATTTTGAATTTTTTCCTATTTGTGTCTAAAACCTTACAAATAAAACTTATACTGAGAAACTAGATAAACTAAACTTTCCGAAGGTATATAACATACCTAACTAAAATTTTATACCCTCGATACTGTAATACCCAAAATATGTTAACCTCAGGAAAAAAATCGCTTTTTTCTATAGAAATGTTGAAAAATTATTATTTTTTATTTATTTTTAATAATAATTAAATTAATGTATAATAATAATATTAAAAATAAAAAGATAAATAATTTATTAAAATTTAATCTTAATTGCATTAGATCCATTTATATCATAACTATTTTTATAGTTAATTTATTGTAGCTGATGAAGTATTTAAGTCTTGTAAATTTTTAAATACCCAGTCTTTCATCCAGCATTTTTGTCGCCTTTATTTACTGCGTTTTTTTGTCAATCCTTTCTTGGCATTACTAGGTTCAGCTGTTGATTTCGCTGCTGGTTTATGTGTTGTCTTTGGAAAGAAATCGCATTGAATAGAGGCAGAAAACTTTTTCAACTTGAGTCTTCCATCGACAAGCGGTATAAAAGCATGGTATTGAGCGGTGCCATCGATTGTTACCGCAGCATCGAATCTGCTCTTCAGTGTTTTCAATGTTTCCTGATGATCCACTTTGCTACTAAAAACTATTTTAGTTTCTTTACAATAACTCTTTGCCCAATGGGATAAAGCAGTCGCATCTAAGATGCGATCTTGATGAGAGCACTGGAGGCTATACTTCGCTGCATTTCTTTTAAGGTTTGCTCCAATACCATCACATGCTCCTTTACCATGAGCAGTAGGATGAAAATGCCACTCAGCTGGCATTCCAAAATCGTTTTCATGGGCGATAAGGTTTGCCAAGCTACTTTTGTTTTTAAAATGTTGACGAGCTCCGTCCGAGACGTAGTATACCTTCTTTACTGTAAATTTAGATTTTAGAAATTTTAGTATTCTTTTCTGGTACTCATAAACTGCAACGGTATCATGTTTTAAATCGTCGGATATGATTGTCATACTTTTGTGTTCCAGTTTTTCATCTTTTGTTGGCTTGGTCGTTATTGAAGTGGAATGCTTGTATGGCATCCTGAAGAACATATTTATAGTTTTCTGCGAAATCATATGAAATAACGAATTCACCAGACTTCAAATGTATCTTCAAATCCTTGAAGAATGACCATTGCTCTTTGACTAAAAAGTCATGCGTTCTCAAGTTTTGCAATCCTGTACACATTTCTTCCACAAAATCATCCACATTTAAAATGATTGTTTTCAATGTGCATCTGTCAGTCTGAATCCAAGAATCAAATTTGACCTCCTCTATATATTCTCGATCTAAAGAGTTGATTAAATTTTCTTTGATGAATGTGGTTTTCGGGCAATTGGTACATTCACCTAAGTGACAAGAAGTTGTTGCATTAGGACAATAGTCAATTTAAGGCAGTCGCGGTAATCGTGTAAATCTTCTGCCGAATCATCTGTTAAATACTTTAAGTAGATTTCCTTCAACATCAGTTTAACACTTTCATGGTAAATGCAAACGCATACTGTGTGAGTTCCGCTGCTTTCTGCCAAAACGCAATGTTTTGGCCTCATTTGGGTTAATTTCGTGAAGCCAATACTAACATCCTCGTGTTCAGATTGAAATGTTGCAAATAATTCTTTCAGGATACAGAAAACCATTCTATTCTGTTATGTTATGAAGGTATGTTACGTACCTTCGGAAAGTTTAGTTTGTCTAGTTTCTCAGTATAAGTTTTATTTGTAAGGTTTTAGACACAAATAGGAAAAAATCCAAAATAGTGCATTTGTGAAAAATTGAAAAACTGTTGTCTTTAGTTACAAAACATTTATTTTGATAGATATCCCACTCTCATCCCACTAAGCGACCAAAAAGCTCTTAAAGGAAAAATCCTAAGCTTTCTTATGAAAAAAAAAGAAAAAAAAATGCCCTTTTTGAAAAAAAAAGGCAAAAAATGCTTTAATTTAGCAAAAAAAAGTCTACAATTTTTTTTTTTTTTAAAGTATTTTTTTCCGAAATATTGAAGAAATAGATAGTTTGCTTTTCACAAGGAACCAGAAAGGCGCATATACTTTTACAACGAACTCGGCTAGGTTTTTCAATTTCATCGAGGGTTGAGAGCACGTCACATATTGAGAGGATTCGAGAGGCTGTCGTTAGCCAGCGTCTTGTGCTAATAGCACCGGGCTTCTCGTGGGCTAATCTCTCTTCGCATTTTCCGGTATGAAGGGGTAAAACCATACGGTACAAATAAAGCTGGTCGCCTCGAACATTCCAACCGTCTATATTTGCAGGCATTTCTCCAATTGGAATGGGTTCGAATTAAAAAAAAATGGTCTGCCACAGACAAACCCATCGATATATCATACTTTAATATCTGAATGTAAATACTGAAGCTATGACAAATTTAAAAAGTGACCCCTACGGTCTGCAACAATTGAATTTATAAAAGGATTTTTTAAATAGTTGTGCTGTAATTATCGAAATACTTTCTGAGCAAAAGTTTTATGATTTTTCGCGAGCTTTAAATTTCTAACATTAGGGTGTCACATTTGGGTGGTAGGAAATGAGATTTGGGGGGTAGGTACTAGAACGGTACACTTGAGGTCAATGGACCTAAGAACAAAATTATTGGTCTCCCTGAGGCAAAAAAATCGCTATATCAAACTTAAAGATCGGACTGTAAATATGGAAGATATAACGAAAAACTAAAAAGGCGACCCCTACGTTCGGCAAAAAAAAAAAATTTTTTTTTCAAATGTCCTTGGAACAATACTTTATATTCACTGGTGTACGGTGAAATTTTTTTTTTGTGCCTGTAAGGTGATACGGTCTACTGTACATTTATGTGCGGACTGTTGAGAAATGTATCCATCCCGACCATATTTGATAGTCATTCATTTTTTGCAACAACATATACAAAACAAATTTGAGAGAAATCTGTTCAATATTTTTGTTTTTTGATAGATTTAAGTGCAGATCGGGAAGCAACTTTATATGGAGCCTTTGACTAAAAATTGTCCTATAAGATTTATTTTTGGACTACTGATTAATGGGTTTAATAAACACAAACAAACCAAATTTGATCTAAATCTATTTTATAATTTGGATTTTAATGCAATTTGAATCGAGCTCATAATGGTCTTTTGTATGGGGACTATGTCTGAAGACGCTTTCTCCAATTTAAACAGTGTTCGTCCTATGGCCAATAAAAGCTTATATAACAAATTTGATCATAATATGTTCAATGAACATGGGGTGGCCCTTCATTATATGAAGAAAAAAAAAAGTGTTCAAACTCTCGGTCGCACCCCCTTGATATATACGAACAGCAAAAAAACTGAGAAATACAAAGTTTTGGGCCAATCAAAAACATTTAGAGGTGGCTCAATACGATTGAAAATTTCAAGTGTGTTTTATATGGGCAAAATATGACTTTCTTTCAGATTTTACGAAAATTTCGTTCTATATTTTAATTTTTCCGACAAACTGTTACATAATTCGGGATCAGTATTAATTTATCTTTCCAAAAAGCTATAAGACTTCAAAAAAGATTAAAAACTCGCCAAGAAATAGCAAATGCCCCAGACCACTTTTGTGCCAACAATTTATTCAAAAGAATATTAAAAATAAAATTAATTCTATTTATTTTGGTGTATTTAAAAATGATTTAGTGTACGATTCAAATTGTTTTCTATAATCACTTACGACTTGCAATAAGTATTGCTTTTCTTTAATCTATAATATTAATAGGCTAGGCGATTTATTGTGACCGATGTTTTGTTCTGCCGTTTTATCCCGATTTTGACCAAACGTATATTGTTTGCAAGGTATTTCTTTTTAGCCATTTTGCAGATTTACAGATTTTTAAAGTTATTCCTTTATTTTGAGTAAATTATACAATGCTATGTGTGTGTTTATTAAATTTGTTAATGTGTTTCTAATAAAAATGAGTTTGTTTCTTGTGTTGATTCGAGAATTGGCTATAATTGATTAGCATACCGTTGGGTCTTTATTTAATGAAACAATAAAATTTCCTAGAATTTGCACTCGAATTTCGAGGGCTGGAATCTGCTAGTTTTATATTATTATATTAATTTTATATTTCACATTCTTTTGAATAAAATGTCTTTTCTTATCTATGGAATTAACCGAATTAGTTTTAAATTCCAAATAGCGGTTTCATCAAGTTTAATAGAAAAACTCGTTTTCGGTAATTTTTATTTAAAAATATTTTAAAATCCAAAGCTGGTCTTGGCAAATAGTGGGTTAACGTTCTCGGATTTATCATAAATTTTGTAAACGGATGTTCTACATATTCAGTTATTATATTTTAAGCATCGCATCTAAAAATTCAATAGCACTTACTAAATATTTCAATTTTTTGAATAAACTGTTTTTTATTAGTTTGGGGTCATATGTGACCCCGATTCCAAAAGGGTTAATGGGGTCATAGTATTTTTCTCCGAAACCCTAGGGTACTAAAATAAAACATGACATTTAAAATTAAAAAAGTAATGAATTTTTGATACAAAATATTTAGAAATAGTACATTTACAGAATATTTTGCAAAAATCCCATTTTTCGCTAAATCCGCAAAATAAAAACCTTGTCAAAAAAATTCTGGAATAGGGATTTATCCGAAAATTCTCACAGTTAATCACTAGCATGCATGTATAAGACCTTAAAGAGCTAGATCAATTTTTTTAAATTTTGTTTAAGAAAATTTTTCAAAACTTGAAAAAGGAGTTTTCAAAATTTTATCAAAAAATTTTCCATTTTCGGTCTCAATCCTTAATAGGTTAACGAGGTGGTAATAAAACAATACTTCATATCTGAGTACTTACAAGTATAGAGACTAAACAAAATATTGGCATTAATTAATTTCTTAAAGTTGAAAAAATGCCATCAAATTTCATGAAACAGTTTTTTTTTTTTGCACAAAAGTTGTCTGGGGCAGTTGCTATTTCTTAGCGAAAGCTTTATAGCCCTCTGGAAAGACAATTTAATACTGATCGTGAGTTATATAACAATTTGTCAGAAAAATTAAACTATGGAACGAAATTTTCATAAAATCTGAAAAAAAGTCATATTTTCCCCATATAAACACACTTGAAATTATCAACCGCGTTGAGCCACCTCTAAATGTTTTTTCATTGGCCCAAAATTTTGTAACCCTCACTTTTGCTATACGCATATTTCTAGGGGATGCGACCGAGAGTTTGGACACTTTTTTTTATTAAGTGCCACCCTATTGTTCATATTTTATTAAAAAGTTGATATGGACCCACAGATGCACATTTGGACGGACGGACGTCTCAGAAAGTCATTTTGATTCCATAGGTCAATTATCTCTGGTAGTTACAAACATCAGCACTAACTCTGACCACATAGTGATATAGGGAAAAATTACGTTACCGTTCATAAAATGTTCATACTATATTCGAAATTTATAAAAAAAAACCCCGGTAATTATACCCTATACCACTATGTGGTTTGGGTATAATGACTTTGTGCTGCTGTTTGCAGTTAACAAAAATATTTGACCTAGACTCATCATTTGTTATACCGATCAGCTCAGAATCAATTTCTGAGTCGTTTTAGCGATGTCCGTCCGTCCGTCTGTCCGTCTGTGTATCCATGTAAACCTTTTAATCAAACTACAGGTCGCAAATATGAATATATTTTGATGAAATCTGCTATATAAGCTCTTATCGGCCATAGGATCAACCCTATTGGTGATAATCGGTCCATGTTCAGACATAGTCCCCATACAAATGACCCCTATGAAATCGACATAAATTGCCATAAGATCCACATTATCACATAGATCTTAGACAAATTGTATTTGTATGTGTTTATTGTACCCATTAATCAGTAGTCCAAAAACAATCCCTATAGGACAATTCTTAGTCATAGGCCCCATATAGGGCTGCTTCCCGATCTACACTTAAATCTATCAAAAAACAAAAATATTGCACAGATTTTTCTAAATTTAGTTTGTGTATATTTTTTCAAAACTTTACCAAATATTGTCTGGATCGGTCCATTTTTCGACCTAGGCCCCATATAATTATAGCAGCCGATATAAATTTTTTCATATCTGTAGCCAAAAAAATTAATAACAATTGCACTCAAATGGTTTATGCTTATCTTATATATATTTACGCTGATCCCTGACTCACTGACTGACTGACTGATTCTGTAACGCTGAAATAATACACACACATATCACTCCCTACAAAGCTATGTGAAATACACAAACAAAATTTAATCTTTCTCATTTTATACAAACACACACACAATTTTCTCTCTTCTTTGTTACCGACCAGTGCTGCTAATAAAATCTACTGAAAATCTACAATTTTGAAACTAAATCGCCAAAATTGTCATTTTTAAAACAAGAAATTGTCAAGAAAATTGTCAAGAAAAACTCGAAAAAATATTACAAAAGGAAGCAATAAAATTTATTTATATCATTCATATTACGAATATTATTACAGCATTGATTATTTCTATATATAAAAATGTATTAGTGGTGAAATTTCAACGAAAAAAATTTAACACAGCAATCAACTAAATAATTTTATTGATATGTATCCATAGCTGAAACATATAATATAGGTTTAAAGTATAGCCGTAATTAAAACTTAAATCTTAAATGGAGATGCTATTACATTTACACTGAACTAAAACTATCAATTTTCCATTAACAACCCATTAATTATTAACCCTTGAAATCGTAATTTTTATACTACTGAAAATTTTTAATCTTCAATCATCATTTTAACAAATTTAACAAATCATTTTAACAAATTGAAATATCATCGAAATTAAAATAAGTTGTCAAAATTAGCAGCACTGCTAACGACAATAGCACTACATATTCAGATTTCAGCAAAAAACTAATATCTATTCAAATTCTTCTTTACCAACAAAAGGAATGGTCAATGAAAAAATTCTGCAAAAAAAAGTAATGAAGGAAATTTTAAACATTTTTATTTTTCTCATTTAACGTTGTCAGATATGCATACATACTTCTTTTATTAAAGTAAACTTTTCCGTTTGTCTGTTTTGTTTTTCATCTCAAAATTGTTTTGTGTTGTTAGGAGTGCTTTCGCTCAGGTTCTCTGATGGCCAGCACTTACCAAAGAGTATGCTTTTTTGATAAATATTTGAGAAAAAAGAGATCTTCAATGTGGATTTTGTTGATGTCCAACGTATGATTTCGTTTATAGCTCTGTATTGAAGAGCACTTGAAAAAATAGTGCAATTTTAAGTTTAAAATTTAAATTATTATAACTTTGCATTATTAAATTACATTGTAATTTCAGAAAAATAATTTTTTTTTCACTCATATTAATTTTTGTATGATTTGCTTTCAAAAAAATTTAGACAAACATAAACTACGTAAATAGGTATATTTAAGATTTTAATTGGAATAATTTATTGAAATTATCATGGAAGAATTAAAGGCGATTTGGAATAATAATTTTGTTTTTTAAGTAAAACTAATACGTCCTTATTTTATTTTTTTGTTTTTGGATTTATAGATAAATGGAAAAAATGTTCGCTTTTTACAGCTTAAATTTATGTTGACATATGAAATATTTTTTTCTCTTTTTTGTAGGTGTATTGGTGTTTGCACTTCCTTAAGGGGTGGTAGGTTTTAAAACCTTTTTTTGCATTTCTCTTTCTGAATGCACAACATGTCGAGAGTGTTGTGTCAAAATTTTAAATAAATCAGACAAAACTTAAGAAGATACAGCGTTTCCAGCGACCGGCCTCATACGGTATATAGTATATAAATCATAGTATATAAATTCGAAGTCCGTCAACATCATAGCTGAAAATCTACTTGACCGACTCTTTTGCAATTTTAGACACTATATCTACACGTAAATCATCACGTAACCACGAAGGGTTTTATTTAACTCCATTTTCTTTCCCATTTTTGAACAACAAATTCCCGAAATTGTATAGCAAAAATCGTTTTTCACTTCAAAATGCTGCCAAAAAAAAAAGTTGAAAAACTCTTCGGCACTACCACAGGAAACATGTCTCCTTTGATACGCGTTTCGATTTTTTTATTTCACATGATCCGGTAACGAGTTATGATGTTCACCGCAAAACAACAACGCCTCCGGAGATTCGCTGTCATGGACTTATTTATTAAAATTTTTAATTTATTCTTCAAATATTATGCTATAACGTATATATGAAATAAATAATCCAACATTATTCATATCTTCAAAAAAGAATTATGAAAATACGAATTTTTTTAACTTTTAAAACCTTACCCCCCTTAAGAAACTTTTAGGAACCTTGCTCTAAAACGTTTTTTTTTTCTACGCTATTCTATTTTTCTACAATAAAATGGAGTTAGTTTATAGCGAACTCGGCGGGACCGGCCAAATCAGTTCCTTATAGACTAAGTTCGTTATAACCGTAGTATTTTTTGATTTGTCCGAAAGGTTTGTCTTAATGAGACTAAAATTACCGAGTTTCTTCAAAATAAAATATTTTTTTAAAATCATAAAACTCCTTATGTATAGAAGCAGAAAGTTCAAAGCAAAGGTTGGCTACTGGCAAACTTTTACGAAAATATACATAAAAGGACCTTTTACAAAACTTCATTTGACAATCGAAGTTTTTGTTTTGTATTAAAATTAAATGAAAATAAAATTAAATTAAATTGAAATTAATTTTTTTTAAATATATAAAATATACGAAATTTCTGAAATGGAAAAAAAAATTTGTTTGTTACAGTCAAAAGTTTTATATAACCACTGTTCGCTATAAGAGAAGCAATTTGTACGAAAAATGTGATTAAAACTCTTGGGACCGAAGAAATTCTTCGCATAAACAAAAATTTATTACAACCAGGGTTCGTTAAGCGAACTCCATTGTATTAAATTTTAATAATTTTGGAAATCTCCAATCTCCTCAGTTTACCCGGCCTTCCCATGTTCAAGTCAAATTGATCACACATCCAATAGTCAAAAAATTGTTAAGCAACTGTCCCATTGAAAAGTTGAAAGAGAGAATTGAAACGTATGATTGTTTAGTAAAAAAGAGTAAAAAAGTGTGAGTGCATTACAACCTGAAAGCCAAAAATATAAAGTGTGAAGGCCGGGTAATATCTTAAATATATTTACGCTGATCCCTGACTCACTGACTGACTGAGAGACTGACTGATTCTGTAACGCTGACCAAAATGATACGGTTCTAATTCCTAGGATTGATCTCGCTCCAACCGATACCACATTACCTTTCTTATTAAAACGCCGCCAGTTTCCAGTAATACCTGCATACTCAATTACCATAAACAAGGCTCAAGGCCAGTCATTTGATTACGTTGGCATTAATTTGGAGACCGCGGTATTTTCACACGGCCAACTGTGTGTGGCTTTGTCACGATCAAAAGTTGCATGCCAAGTTAAGATACGTATTCAATCGAACCCACAGCAAGGAAAACTATTAAATGACCAACGATATTTCACACAAAATATAGTTTTTCAAGAGATTCTAAATTGAAAAACTTTTTTGCCAAATATTTCTTATCTGTTTTGTTACTTATGTATACAATTTCTACAAACACAATCTTTTTTCAAATGTACATATGTAACAATAAAATTTTCAATTTACTACTATATTAAAAGGAATTTAATTTATTATAAATTTTTCGTGTATTTAAATTTAAACTGTTTTATTCATAATTTTTAAACGGGCGCCTAGGCGCCACACAATCAACTAGTTTTCTATATCCAATTAGTTGGACCGAAGAGATGGGTCTCTAAACCATGGTATAGGGTATAATTTTTTTACTTGTTTTTTTCATGGACCATTTGGAAAATATCATATTCCACTTACAATAGACAGTGTACAGAGTAGAAGTTGAAAATTTTATGGAAAGTTTTGTTAACAGTTGCAAAGATTTTATAAAAGTCCAAAATGGTGTTTAGTATATTTCGTTTACTTTTAGATCTGATCTAATTTCGGGAAATGTTAATATTATTGTTTCTTAGAGCCAGATCATCAGGAAATGATTTGTGGTAGTTCTCTTATTGGGTTCCATTCATATTTTAAGGACCGTTGTTTATGTGAATCTGCCTTTTCGTATTTAAAGCACATGAAAACGAAACATCGTTTTCATTTAACAGTCATACATAGAGCAGATCCGTTATCAAATTATACCTCTCAGTTTAAAAATTAGATTGTTTCTATATGAAATTTTTTTCTACTTAGGGCGGCCGTGAGGTTTTGAACCATGAACCTTCACATACACTCGTACTTGCACTTTTTGGTCAGCGCTTTAACACACTCACCTAAAGTCAGGCCTACGAGCAGTGTGGTTAGATTCAATTTTCGTACCATACAGCTTTACTTTGTATTAATTTCAGAAGATACAACTCGGTCCAAACAAACAATCGTTATTTTTGAATTTTGAATATTTTTTTGCATTTATACTTCTAATTTCCACTATTCTCAGTTTTCGTAATTGTTGTCATATGTGATGTAGGGTTTTGTACATACCTACATATGCACTTTTACATATATTTGAGATGACGCTTTGAAGCGAAGAAAATTTTTTGTTTGTTAGATTTAGTCATTTTTCAGACATATTGCAATTACTGCAAATTTTAATTTTGTTTAAATGGTGAGTGTGTTAAAGCGCTGACCAAAAAGTGCAAGTACGAGTGTATGTGAAGGTTCATGGTTCAAAACCTCACGGCCGCCCTAAGTAGAAAAAATTTTCATATAGAAACAATCTATTCAATTAAAACATAACAATTATCACAATGTTCAATAAATCGCTGATGAAGGCTGAAATGCCAGAAACCGGTCCGATTAAGAATACAGTGCAGTTATGAACTTTTGAAATATATGCTTTCTTCTTCTTTACCACGCACCATTTAAACAAATATTTTTTACTTTGCGGATCTTTTAAACATTCTTTCTTCCATAATTTTCAAATTAAAGTAATTTTGTCGTAAACTTAACACTTGTAAATATAAATTTAATAAAATGAAGGAGTGAAATCACACAAATTGAAATGTAAACAAAGTTGATTTTCACTATATCAGTTGGCATTTCTGCAAAAATATATTGGCATCACAAATTTTAGAGTTGTTTTTAAAGGTATTAGATGACAACAAAAAATTTATTATAAATAAACTATGTGCTAACTAAGAACTAAGGCTAATCGGCTGATTAGTGAGAACCACGTTGACCGCGACATATAAACAGCTGCCAATTTTTCATTACGAATTCGGGGAATAGACTATATCCCGAGTTGAAAATAATCAATCTTGTAACTAAATAAATAGAATAAAAACATGTACAATTATTCAAGTAAAAATTGTTTTATATATGAAATAATAATCTAACCCATAAAAACAAAGTTTTTATTAAAACTCTTTCTTTCCTTATGCATATGAGTTCTGAGTATCTCTGTGACTGTGCGTGACTGTGCGTGACTGTGTGTGACTATCCTAAAATTAATCTTTGGCCACACCAAGTCTATGGACAAAGTTTCAGATCCATCGCATGAGGGGAAGTGGGGTTTTAATCTCTCCGTGACTGTGCGTGACTATGTCAAAGTTAATCTTTTTTCACAGCAAGTCTCTCGACCAAGCTCTAGATCGATCGGATAAGGGAAAATGGGTTTTAAATCACTCCGTGACTGCGCGTGACTATGCGTGAATGGGCGTGACTATGTCGAAGTTGATCTCTCTTTACAGCAGGTATATCGACCAAGATTCAGATCGGACGGATGAGGGTAAATGACATTTAGATCACTCCGTAACTGTGCGTGACCTTGCGTGCCTGTGCGTGAGTGTGCGTGACTAAGTAAAAGTTAATCTCTTTTTCACAGAAAGTGTATGGACCAAGTTTGAAATCGATCGGATGAGGGGAAATGACATTTATATCACTCCGTGACTGTGCGTGACCACGCCTGACTGTGCGTGACTACCCCAAAATTAATCTGTAGTCACGAAAAGACTATGGGCCAAGTTTCAGATCAATTGGATAGGGGGGAATGGGGTCCACCCATGGCAGACATACAGACAGACAGACAGAGATTATGAGTTAAGAGAAAGAGTTTAAAATTTGATTTTTTTTTTTAACAAAATTAAATTTTGAAGAATACGGGGAAACTGGGGAAAAATCTAAATAAGGAAATGCTACGTATTTTATTTTAAAGGTAAATTTATTGATATATTCCGAAGTTATTAAAACTTACATAAAAGTACCAATATTAAAGTTTTTTTTATTTTATAGCATATTTCGAAATAATAATAATGAATTTCATAACCATTTCATGGATTCGAGTGATCTTCAGTATCACGCAAAAATTTTCCATTACTAACGTGAATTCAATTTCTTAAATGCATTTCTTTACAAACAATTTCTCCTGGAAATAATGGAGGAGGAAATTAAAATTAATCCGAAAGCATTCTGGTCTTTCATAAAATCAAAGAAACAATCTACAGATATTCCATCAACTGTGAAATTTGCCAACAGTACTTTGCAATCTTGCGATGATGCAGTGAACATGTCGCACCTTAAATACAAAAGTGACACAACTCAAAATTTTTCAAAATTTACTTTTTTCCATAAATTAATTCACAGTACACATTTCTAACTACTGCAAAAATTTATTTCTCATAACTATCTTCTGTAACATCAAAAATGCCGGTATATCTGGGGCAGAACTTGAGATAATATCACTAGTCAAATGAAAAAATTTCAGTCAGAGAGTCATAACTCAAAATTATATTTTATTTCCACCAACACAATATATAATAAAAAAAAATAAAACTTTCCTCAAAATGGACATTTTTCATAATAAAACTAATTTTTTTTAAATAATACAATAATTTTTACGTATACAGTTTTTTGCCTCTCCTGAATATTTGAAAATTTTGAGTTGTGTCACTTTTGTAGTTAAGGTACGATGTGTGTGTCTTTCTTTGAATCAAATTTTAAGACATTAATGGTTAATGAATTTACCTTTTTAATTCCTTGCACTATATTAGATATTGTGTTTTTTTTGGTACTTTCTGCGGATGAAGTATCTGATGCAATTTGTCAAATTAAAAACAGCTTAAGATCTGATGTTGATGGCCTCTCCGTTCATTTCTTAAAAAAGTGTGCTCTTTCGCGAACGTTTGCGCTGACATAGATTTTCAATTTATCGTTTTATTTGTTTTTATTGATCGGTGGAAGTCGGCAACAATTACAATGGTTTTCAAGGATGTAAAGATGGAGGACGTCATGTGTTATAGACTTGTCATGGAAATCTCAAAACCAGCATGGTTTCTTTTCCAGTAGATCTACTACAACAAATTTAACGGTATTTAGTGAATATTGTTTAAGTGCTCTTGAGCACGGTAACCAAGTCGAAGTAATTTATAGTGATTTTTTCAAGCCTTTTTACAAATTGTCACATTTATTTCTTTTTCGAAATTGCAGCAATTTGGCTTTCATTCTAATTTTTTAAGGTGGATAAAATCCTATTTATCAAATAGGCCCTATATGCAAACACCGGGTGTACCTCAGGGTATCGTATTGAGTCCTTTATTTTTTAATTTTTTTTAACAATAATAATTCATTTTGCTTTCAAAATTCAAAATTTCTTTTATATGCAGATCATTTCAAAATGTATCTAAGTATAGAACCATTGAGGAATTGTTTGGTTGGCAAAATGTCCCGAATAATCTGAGTGAATGGTGTAAATTCAATAGCCTGAACTTAAATCTTGACAAGTCCTTGCATGTGTCTTTCTATAGGTCACTGCATCCCATTACTTTTGTTTTTAATATAAATTGTCATTTCTTGAAAAACGATAAACTCGATTTAGGTGTTGTATTTGATACCTCAATGTTGTTTGTACATCATATCGAATACATATTTCAAAAGCTTTTAAAATGCTTGGTTTTTTAAAAAGAGATTGCATAGAATTTTCGGAACCGTCCACGCTAATGAGTACATATTCTTCCTTTGTTAGATAAAAATTGGTATATGCTTCTGTTGTTTGGAGCCGTCATGTCTCAGTCTATATCTCTCGTATTGAGCGAGTTCAACGTAAATTTATAAAAATTTGCCTTCAGATCACTAAATTATTCTGAATCTGTTCACTAGGGTGTGCCTTATTTTTAAAAGTGAAAAAGTGCACCTTAACTCCCCCTAGAAATGTTAGCTGTAGCCAAGATATACGTTGTTGAAAATTTTAGCCAGATTGGAATAGGAGAAGGCGTGCCGCATTCGCCCACAAAATGGTAATATTATCAAAATAAATGTAAGTTCGTGTTGAAATCTAATATATTTTTGGGAATATTAAAATGAATCTATTCCTTCTGAATCTGAGTTCCATAACGAATAATGTTCAAACACTGTTATTTTAAGTTATGCCATTTTTGCTCCAAACAGTACGATTTTGATAGTTTATATGAAATCATTCTTTTTTTATTAAAAAAATAAGCCACTGCTGTGTTTAATTTATTGTGGTTTTTATACCCTATACCACTATGTGGTTTGGGTATAATGACTTTGTGCTGCTGTTTGTAACAACCAAAAATACCACTATGTGGTTTGGATATAATGACTTTGTGCTGCTGTTTGTAACAACCAAAAATATTTGACCTAGACCCATCCTTAATTATACCGATCGAATCAGAATCACTTTCTGAGTTGAATTAACAATGTCCGTCCGTCCGTCCGTCCGTCCGTCCGCCCGTCTGTGTGTCCATGTAAACCTTGTAATCAAACTGCAGGTCGCAAATATGAATATATTTTGATGAAATTTGGTATATAAACTTTTATCGGCCATGGGATGAACGCTATTCAAATTGGTGAGAATCGGTCCATGTTCAGACCTAGCCCCCATACAAATTACCCATATGAAATCGACATAAATTGCCATAAGATCCAAATTGTCATATAGATCTTACTCAAATTGGGTTTGTATGCGTTCATTACATCCATTAATGAGTAGTCCAAAAATGATCCATTTGACACCATATAGAGCTGCTTCCCGATCTTCACTTAAATCTATTAAAAAACAAAACAAGTAAGAAAATTATAGTCGGTCTAGACCGACTATACGATACCCTATACTATACGTTAAGAGACCCTATCTCTCAGGCCCAACTAACTGGATATAGAAAATAAGCATAAACCAAATTTGAGTCGGATTTTTATTAATTTGTTCGGCTGCAGATATGAAAAAGTTCATACCGGATGCTATATCTATATGGGGACTAGGCCCAAAAACGGACCGATCCTGACCATGTTTGGTAAAGTCTCTTGTATTCTGCAAAAATATATACAAACAAAATTTGAGAAGAATCAGTGCAATATTTTTGTTTTTTGATAGATTTAAGTGAAGCTCTATATGGGGCCTATTACTAAGAGTTGTCCTATAGGGATCATTTTTGGACTACTGATTAATGGATGTAATAAATACATACAAACCCAATTTGACTAAGATTTGTATGATAATTTGGATTTTATGGCAATATATGTTGATTTCATAGGGGTCATTTGTATGGGGGCTAGGTCTGAACATGGACCGATTCTCACCGATTTCAATAGCGTTCATCCCATGGCCGATAGAAGATCAAATGCCGAATGTCATCAAAATATATTCATATTTGCGACTTGCAGTTTGATTACAAGCTTTACATGGACACACAGACGGACGGACGGACGGACGGACATCGTTAAATCGAATCAGATGGTGATTCTGATTCGATAGGTATAATTAAAGATGGGTGTAGGTCAAATATTTTTGGTTGTTACAAACAGCAGCACAAAGTCATTATACCCAAACCACATAGTGGTATAGGGTATAAATATTGCACTGATTCTTCTCAAATTTTGTTTGTATATATTTTTGCAAAATACAAGAGACTTTACCAAACATGATCAGGATCGGTCCATTTTTGGACCTAGTCCCTATATAGATATAGCATCCGATATGAACTTTTTCATATATGCAGCCAAAAAAATTAATAAAAACCCCACCCAAAATTGGTTTTTGCTTATTTTCTATGTCCAGTTAGTTGGGCCTAAGAGATAGGGTTTCTAAACGTCTAGACCGACTATAAATTTCTTACTTGTTTAATAATATATTATTAAGGTATTTGCATTTGCTCATTATACTTATTTAAAAAAAATTATTTTTATGAAATACTATTTTTAACTAGTTTTTACTAAGCAAATTTCGAAACAATTTATCCACTTATTAAAACTGATTTGTTTGCGTTAGGACATTATTTCCTATAATCAGCTAAAACTTGATTAAATTCTTCCATAAGCTTTACAGCCCTTTCTGCAGTATCGTTAACAACCCTCAATTTACTTATAAAAGCCAAGCCGATTTTATGCGACTGATCATTTTGCCATTCTCCAGGATCTTAAGGTCTTTTACGAAATAAAATTCTCGATATTTTTATTCATATACTGGTCTATTTGATGAGGAAGAATTGTAATTTTCTTGTTGTCATCTTCATCAGGCTGATTTAAAGCTGCTATCATAAGTCGTTTTGAGTCGTTTGAAATCTGTTTATCAAATAAAGAAAGCGCTACTAATTCTGGCGAAATGTACCACAAATGGCTGCAGAACTTTCTAGTTAGCTCTCGAATTAAATTTTCATCAACATTATTGTTAAGATATACATTTTTTAATAATGTCAAATCTTGATTGGGAGCTTCTGTTACAATTGGCGCTTTAATCCAAACTTTTATTTATATATTTTTATAATGAAAATACATACATCTCGAATGGCATTAATCTCATAGTCAGACGAAAAAAGCTGGTCCCGAAATATATACATTTTTAAGCAATATATTGCTTTAGACATCCAACGTGCATGGTAGCATGCTCCGGGCATTCGAAATGTAAAATTTGGAAGCGTCCCTCCTAGGAAAACTATTGCCAACTGAAGGAGTTCTTTGTAATCTTCCCGTGGTTGCATTTGGCTTAAACTAATTAAAACAAACTCATATATCTCCGTTGTATTCCCAATAACATTTTTCGCATATATGTCTTGAACACCAGATTTAAAGTTACTTTTATCTATCTTTACTCCAGTCATCCCTGAATCTTTGAAATATTTTGACAGTGGGACTAGAAGATGTTGACATTTTTGCTTCAAATACGCTCCGCAAAAGTATTTAAAATATGTGATGACGACATGGGTAGTACAGAAGATCTTTGTTGAGTGTTTGTTCCAAAAGCACACACGCACCTTGAATCCTTCCTGTATTTGCTGCGGTTGTATCGAAGCACAAAGCCTCAACTTTTTCATCGAGCTCCCATTGTTTAAATAAATCAAAGACGGCCGCTTCTTGCTGTTTTCCTTATCGCCGGAATCCCGAATCCTTCAAAATATATAATTCCAGGAAGACGGTCGACTCGTTCTCTGCCCATTAATGATGGCAACATTTTACCATCCCAATGAACACGTTTCACGAATTTTCTTGCCTGCATCAAAACGAAACTTCGTACGTGACCGGTGGATTGAAGTGGCATTTATTGCTAAATCATTTACGTCATGGTGCAAAGCTTGAGCAGTTGCTATTAGAATTCGCGCGGCATCGCGATCACTTACTTTACACTTATCTCAAACTGATACTAGCTTTGGTGTTATAAAATTTTGTCGACCTCTTTTTTTTCTTAAAGTACTGGCACCAATTTCATACATTGGGTCTGCATTTTTTTTTCAATTTCGCAATTTTTAATAGCCTCTTCGTCACTTGACTGGGATTCAAAGTTGTCAAGAAATATGTTTAAGAAATATGGGAACACATAATGTAGTTTTAGAAAAATAGAGTTATTTTACAAAAATATAGAATTATCATTTTTAAAATATAAATTAGTACAAAGCACACTTTGATATTTACCTTGCAATACGACCGTATTTATACCCTATACCACTATGTGGTTTGGGTATAATGACTTTGTGCTGCTGTTTGTAACAACCAAAAATATTTGACCTAGACCCATCTTTAATTATACCGATCGAATCAGAATCATTTTTTGAGTTGATTTAACAATGTCCGTCCGTCCGTCCGTCCGTCCGTCCGTCTGTGTGTCCATGTAAAGCTTGTAATCAAACTGCAGGTCGCAAATATGAACATTTTTTGATGAAATATAAGCTTTTATCGGCCATGGGATGAACGCTATTGAAATTGGTGAGAATCGGTCCATGTTCAGACCTAGCCCCCATACAAATTACCCCTATGAAATCGACATAAATTGCCATAAGATCCAAATTGTCATATAGATCTTACTCAAATTGGGTTTATATGCGTTCATTACATCCATTAATGAGTAGTCCAAAAATGATCCCTTTGGCCCCATACAGGCCTGCTTCCCGATCTTCACTTAAATCTATTAAAAAACAAAAATATTGCACTGATTCTTCTCAGATTTGGTTTGTATATATTTTTGCAAAATACAAGAGACTTTTCCAAACATGATCAGGATCGGTCCATTTTTGGACCTAGTCCCCATATAGATATAGCATCCGATATGAACTTTTTCATATCTGCAGCCAAAAAAATTAATAAAAATCCCACTCAAATTTGGTTTTTGCTTATTTTCTATGTCCAGTTAGTTGGGCCTAAGAGATAGGGTTTCTAAACGCATGGTATAGGGTATCGTATAGTCGGTCTAGACCGACTATAATTTTCTCACTTGTTTTGTCTTCAAAACGTTGTTTATTCTTCTCTCGTTGTTTATTATTCTTTGCCAATTTGCAGTCACTACCTATTATTGCTCCAGGTCTTCCCTTTTTTTCTTTGATTTAATAAAAAAAATCTTATCTTCCGCTATAGAGATCATATCCAATGCATTAGAATGAGCAACGTCAGACAAATCGTCAAATTTATAACAAAATCCTTCTCTCGTTTCTCATGTTGTAATGTTTGGCGTTTCGAGCTTTTCTGTAAATTTCTCCATTCTAAATATAAACTTTCTACCTTTAAAACACATTTAGCAGATCTTATTGGGATTCGTGCTTTGTTCCATAAAACTTCTACTTCTTTTACTACAAGAGAAGCACTTGCACGAAGTTCTAGCTTTACCTTTCTCATGTTATAAAACAATACACGCAAAACTTGAGCATTAGAAGGCAGCTTGGCACCTATTATATGGCTGGCATCATAGCCGAGAAGATACATTTGTTCATTTTCTCTTGTGTTCATTTTATTTATTTTTTCTTTAATATCACAAACTTATTTGTTTTAATTTTTTTTATTTGTTTATTTAACAATTTTACTTTTTAACTTTCAAACACTAGTACTATTTCTCATGTGAAAAAAATTGATTTAATCAAAGAACGCTTTAATTAGGCGACTCACCGTTTTGTTTAAAAATTATAGGAAGATTACACAACTATCCATTATTAAAGGTCTAGATATGCCAGATTTTACTTACAAACAAAAAACTTTACTCATTTTGATAATAACTGTTAAAATCAATATATGGCTGAGCATGTGTATGAAAAAATATCATAACTTTAAAAACCTCAGTCTTTTTATAATTTTAATGGCGTATTTACACTCAGAATAAATAAATTCACTATAATTCACCTAAAAATTGTCAGAATATTTCGTAAGCCAACCCTCAACTGAGCATTTCAGTTCTTCTATATGAATTTAAAAAATTTTGACAACTTGTGGGCGGTTGCGGCACGCCTTCTCCTTTTGCAATCTGATTATAACTTTCCACAAAGTATCTTCTTGGTACATAGAACATTTCTGAGGGGAGCTACAATCCAAACTTTGAAAAAAAATTTGGCCCATACGTATAGCCTTTTCATAGGCCAGCGAACTTTAGAATATTGACGAATTTTTCATTCATGTTTACTTTTGTTTGATATACTCAATGGCAATATTGATTGCCCGAATTTACTCGCAGTAATTCCATTTTATGAATCACCAAGATACTTTTAATGTCCCAATTCATCGTACGAATTATGCACTCAATAATAATAATTTTGATCTGCAAAACCTATCTTACTCTTTTATTGAAATTTGCAGAACAAAAAATAATATTAAGTTATTTCTTTTTACTGTAATAAAATGAAATAATTATATTTAATATAAATATTTAGTTTTTACTCTTTCTTATATGTATATACATACATATATATATATATATATATATATATATTTAATCATAGTCTGTAAGAAATTGTTTTCCATTGACTTAAATAAATAAATAAAATATTTATTTGGTACATGAGCCATACCAATTCCATAGCTATTGGAATTGAATGGTATACCAATACAAATATATCATCTTGAGATGAGGGTTTAGAGGACGAATAAACTAAAAGACTCCATATATCATATATATGTATATTTTTTCATCTGGGTGAGAATATTAAACATGCTTCGAGTACCTTAAAAGTAATTGAGAAAATCGATTGATAATTTCTGAAATAAATTTCTGAAATTCAATAAATTAGAATGCGGAGTTATCTTTTTACATCTGAAATTTAAAAGAAACCTTAAATAATTTCAGAAATTTACGAAACAAATAATTCTACGACGACTAAAAAATTACAAAATGTTTTTAACAATTTCCATTAAATTTATTTTTATGCTAGTAATATTGCGCCTACGTTATCTTAAAGCTACGTTTTATTTATTAATATTTCTTTAAAGGACTATTTAAAAAGTAACTTAACACAATCATTCATTTCAGTTTTTTAGAAAGACTAAACAGATATTAACATACAATAAAATTATACAGAACAAAATAAAAACAGTCATTTTATTACAATTTGAAGCTCATTAAAATGTTTCAAATGAAAAATTTTTACAGGAAGTAACATGCCGGAGTAGGTAGTTGGCATGAAACAAGACAGCAACAGCACACACAAACACAATGTACTCATATCATATTTTAAATAAAATCATCAACGATTCAATTAAAAACATATTTAATTCCTAAACAAACGAAAAAAGAAAACAAGGACATTATAGGTAGTTAAACCGATCATATAACACCCTGCGCCATTATATAACCTGCAGATCTTTTTATATATAATGAAATATCAATATATTTAATTCACATAGATACTAAAAAAGGAAGATTTTTTTAATGGCCACGGTATTGCTCAGTTGCAGCACATGAATTATTTGGATATTACAGTTGAAGTTATGTTGTCATATAAATTCAAATATGAATGGTCCTTGACACAAAAATAAGCTTTTCAACTGAAACATCAATATTTGAAAATTATTTTTTTATGTGAATAAATTTTTATAACAAATTACTTATACCTTAAGTTCTTATCTAAGCAGTTTTATATACCCGACACCACTATTTGCTCAGGGTATAATGAGTTTGTGCTGATGTTTGTAACCACTAAAAATATTTGACCTAAACCCATATTTTATTATACCGATCGCCTCTGAATCACTTTGTGAGACGATTTGGCGATGTCCGTCCGTCTGTGTACCCATTCAGACCCTTAAATCTAAGAAGAAAAAATATTGCACAAATTTCCTTATCTTATATATATATACGCTGATCCCTGACTCACTGACGGACTGACTGACTGACTGAGAGACTGACTGCTTCTGTAACGCTGAAATAATACACACACATCGCACTCACTACAAAGCTATGCGAAATACACAAACAAAATTTAATCTATCTCATTTTATACAAACCCACACACAATTTTCTCTCTTCTTTGTTATCGACCAGTGCTGGTAATAAAATCTTCTGAAAATCGACAATTTTGGAAACTAAATCGCTAAAATCGTCATTTTTAAAACAAGAAATTGTCAATAAAATCTTTTGAAAATCGACAATTTTGGAAACTAAATCGCTAAAATCGTCATTTTTAAAACAAGAAATTGTCAATAAAATCTTTTGAAAATCGACAATTTTGGAAACTAAATCGCTAAAATCGTCATTTTTAAAACAAGAAATTGTCAAGAAAATTTTACCGCTTATAAAACTCGAAAAATACTACAAAATGAAACAATAAGATTTATTTATATAATCCATATTATGAATATTGTTACAGCATTGGTTATTTTTATATGTATATAAAAAAGTATTAGTGATGAAATTTCAACAAAAAAAATTTAACACAGCAATCAACTAAAGAATTTTATTGATATGTATCTATAGCTGAAAATATAATATAGGTTTAAAGTATTAAAACTTAAATCTTAAATGAAACGACTTGACCCAGAATTAAATCTATACATATTTTGTAATAATTTTAACAGATTGAAAAATCGTCGAAATTACAATAATTTGTCAAAATTGGCAGCACTCCTACCGACAATAGCACTACATACGCAGATTTCGTGTTACGTATGAAATAAGTTGAACGCAAAAAATGCATTAAAAAAAAACTAATATCTATTCAAATTATTCTTTAAATTCCCTTTGTTGGTCACTTAGAAAATTTTGCAAAACAAGTAATGAATGAAATTTTCAACATTTTTATTTTTCTCATTTAACGTCGTCCGATATGCATACATACTTCCTTTATCAAACTAAACTTTTCCGTTTGTCTGTTTTGTTTTTCATCTCAGAATTGTTTTGCATTGTTAGGAGTGCTTTCGCTCAGGTTCTCTTATGGCCAGCACTTACCAAAGAGTATGCTTTTTTTGATAAATATTTGAGAAAAAGAGATCTTAAATGTGGATTTTGTTGTTGGCCAACGTATGATTTCGTTTAAAGCTCTGTATTGAAAAGTACTTGAAAAAATAGTGCAATATTAAGTTTAAAATTTAAATTATTCTAACTTTGCATAATTAAATTAATTGTAATTTCAAAAGAGAAGCGGGCAAATATTTTTTTTTTTCACTCATAATATTAATTTTTGCATTATTTGCTTTCAAAAATTTAGACAAACATATATTACGTAAATAGGTATCATGGAAGAATTAAAGACGATTTGGAATAATAATTTTTTTTTTAAGTAAAACTAATACGCACTTATTTTTTATTTTTTCTTTTTTGGATTTATAGATAACTTTGCAAAACATGTAGTTCTCTTTTTTCAGTTTACATGTATGGTGAAATATAAAATATTTTTTTCTCTTTTGTGTAGGTGTATTGGTGTTTGCACTTCCTTAAGGGGTGGTAGGTTTTAAAACCTTTTTTCCATTTCTCTTTCTGAATGCACAACATGTCGAGAGTGTTGCATCAAAATTATAAGTAAATCAGAACAAAACTTAAGAAGATACAGCGTTTCCAACGACCGGCCTCATACGGTTTATAGTATATAAAGCAGTTTTTAAAAAACCTTAAGCCGATTTTCTCGCAAATAAATGTTCGAAGCCCGTGAACATCATAACTCAAAATTTATTTGACCGATTCTTTGGAAATTTTAGTCACTATATCTACACATAAATCATCAGGAAACCACGAAGAGTTTTTTTTTAATTCCATTTTCTTCCCCATTTTTTAACAAAAAATTCCCAAAATTGTATAGCAAAAATCGTTTTTCACTTCAAACTGCTGCCAAAAAAAAAAAAAAAAAAAAAAAAAATTAAAAAACTCTTCGTCACTACCTCAGGAAACATGTCACCTCTTAAACGCATTTCGATTTTTTTACGAGTTATGATGTTCACTGCAAAACACCAACGCCTCCGAAGATTCGCTGTCACGGACTTATTTATTAAAATTTTTAATTGCAAATTTTTTCAAAGATTCTTCAAATGTTATTCTGTTCTATGTTATTCTATAACATTTTTAGGAACCTTGCTCTAAATCGTTTTTATTTCTATGCTGTTCTATTTTTTCTACAATAAATTGGAGTTCGGTTATAACGAACTCGGCGGGACCGATCAAATTAGTTCGTTATAGACTAAGTTCGTTATAACCGTAGTATTTTGTTTGTTTTGTCCGAAAGGTTTAAAAACTTTTTTTAGTTGAATAAGTTTATTTATTTTGATGCATTTTAAAAAGTTATAAAACATAAATTAAATTATTAAAAAATACATATTAATAGTTTGTCTTAATAAGACTAAAATTACCGAGTTTCTATCAAAATAAAATATTTTTTTAAAATCATACAATATGAACAAGTAAGAAAATTATAGTCGGTCTAGACCGACGATACCCTATACCATGCGTTTAGAGACCCTATCTCTCAGGCCCAACTAACTGGATATAAAAAAAATAAGCATAAACAAAATTTGAGTGGGATTTTTATTATTTTTTTTGGCTGCAGATATGAAAAAGTTCATATCGGATGCTATATCTATATGGGGACTAGGCCCAAAAATGGACCGATCCTGACCATGTTTGGTAACTTCATTTGTATTTTGCAAAAATATATACAAACAATATTTAAGAAGAATCAGTGCAATATTTTTGTTATACCCTCCACTCCAGTCTGAAGAGGGTATATATAAGTTTGTCATTCCATTTGTAATAATTAGAAAAAAAAATTGGACCCCATAAAATATATATATTTGTGATCCTTATAACAACCGTAGTTGATATAGCGATGTCCGTCTGTCCGTCTGTCCGTCTGTGGAAATCACGATAACGGCATCGATCGGGCAGCTAGGGTGATCGTTTACATAGAAAATCATTCAGTAACATCCTGAGAAGTTTGCTATTTGAAATCGTCCAAATCGGTCAATTAGGGCCCGAGATTTGAATAATGAACTAAAAAAAGTCTTGAAAAAATATAATTTTCTATGTTGTTCTTGTCACGATCACGCCCTCAATAGGATAGCTAAGGTGATCATTTTTAGTGACAATGATTCAGAAAATTTTTGAGAAGATTTCTATTTCAAAAATCATTAAAATCGGTGGGACAGGTCCAGGGAAATCTCTGAAGAAGTAAAAAAAAATGAAAAATATGATGTTTCTATATTGTTCTTGTTGTTATTCTAAATGTTGTGTTGTTGTCATAGCTGGACTTGTTGTTTTTGTGGTCGTTGTGGTAATAAAATAATAAAAACTAACCCTTCGTACATTTTTTTATTACCTCTGGTAGAAAAATTTAAAAGTTTCCATTGTTTTGGCATCACAAAAAAAATTTGTTAGATCATTTCTGTTATTACCACGAGCCTGCCTGCAAAATTTCAGATCGAATGGGTCACGGGAAAGGGGTTAAAATCGATCCAAAATTTTTTTGACACTACGAGTTGATATATAGGGAGTAAAAATTCACCAACATCTAAAGCAAATAATGCTAAAATACCTAGTTGTTAATAAAAAAAAACAATGTAAATTTAGCAAAAAAAAAAATTATGTTTTCATTTATTTAAAGAGAAAAACACAAAAATAACGTTTGATGTTGTATTTTTGTGAGTAATATTTACATATACATACATACACATATTAAAAAATAATACAAATGATATATGTATATATGTTCCATATATGTATGTATATCCATGATAACTGCATGTTAGAAATAAATCGGTATATTATTTTTTTTACATAAAATTCTGCAATATTTTGTTGTGGGGAAAATACATTTCTTTTGCATTAACAGAGTGTCACTTCATTTTGCTCAGCGTGACTATGTCACAGTAGATGGCGCCACAATTTTTGTTCTAATTAGCTTTGCAATAGTTATTTCTATTTTAACATGAATGTTAATCAATGAGTTTTTTGCTTTCAAAACAGTTCTACATAGTTATATAGAATTATTATTCTGCTTTACCTACAAAATATCTGATTGTGATTACATCTAATTTTTAAAAATTTTTTATAATTACTAAAGCATTATTATTCACATAAATACAAAATTGCACTTTTTAAATTTTCCATTCAAATTTTAGAAAATATCAATTCTAAAAACTGGAATTAAAATTTCCATTTATAAATTATAAAATATTAATTGAATTTCAGAAAATCATATCAAACCGTCGGAAATAAAATTTTTAAATTTAGAAGACATCAATTGCATCAAATTCCAAAAAAAAAAACACCAAATATGTTTACATTAAAAAAAATATTGGCATTCAGGAGAAATTAATAGCTTTTCAGTAACTTCTTTTAACGATAGTCGAATCGTTAAAAAAGAAAAACAAAATTATCAGTAAAATTTTTAAACGATATTCGCTATTGTTAAAATCAGCTAAACGAACACCATTTTTGTATTGTTTATTCAATCGATAAAAACTTAAATTTTTAGGTTGAAATGTCGTCATACATAAAGAAAAATCATAAAATGGTGAAAATATTTTGCTTCTATTAAAAAACTTTTTTATATAAATAAAAAACTTAAATAGCATATTCAATTCATTATTTAATTTTCAAATAAATAAACAGAAATATTAGTAAAAAAAATAGAGATATTAAACATAAACATAAAATCATCTTGTCAAACACGAATTAATTTGTTTTTTTCTATTCTTCTTTGTGTTTTTCGCTTATTTTGACAGAGATGCCACTCGTTTACAATTTAAATAAATAGAAACTGAATTTTATAAAACCTCAAATGATATTTAAGAATTGCGAACATAAAAATTGTTACATAAATAAACGCAATTTGATGAGAATGTTATTTATATATAAATTTTCACAATTTTCTTTGGATGAATATTTGAAGTTCTTCAGAAAATAAAGATTATTATTAATTATTTTATTTAAAATTTTTGCGATATTTGGTTTTTTGCGTTTGGCATTCCTAATTTAATTATTTATTATTATAAATTTATTCTCTATGTTTTCCAAATATGGCAATATTATATTGAAAAAAAAGTTGAGAGATCTTTTTTCGGTTATTATTTTGTTACTCCATCCGACCTATATGGCCACAATGAAGAAATATTTGGCCAATTAAAAGAAACTATACAGCCATCTCCAATTAGCACAATTTAATGCATATAGCCGCCCTACACAACTATTACCTTTGCAATGGAGGTTAGGGCGAGCTATTTAATTAGCAAAAACTAAATTAAACGAGAAGTTATGGCATATAACCGGAAACGCATGCATATAGGAAATGCATGCATATTTTTCCAATATTTTGTTTACATTTATCATCAATATTCAAACCGAGGTGGAGGGTATCAAAGATTCGGCACAGCCGAATTTAACGCTCTTACTTGTTTTTTGATAGATTTAAGTGAAGATCGGGAAGCAGCTCTATATGGGGCCTATGACTAAGAGTTGTCCCACAGGGATCATTTTTGGACTACTGATTAATGGATGTAATAAACACATACAAACCCATTTTGACTAAGATTTATATGATAATTGGGATCTTATGGCAATTTATGTTGACTTCATAGGGGTCATTTGTATGGGGGCTAGGTCTGAACATGGACCGATTCTCACCAATTTCAACAGCGTTCATTCCATGGCCGATAAAATATTAAATACCAAATTTCATTGAAATACATCCATATTTGCGACCTGCAGTTTGATTACAAGCTTTACATGGACACACAGACGGACGGACGGACATCGTTAAATCGAATCAGATAGTGATTCTGATTCGATCGGTATAATAAAGATGGGTCTAGGTCAAATATTTTTGGTAGTTACAAACAGCAGCACAAAGTCATTATACCCAAACCACATAGTGGTATAGGGTATAAAAACTCCTTATGTATAGAAGCAGAAAGTATAAAGCAAAGGTTGGCTACTGGCAAACTTTTGCGAAAATATACATAAAAGGACCTTTTACAAAACTTCATTTGAAAATCGAAGTTTTTGTTTTTTTTACGACTGTTTTTCGATTTTTTTTAAAGAAATCAGGATCGGTCCATTTTTCGTCCTAGTCCCCATATGAATACAGTATCTGATATGAACTTTTTCATATCTGCAAAAGCAAAAAATAATAATAATGCCACTGAAATTTGGTTTATTCTACCTTTCTATATCCACTTAGTTGGAACTAAGACCATTTCTCTAAAGGTATAGTATAGGTTGTCGTGTGGTCGGTTTAGACTGAGTTACTTGTTTTCTTAATTGTTTCTTTTTTTCGTGATTTACAAACACGAGCACAAACTCAAATATCACACAGTTATTACAATTTACAATTGTTGCACTCACATAGAACTACTCGTATATGAAGATGTATATGAGTTATTCTATATCAACACGAACAAATTTCATTCATCTGTGGCAAAGGATGCTATGATATACACTAGAGCCTCTTATTATACCCATCGATTCAGATATAGGTATTTAAGTTGGCGAGTAGCGATTTATATGCAAATAACTTATCTCTAAATGAGAGATAATATCATTCTTGCTGGCTAAGAAACTTATGACTGTGTTGGCTATAAGGAGTGAGATCGAAAAAATTTTAACTTTCATAAAATGTATTAATAAGGAAACCATTGAACCTAGAGTTTCGAAAAATGTATAAAAATTATATGTGTTTGTATTAATTTTATCAAATAGTTTACTTTTTCAAATATTTTATCTACATTTTTAGTGCAATAACTCCAGAAGGATTCACGTATCCTAATTTAATAAAATTTTTATTTGTTTTTTATTTAATTGAACTTATATTAGATCTCACATAAAAATATAATTGTTAAAATCACTACTTAAGAATTTACGGCACTTTTCCCTTAAACTCTTCCATTAGGGATTTTATAGTGGTTTCTATCAGTTTTTGGATTAGCTTGTCGATCTCCGTTTATAATCTTCAACATTTTGGGGTAACTGTTTTGTGTTTTTCAACTCCCTTCTAGCACATACTTTTATTTCATCACTCATTTTAATCAAGTAAAGAACAGGTGAACAAGATTTTCATTGTCATAACTGACATATATTTGAAGATGATAAGCTTGATAAATAAATTAAAATAATGCTTCCGAAAAAAGTTGAGGAAAAATGTGGCTTAAGATTTTTTGATCTCACTCCTTTGTTTCCAATTATTTATTTTAATTTCTGTAAAAGCATCAATGTCAGGACTTTCAGTAGCTGGAACATGAGCAAATATTATAGTCGCCTGAGTGTTTCGGAAAATATTTTTGGCATGTTGGGAAATGATTTATCTGTGAAATTTTTTTTTCAATATTTAAGCGTGTAGTTCTTCTGGTCATAAGAAATGCCAAATCACGCAGCCGCTTGTTATTAGGAATTTCTTTAATAGGCTTTTGCTTTTCAATTAAAAAAAATTCGATCTCTTCCAGCAAATCTGAAAATTTTTGTCATGTTTTTCAACGGCTTAACCACAATAATTAAGGTCATTATATTCAGCTACTATTTCTTCCTGAAAATATCTGAAATGTTAATGTCTAAGAGGTCTATTTTTTTTATGGAATTTACTACTTCATGCCATGAAGATTTTGTTGCTGAATAATGTAATGAAACCGAAATAGTTCAACTTTTGATCACCAGCTTACTTTTTTTTAGCAATGATACCATACCGTTATTTCTTCCAATCAGCGAAGGAGCACCATCTATCGTAATTCCAGCAAGTTTTCTTTATTACTAAAACCATTTTTTCACATTCACAAAGTAAACTAGTCAACATATCATTGCCAGTGATTCGATCTTTCAATGAACTTATAAAGCACTTAACCGCTAGCTAGGTTCAAATATCCAATATTTTGAGCTTTTTTTGAATTGGTCAAATATGGTATCAGCCACTTCAACAAAATTTTTCTGTTGTATCAGAAGACAATTTTTTGCTGCTGTTAATTAACACAGTTAAATAACGTCTCCCTCAGTAAAAGCGGAGTATTTTTGGCGATCAATAATGCCAAATTGTAGCTCGTTGCCGAAACAACTTCCGATTCATTATGTATTTTTTTTAAATTTCTTACTGTGCTTCAAGAATTTAATTTTATCTTCGCGTAAAATGCCCTTGATTTGCTGATTTTCAGGGTGTGTTGTAAAATGATGCCTCCCAATATTAAATTCCTTCATGCAATTTTTTGTAGCTCGACAAATTATGCATATAACTTTTTTGTTATTCCCGGCAACAAAATATTTATTTGTCCAAAAACTATTAAATTTTCTATTTTCAAATACTAATTTTCTTTTAACTGATGTCATTTTTTAGGGTTAATAACTAATTAGTTGTTACAAAAATTACAATTAATAAAAATAAAAAAAAAAAATAAAAAATTAACTAAAAACTTACATGCATGCAATGTCAGTCAGTCAGCTGTTTAATTTAATAATATTCTTATTTTTATTTTTAAAAATAAAAACGCGAATAATGAAAAATATATAAACGTCGTTAAAATTCCTATATTAAATCTTAGCATTCCATGAAAATTTGGTGATAAAAACTATGTTTAAAAAAAATTTAATTTCGAAGAAAAAAACAAAAACATTTGCAGTACATTGGTGTGTTAAATCAAATGACAGAAAAATATATAAAACCAATTTCAATTTCTTATATTAAATCTTTTCATACCATGGAAATTTGGTAGTAAAGAAGGTATTTCAAAAAAATTAAATTTCTAAGAAAAGAACAAAAGCATTTGTAGTACATCGATGAGTTAAACCTGGAATTATTGAAAAGTACGATAAAAAATTTCTAAACGCAGAAATTTTTTTCTATATATATATATATATTATTTTGGCAGTTTGTATTAAATTTGTAGTATCGACAGTAATTACATCTGTACATCCTTTACACATCAGACATACCAACAAATGAAAACACACTTACGTCGACTGTTGCGGATGATACTAATTTTGATCGTACAAGAAAACCCCTCAATAGGGTCTCTTCTTTTACAGAGCCATATTGAACAGCTGGAAGATTGTTAGATTAAAGTAAATGAACAAACGTGTATCCACGAAAATTTTACCCTATGAAGGGAGACTTGCCCTCAAATTCGAATTAATAACCAGCCTATGCCTAAACATTCCTCTGTGAAATATCTCGGACAATATCTTGATATCCGGCTTACCTGGAAGGACCATATAGACGCTAACACAATTGAAATTAGTCCAACTCACATGGCTAATTGGCAGGAACTCAAAATTAAGTCTCGATTGTAAGCTAGTGATTTATAGCTCGATTTTCAAACCCATTTGGTGGTATGGTATTCAGTTATGGGGAACAGGCTCAGCTTCGAAAACAGAAAGCATACAAAGATGACAAAACAAGATTTTGAGCATGATTAGAGGCACACCATGGTACGTGAGAAACTCACATTTGCACAGAGACTTAAATGTTTCTCTAGTAAAATGCGAAATCACTAGATATGACGCAAACTATTTGGAAAAGCATGAGATTCGATCATGAATTTCAATCAACAATCGTATCCACCAACGCTTAAGAAGGGGAGACTGCTGATCTCATAGGATGAAAAATGGATTGACTTAAAACAATTTTTTTATCATTAGATTGCATATGTACATATCTGTGGTCACAAGCAATAACTGCCTAAGTCGAAAATCATGCTTTCGGGAAAAATAGATTTTTATATAAATGTAATGTGGCTTTATTACGACTTTGGTCAGAATATTTGTATTATTATCTTTTTAAAAAACAGCGTTAGAGAAATATGGATTTCACGTAAATATAAAGCATTGTTACTAGAATATGATAGCATACATAACTCAAATCGTTCTTAAGTCGACTTAGGCGGTTATCGCTTGTGACCACAGATATATAGAATAAATGAAATTTTGTCTGGCACTGGCTGGACTTAATATTTGAGTTTTAGTTTTACGATTTGAATAACTTATAGTTAGTTCACAAACCTATAAAAAGATTTACGAAATGAAGATGAATTAAAATAAAAAATTTAATTATTTCATGTAAGAGGGTCATTTATTAAATCAAATCGGACATCCACAGGCTATGTTATTGGCTATGTTAACGTTTGGTACGTAAATTGATAATATGGATCCCAAGTTCTAATTTATGTGTAATAAACATTAATTTCTTTGTAAACATTTAACACCGGTAAGTATCTGGTAAGTATACAAGTTTTTTTTGCTGACTGTAAATTAACTTTAATTTTCCATTCTATAGTATATTTCTCTATAATATTATATGATTGTCGTAGGCTCTGATTTATTTTTTCCAGGGACGTAACAGTTATAAGAGAAATGACGAAAAAGTGTTATTTAACCATTAACATTGATGAATTCAAATAATGGTTATAATTAACAATTGTCATTAGTTATATAGTATTTTGGTTATTTTAACCAATTGAAGTGAGAAATATTTTTTTTTGGTTATGAATAACCATTATAGCAACCAAACAATTTTTTTTTGGTTACCAATAACCATTATCGAAAGAAAAAATTTTTTTTTGGTTATTCCTACACGGATACATATCGTATTTTTGATGTAATGTATAAATTTGCTTTTAACTTTATTGTAAATGTGAAAAATTTATAAAATAAATATTCATTAAATATTTCACTGCTACCAAAAAGAGTTGTTTTTACTTAAATTAATTATAAAACGTAAATAAAATAAAATAGAATAAAATAAATAAAAATAATATGGGTAAAAAACGCGACGTTATTAATCGCGATTTTTCAATTACAATGAAAAGGCAAACGAAACGAATTGCAAGAACTGCATTATGATATTTATAGGAAATCATGTAACGAATTTGAGGAGACACATGATGCGTAAACATAATGAAATTTATCAACAGCCCATTGATGAACACGAAGACACCGAGGCTCTAGTGATTGACACAGAAGTCAAATTTTCTGTGAAATATTAAAAAAAAAACAAGTAAGAAAATTATAGTCGGTCTAGACCGACCCAACCCAACTAACTGGATATAGAAAATAAGCATAAACCAGATTTGAGTGGGATTTTTATTATTTTTTTTTGGCTGCAGATATGAAAAAGTTCATATCGGATGCTATATCTATATGGGGACTAGGCCCAAAAATGGACCGATCCTGACCATGTTTGGTAAAGTCTCTTGTATTTTGCAAAAATATATACAAACAAAATTTGAGAAGAATCAGTGCAATATTTTTGTTTTTTGATAAATTTAAGTGAAGATCGGGAAGCAGCTCTATATGAGGCCTATGACTAAGAGTTATCCAATAGGGATCATTTTTGGACTAACGGATGTAATAAATACATACAAACTCAATTTGACATGGACCGATTCTAACCAATTTCAATAGCGTTCATTCTAAGGCCGATGAAAGCTTACGTACCAAATTTCATCAATATAGTTTCGTATTTGCGACCTGTAATCAAGCTTTACATGGACACACAGACGGACGAACGGACGGACGGACGGATGGACATCGTTAAATCGAATCAGATAGAGATTCTGATTCGATCGGTATAATAAAAGATGGGTCTAGGTCAAATATTTTTGGTAGTTACAAACAGCAGCACAAAGTCATTATACCCAAACCACATAGTGGTATAGGGTATAAAAATATATAATGCTTGCCTCGAATTGGTAACGCAGGAGTCACAACCGCTATCGATATTTTACTCCCGTTACGTCGCACAATATCATGGCAATAGTATATGAAGAAGAAATAAGACTAAAAGGACTTATCACGAAAAAATTAACGAGAAAAATAATATCCCTTAAAATGGACAGTGCAACCCGACATGGCCGTTCAGTTTTTGGAATTAATGCACAAATTAAGGAAAAGGGGAAATTGGAAGTTTTTACATTATCTATGAAAGAGATTTGTGTGCCGCAGACTGCTGTAAATCTGAAAACAGAGGTTGAAAAAGTTTTGCGTGACTTCAATATATCTAAGAAACAACTATATAACATAACTACAGATAACGGTCGTAATATGCTAAAGGTGGTTGATTTGTTTACAGTAGCTACACATGAAGAAGAGAATAATGTTAAAAATGACTTGGAGGAATCATTACTTAACGTTGAAGAGTTTGAAAATAATTTCAGCGCAGAAAATCGAAATATGTTTTCAGTTAAATATGCAGCTCACACCATGCAATTAGTCGTGAAAGACTTTCTGGGCAAAGCGAACATTACTTGAATTGTTGAAAAATCGAGACAAGTAGTGAAAACTTTAAGAACGCCGAAATGCAGGTAAGTTTCCATCAAAGAAAAAATTTTAAAAATGTACGTCATTAATTTTAAACCTCAAACTCAATTTAAATATATCGTTAATTATTTATATATTTTTATTTTCTTAGACAAATTTTACAAATGCTTAAACTAGGCACACCTTCCTTGGATGTTCCAACGAAGTGGAGCTCTACATTTACAATGCTAAAGAAACTCTCCATATACAGGGAAATTTGCAACGAATATTTGAATCGACCATTGTTAGATGAAAAATGGGATGAATTAAATGACTTACTAGTTATTTTGAGCCCCCTAAACGAAACGACACTTAAATTGCAGTGTTAGCGGCTGGTTATGGGCAATTCTTACAAAGCTTGCTTTGAGCTGAAGGTAAAATTCGAATGTTTAAACACGGAAGCATCATCTATTGTTTTGAATTTATAAGAACAAGAGAGCCAAATTTACTCAACGCCGTCGTCTTTAAGACTGCAATATTTTTGGATTTACGTTTTCAACGTTCGCTGCTACCAAATGAAAAGGAATAAGCGAGAGTTCACCTGAAGAAGTTGGCAACACAATTTAATGAATTGAACCAGGTTTATAGGTGCCGACACCAAACTTTGCTTTATACCTTTAATTATACTTTTGTTCTATTTCAGATCAATAGACAACGTCCTCAGGCAACGCAGTGTCCTTCAGAAAGTAATTTGTTCATTGACGAAGCGTTAAATACTAACACTTCCTCTTCAGTTCGTCAGACTTTACGAAGCTTGGAAGTTGACCCGTCGTCAGAGGATGACTCGGCAAGCGTTCATTCAAAACCATTGTTAATACAAACCTTTGCCGAAATCGACTCCTACCGGGAAGGAAGAGTTGATATCGATGCCAATCTTCTGCAATACTGGGAGGAGAAAAAATATACGTTCGCATTCCTCAAACAACTGGCAGACGTTGTTCATGCCGCTCCAGCAACTCAAGTTAGTGTCGAGCGAGCATTCTCTGCATTGACACTAGTGTTAAGTGTTCTTAGATGTAACCTCTCAGACGACTCATTGCGATCGCTTATATTCCTAAAACTAAACAATAAGTCCTAGTAATTTCCTTGCCCTACAAACCCGTTAGAAATGCATACATTACATCAAAAATACGATATGTATCCGAGTAGGAATAAACAAAAAAAAATTTTTTTCGATAATGGTTATTGTTAACCAAAAAATTTTTTTCATTGTTGTAATGGTTATTCATAACCAAATATTGGTTAAAATAACCAAAATACTATATAACTTATGATAATTGTTAAAATTTCCCTAAAACAAATAAATCGAATTTAAGCATAACCTTTTCTTCAAAAAAAAAATAAATAACAATTATTTTCCGTCCCTGCTTTTTTACAATGGAATTATCAGTGTAATATGCAAAAGAGATAATATTTTATATTTTATTAATTAAATCTGGTAAAGTAAATTAAAAAGAATGGTTGAATTGACAGTTCTCTTTTTGCTTTTAGGGTTTTGGTGTTTTATTCTAAAGGTTTTGCTACTAATGGTTTTGAAATTTATAATTAATTAATTTTTATATCAACCCTGAAATCCAAATGCTGCTTTCTCCATGTCAGTTAGGCAAGCTCCTGTTCAAAATTTCTTGTTCCAATTCCAGTTTATATTACATGTGAGTATATTCCATTTTTAGTCGAATGTTTGCATTTAAATCCAAATTGCATTTCGGATATTAAATTATTGTTTATATTATTATTGATACATATATCAAACACTGTGCTCATGCCAGGAAGTACGCTTATAGCATGAAGGTTTTCGGTTGTACCACTGATTTTTTGGAATATTTGACGTAAGATCTCAACATATCTTCAACTAACGCTCTCGATACTAAAAATTTGTTTCAACTTATTGCCTAATGATACACCTACTTAGTTTAAGATTAACTTATTCTGACATGTGGTACTTATTCTGGGATATTTGAGTACGTAATTATATAATTTAAAGATATGCTACTTCCCCTTCAAGGGATCCTAATCTTCCCGACTTTGCTATCTGAACCGTATCAGGATCAGATGGCTTCAGAAAAAAAGTTCGAAACATAACAACCCAATTACTTTAGGATCAGTGGAAAAATAGCGCATTAATTATGAGGATTCCGAGAAAATTACCCTAACCTAAAATATGTGAGTCCGATCACAAGGGAGATGTGTAAACATCTTGTAATTAAAGATTGTTTTAAGTTGGAATTACTTCTGCTTTCAGTATATTTTTTATACCCTATATCTCTATGTGGTTTGGGTATAATGACTTTGTGCTGCTGTTTGTAACTACCACAAATATTTGACCTAGACCCATCTTTTATTATACCGATCGAATCAGAATCACTTTCTGAGTCGATTTAACGATGTCCGTCCGTCCGTCTGTGTATCCTTGTAAACCTTGTAATCAAACTGCAGGTCGCAAATATGAATATATTTTGATGAAATTTGGTATATAAGCTTTTGTCAGCCATGGGATGAAAGCTATTGAAATTGGTAAGAATGAGTCCACGGTTAGACCTAGCCCCCATACAAATGACCCCTATGAAATCGACATAAATTGCCATAAGATCCAAATTGACGTATAGATCGTAGTCAAATTGGGTTTGCATGTATTTATTACATCCGTTAATGAGTAGTCCAAACACGATCTCTATGGGACAACTCTTAGTCATAGGCCCCATATCTTCCCGATCTTCACTTAAATCTATGAAAAAAACAAAAATATTGCACTGATTCATCTCAAATTTTGTTTGTACATATTTTTGCAAAATACAAGAGACTTTACCAACCATGGTCAGGATCGGTCCATTTTTTGACCTAGTCCCATATAAATATAGCACCCGATATGAACTTTTTGATATCTGCAGCCAAAAAAATTAATAATAATGCCACTCAAATATGGTTTATGTTTATTTTCTATATCCAATTAGTTGGACCGAAGAGATAGGGTCTCTAAACCATGGTATAGGGTATCGTATAGTCGGTCTAGACCGACTATAATTTTCTTACTTGTTCAATTTATATTTGTGATTGTGTTACATTTTTTGGTTGTTGAATTAGTTTACATTGTGAAATTTTTAACGTTGTTTTACTTGCGGGCTGTTGAATTAGCTTCACTAATCTTTACACCAATACACTCATACCTCTCACCGTTTTTGTCTTACTCTGTTTATACCCTATACCATTATGTGGTTTGGGTATGATGACTTTGTGCTGCTGTTTTTAACTAACAAAAATATTTGAGCTAGACCCATCTTTTATTATACCGATCGAATCAGAATCACTATCTGATTAGATTTAACGATGTCCGTCCGTCTGTCTGTCCGTCCGTCTGTGTGTCCATGTAAAGCTTGTAATCAAACTACACGTCGCAAATATTATTGTATTTTGATGAAATTTGGTATATAGCTTTTATCGGCCATAGAATGAACGCTATTGAAATTGGTGAGAATCGGTCCATGTTCAGACCTAGCCCCCATACAAATGACCCTATTAAATCGACTTAAATTGCCATAAGATCCAAATTATCATATAAATCTTAGTCAAATTGGGTTTCTATATGTTTATTACATCCATTAATCAGTAGTCCAAAAATGATTCCTATTGGACAACTCTAAGTCATAGGCCCCATATAGAGCTACATCCCGATCTTCACTTAAATCTATCAAAAAACAAAAATATTGCACTGATTCTTCTCAAATTTTGTTCGTATATATTTTTGGAAAATACGAGAGACCTTCATACGGTCCATTTTTGGGCCTAGTCCCCATATAGATATAGCATCCGATATGAACTTTTTCATATCTGCAGCTAAAAAAATTAATAAAAATCGCACTCAAATTTGGTTTATGCTTATTTTATATATCGAATTAGTTGGACGGAAGAGATATGGTCTCTAAACCATGGTAGAGGGTATCGTATAGTCGGTCTAAACCGACTATAATTTCTAACTTGTTTTGTGTTTGTATTGTGAAATAGATTTTTACCCCCCTGAGCGCATAGCTGTTTACACATCAAAACATTGGAAAGCCCCTCAGCTTCGCACATCAGGGAAGGTCCGAAAATATAACAAACAAACAATAGGAAATTTTATAGATATAGAATACATAATTTGTATATTTCTTACTCATGTTCTCATAGAATGTCAATTCAAATCAATTATTTTATATATAATATTATATTGCATGTCATGTTTAAATTTATTTTAAATACTAAAGAATTGATCTACGTTCCTTTTCTACTTTATTGTAAATCAACTACTATTAATTTGATAATTTGAGTAATAGACTTAGCATGGGAATGTATACTTTAAAGTTATGATACACATATTCGAGTTCTTTGAGTTAGTTTTTCTCCACTTAAATGCGAATTAACATGTAAAATATTTTCAAAATGATCATGTTTGCTGTGGAATTACATATATGTCTGATGTACTGATGCTTACCCGAACAGAAAATGTCAATTAGTTTTTATAATTTTCCTATTACCATAACAACTGGAAAAAAAACTTTGTGAGTTACTGTCTGTATTTATAATTTATAATATTTCACATTTACGGGTTTATTTAAATAGTATAAAGAAATTAAAAAAAAGAACATTTTTCCATTAAAAATGACAACTGAAGTCAGACGAAGTTGTTAACTGATGTACGAACTAAAAAGAAAAAAAAAATTTGATGAGAAATGTCCTCAGTGCAGTGGAGCAAAATATTTATTTTAATATTAAGCATCTGTAATTATCCTAGTCAGACCAGTATTTCACATGAAAGCATCATGAGTTAATGTGATTTTATATATATGCATATATACATATATTCCAGCTAAAAAGTGGTTACAATTATGTAGATAAATATCCACAACTTCTGAGCTCGATATAAAATTTTTTAACATTGATGGGTTTAAACTTGATTGGCGTAGGGTGGAGTAGTTCTTTTTAATATTTTTTTATTAATTACCAATGAGAAGTATACGCTTTTAATTTTAAAAAAATCCTTCGTTTTTCTATTGAGTTAGTCTTGATTATAAATGAAGACTAGCTTAAGCCATCTGCAAAAATAAATAAAAACAAGTAAAACTTTAAATTCGGCTATGTCGAATCTTTGATGGCCTCTATCTGCGTCTTGAACTCAATAATTACAACCAATGTTGGGTACGTTTACCACTTTAAAGCTGTTGCCGATACTGAAACTTTAAATTCGAATACCAATTAAATTTTAGTTAATAGCTTTTCTTGTTGGCCAGTTTCTATTATAATTTTTTGTGATGAAAAACAATGATCGTTCTTTTGTAGAAAGAATTAATTACTATTTGAAAAATTTTATTATTTTTCTTTTATCAGAGTAGAAAACCTTTAAACACCAATGAAATTCATTATTTCATACAGCCTGGATTATAATATCCAAAGTGTGTTCCCCATTAGAATGTGTTGGGAGCTTAGAAGTCATACGATAATTAATAAATAAAAAAGAAATAAATCAAATAATTCTTGGCTAAAAATTTTAAGATATTAATATTTAAAAAAGCAAATTCTCAAACATTTTTATCTGAATTAGCTAGTAGTATGTTAATTTAAGGATACATTTAATACAAAAAAACAAAAACCATAACAACAGGATTTTTTCACGTTATTTTATTTATTGAATCTTAAATTATTTCTATGTAAACTAGCAATAATTATTCAAATCTTAAAACTGTTTCTGATTATAAAGTCCAGCCAGTGCCAGACAAAAATTTAATTGCTCTTTGATGTATAAAAAGAAAAAAAAATATGTTTTCAAGGTCATCCTTCATGCGCTTCAGCGTGTCAGATCTGCTATGTCCAACCTTCTAAGGCGTAGGTGGCCACGGTTGCTGAGTAGATTTCGGGCAAGACACTGTGTTTCATAACTTCATCTTTGGCCAAAGGAACATTTAAGTCCTTATGAATCATTCGTAATTTTGCCTTCTTTGCAATTTTTCGACATTTAACCCCATTTGAATACCATAGCACCATATGGGTTTTATAATAGAGTTGTAAAGTAGTAATTTACAATCTTCGCTAAGTTTAGAATTTCTGCCCATAAGCCATGTAAGTTTTAGAGTTATTAACTTCATCGTCAAGTTTTCCGTCTACATGTATTTTGACACTGAGGCGGTGGACCATTTTTTGAGAAGGCGGCCAGAAATCATTTCTTTTTTTTTGTTACCGATTTTAAGGTTATGTTATTCATTTGAAAGTAAATACTAGTAAACCTCGGGAGCCAAAAAATTGCGACTCTATCTCGACTATATCACAGCGAACAGGGTCTTCGAAAATGGGCTTTCTCAGTATTTTGCTAAAATTAAAAATTTCTTTGTAAATTTTTATTTTTAAATGACTGTAACTTTTTTGATTTAAAAGATTTTGAAGTGAAATAAATTTTGTATAATTTTGTGGCTTCCATACTATTAATGTTACAAATGTAAAATCACTGGGTCATTCTGACATTTAAAAACAAATTTTTTAAAAAAGGTCCAAATTTTCTACTTAATAAAGCATAACTCCTGCCAGTCAAAAGCAGTCAGAAAAGATCTTGCAGTCTTCTATAGTCCGAACCCTCCCCTAAACTCCTATCCCCCATTATACCCCGCCAGTTTCCGCCCGTGTGCACCAGAACAATTTTTCTGACCCAAGGTTAGATATTTTCTGCAAAATTTATGAATACAAAAGTTGTCCACTATGTGGTTAGGATATATTAAGTTTGAGGTGATGTTTGTAACTGCCAAAAATATTGGTCCTTTATCCATCTTTTATTATACGGATCGACTCAAAAACACTTTCTGAGTCGATTAAACGATGTCCGTCCGTCCGTCTGAGTGCTATGAATACAAAAGTTGGTCATACCGGTGCACCGCGGTGTATTTCTTTGCGTGTCGGTAGAGTTGTCAGGAGTTGTTATATACTTATAAAAAAGGGTTGATATATAATGCGCTTAATTGGTACAGGTACATTTACATAGGTATCTTTCAAAAACATTAATAGTCTGAATTAGGGCCATTATTACAACTTGCCGTTAGTTAAAGGCAGGATTTTGTCGGACCGATAAATGGCTTTACATTATAAAACCTTTATTTATTACTTTTTTATCCATTAAGTATTATTATTATTAATAGTAATAACAATAAAAAATTAAAGTTGTAATAATACAAAGCTATTTATCGGGCAGACAAAATCCTGCCTTTAACTAACGGCAAGTTGTAATAATGGCCCTTAGAGTTATATAGTTTAAATACCTGATAAAATGGGAAACAATTTAAATAACAGGTAAATGGTAAAAAAAAAAACTTTTGCGACATAGCCCTTTAAGATATGAGCAGGTATGCTTCACCTTTTAAAAGGGGTTCGGGTGAGGGTTTTTTATGCTTCTAAAAGTGGTAATAAGAGATAAAAATTTTTATTTTACATAATTGCAAGAAAGAGTATTTATAATAATGTTTCCACAATTATTATTCATTACAATTTGTGCAATGGCTAAGTACTGTTACAGAGATCTGGCAGATATTTATTTTCAAGGAAATGATGTAGACGGTGCAATTTTGCACATAGTGAGCAACAACTTCTTTAAGAATTGTAACCTAGAAGACATTGAAATGCACAAAGGAAAAATTACTAATTTTGCATCGAATTTGAAAAGACGGTACATTAAATGCTCTCATAGCAAGGCAAAGCGTTACCAAGACTGGTTAATAAAGGAACTTATTTCTGAGAGTGCATCTACAATTGCCAACCAAAGTGGAAAAAAGGTTTGACCAGCAAAACCAATTGACGGATATAGTGAAAGATCTTGGAGGCGCAAGCTGGAGAATATCAATGAAGAAATTTCTCAAAGAAATATTAATGATTAATTTTTGCACCAAATTCAACCAACCCAAAATAAAAAAAAATAAAATTGAAATAATTGAAAAAATAGTTGAAGCGCAAAAAGTAGGGCGCACAAAGAGGATTTTGAAAAGCATTCCTACACCAATTGAAGATAAGAAATTTACGCCGGAAGAAGCGTTCGCCGTATTTTTGGATTTGAAATTGACCAAAAATCAATATAAGGAATTGCGGAAGCGAACCAAGGAAAAGAATTGTGGGATTTTTCCAGAGTATCGAAATTTAGTTTCTGCCACAGGTGTAGATCATGAATTAATAAGACGATTTAAAATCATATTACAAGTTCTAGCATGCAGCAGAAAGATAAATGCAAAAAAATTTGGAGAGTACGCCAATAAAAAAGCTATACTTTATAATGAAAAATACTCTTGGAGATATATGCAATCCACAGTTCATAAAATTGTGTACCATGGGGAACAAATAATTCAAAACAATATGCTACCAATAGGAGATCTATCTGAAGAAGCGCAAGAAAAAAGGAACAAAGACTACAGATTCTTTCGCGAGCACAACACAAGAAAAATGTCCAGATGTTGTACTAATGAAGACCTTATCACTATTTTGTTGTGCACTTCAGATCCATATATGTCCAACATTCGTCAAAAATGGATAACTACCTCTATTGAATCAGACGAAGAATCTAGACAACTTCTAGAAGATGAAAATTAAGGCTATTTAGAAGAAATTTTTACTAAAATTGGTTGATTTAAAGTAATTTTTCATTACACTAACAATAAGTTACACTTTTTTTTATATAGTTAAAAAATTTTCTTGACTTAAGAATTTATATATTTTGTAAATTTACAATAAAAATTGTTATATTTCATAAATTGGCCATAAAAATTAAAAATTTAAAAATAAAAAAAAAATTAACTAAAGCAAAAACATACGAGTTTTTCATTGAAACTTCTCTATCTTGAACTTATATAAGGTAACTTTTACGTTCGCTGCTTAATAAATTATATTTTAACTCGGGATCTTTCAAAAAAAAAAAAAAAAAAAAACAACCTTTGGCCCTTGTGCACATTAGGACTAAAAAGTTTACGGGGGCCAAAGTTTGGCATTTTCTGAAAAAATTAACTTAAAAAATTGTTAAAAAGTATTAGTTGTAAAATTAACTGAAAAAATAAGATATTGTATTAAAAAAAACCTTTTTTACCTTTAACACTTCACTTTTGTACTAAAATTCAACTACAAATGAAAATGTATTTTAAACCTTCCGTAACTTTTTTTATTTTCGGTCGAAAATTACGTTTTATAAAGGCTAAAGTCTCACCTACCAAACAAAAAAAACCGCATGTCAAAATTCAAATCCAATCAAAAGTTATAGATTTTTGACCGCCTTCTCGTCAAATGGTCCACTGTGCGGTCAAAGTAAATTCCGAGATATTTTATGTTTATGTGTTGGGGTCTGTTATGATTATTAAATTGTATCTACGGGCACGTTTCCCTTCTTAGGTTGAAAGTGATATGGATGCATTTCTATTCATTAACTTTGATTTTCCATCTCTCCGATCTTCTAGTTGGGAAATGTGGGCTTGCAGAAATCTAGATGCTATTGATGTGTTCTCATGTACACTTAAGATTGCCGTATAATCAGCAAAAGTCGATGTGTTGGTGTTAGCATTTGTTTGTAATTCAGAGGTGTAGAGTAAATATAATAATCGCCCCGGAATACTTCCCAGTGGGACTTCTACAGTTGTTCTCCTTAACTGTGAACTTATGACCTGTTCTATAGCTTTCTAGAAGCTTGTGAGCGTTGGGTAGTAACATGTGTTTAATTTTAATTTTATAGATCAATGCCTCATGTTAGACTTTGTCGAATACTTGTGAGACATCAATAAAAAGACCGGAGCAATATTTTTTTTCTTCAAGGGCCTTTCTAATAAAAGTTACTACCCTGGTATGTTATTCTGATTTACAGCTAGGGTTAATTTCTTCATTAGCAGTTTTTCGAAAACTTTTGACATATTGGTTTATCTGACTCGAATCTCGTGTTATCTTTGATTGGCTTGGGTGTCATTGTTACGAGTGAAACTTTCCATTCTAGGGGATAACATTCAAGGCGCAAGGTAGCACTGAAAGTATAGACAATTATTCTTAAACTATACTACGTAGTTCTATAAGCATCTTATTACTGATTTTATAGATCCCCTGTGCCTTATTTGGGTTTAAATCAATAATTGGTTTTTTGACCTACCACATCTCAAACCTGAGTGTGGCATTTGCTTCTTGCTGCGGTATTATTGAAGGCAAATCCACTATATAACTTGATACGTTTGGTGTGAAAACATTTCTCAAGTATTTTGCAAGCAGTTCAACTTTTTCAGAGTCAGTTCTTGCCCATTCTCCATTTGAGTTTCGCAATGGACGCCATAGTGAGTTGTCAGTATGTGGTGTGTTATCTAGTTCTTTAAGGAATTAAAGTCGCTCTACACAGACAAAAAATGAACCCGTTAAAAGCTTATGTAAAACTTCATCAAAATATTTATTTATATAAATCGACCTTTATGGTACGACCTTTACAGACCCTTACGTGTTCTGACACACGGACGGGCGAACGCACAGTGCTTCGTCCCATGGACAAAAAGAAAAAAATTTGTTTCAGATTATGATGAAACATATATTATTTGATAGACAGTAAAGGATCTCATAAAAATATAAATTAACTGTTTTGGTTTGATTGCGTTTTACGCCACAAGAGGACGCCGAACTCAGAGAATTTTAAGCAAAAATTAATAAACAGAATAATAGTTTTTTTTCTTTTGCATGAAAATAATTTTCAAAAATTGCTAAAAAATGGTTTCAAGTTTTTCTTAAGTACCCTGATATACTTGGAATAAACAAAAGTAAATATTTTAATACAAGTTTTCAATAAAATCACTTTTTATTATTTCGAAAAAATCTCTTTTTTCGTTGGAAATCCAATAATTCCAGTATAAAAAATATGTACTATTTTCTAATAGACCTTGAAAAACTAGAGCTTATTTTTTGCCACAAATAAACTACTATTTTAAAATATTACTAAATTCGTGATTTTTACTAAAAATTGCATGGATTGATGAGCGTCTAACATTCACGTGAAGTTAAAAACTTATTAAAATTAACTCTTCAATATAAACTAATTAAAGAAACATTTGATATAAGACTATATAAACTTAATACAGGGATTTATTTTGTTACAATTGGATGCCGCGTTAAGGAGATACACTTTTTTTAAAAATCAGGTATAATTGTTAAAAAAATCAATTTTGTGTAGCGATAAAACGCCAAATAAAATGAATTTAGATAAAAATTTTAATCACAGAATATCGTAAGAGTCATGAAAATACACACTATTGGAGCTAAACTAACAAAGATACAGCATTTCAAATGACCGGCATCATACGGTATATCGTATATAAATCAGTATTCAAAAAACTTTAAATCGATTTTCTAGCAGATAACATGTTTGAAATCATAACTCATCATAACTCAAATTCTACTTTACCGATTCGTTTGAAAATTTACACAGTATTTCTACACATAAATCACCAGGTAATTGCGAAGATTTTTTTCCTTTACCATTTTTTCTCATTTTTTAACAATAAATTCACCGAAATATTATAGCAAAAATCGTGTTTGTCACCTTATAATGCTGCCAAAAATAAATCGGGAAACATATCACCTTTCAAACACGTTTCGAGTTTTTTATTTCACATGATGCGGTAACGAGTTATGATTTTGACCACAAAACATTTTTTTCGAGGCGCCTCTGAAGATTCGCTGTCATGGATCTATTTATCAAAATTTTTAATAAAAAATTGTTCAAAAGTTGTTCTTAAAAGATAGTTATGAAAATACGCATTTGGGACGCAATAACTAAATTTTTTTTGATTCAGGATATATGGGAAGTATGAGAATCCTTGGATCGATTTTCTGAAATTTCGTATTTTTCCTAATTTGCGCTATTTAAAACAGTGTTTCAAATTTCATTATTCTACGACAACTCCTTCTATTTTTGTTCATTCGTTATATGGTTACGAAGCACTGTGGAACGTCGCTAAATCGAATAAGAAAGTGAATTAGAGTGGATTTAGTACTCGTATAAGAGGTGTGTTTGTATAAATTATTTTTGATAGTTACAAACATCAACACAAACTTATTAATTTTCTGTAGAAATTTTTATTTAAATAGTTCCATTCTCGTTGTTAGGTCTACTAGAGATTTTATAATATATTCTTATGACAAATAAGGAACAGTTGTGTACAGTTAATATAAGACCTAGTTTATAAATAATGCATGTAAAAAAATGAATTATAAAATAAATTACAATAAAAAGAAGTATTTTGTAATGTAACAGACATGAAACTGCCTTTATTTTCTAAATTACTTACCGGAAAGGACTCAGTTTATTCCACATACGGCTTGTGTGGCTACTAAGCGTATTTTCGCGGTAATGCGTTGTGCGATCCCCTGCACAATAGACCACAAACGGATAATATCTAGGACTCTAGCGAAGAGTTCATTTATCTCAGCAGAACATTTCCCAATGAAATATCAAAAATAAAGTGTAACACAACCAACATTCCGACGATGCTTCAATATGGCATTTATAAGAAGCAACTGCCTCCTTTGCACAATTAAACAAGTAGGAAAATTATAGTCGGTCTAGACCGACTATATGATACCCTATAACATGGTTTAGGGACCCTATCGAAGATAGATATAGAAAATAAGCATAAACCAAATTTGAGGGGAACTGTTTTTAATTATTTTGGCTGCAGATATGAAAAAGTTCATATCGGGTGCTATATTTATATGAGGACTAGGTCGAAAAATAACCCGATCCTGACCATATTTAGTAAAGTCACTTATATTTTGGAAAAATATATACAAACCAAATTTGAGGAAAATCTGTGCAATATTTTCGATTTTTAATAGATTTAAGTGAAGATCGGGAAGCAACTCTTTATGGGGCCTATAGGTATTATTTTTGGACTACAGATTAATGGATATAATAAACACATGCAAACCCAATTTAACTGAGATCTATATGATAATTTGGATATTATGGCAATTTATGTCGATTTCATAGGGGTCATTTGTATGGGGACTAAGTCCGAACATGGACTGAATTTCACCAATTTCAACAACGTTCATTCCATGGCCAGCAAAAGCTTATATACCAAGTGTCATCAAAATATATTGATATTTGCGACCTGTAGTTTGATTACAAGCAAGGTTCAGAAAATACACACACGAAACACACAATGTTCTGTTCAAAAGCAGCCAACACATATCTTTATTTTCATATCAATTATGTGCGTTTCAAAATTTTCTACGGTACCCAACACAACCATGACTGTGTTCGTTTTAATATTTCGTTATTTACACGAACATTTTTGTATCACATTCTTTTTGCTTCAATCACACATAAAGCACACATTTTTGAGTGTTGCTTTATTTGAAGTTGATGTTCTGGTACGTGTAGTGAAAAAAAACACAGAACATGTAAAATAAACAGGTTCGAGTTCAGTTATATTTTAAGTCGTGTTGTGGCTCGTGTAGTAAGAAACAACAGAACATGTACAGTAAACAGGTTCGAGTTCAGTTATATTTTAAGTCGTGTTTAAAATATAACTGAACTCGAACCTGTTTATTGTACATGTTGTGTTTTTTCTTACTACACGAGCCACAACACGACTTAAAATATAACTGAACTCGAACCTGTTTATTTTACATGTTCTGTGTTTTTTTTCACTACACGTACCAGAACATCAACTTCAAATAAAGCAACACTCAAAAATGTGTGCTTTATGTGTGATTGAAAAAAAAAGTACGTGATAGAAAAATGTTCGTGTAAATAACGAAATATTAAAACGAACACAGTCGTGGTTGTGTTGGGCACCGAAGAAAATTTAAAAACAAACATAATTGATATGAAAATAAAAATATGTGTGTGTTGGTCTAAGTTATGTTTGTTTACATATATGTACGAGTTTTTTATTCAGTGTGTGTTTTTTTCTGAACTCTGATTACAAGGTTTACATGGACACACAGACGGACGGACGGACATTGCTAAATCGACTCAGAAAGTGATTCTGAGTCGATCTGTATAATAAAATATGGGTCTAGGTCAAATATTTTTGGTAGTTACAAACAGCAGCACAAAGTCATTATACCCAAACCACATAGTGGTATAGGGCAAAAAAGGGTGTTTGATCGAACGGAAACACACTGAATTTTCAAGCCCAGAACATCAAGAGCATCTGGTTCTTTAAATTCTGTACCACCCATGGATACCGATTACTCCATGGCTCATCTATGGGTCAATAAACTACATTGGGTTTTACGAGCACTAAAATCGGCCCTATTAACTCGACGCCATTCACAGATTGCTAAATGGTCTTGATGATCTTAATGAATTTATTAGAAAACGAGGCCACTTTAGTTTGATCTCTTCTTCTTTTTTTTTTTGAAAATGCTATAAAGAAAAACTACTGAATATTATCTCAAATTTCTTTTTTTATTTGAAAGTACAATCCTTCCGGTTAATAATGGAAAATTATTTCATTCAAATGGCTGCCTCGGCTGGCCATGCACGATCGGTTAAATTTTTAAGCACATTATCGATTGTGTGCAGCTGTATTTCACCAATGGCTTCACGAATATTGTCCTTTAAACCGTCAATTGTCTCTGGCTTGTTGGCGTAACAACGGTGTCAAATCGCAGCTCCGAGGTGGCCAAACGACATCAGCTCTGCGGCTGATAATGCGATCTTCAAAAACAGGGCGCAAAACATCGAGTGTAGCTTCGGCTGTGTGGCACGTAGCGCCGTCCTGTTTAAACCAAATGTTGCCAATATCCTCCCCGTCAATTTTTGTGAACAAAAAATCGTTCAACATGGCCCGATAACGATCGCCATTGACTGTAACGGCCACTCCTTGCTCATTTTCGAAGAAAAATGGCCCAATTATGCTTCTGGACCAAAATCCGCACCCAATAGTGACTCGTTTTGGGTGTATCGGCTTTTCAATGTATGCGTGCGGGTTTTCTGTGCCCCAAATGGGACAATTTTGCTTGTTTACATACCCGCCAAGATCAAAATGAGCTTCATCTGAAAATATGATTTTTTTGGCAAAATCGGCATCTTCTGTAAATCGATCGCAGGCCCACTTAGCGAAGCGAAAACGCATTGGATGGACAGTTGGCTTCAACTCCTGAACCAATTGGACTTTGTATGGCGTCACACCAAGGTCTTTATGCAAAATTCGTCTCAGTGATGCCTCCGAAATGTTCAATTCTTGAGAACGACGGTGAATTGATGTTGATGGCGCTTCACGCACACTTTCTGCCACAGCAGCAATATTCTCGGGTGTACGCAATGTTTTTGGCTTTTCACGCTTTGGTTTATCGATGAGGATGCCAGTTTCTTTCACTTTTTTCACAAGATAGCGAACATACGGAGCTGACGGTGCTTCTCTTCTTCCAAAATCCGTACGCAATTTTCGCACACATTCTGCAACATTACCATGATTTTCAAAGTAATGTCGCAATATTTCCCAGCGTTGTTCAAGGGTATAACCATATTCGTTCAGCGGAAGGATAAAACTAATTACCTGTCAAATCAGACATGAGCTAAGTATTATCATTCACGAAATAAGCACTAGTTGAAAAAAAATGTTAGATGGCGGACCCTTTATTATGCGAGGTCGGGTCAATATATTCATGACTTTGATACTGTTATACCCTATACCACCATGTGGTATGGTTATAATGACTTTGTGCTGCAGTTTGTAATTACCAAAAATATTTGACCTAGACCCACCCATCTTTTATTATACCGATCGAATTATATAACCCCATACATTAGCTGCAACTTTGCTTGAAAAAAATTCTGTTAAATTCACATTGATTTTGGTATAATTTTGTTTTGATATAAATATTAATTAACTTTTGTGATTAAACTATTGCCGTTTTGTTTTCTGACAGTAACGTCGCGTTGTATTTTTATTTATACGAGGGCGGATAATAAGTCCATGACTTTTAGAATGAAACACAGTTTTTTGCAAAAAAAAAAAAAAATATTTTTCAACATAATCTCCTTTTAGCTCACTACAATTTTAGCTCAAAAAAATAAGATTTTACGAGGTCCATAAAATAGGCATTTTTGATCAATAACTTCATCGTTGGAGCTAAATCTCTTTCCAGCGAGCCATTTCTTTAGGTTTGGAAATAGGAAATATTCACTGGGGGCTAAATCCGGAGAATATGTCGGATGAGGTACCAATTCGTAGTCCAATTCATGGAAAAGGGCAATTGAGAGCAAACGCGGCACCTATCTTGTAGATTGCTTTCTTAAACCCAACTGATAATTTAAAATCGAAACCACACTGCCATATGAAATGCCTATGGCATCAACAATCTCATGCACTTTTACACTTCGATCGGCCAACACCATATCGTGGATTTTTCAACATTTTCGGGAATATCCGCCCTCGTATATTCTGCAAATGTTTTATGCAATTTCGGGTAATATTTGTAATTGTTACAATATATTATATAAATAAAAAAGCACGTTTTTGCCCCCCGCATATTTTAGCAGATATTGAGGATAAATGTAAGATGTATAAGAAGTTTCTAAATTGCCAATCACGCAATTTCCCTTTGAGATTTAGTATTTTTCAATATATCTCGACTACATTATCGGACTATTATCGGAAGATAATAAAATGACGGAATTCCGTGACGAGTATTTAAAAAAGTAGATGATATATCTATATATCAATAAGTGAAGGAAAATTTTGTCATCCCTTTTTAAACATAATGCGGCACGGATGAGTGCTGGTATGGAGGAGAAATGCAGAATTTTAAAATTTATGTATAATTGCATTAAAAATATATAAAATCAAATAAAATAAAATATTAATAATACATAATTTTATAAGAGCTTAAAGATATGTTAATCAATTTTATCCAATTCACAATTCATCGAATTTCATTATAATTACATATCACACGCCCTGTGTTGAATAGTGAATAGCCTAAATTTATTAGCATGTCTTTAGGCTCTTAAAAAATTTCTAATTATCAGAAATTTTTTATAGATTTAAAAAAACATTGAAAGAAAAAAATTTTAAGAAAAAATAAAATTTCCTAGAATTGCACTCGAGTGCTGGGTAATGTGAATAAACCTTAAGTACGTGCTTAAAATATGTGAATCATTAAAAAATCTTCAATATCAACTAAATGACTCTTTCCGAAAATTTGAGTGGTGTTCCCCAATGAATGAAGTACAGGTTTAATTTTCATTATATTAACCAACAATTTGTTAAGATATTAACAGGTATCAGTGTAAAATATATTGTTGTATTCAAATTAGATGTTGCAATTACAAATATTTAAAATTGAAGCATAATACATATATTGGATTCAAATTAGTTGCCTCGTTTGAAAAAGTTTAATATTTTGTGTAAAGACTGCGATTGTTAAGCGGAACTAATTTTGTAATTGTTGATACTTTATTTTTATAAAAGTTAAATTTATAAGAGAGTTTATGAAGAAATTTTATTTAATTCCAAATATTAAATAATTACAATAAAAATTTTATATATTTTTTTCTAGTAGTAATCAATTCTTTTTTTTTGGCGCAACATTTGTTGAACTAAATACTTAAATTTATATTTTTACACGCATTCAGACATGAAAAATTTAAGTTTTTTCTAGCCGAGCTACTCGAGCTATTCGAGTAGCGGCCTATGGAATCATAACGCACTATGATTTCGATTTTAAATGAATAGTTGGATTTTAGAAAGCTGGCCGAAAGAGATAAAAAGTCACCGATTAAATAAGGAATCCTTAAACCTCAGTTTTATTCATGACATATGAATTCTTCCCACCAAATATTTCATTCTACTAACTCTTCGCCTCTGGCTTTAAACTGGTCAGCTGGCAAGCCATCAGCTCCAGCAGAACTATTGATATATAGCCGGGATATATTCATTAGCGTTTCAGGTTCAGAATTGCTGTTTTCATTACCTGTGAAAAGTTTATTTATTTATATATTAATCTATGGAATTAATCTTTACAGACTATTTACAAACACATTTAAAAATAGGCGAACATGAATGAAAAAGTGAAAAAATTTAATTGATAATTATGTGTTCAGATAAATTTTTATTTTACTTTTTATGACGTTTGTATTTGAAGAAAAATCAATAAATCTATAAAGCTTAAGGTGCTATTACACGAAGTTTTTTTACATATGTACTGTCAAATTTTCCCACAACAAAAGTTGTACACATCGTGTGATACAAATGAAACATTGTTTATGTACAATACATGAGGAAAGTCACATGTACATTTTTCAATTAGAACAGGTTCTATTTTTGCATGACAAACATATGAAAATACAACACTGTTAGTGGCGAAAGAAAAACAGAGTAAATTATAAAGATTAAGATTGAAAGAAAAATAAATTGTTTTATATTAATTAACAATTAAAAACTATATAACTTTTTTTTTAACAATAAATTTTTGTAAATTCACAAATTAAATCTGCTGTTGTTTACATTTAGAGGTTATGTCATACGGAAATACATATGCACGTGTGATAGCAAAAGTTATGAATCGTATGTAAAAGACAATTTTGACAGACATGCGGAATTTCATATGGATAAAAAAACTGACAGTACATATGTAAAAAACACATCGTGTAATAGCACCTTTATTAAAGTCAATACACATTCGTGTAAGCGGATCACCGTTCGCATAATTTGATCTATAACACTGGATAGATAAAGGTGAGAAGAAACATGTTGGCAGCTGAGGGACTTTAAATGAAATATTGTTGATCAGGAAACCAGAAAAACATCACCATTATTTACACTGGTCTACAAATTAAAAAAAAATTGACTGCAGAAACGAAGCATGTTTTTGAACTAATCAGGATGCGCTGAATTCGAATCTGGCATAAGAATTGGGCTATCATCTTTTTCTTTTTTTATCTCATGCTGGCAATACTGTAAAACAGTTAATACTGCTACTACAATTTCACAATTATTAATTTGACAGAAGCCCACATTCATTATAAGTCTTCATAATAGTACCATTTAAGCATGTCAGGGAGATCGTGTGTTACTGATTCAAAATATTTTTGCTTTGTTGTGGTGCATATTTATTTGGAAAAAAGGATATGTAATATCAGAATCATTAAAACATGCATATTTACATTATTTTGGTTTCACTGGCAGAAACTTGGACAAACCGTGTACACCGACAATGTTTTGCAATAGCTGTATAACTGTTTTATACACGTGGTCAAATGGTAAGAAGATCTATTTCGATTTTTCAATTCCAGTACTTTGGAGAGAGTCCAGTAACCATCAAACCGATTATTATTTCTGTTTAACAAAAGTTGCTGGATTCAATATGAAAAATCTAAACAAATATTACTACGCGAATGTACCATCGGTTTCCAAACCAGTTCAACGTCCATCAAATGACCCATTTGCAGTCATTCCCAGTACTACGAGCAGTGAGTCCGAAACATCTTTCACCAGCAGTGGTAGTTTATATGAGGCTGATGACGAACGCCATTTAGTGACTCAAGCTGAGCTGAATTGTCAAATTCGGTATATACCTTTAACGAAGCAAGACGCAGAATTAGCAGCTTCACGCATATTGCAGTGGTAACATCTTGCAGTTGGGACAAAAGTAACAATCTATAGAGATAGAAGCTTGGAATTGGCTGCATATTTTTAAAATAGCGTTCATCCTATGGCGGATAGAAGCTTATATACCCAGTTTCATCAAAATATATTCATATTTGCGACCTGCAGTTTGATTACAAGCTTTACATGGACACACAGACGGACGGACGGACGGACGGACATCGTTAAATCGAATCAGATAGTGATTCTGCTTCGATCGGTATAATAAAAGATGGGTCTAGGTCAAATATTTTTGGTAGTTACAAACAGCAGCACAAAGTCATTATACCCAAACCACATAGTGGTATAGGGTATAATTATCACGAATTAGGTGCACGAATGTTACTCAAAATGCATTTTCTTCATTAGCATTTAGATTTTTTTCAACAAAACCTAAGTGCCTTGACTGACGAACAAGGGAAGCGTGCTCACTAAGATGTAATGAAAATTTAAAAAATTATCAAAGATTTTGGGACATAAGCATGCTGGGAGACTATTGCTGGACTCTAATACGTGAAACCGAACCAACAAAATACAAAAGACGTTTAAACGTCATTCGCTTATGAAAATTCACTGATTTTTAAACAAACCAATGTTTTTTTTATATAAAAAACGAATAAAAACATTATTTTTTTTTGTATCTCGAAAACCTGACGTGATAGAGAAAACCAAAAACCTTGCTAGTGTTATGTTGAAAAGAAACGAAACGTTTAGCATAGATCTGCGACTTTTTAAGGTCGACAGCTTAACAAGAGTGAGTCTGGTGTTATACGACGGAAGATTTAAAGGGTTCAAATTTAAACTGCGAAGACAAAATACGTTTTATACTTCTAAGAAACTCAATTTTGAGTCTCTACAAACGTCGGTCTTCCTTGTCTTTTGCCTGTATCTAGCTTTTGATATTATTTGCATATATATTTTTGCTTTGTTTAAGTTGAACTATATTGTTGCATTGTAGGATTTTGTTGGAACTAAACACTAAAGTTTTCTTTAAAAGAAATATCAATCTCTATATGTTTAATATAATTTTTTTTTATACTTCTTTAGCACATATTTACTTCTCCTTATAGTAACTGTAGATTTAAGTTATTGCAAAGAACCATTTCATCAGTTATAAAACTTAACTGTTGCATTTTTATTTTCTGTATACAGCACATAGCCAATATATTAGAAAATTAACAAATATGTATCATTTCATTATCATTTTTCGACAAAAGTTTGAATCATATATATTTTTGACTACTAATTCGTAAAATAAAAGTTAAATGTTCTCTCTTCTTTTTTTTACTTAAATGTAGCACTTTTAATTCTCAACGGAATTGTCTTAAGCGTTAGAAATGTAGACTGATATAAATAACATATATGACGTTAAAAATTTATTGAATTTACGTTAGTTTCTAATATTTTTTCAATCAGCTGTATACATCGTACATGTATGTACTTTATACGCGTACGTACGTATTTGTATAAATGTTACCATAGAAATTCTGCAATTTCCAATAAAAGGTTCTTGGTACGATGATGATGCGTATTTTACTCTTTTTTTTTTCAACAAATATCTTTTTTATTTCTCTGCTATTATGGCATTTATAGTAAAAGTAAAGTATGCCTACGAAAAAAAATTTAGGGATTTGGCATAAAATCTAAAAGAATAAATGCATCGGTACTATGACGTAGGTGAAAGGGGTAAAACTCGAGCCAGTTCACAATTAGCATGTTTTTAAACGGTTTTTTAATGGATAACGTAACATATCACACCTGTACCTCTAAAGTGAGTCAACTCAAAATTTACAAATTTTCAGTAGAAGCAAAAAACGGTTTTTTTTTAATATTTACTATAAAATTGAAAAACATTTGTTTCATTGTAAGGAATTGCGAATAATACATATGTATCAACAGTAGTTGTTTTTTGGGTGCAACTCAAAATAAATCTTTTAAGTGGATTCTAAAGAAGCTACTCTTATAACACAAAGAGGGTTACAACTGTATTTTTCTTTATAAAAGACTAGAAAAATCACTGTAAGATTTTTACAGTGGATAGATATGATCCCTGTGATCGTTTTCTTGCAAAAAGTGAAAATTGAAAAATTTTGAGCTACATCACACCTGTAAAAATAATTTTTAAAAAAATTTCGACTGATAGGAGATGTAGAACTGATACAAGTACAAAAAGTTGGCAGACGTGCGAAGAACTTTTTAGTTTGAAAATAAATATAAGGTATCGGGCGATACATTAAGCCGTCTGTGGCACTTGAAGATTAAATGGAAAATTTTACTTAAAGTACTGCTTTCAAATATATGTATTACCCTTGTTTTTATATAAAATAACTTAAGCAATATTTAAGCCTAGCTCAGCAGCAAATCTTTACTCCAGAAAAACTATAGTCTACTAGAGTCGACGCACTGGCGGCCAAAAATAATTTTTTTATGGTTACCGGTTTTATGTTACTCATTTGAATCTCGGCAGCCAAAAAAAAATACAAGTCTATTTCATAGCGCACAGGGTAACCCAGAATGGGCTTTCTCAGTATTTTGTTAAAATTACAAATTTCTTAACATATATGTAGCTTTTTTGTTTTAAAATGATGTGAAGAAAAATTAATTCTGTATAATTATATAAACTATTTTTATTTTTCATTAAAAAAAGACCCTAAAAATATGCTAATCAATTAAAGCCAATTCACAATTCAACACAAAAAACAAGCTCATTTTTATTACAAACACATTCACAAATTTAATAAACACACACATAGTATTGTAAAATTTTATGTATGTGTTAGTAGCAGTTTTAAATGCCATTTACTAAAAATAAAGGAAAAAATTTAAAAATCTGTAAATCTGCAAATCGGCTAAAAAGAAATACTTTCAAATAATATACGTTTGGTCAAAATCGGGATAAAACGGTAGAACAAAACATCAGTCACAAAGAATCGCTTAGCCTATTAATATTTTAGATAAATTATTTTTTCTTGATTTCAAAATTTATTACAATTAATCTATATTTTTCTCATAAATTTACAATAAAAATTGGTACGGAAATATATATAAAAAAAAAATTAACTAATATAGAAACATAAGATTTTTCATTTTTCTACCTTAGCTAAATTGGAACAAATACAGGCGGCTTTTATGTTCCCTACTTAATAAATTATATTTAAACTCGGGTCGTTTCAATAAGCCAAAATTTGGCCCTTGTGGATATTAGAACTAAAAACTTTACGGGGACCAAAGTTTGGCTTTTTCTGAAAAAAGTTTAGTTAGGAAATTGTTAAAGGCCAGTTTACACTATCACACTTTGTAATACGATCTGTCAGAAATTCGAGTATTATGAAAAAGTCGTATGATGTAAAAAGCTTTTGTTATGAAATTGACAGTCTGTAGGATTTCATTTTCGAAGTCCGATGGTTTTTGAAACATTTCTAAAAACTTGCCATTTTCATCGGACCAGAGTTGTTTTTTTTTTTGGTAATATTAAAAAAATGGTAAACAGAAACAAAGAAAGTGAAAATAAAATATAAATTTCAAAATAAATTTGCTTATTATTCTAAACAGTTGTTTTCATAAGACTTGAGTGTTATGGTGTAAATGGCCTAAGTATGCAGAAATAATGTCGGTACGACTTTATGACAGTCCGATGAATTTCATCGGATTTTTATTTCGAAAAATCATACGACTGAGTGGTATCATGTAAATGGGCCTTAACAAGTATTAGATGTAAACATCTAAAGTATTATATAAATATAAACATCTAAAAATTAAAAATTTTTTATGGCACTTTTTTAAAATCAAACAGAGAGCATCTTCTATGTATCACTTACAGCAATCAATTTTAATTTTTTATTTTTCATTTTTTAGTTTCCATTTTTAATTTTTAATTTTTAATTATTAATTTTTAATTTTTAATTTTTAATTTTTAATTTTTAATTTTTAATTTAAAATAATGTGTTGATTTAACTTAAATTTTTTTTTTTGTAAAATGATGTCAACCATTTATGTAGGCCATATTTCAATATGAAAGTGGTTGAGAATTTCCCAGTAATAGTTTGCATACACCAGTAGGACAATTCGACTCAATTATCTATTTATAAGCTCCCAAATATGAAAAATGTTAGTTTTTGCTATTCGAGTTATTCCTTCGGCTGGAATAACTTATTTACTATTCGAGCAGCTCGATACTCTAATAAAGAGAAGCTCTGACTATATGACAGCTATGAAATTATTTTAGTTCCAAGTGATACAGATTATTCTAAGTCTTCTTGAATAGCCACCAGAAAAAAATAAAAATATCGGGGTAAAAGTTGTTAAAAAAAATATCGAAATTTTAACATTGCACGGGAATGAGAAAATTAAACAGTTCTTTTACATTTTGAGAATATTAAATTATGTTTTCATGTGTTAATAATTTGGAACAAAATCTGTTTTTTAACTTTTTAGTTATTAATAATAAAAAATGTAAACATTTCTTCGTAAGAATTCTTTATGCCTATAAAAGTACATTCGTTTGTGTGCAGCTGGTTGATCATATTCTTTAATACCCTACAACGTGCTATCGATAGTTTTGCCTTACTACTTTAAATATAATAAAATAATAATAAAAAGACCCAAAATTGTCATATTCCAACGATACTGGAAGAGTTATTAAGGACGCAAAAAGCAATTTTTGAACAGCTACAAAAAACTACAAAAATTTTTTAATTAATTTTTTATTACTTCAAAAATACATTATTGCGGATTTTCAGGATTTTAATAATTTGAATTTTTTCGACAGGGTTGCCACTTAGTTACTGCATGTTTTTAAACATGATAGTTTCGGCTACAACTGTAGACACGTTAGTATTTGTTCGATCATAAGACAGAAAAGCAAGTTTAAAAGACTATTAAAAAAAAAAAAAAAAAAAAACTAAGACCTATACAATAAAATAGGAGGTGCTATGAAAGCGATAGTCTTGAAACTTTTGACAAGTAAATTAATTACCGATGTGAGCAATTGTAAAAATTATATAGCATAACTAAGTACTTACATATTATCACATCTAAAATAAAAAACGTTAAAAGTATAACAAATAAAGACAAACTTATAATTATAACAAAGCATCATCGCTACTTGATTCTTCTCAAAACCAATTTTCGTTTAACGAAGAACTTACGGCATTCGTTTAACGAAGAACTTACGGCATTCGTTATCGAGTAAGCTTACGTATCGCGTAAAATTTCGTACCGTGTCGAATGCACATAATATGCCAATGTCGAAATTAATAAAAAAAGTAATAGAATAAAAACATATATTTTGAAAAAAAGAACAAGAAAAAACATTAATTTGTGGGCATTCTACAATAAATATATTAATTTAATGACAAAAATGAGTTCTATGTTGCTTTTGGCTTACTATAAGTAAGTACAAGAAGTGATCCCTTGTCTCTGCCAGCTACAGCGTAACTTGAGAAATATCATTTTATTAAATTTTTTGGATTTATAAAACGTTTTAGACTTTCTAAGGAAGCATTTAATTATATTTTGGCCACTATAAATTTTGAGGGACATATATTAACAGCATCGCCACCAAAGCTGCAGTTAGCAGCCACGCTATGGCTTTTAGCCAGTGGAGGATTTCAACATACGGTAGGAAATGAGTCTTTGGTGAGAATTTACCAAAGTGCTGTAAGCAAAACAGTGTGTTATACTCAAACGCGATTCTTCCCTGAACATTTCTTATGTGACACATTAACTAAAGCAATTCGAATTCTCATAGCTCCTCTTCTAATGAATGGATCTAAATTGTTTCGCTCTCAGAACACTCAGTGGATCAAGCTCTTTCTTTTGAGCTATTAACTGTTTAAATTCGTTGAGTTTGAGGAAAGTTATGCGTGCACAATCAACTTTACATTATGCAACACGAAAGTTAACATACATATTTCATTACAATAATTGCATAACACGTACCCTGTGTTGAATTGTGAATTGCCAAAAATTTTAATACCTTTAGGTGGCATACAAGGTGGCCTTTATTACTGTGTGTCGACAAATATTTATAGTGAAATAACCTTAGTGAATTAAATAGATTAAAAATATTGAAAGAAATAAATTGAATCATAAAATAAAATTTCCTAGAATTTGCACTCGAATTTCGAGGGCTGGGATCTGCTAGTGTATTATTAATTTGCAGATTTGTGACCACAAATATACAATTTTATCTATGGGGGGTTTCATGTCAAGTGCACCAACTTTTGAAACCGATGTTTTCCGATCGGGATGAAATTTGCACCAAGATTAGTCCTATTCGATAGTAGCTTAGATACAATTTTTCAATAAGGTCGGTCCAGATCTCTCTGAGTTAGAGGGGATCAAAATTTGACATTTTGGCCAAACAGGTGTTTTTCTCATCCATGTAACTTATTACCTATTGTTCTTAGAGAATTTTCTCCCAAATAGTTTAGATAGCTATTTCTTCAATATTTCGGAAAAAAATACTTTAAAAAAAAATATGTTAGACTTCTTTTTTTTTCCAAATTAAAGCATTTTTTGCCTTTTTTTTTTCAAAAAGGGCATTTTTTTTTTTTTTTTTCATAAGAAAGCTTAGGATTTTTCCTTTAAGAGCTTTTTGGTCTTTTAGTGGGATGGGAGTGGGATATCTATCAAAATAAATGTTTTGTAACTCAAGACAACGGTTTTTCAATTTTTCACAAATGCACTATTTTGAATTTTTTCCTATTTGTGTGTAAAACCTTACAAATAAAACTTATACTGAGAAACTAGACAAATTAACCTTTCCGAAGGTATGTAACATACCTTCATAACATAACAGAAGAGAATGGTTCTCTGTAACCTGAAAGAGTTATTTGCAACATTTCAATCTGAACACGAGGATGTTAGAATTGGCTTCATGAAATTAACCCAAATGAGGGCAAAACAAACGTTTTGGCAGGAAGCAGCGGAACTCACACAGTATGCGTTTGTATTTACCATGAAAATGTTAAACTGATGTTGAAGGAAATCAACTTAAAGTATTTAACAGATGATTCGGCAGAAGATTTGCACGATTACCGCGATTGCCTTAAATTGACTATGTGTCCTAATGCAACAACTTCTTGCCACTTAGGTGAATGTACCAATTGTCCGAAAACCACATTCATCAAAGAAAATTTAATCAACTCTTTAGATCGAGAATATATATAGGAGGTCAAATTTGATTCTTGGATTCAGACTGACAGATGCACATTGAAAACAATCATTTTAAATGTGGATGATTTTGTGGAAGAAATGTGTACAGGATTGCTAAACTTGAGAAACCATGACTTTTTAGTCAAAGAGCAATGGTCATTCTTCAAGGATTTGAAGATACATTTGAAGTCTGGTGAATTCGTTATTTCATATGATTTCGCAGAAAAGTATAAATATGTTCTTCAGGATGCCATACAAGCATTCCACTTTGATACCGACCAAGCAACTATATTCACAGTAGCTATTTACTACATGAAAGATGAAAAACTGGAACACAAAGTATGGCAATCATATCCGACGATTTAAAACATGATACCGTTGCAGTTTATGAGTACCAGAAGAGAATACTAAAATTTCTAAAATCTAAATTTACAGTAAAGAAGGTATACTACGTTTCGGACGGAGCTCGTCAACATTTTAAAAACGAAAGTAGCTTGGCAAATCTTATGGCCCATGAAAAAGATTTTGGAATGCCTACTGCTCATGGTAAAGGAGCATGTGATGGTATTGGAGCAAACCTTAAAAGAAATGCAGCGAAGTATAGCCTCCAGTGCTCTCATCAAGATCGCATCTTAGATGCGACTGCTTTATTCCATTGGGCAAAGAGTTATTGTAAAGAAACTAAAATAGTTTTTAGTAGCAAAGAGGATCATCAGGAAACATTGAAAACACTGAAGAGCAGATTCGATGCTGCGGTAACAATCGATGGCACCGCTTAATACCATGCTTTTATGCCGCTTGTCGATGGAAGACTCAAGTTGAAAAAGTTTTCTGCCTCTATTCAATGCGATTTCTTTCCAAAGCCAACAAAGAAACTAGCAACGAAATCAACAGCTGAACCTAGTAACGCCAAGAAAGGATTGACAAAAAAACGCAGTAAATAAAGTCGACAAAAAAGCTGAATGAAAGACTGGGTATTTAAAAATTTACAAGACTTAAATGCTTCATCAGCTACAATAAATTAAGTATAAAAATAGTTATGATATAAATGGATCTAGTGTAATTAAGATTAAATTTTATTAATTTATTTATCTTTTTATTTTTAATATTATTATTTAATATTATTATATTAATTTAATTATTATTACAAATAAATAAAAAATAATTATTTTTCAACATTTCTATAGAAAAAAAGCGATTTTTTTCTTGAGGTTAACATATTCTGGGTATCACAGTATCGAGGGTATAAAATTTTAGTTAGGTATGTTATATATCTTCGGAAAGTTTAGTTTGTCTAGTTTCTCAGTATAAGTAGTGCATTTGTGAAAAATTGAAAAACCGTTGTCTTGAGTTACAAAACATTTATTTTGATAGATATCCCACTCCCATCCCACTAAGCGACCAAAAAGCTCTTAAAGGAAAAATCCTAAGCTTTCTTATGAAAAAAAAAATTGCCCTTTTTGAAAAAAAGGCAAAAATGCTTTAATTTAGCAAAAAAAAAGTCTACAATTTTTTTTTCAAGTATTTTTTTCCGAAATATTGAAGAAATAGCTATCTAAACCCTTTCTAAGAACAATAGGTAATCAGTTACGTGGATGAGAAAAACACCTGTTTGGCCAAAATGTCAAATTTTGATCCCCTCTAACTCAGAGAGATCTGGACCGATCTTATTGAAAAATTGTGTCTAATCTACTATCCGATAGGACTAACCTTGGTGCAAATTTCATCCCGATCGGAAGACATCGGTTTCAAAAGTTGGTGCACTTGACATGAAATCCCCCCTATATATTCTAAATATTGTGGAGCATCTCATGACTCATTTGTATGAAAACAGTCAGACGAAAGGAATTTGTTTGAGGAAATGTACAGTACCAAACAGTTAACGATCGCTGGCTTTTGGGTAATTTTTTTAAGACTAAACTTAGACTTTAATAAACAAACGTAAAATTTCTGGCGACTCGGGGTATCTTGTTGAGCCATGGTGTTTGACACCTTATAGAAACCCTGAAAATTAATGACCATTCAAAGGCACGTTGTATTGTTGAGAGAACAATTGGGATTCTTCTTCTTTAAGCCCGGTGGAAAACTCTCAGCAGTGATAGAATAAGTCGTTATAGCGCAGGAAAAATGGCGAAATTCGGAAATGTGTGCAGCATTTGTGTACACAATACACTGCTCCTAACACCATTAGTATTAACCCAGACAATGGATGTGAAACTCACATAATAAAAATTGGTCAAATTAAACTTTTACTGGCACAAAGAAACTACACACAGAAAACAGATTAGTTGTGGCTACCAAATTTATTGCCAACCGAATTTCGATGAAGATAATAATCGAATTTTGAATTGATTACAATTAAAATTCTATTGTCTTAATAGTAAAAATTGTGTCAAAATAAAATATGATTTGCTATTATAAAATTTCTGTTAATATAATCGAAAATTCAATCATTAATCGTTAGAACAATTCGGTTGGCGAATTTTTTTTCTGTGTGTAAAAATATTTTAGTTTTGTGATTTTTTAAAAAGTAATAAAAATTTAATTCAAATTAAATTATGTCATTAAACTACTTAAAACTAAAATTGGTTGTACTGCACAGGAAATGCATAAAAGTGTATACAAAATAAAAATACATGAATAAAAATAGAAATGGAATTCGATCATTCCATAATTTTTAAGCATTATTTTATTTAAGCATTTCTAATTCCAAAGTATTTATTTGTAGGTCAACTTTTTTAATAGCCATGTTGGCGTCATACTCCTCTTCTTTTATTTTAAGAGACCTTTCCTTGAAGTTTGCCATACGTTCCTTTATTTTAAGATATCTTTTCTTCAGGCTTACTATATGGTCATGATTAGAATATTGATCACGGTGAAATTTTTCAGTTTTTTTTTGGATACGTGACTTTAGTATCGTTAATTTAGAATCGGATTTTTGTCATTTTTGTACCCTATACCACTATATGGTTTGGGTATAATGACTTTGTGCTGCTGTTTGTAACAACCAAAAATATTCGTCCTAGACCCATCTTTAATTATACCGATCGACTCAGAATTACTTTTTAAGTCGAAATAGCCATGTCCGTCCGTCCGTCCGTCTGTGTGTCCATTTAAACCTTGTAATCAAACTACAGGTCGCAAATATGAATATATTTTGAAAAATTTGGTATATAAGCTTCAGTCGGCCATGGCATGAATGCTGTTGAAATTGGTGAAAGTCGGTCCATGTTCAGACCTAGTCCCCATACAAATGACCCGTATGAAATCGACATAATGTATGTATGAGTTTATTGTATCCATTAATCAGTAGTCCACAAAGAATCCCTATCGGACAATTCTTAGTCATAGGCCCCATATAGAGCTGCTTCCCGATCTTCACTTAAATCTATCAAAAAAACAAAAATATTGCACAGATTTTTCTCAAATTTGGTTTATATATATTTTTTCAAAGTATAAGTGACTGTACCAAATATGGTCAGGATCGGTCCATTTTTCGACCTAGTCCCCATATAAATATTGTATCCGATATGAACTTTTTCATATCTGCAGCGAAAAAAATTAATAAAAATGCTCAAATTTGGTTTATGCGTATTTGCTATATCCAATTAGTTGGACCGAAGAGATAGGGTCTCTTGACCATGGTATAGGGTATCGTATAGTCGGGCTAGACCGGCTATAATTTTCTTACTTGTTTTGTTTTCGGATTGTCTTCTCTTTCTCTAAAGATTTATTCATGACATCATCGCTTGCTTTATCGCTGTCATCTTCATTCTCTAACATTGACTGCAAAATTTCATTTTCATTTGATGGCTTTAGTTTTCATGAATGGTTAGCTCTTCTGCAGAGGTAAATTTCATTTCCTCATACGGATCACCGCCGCGGCGGTTCTTTTCCTTGAAGCTGTATTAAACAAATTTTCTTTTTGGCGCTAAATTTTTTATCAGAAAACACCATAAATAAAAGATTATTGCCGAACCCATTCAACTTATGAATTTTCTTCTTACCTTTCGCCATGACATTGGTTGTTCGTAAAAATTTAATGTAACAGTAAGCTGCTCCCACAGTCGGTTTGCCATAGCTTTAACCTGGCTACAATTCGGAATTATATTTTTTGCCAAATTAGAATGTTCGACCATAAATTCGGCCATATAATCCTTTTGTTTCATATTTATTTTATAACGATTAGCCCTAACGAAAAACAAAACATATTGTAACATATTTTTATTATTTAAATCTTAAAAACTTACATTTTCAATTTTTCTTTTACACAGAAAAAGTATTAAAACAACTTTTCTCGATTTCAATTTGGCTAACGAGTAACTTTTTGTAATTCTGTACTCTTTAACGTCCTCGTAACCGAATGCTATCATCTCAAATTTTGTTAGCTGTTAACCGATATCGAATGCTGTAATCTCAAAAACAAAAATAACAAGAAATTTGTCTCGATATCGAATGTCGTAATTCGGCCCCCTGATCTCATATTCATTTATCTCAACTTTGAGGTCAACATTTTCTCCCAGTATATATGCATATTAGGGCGGGTCGATTTTAAAATCGCCCATTGCTCAGTAAAAATCGTATTCTAGGGATCAAAATCAGCTCTCCCCAATTTAGAACTACTCTGGAAGAAAATATGGGAAAAATCCCCTGCAATAAAAACTTCTACCAGGTAACAAAAGTTAGTCAGTTTAGAATCAATATTTTTTTAAATATCTATAATTTCGAGCAATGATACTTATTCTAAATATATTTTATATTTTTTAATTATAGTATAATGCTCCATAATAATTTTAGTCATGTGATAAAAGCAGTGGTACGTTATAAGGCGGTGTAGGTTCCTATTCCTTGTATCGATGTCATTTTCCCCTAAAACAGCAACTTAGCTCCGTCTAGAACGATATTTTTGCTTAGGCATATTATTTAACATTTCAGATATAGGGTCTGATGTGGTCGAGCTTGACAAATTTAAAGTATACTTATATATTTTATTTTCTACATGCATCTTGACCACACAATCTACTACAATTTATATATATATTTACAATCTTCAAAACAACAAGATGAATGTTGGTATTACTTTACGTTATTATTTCTCTCTGTGATTTTTTTATTTATTTTTTGTTATATTGTTTTTTTATTTTGTTGTTTTCTTTTGTCATAAAACTCTTCCAATCATTTGATGTACATTTCGTCTTGCTTCATTTCATCACTAGATGCCTTAAGCTGTGTGTCATTTATATTTTATTTTCTGTTATTTATTTACGTAGTTACAATGTCCGTTTTCTTTGAAACATACATGTATATGTGATTGTTTTTTTTTTCCCTTTTTTCATCTGGCTCATTGCAAGTTTTGCTCCATTTACATTTAATGTCATCTTGGAAAACGATAGTTTAATATAACAACCGTTTTGCGGTTCAATTTAAAGACATATACACAGTTTATTTTCCAAGTTTCTTATAAATTTTAAAGTACAAGCAAGGTACGATTAAAAATCAGTGAACTTTCTTTTGGAAACTTTTCACCGTTAAAAAAATAAGTTGGACGGCTAAAATCATGTTTGGCCATTTGTTCCATAAAGATTTATTGCGATTTTATTTAACATATACTGTGCAGACATTGACGATAACAGATTTAACAGAAAAAATAATGAGTTATTTGTTATGGCACTGCTACACGTTCAATATACAATATACTGATGGATCGCGCATGTATGCTACACTTTCAATATTTTTCGCGTCAGTAATTTAATTTTTTGTGCTGGTCGTTTATTAAAAAAGACAGTTTAGCGTTAATGTACATCCTTAAAGATTATATTAAAATATGTAAAACGTTTTTAAAGTAATTTTTAATCTATTATTATTTATTTGGATTTTGGGGGCCCCAACACAATAAGGTTATATAGGCCATTTTACAGTTCTTATTATCATAAATTTAATCTTATATATGTTAATCTTATATTATCTTATATATCTTATATATATGTATATGTTTTTAATTACATTTTTTGTTTATGAATTAAACAGAGTTCAGAAAAAAACACACACTGAATAAAAAACTCGTACATATATGTAAACAAACATAACTTAGACCAACACACACATATTTTTATTTTCATATCAATTATGTGCGTTTCTAAATTTTCTACGGTGCCCAACACAACCATGACTGTGTTCGTTTTAATATTTCGTTATTTACACGAACATTTTTGTATCACATACTTTTTGTTTCAATCACACATAAAGCACACATTTTTGAGTGTTGCTTTATTTGAAGTTCATGTTCTGCTACGTGTAGTGAAAAAAAACACAGAACATGTACAATAAACAGGTTCGAGTTCAGTTATATTTTAAGTCGTGTTGTGGCTCGTGTAGTAAGAAAAAACACAACATGTACAATAAACAGGTTCGAGTTCAGTTATATTTTAAGTCGTGTTTAAAATATAACTGAACTCGAACCTGTTTATTGTACATGTTCTGTGTTTTTTTTCACTACACGTAGCAGAACATGAACTTCAAATAAAGCAAAACTCAAAAATGTGTGCTTTATGTGTGATTGAAACAAAAAGTATGTGATACAAAAATGTTCGTGTAAATAACGAAATATTAAAACGAACACAGTCATGGTTGTGTTGGGCACCGTAGAAAATTTAGAAACGCACATAATTGATATGAAAATAAAGATATGTGTTGGCTGCTTTTGAACAGAACATTGTGTGTTTCATGTGTGTATTTTCTGAACCTTGGAATTAAAGCGAATCATATAGGTTAATTTCAGTTAAGTATTTTTTTACATTTTCAAATTCATGTTCTTTTGTGAGTATTTCAATATTATTAATTTTATATTTCAATCGTCATATATTCTGCATTCATTAAAAATATGGCAAACATCCAATGTTTGACCGCAATCATAAGGAGGGGTTGTGTTTTCTCAACAATATGGCGATGGGAAAATAAACAGTGGCCAATTTTTAATCTGTTTAGTTTAATAAAATCTTTTTTAGTTAATACGGAGGGTTTTAAATTGGTACATGATATTTTTCTGAATCTTATATAATTTAGTTCGATTATTATTTTGCCACGAATCGTTCCATAGATCTGATATATATTTACAAATCCACTGTTTATAGTCTGAAAATTGATATTTGCAATCGAGAGAAATTATTTCTTCTAAAGAATTTTTAGCAAGAGCATCTGCCCTTTCATTTCCATATATATTTAAATGGCTTGGAATCCACAAAAAGCTTATTTTATTGTTACACAGATTTGAAATAGATTCTTTTATCTGATTTATAATTATGTTATTACTAAATGGCTCCTGTAATCCTTGTAATACACTTTTACTATCGGATATAATGAGAGTTTTCTGTTCAAAATTTCCAAGGATTTCAACGCAGGTTTTGATTGCCAGTAATTTACTTGTGTATATAGAGGAGTAGTTGTGAATGCGTTTAGTTATGACAAGATTCTCGCCAAAAACTGCGAAACTGGATTTCTCGTTCTTTACAGAACTGTCAGTGAAAAGGTAGAGATGATTTGAATATTTTGCATTAATTAAGTCATAGTATTTCTGTTGTATTTCTGTAGGAGTCATATCTCGTTTATTGCAGTATGTAAGCGAAAAATCTATATTTATATCAGAGTAGCACCATGGTGCAGTATAAGATAATGTTCTATAATCTATAATATCCGTCTGGATATTATATTTTAAAATAATTTTAGTAAATTCTTGAACCGCTTTTACATAGAAGGGGTAATTTTTTTTGGGTTTTTTGATTGAAGCAGATTAATTTTTATCATATTAGTAATATCATATTAGTAATATATATATCATATTAGTATAATATAAAGGGTGGTTTTGTAAGGAGAAGATTTTTAATATATAGTTAAGAAGGTATTTTAGTCTTCTTATATCTAGAGGTGGGCTTCAGGATAGAATTTTCATACTACTAGCTTGGCTGGTTTTAGCTCCAATGGAAAGTCTTATTCCAGTATTTAGGATTGGTTCCAAAATCCTCAAGTTTGTTTATTAGCAGACGAATATATAATCGATGCATAATCTATAGTTGGAAGTACAACAGAAGTTATAATTTTGAGGAGAGTTTTTGAGTCAGAACCAAATTGAGAGCATTTAACCATTTTAATGATGTTCAGTTTTGAGTTAGCCTTGGCCTTTATATTGTGGGTCTTGAATGTTAATTTTTTGTCAAAAGTAACTCCTAAAAATTTGTGTTCTTCTACAATATTTATATTTTGTCCAGAAAGTTTGAATATCGGTGTGTTGGGAGTTTTTAAACGTCTGGAAAATTTTTTTGCAGTTTTTTCATTATGAAATTGAAAGCCGCTGTTGTCACTCCAACTTTCTAGTTTTAGGATTGTTTTTTGGATTTTATTAGCTATGGCTGAAACTTTTTTACCAGCACAGTATATGACAAGACGTCGGCATAAAGCAGTCCCTTTACGTTATTTTGACAGTTGTTCAAAATATCATCTATTGCTAAAAGGAATAGGGTGACACTTAATACTGAACCCTGAGGGATGCCGTTTTCAAAGGAATATTAATTTGAGGTTGTGTTTCCAACCATACAACAAAATTGTCTCTCATGTAAAAAATTAAATATAAAGGCAGCCATATTTCCACGTATTCCAGCCTAATTTAGTTTTTTGAAAATAAGCTGTTTCCAGACACAATCATATGCTTTCCGAATGTCGAAAAACACTGCTATTAAGTCATTTTTTGACGAGAAACTTTCCATAATATCAGAATGAAGTATTGCCAAATTATCTATTGTTCCTCTATTTTTTCTGAAACCGGATTGATTGATATTTAAAATGTTATTCTTTTCTAAATGGTAGACTAATCTTTTATTTATCATTCTTTCAAAAAGTTTACAAGGACAGTTAGTGAGCGATATTGGTCTGTAATTATTTTTATTAGTACCATCTTTTCCTGGTTTTAAGATTGGGATGACTAAACATTTTTCCACTTTTTTGGAAAAACTTGTTTTGTCCAAATATTGTTATAGAAATCTAAAACGTATTTTGTTGCCTTTGCGTCTAAGTTTTTTAACATTTCATATCTAATGTTATCTGGTCCAGGTGATGTACCGTGACATGACTTAAGGGCAGATTTAAATTCAGCTTAAGTAAATTTGTTGTTATATAACTCGTTATTGTTTGATGAATCAATAGGAAAGTTAGTAGAGGTGGCACATAAACAAAATTTGGTTGAATAGTTAGAAGAGATTAGCAATATCATTGCTATCTGTTAATATCGTATTGTTACCTTTTAGTGCTGTAATATGGTGGAAGTTTGAGGGTCCATTTAATGATTTGATTTTTTTATATACCTCTGAGGTTGGAGTTCGTAAATTTATTGTGTCACAGAAATCTATCCACGACTTTTTCCTGCTATCTCTAATAGCTTTACGAGCCCTAGATTTAGCTTTGAGGAATTTTGCCAAATTTTCAGGAGTTATATTTCTCTTAAACTATTTTAGTAATCTCCTTCTTTCCTCTATAAGAAATTTAGTATTTTCATTCCACCAAGGGACTTCTTTTCTATTGCAAATTGACCGTTTCATTGGTATTGCTTCATGGGCTGAATTTAAAATTGTTTTCGAAATGTAATTTTCAGCTTCATTTATATCTGTAAAGGTAGTTAAGGATTTTGTGAAATTACAATTGAATTTTTCCCATTTAGCTCGTTTCATGTTCCCAGGGTCTTCGTTCGTAGTTTGGTGAAAAAGCGTTTATATTAATCATAATTGGGAAATGGTCGCTACTATGTAAATCGTCACTAATACTCCAATCAAAATAGTGTTGAATGTTGGGGAAGACTAGGCTTAAGTCTATGTTACTAAAAGATTTATATGCAAAACTGACATGAGTGGCGCAATTTATATTATTTAAAAAATTAAGGTTATTGTCGGTTATAAATTCTTCAATTACTTTTCCTCTTGAATCCGTTTTACTGGATCCCCAAACATAGTAATGCGAGTTAAAATCTCCTAAAAGGAGATAAGGAAGATCGAATTGTGAAGTTAAATTAGTTAGATCATTTTTGAAAATATTTTCAGATCCAGGAAGATATATTGAGCAAATAATAAATTGAATTGGGAACTTAATTTTTATAGCCACGGCTTGGTACTGAGATGCAATATTTATTTCTTCGCCATCAAATATATTATTAAGATAAATAAACACACCACCGTGAGCAACAGTGGTAGAAGCAATATTTTTAATCTATAATATTAATAGACTAGGCGATTTCTTGTGACTGATGTTTTGTTCTACCGTTTTATCCCGATTTTGACCAGACGTATATTATTTGAAAGGTATTTCTTTTAAGCCGATTCGCAGATTTACAGATTTTTAAATTTTTTCCTTTATTTTGAGTAAATGGCATTTAAAGTTGCTACTAGAACATATATAAAATTATAGATATGCTATATGTCTTTTATTAAATTTGTTAATGTGTTTGTAATAAAAATGAGTTTGTTTTTTGTGTTGATTTGCGAATTGACTATAATTGATTAGCATACCTTTAGGGTCTTTATTTAATTAAAAAATAAAATTTCCTAGAATTTGCACTTGAATTTCGAGGGCTGGAATCTGCTAGTTTTTATTAATAGTCAAGAAGAAAAACATGTTTTTATTGACCATTAAAACTTTGCAATAATGATTTTAGTAATATACCTTATTTATTGCCGTAAAGAAAAATGTAGTTACCGCATTAACAGGCTTTTAGAAATCGCAGAGCTTGAACATTTGGAACATTTTGAGTCAATAATTCGTTTCAGCTCCTTTCTATAATTCGACCTCAGTGAGTTTATTTTCCTACAAACATCGTCGACAGAAGCACTGATTTTCCAAAAAACTTGTAGTAATTTTTGGTGTACACCGCTCTTTTTATTTTTTCGGAATAAGGATTAGCCAACGAGTGCCACAACTCTGGAAATGCTTCCATATTAAAAATTAATTTTCTTTAAATTTGTTTTTCTGTTGTTAACTCCGTTTCTACCGCCACACATACCTGATTTCAGTATCTTGTGCCATTATAAATGTTTTTATTTTTATTTTGTTTAAGTTTTAGCATTGAATATTTTAATTTGTTTGTTATATTTTCTTTATTCCATCACTTTTACTGACGTAACGCGAATTGATATTACGAATTATGCTATATATAAAATTAAAATAATGCAATGTCAAAACAAAAATCAATTCAAAATTGTGAATTAAGTTTTCTTTTAAGAATAACTGTATATTTCAGGTTATTCTCTAGGAAGTTAAACACTTATTTGATTTGAAAAATATCAGTATAGACTAAAGTATATTGAAGACTTAATATCAAATGTACTAGAATATTGGGGTCACAATTAGTCTGTGTTCAGAGTAGTATTTCCGAAGTGCAGACTATGTGTGAAAATTTCACAAAGTACTCCACATTAAGACTTATTTTGATTTGATGAAATAGGTTGTTCATAAGACGAGATAAAATCTAAATAGTCAAAAAACTTCCGAAAAAAAATTTTATATTTTGAGTTTCAAGTGTAAAAGGATACAATGCAAAAAATAAACGCAGTTAAAGCGCGGATATTTTAAAATCTTTCAAATAAACATTGATTATTTCTATCAGATTTAGTCAAAATAGAGTGAAAATATTCAGTTGAGTATTAAACTATCTTTCTAGTTAATGATATATTAGAAAGGTATACATACATAAATTATATAATCCGGCGAAATTCGTAGCACTTAAAATTGTATTCGTTGTAACTTTTGAGAAGAGCTTATCAGTCGTAATCAACATTCCAACTCCAAATCGTTCATGTTGAAAATATTGGCCGCATCGTGTACAGTCCCAGTTTCGTTCGGTTATTAAATGAAACTTGTTAGGAACGCAAATGAATTCAATATAAAGTTTTCTGGTAAACTACGTTTTTCACAGATGATGTCCATGCGCGAAACATTGAAACTCTAAGGTTATGCCTCAAACTTCCAACTACTGGCTTCCTGATTTGTTGATGGTCACACCAAAGCATTTAAAATCGAATAGTCAGCCCATTGGAATCACCGGGATGCACAGAATCTAAACATTCCTATATGATGCTAGCAGGTCAGCTATCTGATAGAGCTTGCACAGTCTCGTTTTAAAATTATAATGAGATAATTAATGTCCTGAAAGAAATTGAAAGTGACAACTTGGAAAAAGTACTGACTCCTACTAAAGTTGGAGGATAATTAAGAAAAATGGAAAAAATAAGAATTTTTTAGTGTAAATAAAAAACAATAAGCCGCTAATACGAATCTACTTACGGTTGCTCAGCTATGCGATTCCTTATTCAACTACTTCTTACATATATAACTAATGACCAAAACAAAACTTTAACAAGGTCGACGAACTTGTAAACAGAATAAATGATGATTCAACTACAGACAAGTTCGACGACTTCTTAAATAAAATAGCTCAAACGAAATGAAATTAAAATTGTGAAACTATTAAATATGCAAAATTGTAAAGTCAATAAACAAAGTTAAATTGTGAAATTGTTAAATATGCGTAAACTCTAAAAATAAACAAAGTAAATTGTGAAAATATAAAGTGCTTAATATGAGCATTCTGAATTGAGATTGTCAATTATATATACAATCAACAAAAATAATTGTAACAGTTTAGCTCTAGACTTTAATGGAGATGTTAATAAAGAACTTTTTTAAAAATTAAAATTTGAAAAGTAATTTTAAAATTGGTAATTTTAAAATTTGCTTATACCAAATTAACAGCTTACTTATTATAATTGAATAATGTAACGAATAGCACTCAGCACTATATCTCACTTTTGTCGACTTCGAAAAAGCGTTTGATCATGTCGATCGGAGCAAGATATGGCATGCTCGTGCTAACAAAGCAATACCAAATAAAATAATAATATCACTTATAAGGGCACAATACGACGATTCCAAAATGCGAGAGTCACATTTTGGAATAATAAGTGAAACTTTCGACACAATAAGCGGTGTGATACAAGGTTGCCTGCTGTCCCCTATCCGATTCATATCAGCACTTGATGAAATTCTGTCGGCAACATCAGGTGGATATAGAGGCATAGTGGAGAATCAACGAACAACTTGAGGATCTTGACTATGCCGATGACCGTGTTCTAATGGCGGCAAACAAGGGCGATATGCAGAGGCTTTAACCGCATCAAAATATGGCGTACGAATCAATGCAGACAAGACGAATTGTATAATTATTAAATCCAAATCTAACCAACCACCATTTTTTTTGCTGGACAATGCGCTAATTCAAAACATTGATAACTTTTGGTACTTGGGTAGTAACATAACCACAGATGGTGGCTCTATCGGTAAGGTAAATTCGCGAATAGATAAGGCCGAAATTGCATATTATAATCTTCGAAATATATGGATGTCGAGCGCCCTCTCCCCTAGGACCAAACTCTACATATACAACGCTTGTGTAAAGACTACGCGGATCCAAAACCTGGCTAGTAAACGGACTCATCAAGCACAATATACAAACTTTTACCATGAAGGCAACATCAACACTCAAATAATGAGTACAAAATATAAGTGGCTTGGACATATACTAAGAAACCCATGCAATGAAAATTGCCATGGAAAACTCAAATAGAACCCACAGGGTCCGAGGAAACCAGGAAGACCGAAGATAACGTGGAGACGTCAAATTGTAAATCTAAACCATTGTCTAATCAACTTAATGGCACATACAAAATTTCATAAAAATCAGTCCAGTCGCGGAGTTCAGTGACAAACACACGAACAGAAGACGTACTTATATATATTAGGGTGACAGGAATTTTTTTTTTGAGATTCAAGACGTGCGGGTTGTATTATTGCGACACTGGATATAGAACTTTAGTGCGCAAACTTTGTGCCAAATCGGACAATGCTTTCTGGACGCGCATTGACTTCAAAGTTCAAATATGCATTTATATGTAAAAATTATCAAAAATATTATTTTTCACAAAAATTAACGTTTTAAGTAAATGGTACGTATTTTTAGCACTATTCCAAACTCTCCAATTTTACTTTTAAAAAATTTTGTTCAAGAAATTTACCGAAATCAACGATTTTTATTAACAAAATATATGTGATTAAAAATACCAAATATTGTAGGTTTCCTATTCGAAGAGAAATGGGATTTTTCATATTTTTTCAACTTTTAGGCTGCATCTATTTGGTGTTTTCATTTAAGGTTAAAATGAAACACTATAAACTGTCTGTCTTCAAGGTCCAAAATCAAATTAAGATTTCCATAAAACTTGTTGATAATATTTCAATAATTGTAAGAAATAATATTCTGGACCTATTTTTTGAAATTAACCCGTGGGGTACTATTAATGTCAAAATATACTATACAAAATGTATGTTTGTGCAGGGATTGTGACAAAACTTGTTCTTGATTTCTTTCAAATTAAGGCTTAAGTACTCATGGATTAATATCAGTCTGGATATTGTATCAAATCGATCGACAAATATTTTAAGATCTTATTAATAAATTGGTTTTGCACTTCCTGAATATAAGCACCCGATATACAAAATTGTTAATACTGTATTAAATATAAAAGCTAATTAATCTACATATTTTCATAAAATATCGATTAAATTTGAGGAATTTTATGAACACATTAAATTTGTTTTATTTAAAAAAGTCCTGATGAAGAAAATATTTATAGATTTTCATAAATAGCCAATTTGACATCTAGAGTACCCCATAGGTTAATTTCAAAAAATAAGTCCAGAATATTATTTTTTAGAATTATTAAAATATTATCAACAAGTTTTATCGAAATCCTTCGACAAATCAAAAATATTAATAGGCTAGGAGATTTTTTGTTACCGATTTTTTGTTCTACTGTTTTATCCCGCTTTTGACCAAACGTATATTATTTGAAAGGTATTTCTTTTTAGCTGTTCACCAGATTAACAGATTTTTAAATGTTTTCCTTTATTTTGAGTAAATTGCATTTAAAGTTGCTACTAACGCATACATAAAATTATACATATGCTATGTGAGTGTTAATTAAATTTGTTAATGTGTTTGTTAATGAGATTGTCATCTACATTCACAATAATAACAAACCAAACAAGTAAGAAAATTATAGTCGGTCTAGCCCGACTATACGATACCCTATACCATGGTTAAGATACCCTATCTCTTCGGTCCAACTAATTGGATATAGCAAATAAGCATAAATCAAATTTGAGTGGCAATTTTATTAATATTTTTCGCTGCAGATATGAAAAAGTTCATATCGGATACTATATTTATACAGGGACTAGGTCGAAAAATGGACCGATCATGACCATATTTGGTAAAGTCACGTATACTTTGAAAAAATATATACAAACCAAATTTGAGAAAAATCTGTGCAATATTTTTGTTTTTTAATAGATTTAAGTGAAGATCAGGTAGCAGCTCTGTATGGGGCCTATGACTAAGAATTTTCCTATAGGGAGTATTTTTGAACTACTGATTAATAGATGTAATAAACACATACAAACCCAATTTGCTGAGATCTATATGATAATTTGGAACTTATGGCAATTTATGTAGATTTCATAGGGGTCATTTGTATGGGGCCTAGGTCTGAACATGGACCGATTGTCACCAATTTCAACAGCGTTCATCCCATGGCGGATAAAAGCTTATATACCAAATTTCATCAAAATATATTCATATTTCCGACCTGCAGTTTGATTACAAGCTTTACATGGACACACAGACGGACGGACGGACGGACGGACAATGCTATTTTGATTCAAAAAGTGAATCTGAGTCGATCGGTATAATTAAAGATGGGTCGAGAACGAATATTTTTGGTTGTTACAAACAGCAGCACAGGGTATAAAAAGTGTTGGTTTGTGAATTGGCTAAGTTGAAAGTTGCATAGAAATTGCACTCGAATTTCGAGCGCTGGAATCTGCTAGTATATATTATTTCGATATTTTGTTTAAAAGAATGAAAATCTCCTTAAATTTGAACTTTGACCTTAAAGAGGGACACAGTTTATAGTACTTCAATTTCACCGTAATTTACAAGATTGAGAACATATAATAAGTAGTATAATATCATCACAAAAGATATTTGATATATGAAAACAGCTAAAAGATGTAGCCTAAAAGTTGAAAAAGTATGAAAAATCAAATTTTTCTCGGAACCCGCTGAAATAAAAACGCTGCCCTCGCCAAATTAAGAACAGGATACCTACATTTTAATCACATATATTTTGTTAATAAGACCTTAAAGTCCAATCGTTGATTTCGGTAAATTTCTTGAACAAAATTTTTTAAAAAGTAAAATTGGAGATTTTGAAATAGTGCTAAAAAATAAGTACCATTTTGACATTAATTTAGAATGGCAAAACAATAGACAAGATGCATAATACCTTACATTTTGGGATCAGGACAACAACATTTTTGTAAATTATTTCAATGTCTTTGAAAATATGAGTTCGATTTTCTCAATCAAGTGGTCTGCAGCGCAATTATTGCCTGGCGAACTTGGTATAACTTGGCTGTCTTTCAACCGATAATAGATTTTGTTGTTTTATTAGAAAGATAATTTACTATAGATTATGGTTTATAAATTAATATAAAAATTTTGTAAAAAAAAAAGATTTTTTTTTCTTGATAATTTATATGCATATTTGAACTTTGAACTCAAAGCGAGTCCAGAAAGCATTATCCGATTTGTCACCCTAATATACATATATATAAAGGTATACTATTAAGTTATTCTCAATTTCTCTATTATCAATTTCTCTAATGCTTATTGTATTTATGCTTTTTAGCTTTTTAAATTTACCCAAAAAGTTGCAATGGGTCTATGTTGGGGAATATTTGGTGGGCAGAAATTCGGCACAAATTTTCCATGGTAGCTTTGGCATAGTGGGTGGCTAGAAAACTGTTATTTCATGTTTATGGTATTTTTTGATGAATCTTTCAAGTTCTTGAATATACAAATATTTACACTTACAGTTAATCCGCCCTTGAAAAATATTGGTTTGCTGAGAATACGCTCACTTATCGTCAATCACAAAAAAAAACCTGTCTTGGAAAATTTGGTTTTACATATATACTGAAATGTTTTGGGTGCTTCAAGTTCAGAAGAATCACAGGAATAGTTTTTTTGCCATTCATTGCTTTCCACTGTGAATTGCGACTCACCAACCATAACACATTTGTACTCAGTGGTTGCTGAAAATTATTTCCTTGTCTCTCAGTTATTTTTGCTATTTTGCATTTTCATTTGAACTCCCAAAGACTCCTGAAATTTCTTAAATGTGTTTTTGAGACATTGATATTTGTTTTCAAACTCTTAAAAAGATTAGGCGATGCGGCCCTTAGTTTCAGCTTTCAAATTAGGGGGAACTTTGAGTCTTAAAAACGACATTTCGTTCCCGAAACAGGTTTTCTTTCTATTACAAGTCTGGATTGCGAATTTTTAATATATCTCAGTTTTTTGTAATTTAAGTTGAAATGTAAATCTTTTTTTTTTTTGTTGGTTTTTTCTTTGCAAGTCTATTATTATTTACATGTCTTCTTGAAACTGTCATGTCAATTTAATTTACATACAATTTGTTTAGGTTTTTGTGTATGGGTATGTACGTACTCGTATGTATGTATGTATGTATATTTGATTAAGTATGAGCATTTTATAATTTTCTTTAAAAAATACATTTGTGTTAACTCTATTTTCCTTTTTTCTTCTTACTCATGCGTGTCTTACAACTCTATAACAATTTATATCCACTATTATCTTTGTATGCTTTTTTCTACTCCTTCGTGAAAATACAATTACAGAGATATCCATTGTTTATTGTGTAGGCGTACCACCACCTTATTATTGTACTATTACTGTGGAAAGCTGTTTAATAAGGCATCAGACTATTTGTTACTAATTTACTAAAATTATATAGAAGTAATGCACGAAACAAGTACTAATGTAGATCTAGATATCCTACACGATTGTTGATATCATAAGTTTCAAGAAAGGTTTTTAGCTCACGCCATGTTGAGCTCATAAATGGACAAGAAAAATACAATGTTTTCACATAGACGGATGGAGGTACGGACGGACGGAAATCTCTTAATCGAAATAGTTTATTTTTAAAAAATAAATTTAATTAATTGCACATTGTAAATAACCTTCAAATTCTAATAACGATTTAAGTTCAATGTAAATTGCTATTCTTTTTTACCTTTTTTGACTATAATTTTTTACTTAAAAACAATGATGTTTTTTTAGATTGTTAATATTTCATATTTAGAAAGTTTATTCTTGAACTTCTTTAAAAAAAATTTATATTATATTATTTTTTAATCAGTAATGAAAAATGTGAGCTCGAGGTCAGTATATTGTAGAATTTAGTCTTTATTCGCCCAATATTACGATATTTTTTTAATAAACTCTTCAGTGATTAAATTAAACTTTACATAAACATAAAATTATTTTTGCTATTCCATTGTTATGTAATATATATTAAACTTTTTTCGTAACTTATATCAAACACAATTTCAAACTAGACATAATTGTTGGAGCTGGAATTGGAAAAATTATTTATTGACATGTTAGAGCAGAATTCGCATGAAATGCTTAAATCCCATAAGGATTTCTTAAGGGAATAAATTTGATAGAGTATAAATTATTAATCGATATATTATATGTATATATACTGTAGATTTCTGACAAAAGAACTTAAGTCGACATAAAAAAATATTCTTGATTTTTTTATAATAAATGTAAATTTTTTAAGGGCTCCTTTTGATCTAATCGCCATATTTATACGATATTCAGTTACAAACATATTATATATGCCAATTCATCTTATATCGATATTTTAGAAATTTACTTCTGAATTAATTTCTAACGAACTTTTTTAAAAACATTTTATCTCGTCCTAGTAGTCCAAATAAAATAGTAGTCGAATAACCAGTTCTTTTATAATATGCTATATTTTACAAATTGTATACTTATATCGAGATAAGTTGATAATTTATGTCACTATGCGTTGAAACTTCTTTGAAACAAAACATCTTATGCCAACATAAGTGCTTATGTCAAAACTTAAAGTTTAAAAAATATTTTTTTTATCTATTTAAGAGATTTTGTCAGGTGCATACAGTAAAAAAGTAAATAAATAAGATGTTTCGTGTGGCAAGAAACTATACTAAAATAGAGAGAGGATTGCTCCTCACTGTTATGGTAAAGAAAATGTACCATTAGAAATCAAATTTGTTATGAATAAATGTGTTGCTATGCTGAATCTTGAAGATGTCAAATGAAATAGAAAATATGTTAGAAAACAATATTGACAAGAACGAAAACTTTCAAGCTAGATCCTGAAGAGGGTTAAATATGGGAACCACTTTCTAATGACACAAACACTTTAAATGATATCGGAATAATTAACAGTATGTTATCGAAAATTCGCCCCAGAGAAAAAAACTATATTGACAATATTGATGATTATTCTGATTTTATTCCTTCTGAAAAGAGTTCCGATTCGGAATTATATTCTATTTCAGAAAGTATTCGGGCTACGAGTAATAATTTAGAGTCAAACTTAACTAATTGTAACTCACCGGAGCTAAAAAAAAATTAACAAACCTAATAAAAATTTACGAACAGACTATGTTACTTATCAAAAGTGTCATACGAAAATCAATTTCGAGAGGCCAGAAACCCATTTTCGAAGCTTTTTGGAGTTTAGGAGAGTCAAATTTTATTGAGTTTTATCGTACTGAACTGCAGAATAAAAATACTGCAACTTTTCAAATGAGTCAATACGTTTATTTTTACAAAATTAATCACGGTCAAAAAAGAGTTTCATTTATTTAACAGATATGTTTCAAATATAAAAAATATAATACATTTTTAAAAATTGAAAGTTCTTATGATCTATAATTGGCAATGGGGTCTTTCTCAGGGGTGCCCTTGGGCGGAAAGCTTTCTGTCTGCTATTTTATTGGGGATAGCAAGAAGCGATTCCTTTGATGAAATTCTCAAGCAGCTCACTACTTCCGGTCTCAAATCAAGTATTCCTTGTCGGCAGCTAGAGTGAGAAGGCGCATAGCTGGGTAACCTGATTGGCCTGCTAACACCGACGCGTCTCACGTAAATAGGTGACAGACGGAACACACATAGTCTCTGAAACCCAGCTGTGTATTACAGTCGGGATGGCGACTACGGACTGGCAGACCCACCACCATCACAGGATACAGTGGACCACTCACCCGCTTATCTGAAATGCAAACTATAAACGAAACTAGTACAAGAGAAATAGAAAACATCCCCTACATTGATGACAAAATTTTGGCACACGAAAACGGATACGAATTGGACAATGAAACGTTAGAAGCTAAGTGAAACATCAAGTCTCGCTCAACTGGAGGCTGAAATGTTGAAATTTAATGTTGCCATTCTGGGTATTAGCGAAATAGCCAATAGTATCTACCTTACATTCATGGAACCCTAAATTGGATCGAATTATAACAGCTCGTTTCTTTAGTAAGGTTGGAAAATATATCACCATTGTTCAACGGTACGCACCCACGGAGGATGCGGACAACTCAGTCAAGGACGAATTTTATAATCAACTAACCACTACGTTACACAATATTCCAAACCGCGACATACTTATCCTCACTGGAGATTTTAATGCGAAGATTGGGAATGACAACCATGGCATATCCCAAATCATGCGAACACATGGCATGGGAACTAGAAACAAACATTGTGAGCGGTTCATAGAATTCTGTCAGACCTTCCAATTAGTTAATGGTGGTTCAATCTTCCCACACAAAAACATATATAAATACACGTCGACATCCCCAATCGCTAATTTTCAAAATCAAATAGACCAAATTTGCATTCGCCTTAATTGGAGAGGATCATTAATAGACGTGCGCACTAAAAACAGAGAGAGAAAAATGGCTGTCAGGCAACACCTGGAAATTAATTCAGGAAAGGAAAAACTTAAAACAACGGAAGATTGATAACCCAAATTTCAATCCACAATATACCACTGCTGCGAAAGCCGTAAAGAAATAAGCCGGAAACGAGAAAAGAAAATATATTGAAACAATAGCCAGTGAATCAGAAGCTGCTGTCGGCACGAACAACATGAGAGAGTTACAATAATAGTCAAATAAAATATGAATAGAAATCATTCAGTAAAAGATGTAAATGGTCAACTGCTTACGAACGTAGAAGAACAAACACAAAGATGGAGGCAGCATTTCGAAGAAATCAGCAACATTATCGATGGTAACATAGAAAGCTCCTCACATACTGATGCGTCTACAACAACCAACGACACAATATCTACAGACCCCCCTAGCATTGAGGAAATTACATGCGCTGTACAAAATTGAAAAGAAACAAAGCGCCAGGTGAAAATGGTATACCCCAGAGCTACTCAAAGCACACCCAGTAATGGCCGCGGAAATCATCCATCCATATATACGTGATGATTGGTTAAATGAACAGCTACCTAATATGTGGACAAAGGGTGAGATAGTAAAGCTACCAAAGAAAAATGATCTGACTGAGTGTGATAATTGGAGAGGTATTACTCTGCTAAACACTGTATACAAGGTTATTGCTACCATAATAAATAGCAGATTACACAGTATCGAAAAATCACTATGTGATGAGCAAGCAGGATTCCGACCACACCGCAACTGTTTGGATCAAGCTAATACTCTCCGTGTATTAATAGAACTATCGTTCGAATGGCGTACACCGCTTTCTTTAGCATTCGACTAAATTAAACATACTGCAATATGGGATGCATTAAAAGCAAAAGGCGTACCAACAAAATTGATAAATTTGATTAAAGCTATGTACAACAATACCACACTCCAACTTCGACATAATGGCATGATCAGCGAAGCATTCACGACAAACGATGCAGTTCAACAAGGTTGCCCTTTATCTCCATTATTGTTCGCCGTTGTTTTGGACAAGTTTATGACAACAAGTATGCAGTAAAAGAAGGGTTATTGTCTGGGATCTCAAAAACCATCTAGAAGATCTGGATTTTATTGATGATATTTTTCTCATATCGCACATGTTTAACGATATGCAGATTAAAATAAATGATTTGGTTGTGTTGGCAACTAGAGTAGGACTGCAAGTAAATATTGCCAAAAGACATGCAAAGCGTATAAATAACACTACTGATAACCATTTTGTAGTACAAGACCAACGCATAAAATATGTTAAATCCTTCTATTATCTAGGATGCATGATGTCGATAGATGGAGGAGTGGAAGAAGACGTGTCACACAGGTTAAATAAAGGAAGGTCCGCTTTTGGTCCGTTAAATAAAACGTGGAGATCCCCCCAATCTCGAAAAATATGAAGATCCGTATTTTCAATGCCTGTGTGAAATCCACACTGCTGTATGCAAGCGAAACATGGCTTATGACGAATAATATAGCGAGAAGATTGCAAGTTTTCATAAACTAATGCTTGCGCATAATATGCCGCATCTTTTGGCCTAACGTCATCACCAACATTGAAGTCTGGCGACTAGGCCACCCACACTTTGCGAAGACGAATTGGCAGCATCACAAGGACTGCACTGGAATGGAATCCCCAAGGTAGCCGACGATCAGGCCGCCCTAAGAATACCTGGCGTAGAACAGTCCTACAAGAACTCAATATCCAAAACAAATCGTTTGACGAAATAAAAGTTTTATGTAATGATAGGATAAGTCGGAATTTTCGCGTAAGAGCCCTATGTTCCCAAGTGGAGCGAATAAAGGAAAAAAAAGGAATAATAATTGGCATAACATAATTTGTTCTTAAGTTTATAGGATGTATATACAGGCCACACCGTGATACTGTGATCACTTCTTTTATGGAAGTATTAGAGAGGTTGACGATCACCTACATGGATTTGTTAATTGCAGGTGATTTTAATTGTAATCTTCTGTGTGACACTTATGTCTCAGAAAACATGGAAACCATTGGTCTCACTTCATTAAACTACACGATGCCTACACACTATACATCAACAGCAAGTACTTTACTTGACCTTTTTTTTGTTAACGATTTAACCAAAGTATTGTTGTACGACCAACTATCGGCCTCATGTTTCTCGAAACACGACTTAATTTTCACGACATATGACTTTATTTTAAATAATGAAACACTATCAGTTACATATCGTGACTTTAATAATATCAATTACAATGTTTTGGCAGAACATATTTCTTTAGTAAATTGGGCGTCCATTTATCATATGACTTCTGTTGACCATCAGTTGTCCTTCTTGGAGAATAATATCTCATACTTATTTGATCTTACTGTACCTAAGATAACGAAGAACATTAGGACCTATACAAGATCGTGGTTTACAGCACATATTAAACAACTGATTGGTCAAAGAGATAATGCGTTTTCACGTTGGAAAAAATTTAAGTTACCTCAACTTAAAGAAGAATATCGAAATCTTAGAAGAGAAGTTACTCGTGAAATTCGTAGATCAAAGTCTGAATATTATGGCCACCGTTTTGAAAATGCAATTAACACCAAACGGAAATGGAAAACTATTCGGGAAATTGGAATTGGCCGAACTAGTAATAGGAAAACTTGCGAACTCACTCCTGATGAACTTAATTCAGCTTTTACTAATTTACCCACTGTTCAATGTCAACCTCCTGCACACAATACAATCAATAACCTAGTGATTTCTGACAATGATAGTCCATTTGATTTTCAATGTGTTAGCAATGATGAGGCCCTTACCTGTCTTTTAGCCATAAAATCAAATGCAATTGGATATGATAACATGCACCCTAAATTTATCAAAATTATCCTTCCTATCCTCTTACCATACATAACTTACATGTATAATACGATCCTTACCACCAGCGTGTTTCCAACACAATGGAAGCATGCAAAGGTTATTCCTGTGCCTAAGACAAACTCTGAGTTTAGGCCTATATCAATACTACCATTCTTTTCTAAGGCTCTTGAGAAGATAATGCATAAACAGATAAACGAATACCTAAAACGATTTGGGCTATTATCGCAAAAGCAATCAGGCTTTAGGCAAAAACATAGTTGTACAACTACTTTAATAGATGTTGCAGATGATATTCGTCATGCCATTGATGGTGGAAATATTTGCTTTTTAGTCCTTCTTGATCATTCTAAAGCCTTCGACATAGTTGATCACTCAATACTTTCAACAAAACTTAGCCGGCTTTTTAATTTCTCCGTGTGTTCAAAGAAACTTATTGAATCCTACCTGGCAAACCGTGTTCAGTCAGTCTTCCTTAATAACCAATTTTCGAGACCACTACATGTACCTAAAGGTGTTCCACAAGGCTCAATTCTAGGCCCACTTTTATTTTCAATGTACGCCAATGACTTGCCAGATCATGTAAAGTATTGTAAAGTACACATGTACGCCGATGACGTCCAACTATATCTTTGCAGTCCACTAATATCTTCCAGAGAAAACGTAGCAAAACTTAATGATGATTTAAATAATATTTATAACTGGGAAACTGCTAATGGACTTTGTCTGAATCCCCTCAAGTCCAAATGTCTCATCATGCACAAGAAAACTTTACGTCATAATCTAGATTTTGATATTGTTCTCAACAATCAGAGAATTGAAATTGTGTCCTCATCAAAAAATCTGGGTATTGTTTTTAATGACACACTTAGTTGGAACAATCATGTAAACGTTGTGGTAGGGAGAACGTATGGTATGCTTCGGACGCTTTGGGCGACTCAACCTTGCACTCCATTAAATATAAGAATAATACTTGCAAAATCTTACCTAATGCCGGTTTTATTATACGGGTGTGAAATTTTTGCTTTATGTGACTCAACTAGTAAGAGAAAACTAAATGTGGCCTTCAATAGTATTATAAGGTATGTTTATGGATTAAACAGACTTGATCGTATTTCCTCGTTTTCAACAAGACTATATGGTATGTCGTTTGATAATATTTTAAAATTAAAGGTGCTAGTCCTATTACACAAAATTATATATCAGAAGGAACCATCATACCTTTTCAACCGCTTAACCTTTGCAAGATCCAATAGAGGGAGAAAGCTTGTACCGATAAGATATCGTAATAAAATTTCTGAATGGCAGTTCTATTTTAATGCCGTTTATCTCTGGAACTTACTACCAAATCAAACACAGAAAATCAACAACGCATTACAGTTCAAAAACAAAATAACTGCTAGTTTTTCAATGCAAATTTAAATTGTTTGTCACTTATTGTTTTTAATATACCTACGTTATTTCAACCATTTTTCTCTTTTTTTTTTTCTTAATCAAAATTTTTACCATTTGATTCTTTTATGTTAAATTATGTCAAACTCATTCATTTATTTAGTTCTTTATTTTATTTATTTTTTTATTTACTTTATATAATTATACAATTTATTTAAATATTTTTGTATACCGTAACTTGTTTTTCTTTAAAAATTCCCATACTATAATATAAAAGATGTAAATCTTGTTGTATGGGAAGAACAAATAAAAATAAACTAAACTAAACTAAGTTTAAGTTAAAATTTGAGTTGATTTAATTTGTTTCTGATAAATGTTTAATTATTAAATTAAATTTTAGGAAATAGTTAAGCAAATTCATCTACACTGATATAATATTCAGTGCCATTTAATATATTTACAACTTCGTTAAAACTAAGTGCTCTTTCATTAAATAATTTGAGTCTGTATTCCCTGTAAATAGGACAAACTCCGATGAAGTGGAATGTATTTTCAGTGACGGAAAATTTTAAACCGAAAGAGGTTTCATACAATAATTTAATTGGGAATACAGGTCGTAGAATTGAGAACCTATAGCATCGGAAAGCAGATCACTAATTTACTTTCTTTTGAGTGAATCTGTGATTGCTTTGAAGTAGTTACATAATTACATTCATTCTAGTAAACATATTCTCAGGAAGAAATTCAATGATTGCGCATAGATTCGATAATTCTTCAGCCCAGTAAGTCTTCTTTTATAAAATTTTTTGAGCTAAAGCACGAGGTAGTCTATGACTGGGTGAACGAAGAACTCTATCAATACAGTCAAAATGAAGCCCTGAGGTATCCAAAAGTAAAGAGTTAAGACCAGTTTTCAAGTAGAGCATACAGTTGATAAAAAATCGAAATAGTTTTTCAACATCATCAAATCTACGAAAAATGCAGAAGTGTTATTACTACTTATTAAGGTGAAATAAATTCACAAGATTGAAAACGTTGTCAACTGTAGAGTAACGCTTCCTAAAACCAGCTTGGAACTCAATATATTATCCTTATCAATCTAGGCTGTGAGGCGATTTAAAAGCACGTTAATAAAAATTTTGCAAATAGTATCAATTAGTGACAGTCCACGATAATTTTCCGGACAATTAGGGTCACCTCTCTTCAAAAGCGGTAGCAAAATAGATGTCTTAAAACATGTTGGTATTTTTTCTTTAATGATGATTGTGTTAAGAACTGATAAAATCTCCTTTACAAAACAGATCGGAGCATTTGAATAAAATTCATAACAGACTAGAGAACCCCTGCTGATCCGCAACATTATATTATATTATATTATATTAGTTTTTATAATATAATACCAGAATTTGCCAAGAGAAGTTAACGTACAGTAATGCCAAAATATGCCAAGAAAAGTTAACGTACATTAAAAGTAAAGTTGACTGTCCACGCATAACTTTCTTCAAACCCAACGAATTTTAGCAGTTAGTAGAAAGAGCTTGATCCGCTGAGTGTTACAAGACTTACGTCAACAGCCTACGTTAATTAGAAATCTAGTTATAGAAGTTTGAGTGAAGGAAAATATTGAAAAAATCTTGAAAAAAGTATAACTTGAGTAAGGTGGGAGTTGAGTAAATTCCAATGCATGGTGACATATCTGTGTCTAAATACCTTTCAGAAATTAAGGAAATCGGCCGGATAGAACGGCCAGACGGACTAACTTTAGTTTTCATAAATTCTTTTAATATATAAGATGCCTTCGAGACCGGGTGCCTGATTTCGTTTTAAAGATCTTAAAGTGGAAGAAAGTTCACAAAATTTTATTGGAGAGTCAGTAAATGAATCTACAAAATATGGCATACACCATTGCAGTACATTTTTGTGCTCTATATTTTCCAAAGTGAACTAAAGTGCGTGTGAAAATCTTCCGAATTTAGATCATCTCTTTGTATCCTCGTTTGCGTTTTCAGGTTGTTTGATAAATTCCACCACTCTTTACTTGATTTGACAGAGTTAAGTTTCTTTAAGTTTTCGTTACAGTATTCCAATTTCCTGATGTGACACCAATTCAGATACTTGCTTCTGGATGAGATGTATTTTTCGTTGTTTGTATTGGAGTGTTTTTTTCTATAGCTATTGAGGCATTTAAGCAAATTTTTGCAAAAACGAATACATTTCCAATTAAACCTCTTTTTGCTTTGGCTCAAAGTAAAACCTGTTTTTAGTGGCAACAGTAGATTGTTTAATTTTTAATCGACAGTACCACCTCATCAATTGTAGTATTCTGGTCAACATTTGTATTACTAGAGAGACGACTTAATTTTGGAAATTATTTTGAGGCCATATTATTGTTCCAGAATAGTTTTTGCATGCCGGAGTTAAGCGTCAGAAACAGGATTATCCAGCATTAGATGGAGAGAATATGGTCAGAATATGGCTTGCACTCAATGCTGAAATCGCATACACATTTTAGTAAGCTATGAGAGCATTACAGAAGTCAGTGGCCGAGCTAACACCTCCACCACAAAAACTCAATTCACCATTTTTGTCAACAACTGTCCTACCGTTTAACACTATACCACCCAAGCCTTCTAAAGTCTCCATAAATTTTTTCCCCTTCGAGTTAATCACATTGTCTTTCGAACATCTTATTTCATTAATATGGGAAGATCGTGCATTCAGGTCGCCAATGTGTATAGAAATGTGTAGGAGATAGTTGAGATAAAAAACTATCAAAGGCTTCAAAATCCGCAACCCAATTTGTGCAATTAATATCACGGGGTACAAAATAAAATTCGATCCCATCCAATATAGGTTTTAGTAATACATTATTATTTGGTTAAGGCAAGAATTTTAGACTTATTTTTTTTTGGAAACCGTACAGACAGCCACCACTAGCACGACCAGAGTTTTGAGTTTTCTTTGCATCAATCCAGTTTAAAATGTAGTTCTGAAAGTATGAAGTACTCGTATAAAGGTTTTGCTTATCAGCTTTGGCATGCTTTTCAAAAAGAAAGAAAATATCAAATTAGTTTAAGTACGTAACAAAGTTTCCAAAATTAAGTGTACTGGCAGGATTAGCTACATTGAAAGATAATAAATGGCATTTCCTATTTTGCTAGGAAATTTTTTCAAAAATTTAAATTATTTTAAAATTAAAGAAAAAATATATAAATAAATCCAAATTACAGGAAACAAAATCGCTTAATAATACAAAATTATCACTTTTCCATAAATTCAGACACAAGAAGTTTTGTTCAGTAATTTAACAGAATTTTTGCTCTCCTGAAAAATTTGTAAATTAGATATAAGTTTTCTTGTCAAAAGTCCACAGATATACAGGAGTTGAAGACATCATTACTGTTTTAATAAGTCTTAGGTTATATATTAATTTTCCTGATGAAAACCTTTATTGACTATATTATATAAAAAATCCTTACGCTGGAAACTCTTTTCGGTCAACAAAGTGATTTTCCTGATTATGTTTAACTCTTTCTCTTTTGCTAATTTTGCACAAAATTGTAATAATATTTTCGAAAAAATTTCTGAAAAATGTTAATACTGAAATTGTGCGTTTTTTCTTATGTGGAAAATAAAACTTAACCTGTCAGCCGAAAACGGTAAACTAATATGAATAAAATAGTAGAACTGTTAGATATTTGTTTAGATTTAAATTTGCAATTCAGTACGTACCTACGGTTGTGAACCTCTGTTCTATAATGTTGGTTACAATTGTGTGCAGCTCTCCCTTCTGTACTACTGCAGAGTGTAGTTTACTAATTAGAATGCTTATTTTGCTAATTTAAATGCTGGCATTTCTACTTGACTTAAGCAGCTATTACTGCATGTCGTTACAAATTAAATTGTTTTTTCCTTCTGCATATATATCTATGTTTTACAAGTGGGTAGTATTAATTTACGTAATGGAAGTGTGTGTGTCTATGGAATAAATTGTTAAAGTTCTTTGTGGTGTTCTTTTGAGAAACATTTCTTGTCTTGTCAGTATCTGTATGACTTCTAAACTTTTATCGCAAGTAAAGTTTAAGTTAAGAAAACAGTTTGTTCGAAGTCGGTGATGTTTAAACCTAGTTCCCATACAAATACCACCACCGAGTTGAACTACGATTGTCCTGAGTCCCAATTGTAAATATATATTATATATATTCAATTCAATCTGCCTTAAGCTATATATGTATGATCAGTATGTGATCAGGGTATAATGAGTTAGTGCTGATGTTTGTAACTACCAAAAATATTAGATCTAGATCCATCTTTTATTATAACGGTCGACTGTGTATCCATGCATAATTTTTAATCATGAACATTTTTTTTATGAAATTTGGTATGTAATCTTTTATCGGCAGTAGGACGAACGCTATTGGTCGAAATTGGTACTTGTTTTAGACCTAGCCCCATACAGACAGACTGAAATGGTTGTAAGATCCAATTTATCGTGTCTGTATAGATAAAACTTGGCGCATGTTTGTCTTTTACGGCCACCATTCAGTAGCTAAAAGTAAACCCTGGAGGCCCATATGTAGTCGTAGTCCTCACTTTATTCTATAAAAAACAAATAAAGGCACAAATTTTTTGCATATGTGGTTTATGTATTCTTTTGGGGGAAAGTAATTTTACTAAGAATGATCATGATCGGTTAATTTTTTGCCGTAGTCCCCATACAAAAATAACATCAGGTATGAATTATTTCATAAATGCACTCCATAAATTAATAGCAATGCAACCAAAATTTGGTTTATACTTATTTTCGATATCCAAAGTTGGATCCAAGACCTTCTCGAAAAATGTATGTTGTAGACCGACCTGACGATACTAGCCAATGTCAGACAAATTCAACAAATACATGACAATCACTCAAATGTACCATTGTAATCAGACGTTGTTCACAAATGTGCAAATTATTGGGTTGATGCTCCATCAAACAAATCACAACTCAATGTATGAACAACTATAATAGTCAAGTCAAATCTATAATATTAATAGGCAAGGCGATTTCTTGTGACATATTCTACACCTTCAATTACCAACAGGTTTTGACGAAAAATATACCGTTTGGAAGATATTTCTTCGCAGATGTTCACCATATTTACAGCTGTGCAACATCTGGTAAATTTTTGCTAAGTAAAATTCATTTAATGTTGCTACTAACACATACATAAACACATATTTAATTAAGCTTAAGCTTCAAATAAAAAACTATACAATGGTGTGTGCGTGATTATTAAATTTGTGTTGAATTGTGAATTGGCTAAAATTGATTAGCATACCTTTAGGCTACTAAAAAAATATTTTTGAATGAAATATTAAAATTTACTCGAATTTGGATTCGAATTTCGAGGCCTGGGCTCTACTAGTATACATAAATACGCCAACAGTTTTTAATAGATTACAATTATGAATAGAAAACTTTGGTCGTAATTTTTTTGGAGTAGCGGTATCAAAGGATAAGAAGATAGTGGTATTCCACGAATATCCATAAATCAGCTGAATTACCATTTTAATTACGATTATATTTTGAAATATCGAACTAAATTGGCATTTGCAATGATCATTAAATTCAAATACTGAAAATTGCTGGTACATATTTTGAAACATCATGTGTCAACTTCACGTCAATTCCATGTGCTAAAATTTACATATTTTTTCTCCACATTTTTATAAAGGAGATATATCTAAGGTTATATTATAAAATGGTTATGCTATAGGTAAGTTTATGCTATAAATCGTAATTTTAAACATGTTTTGTTAGGTATTTATTAGTAACTTATTTTAATGTGAATACATTTATCCAATAAATATATGTACATAATTTCTTATAATAATAATATATATTTGATGATTGCGATTGCGAAACATTCACAATACATGACGGAAACAAAAAATATTTCTTTTCTAGGAGCTTCCACAAAGATTCGTTAATATATGTAAATTTTTTGAAATGAGAAAACGACGCCGAAAAAAATTCTTTTTAAGGACGGAAAAAAATTTTTTTTTAAATACCTGTTGAAACAATTAAAATAAACAATTCTTCCGAAAACAACTGAATTTTCATTTGAAATTAACTGTACTGAAAACAATTTGCTTGAACAACAAAGAGTGCAAGCTCATTTGCTCGACTAATTAAAAACCAGACCTGTCGCGAAAACTGAATTTTCGCGATAACAACACCCAAAATTTTATTTAAAAATTAATTTTTAAAATTAAAATTAAATTTTAAAATAAAAATTGTTTTTATTGATGTACTAGATGTAACCCGGTGTGCTTCGCTACACCCTCCCCCTCCCCCTCCCCCTTCCGAATCGTAATGAAAGGGCTCACGCCCAAGGCTCTCACTAATACAGTAATTCAGATATATCACATTTAATATTAAGTTTGTATGGGAGTACCACGGGCATTTTTCTATCCCGCCCATTTTTTTTTTCATAGTACTTAATATATATGATATTAAAAATTTACTTTCTATGCGAGGTGCCACGCCCACTAAAAATAGATAAAAAAATTACAGCCTGTAGCACTCCCATATCCGCAGTAAGACTCTGTGAAAATTTCAGGAAGATCAGATGATTAGTTACGGAGATTACCTCCTACAAACAAACAAACAAATATTACCTCTTTATTATGTTAGAATAGATTATTAGTATAGATTTTTTTTATTTAAATGCTTGCTGATGCTGATATACAATGTTTTTTGTTTTTTCATTCGGTACAACAATTATCAGATTTTTTGGCGTTCCTACCCTGGAGCAAGGTACATGTAGCTGCCCATGAGATGAAGATGGATTATCCTTATTAGATCTGGCAACACTTAACTGTTGGCCTTGAACTTAGAATATCATTTGTGCCACGCCCATTGGTGTGAACCCGCGAATTTTTTGTCCGACTGCACATACTAAGATCTGATGGTGTCGTGCAAAGTGTCAAAGCTTCCCTTTTTTAGTACACCAGTTATATGATATCATATATTTACTTTGTACGGGCGGTGCCATGCCCACTGCTCCGAGCACGCCCATTTTTTGTCTAACTAATCGCATGCATAACCTATGCGCTCACACAAAGTCCCCAGACTCTCACTCTAACAGTACTCTCGATATATGGCATTTTATATTTAATTTGTATGGTAGGTGCCATGCCTATTGGTCTGATACTGCCCATTTTTTGTCCGACTACTGACATTAATAATAGGTGACATCAGACAAATTTGAAAAGCTCTCTCTATCACAGTACTCGAGATATATACTATTGAATTATTACTTGTATGGGAGCTACCACGCCCACTTATCCGATCCCGCCCATTTCCGGCCTAGCTACTAATATTAACAATAGGTGACCTCACACAAATTTTCAAAGCTCTCCCTATCATAGTACTCAATATATATGATATTAAAAATATACTTTGTGTGGGAGGTGCCACGCCCACCAAAAAATATTTAAAAAATTATAGCCTATAGCACTTCACATATCCGCAGTAAGACTCTGAGAAAATTTCAGGAAGATCAGATGAGTAGTTACGGAGATTACCCCCTACAAACAAACAAACAAACAAACAAACAAAAAAACAAACAAACACATATTACCTCTTTATTATATTAGTATGGATGTGCTTACATTTTAAACATTTTTAAAGATTTTGAATTACTTTTTTAGGAACCTATTTTTTAAAATAACAGATGAAGCACGTAGTTCATATAGTGTTTTGTCTTCTTATCATATTCCAAAGCCCATTGTATGCATATGTTTATCGATGTTACAGCATCGTCCACTTTAATTTTGTTTTCTTCATGACCACTATCGTGTAAATCCTCCGATTCCATATATGATAATCAATTTACACCTCATTACCTCATGAAATTCTTCTTGAATCCAATTGTTTATGACAGCATTCGTGAAACGATTTGCCGTACCAATTAGAGCTACAAGTGTAACAATAGTTGAAATATCTTCGTTTGCTTTCTGAATAATATTTTGTAAAATATTTAAGGCATTCCACGATTTTTGGATATTGGACACCGGTATTTTATCCCAGGACGTAGCAAGAATCTGAACTTTATTTTTGGGTTTGAAGTGTTTTAGTTTGAGCTCCAAATTTGTTCCCTTCTCGCCAAGCAAGTGGATGAGCAGTTGTTTGTTATAATTTAATTTGACCAAGGTTATAACGCTTTGATGTAACGGTTGCATAACCACAGTGCAATTGGGTGGTACATTCATTGCTATAATTCAACCATCATCACTTTTTAGTTCATCCACTGGGTGAAGCCAAAAATTCTCGGACCTAAAAAATTTTTACTTTTACTAATGGGGAAAATAACTTACATTGATAACATATTTGTGGTGGAAGCAGTCCTTGAATATAAATGATGTCATCCAGGCGTTATTACTGGAATTGCAATTAGATGGCGCGAGGGTTTTTCGATTTTCCAGCAACCAACTATTTCAGTTTGTCTGTGATATTCGCATTTGGAAGGGCGAACAAGCCGTTTTCGCATTACATGTGACAAGAATGTGATTTGGAAGCATTGTAGATTTGGTGAAGAGTCAACCCATGCTCATCAACGTAATCCTTATACTCTCTCACAAATGGATCAATAAGATGAGGTTTCGAAGACAATTTCTCGCCCGTAATTTTTAAACATCAAATTCCATGTCGACGCTTATATTTCTTCAACCATCCTTCACTGGCATTGAAACCTGAATTAGTTTTATAAATTTTGGAATACAATTGACTGGCTTTTATTCGCAAAATCTCAATTCATATTGAAACATTTTTCCTTTTTGATTTATAAACCACTTGTAAAGCATGTTTTCCATTCTTGGGTACTCAGCTTTCATTAAGGTGCAACATTTGCCAGGGACAGGGAGAAATCATTGGCTTTAAAATATGTTTTTTTAATTATTGACCAACACTCAGTTGCCCCCTACAGATGCAGTGCATTCTGTTGATCTCAGGAAAATAGTTGATGAGACGTAGGAAAGAGGGAGTAGTGTTTGTGGATATTTGACTTAAATTTTATTAGGCTACAACTGTCAGGAAAGACCACATACGGCTAGTTCGACTGATAAATGAATTCTCTCTGTAATGCGTGATCTATTAGAGAAGCGGATAGAGCGAACCGAAACAGAACAGAACAGTGCTACACAACCCACAATCCAACGATATCTCAATGGGTCAAAATTGCTGAATACCCTTTTATCATTTATGAGCACCAACGCCCTCTTTTGCACACGATCCAGTAGCTCCAAAATAGATTTTGAAGCTCCTGCCCATATAGGGGAGTTGCATTCCATTTTCGGTCAGATGTAAGTGGTATAGATTTTAAGGAAATCAGAAGGAGTGAAGTAATTTTGGCACCGTTTTAGAAAACCAAGACACTTGAATGCTTCTTTCGACACTTGAAAAACATGCCCATTCCAGCGAACATTACATTTAATTCTCATGCCCAGAACATCAAGAGTATGCAATTCCTCAATACCTATACCACCCATATATAGAGATGACATTGTTGAATCCATGGCCCGATAGGTCAACACACAAAATCGAGTCTTCTGCGCATTAAAATTAACACCATTCGCTTTACCCCATTCGGAGATTGTTAACAGGTCTCAATTGAGTGTTTCATTCATTGTGTGCCTTATACCTCCAACCTCCAAGAGGCTTGGCCTGCAATTAAAGGAAAATGAATGATAAATACCGGTGTCATCTGCGAACGAGTATGTAGAATTAAAAGTTTGACCAAGAAGGTCATTCAGAAAGATTAGGAGAAGAAAAGGAGAAAGAACGGAACCTTGGGGTACCCCTGAATTAAGCTGAAACTCATTCGATGAGATCCCATCAATAACAACACGTATTGTTCGGTCTCTGAGAAAACTCGATATAAATCGAGAGAAGTCATTACCGACCCCAAATGCAATAAGCTTTGATAACAATGCACCGTGCCACACAGATCGAAAGCCTTGGAAATATCTAGAGAAACCATTTTACTTTCGCCAAAATTTCGAATGGATCGACTCCAGCGCTCAGAAAGTAGAGCTAACAGGTATCCCGTGGAACGATTTCTACGGAAGCCATACTGTCGATCATGTTGAACTTTTCTCATATTAAGAGATGTATTTATACAACAAATGACACAAATAAAGTGAAAAAATTGAAAATCAAAATCATCAAAAAGGTTAATATACCAAAAGACGGGGACTTCCTTTTTTTGGCTATAGACATTGTAATCAAATTTAAAAAACAGATACATAAAGTTCCGAAAATGGAACCCGTTTTTCGTAAGCTGTAGCGATTATTGAACCTGCAATGTTAAAAATTAAGCCGTCGCGATAACCGGGCCGTCGCGATAATGGGTAGTCGCTAATACCGAGCTTGCACTGTATATCCAATTATAACCTTAGCAAAGTTTGATCTAAACCTTTTCTCGAAAATCATTATAAACTCATTATAATTTTCTTAATTGTTTATTGTTTTTTTTATTTTGTTCATGTTCAAAGAAAATCATTCTGGGGATTTTCAAATATATTTTAAATTGTAAAATTTGTAGGCAAGAACTCTTACCAATCTCTCGCATGCGAATTAGTGAATGTGTTAGCTATTAGCCACACCTTATAGAAATTTATTAAATGTGATATGCTATGAAAACACTGAACTTTTATATATTATAAACTGTCTTGGTTAAATGTGTGCATACAAACATTTCTAGCAACAATAAATTTCTTGCTAACATTAGCAACAATGTTGGTACTTAACTTAAAACTCTTATTATTATTAGTTTGTGCATCCATACGATTCTTGTTTCTTAATAAATTTTCTATATTTTCGTTATCAAGAATGTACCGCATGACATAAGATTTTTTAGAAATTTTATTTGTTCCACATATTTCTTTAAAATCTTTATATGAAAAATCTTTGGTGCATATACATATGTAAAGTCATATTTTAGCCAAAGCACTCGTTCCTTTGAAGTCATATTTTTATGATAATCATATGCTATATGTAGAGAAACAACAAAATAAAAAAAAGTTATGCTGCATCTTAAAAACCAACCCCATGCTTTGAACAGAATGAAAATGAATAATAATTGGTTTTACTTAAACAAAGGATGAATTTAATTTGTTGTAATCAAATCGGAAAAGATATTTAAAAAACTATTGCTAAAGATAATTTTAGACAATTTTAGAAAAATTTTAATGTAAATGAAAATTAAATGTTCATTAAGATTTAGAATTGTAATCGAATTAAAAACCAAAATAAAAATTGTACACTTAAAATTATTTTCTATAATTTTCATGGCGTAGTACATAGATGAATCAGATATATTTGTACTGGTTGAAACACATGTTGAAATCAGAAAATTTACAAAATTTTAAAGCAGATTTAAAATTTTTTCAACTCTCCGTCTAGTAACACTTCTGGACCCTTAAACGCATGACAAGTCCCGTAGGGACCTATTTTTGTTGATATGACATTTTCTATGAAAAAAAAACATTTTAAAATTCTTGTTTTGTTATTTTATTATTGTTTATTAATTAAAGTGTTGATAAATAAACTAAATTTTTTTTTTTTATACTAACATAATAAATTTTTATGAATTTTATTATGAAAATTTAGTTTTACAATGAATAATACTTAAAAAACTATTGTTGCGATGGTTGTTCCTCATTTTGAGTGCAGGTTAAGCACCGATGCTTTAATCTTGAATGCTCTGCACAAACTGCATTGTTGCAGGAACAGCAATAGGCCCTTGCTTTGCGTTGACGACCGTACTCTGAACGGCATAGTCGACATTATGGCCTGTTTGTCCTTAGCGCAAACGACGGTGCAGCTGCTTCTGTTGGTCTTGGTACTATCTAAAATGAAAAAATATATATAATCATTCTGCTTTTGACCTTTAGAATTCTTAATTCTTACCTTGACATCAAATTCCTCCATTGCATTCCATATCCTTGGATATGCAGTTATGCGAGTATTCAGGGCACGTTCTTCAATGTTGGGTAATGCCAATTGCTTAGTAAGCATAAGGAGGAATGAGCGCCGTCTGTCACTTCTCTTCACTGGCTTCATCTCGTTGAATATTAAGAATGCAGCTAATGCAGCGATGCCGAGCATATTGTAAAACATGGCAAGCGGCCAGCGCTTTGTTAAGGGTTTCTTCTTTTCAGTTTCCATGTTCACATCGCAAGTGTAATGTTGTGTAGATAGCAAAATTACTGATTTATTCTTCCTCGGCACATATGAGCATATTGCTATATCGCCTTCGTTGAATCCAAACAATGTGCTGATTGGCCGCATACGATTTTTATGTAACTCCCGTGGCACAAATGTTTTGTTAGAGCGTACTGTTCCAACATATGCAGTTTCCTTTCTCATCAAAATACGCGCCAAGTTCAATGTACTGAAGAAATTGTCAGCATAAATTGTGCGGCCAGAATCCATATATTTATCCGCAAGCAAGTACAACGCTTTGCCCTTGATTTATTTCACGATCCTGGTCAGGCAATTTACCAGAATAAATCATTCCTTTGACAGGATAGAATGATTTTGAGTCACACAACCACCATACTTTTATACCATACTTGGCTGCCTTCGACGGAATATATTGTGTGAAGAGGGTACGGCCTCTGTATGGGAATAACTGCTCATCAACTGTCAGTGAATCATGCGGAGTGTAAGCTGCTGCTAAGTTAGACTGCAGCATTTGCCAAATATTATCAATTGCCGCATTTTTTCTGTTGATTAGTCGCTGCTGTCGCGTATTTCCATTGTCGAATCTAAGGCATTGCTTTATGGACATAAAGCGAGTATACGACAATGCTAGTTTGTATATTGGACAACGCGTTGGGGCCCATAACTGTGCAGAAGGCTCATTATTTGATTTATTGAGTCCAGAATACAAGAGTATAGCCAAGAAGGCATCAAACTCCTTTAGTGTGATGGTTTTAAATTCCTTTTTGTTTGTTGGATTTGCCAAGTTATATGCATCTGTTATTTCCCTACCTTTGCGATTAGATTCGCGTATTATTATGTACGCCATGTCTTCAGTGAAGAGCGAGCGGAATATGGTAGAGGGATCATATGTGGTTCCTACTGGTCCTGGTTTCCTCCTTGTGTAATTGACCACGTTATGAGCACAAATACGGGAAGTTGGTGGTGCATCCATTGGGTGCCGTCTATCGCAATAAAATAACTTTCGTTTGTTGGTGTTTCTTCTTCTTCATAATCGTCGTCGTCGTCATCGTAAACCTCCTCATTGAATTCTAAATTTGGTAGAAAAGGCAAGTCGCCATCATCTTCTTCAGCATCAAATGCCGGAATATGAAGTTCCTCGTCATGATCCTCTGCATTCATAAAATCAGCAAATTGATTATCTACAGCACGTCTTTCCTCCTCAGACATTTGTTGGTAGCGTGTGCTACGACGCACAGTGGCGCCCGTAGAGCAAACGAGGTTGCAAAAATCAAAATTTTCATGTGCGCCGACGAAGTTTTGAATAAACCCATGTTATAGAAAACTTTTCAGCGATTTCAAATATGCTACTCTTAATAATATCACATATTTAGTTTAGAAGATATAACCGTTCAAAGTTGACCGACTTTCGGTTTTCAAAAAAACACACAATTTTTAGTCAATTTGTTGCGATTTCAGGTGTAATATCACGAAAAATAGGTAACGAATCGCCTTATTTTTTATTTGTATTGATTGATGCATTTATTAAATGTATAATTATAAAAAAAAGTTAACTGATTGCTTTGTGTTTCTCCTGGTAAATCACTATTTAAGAACTATCCGTTTTTTTTACTATTTTTCAACTTTGACGGAAAATAAAAAAAATCTGTATTTTTCTATATTTGCCATATTTGCAAAACATGTTCTTTGATTATTTCTTTACATAATTCAAAAGGTTTTATCTGCCCGTACGTGCCCGTTCGGCTTCTAGAAGTAAAAAAGTTTAAAAAGACATGGTTGCAGAAATTGTATGGCGTGCATCCCTTACATGTTTTGACTGACAGTAGTTTGATCTAATAGTTTGAAAATTGCATTTTAAGTCGGTTGTCTACCTGTGAGCCTCTGCCAAAGTCTACTCCCAATATTCTGTTACAGACACAGGATGCACAAAAAACTACTCATTGAAATTCGCAGGTACGCACCTCACTTAAAAATTACTTTGGAGTACAAATGGTCAAGAACAATATTGACTTATGGTCCCTCCAGATAGGCACAAATCTTAATTAGACACGAGCATAATATCAAAATTGCATAATTCAGCCTAAATCCTTATATATGCAGGGAACAGGTAAATTTTTAGGCATGGTAGCATAAGCCTATATATTGCAAAATAAGCATAATGCCTGGATTAGTCTACGACTGAAAGTTGGCGCAACAAGTACTGAAACCATGGCGTTAAACCATTCAAGTACTGAAAACTTGGCGTTGTACAATTTAAAATTAATTGAACTGTTTAGAAGGTCAACCACACCAAAGTTTTTCACGGAAGCTGCTTTAGAAGAACTTGATAGCTTATACGGAAATATTGAGAGAAGCGAAATTATAAAAAATAATTTTTATCTGATATATGTAAACTAGTTGATTGTGTGGCGCCTAGGCGCCCGTTTAAAAATTATGAAAAAAACAGTTTAAATTTAAATACACGAAAAATTTATAATAAATTAAATTCCTTTTAATATAGTAGTAAATTGAAAATTATATTGTTACATATGTACATTCGAAAAAAGATTGTGTTTGTAGAAATTGTATACATAAGTATCAAAACAGATAAGAAATATTTGGCAAAAAAGTTTTTCAATTTCGAGTCTCTTGAAAAACTATATTTCGTGTGAAATATCGTTGGTCATTTAATAGTTTTCCTTGCTGTGGGTTCGATTGAATACGTATCTTAACTTGGCTTGCAACTTTTGATCGTGACAAAGCCACATACCGTTGACCGTGTGGAAATACCCCGGTCTCCAAATTTATGCCAACGTAATGAAATGACTGGCCTTGAGCCTTGTTTATGGTAATTGAGTATGCAGGTATTACTGGAAACTGGCGGCGTTTTAATATGAAAGGTAATGTGGTATCGGTTGGAGCGAGATAAATCGTAGGAATTAAAACCGTATCATTTTGGTCAGCGTTACAGAATCAGTCAGTCTCTCAGTCAGTCAGTCAGTCAGTGAGTCAGGGATCAGCGTAAATATATTTAAGATATTACCCGGCCTAAAATTTTTGGCTTTCAGGTTGTAATGCACTCACACTTATTTGCTCTTTTTTACTAAATTATACGTTTCAATTCTCTTTTTCAAATTTTCAATGGGACAGTTGCTTAGCAATTTTTTTGCTATTGGATGTGTGATCAATTTGACTTGAACATGGGAAGGCCGGGTAAAGTGAGGAGATTGGAGATTCCCAAAATTATTAAAATTATATACAATGGAGTTCGCTTATAACGAAGCCTGGTTGTAATAAATTTTTGTTTATGCGAAGAATTTCTTCGGTCCCAAGAGTTTTAATCACATTTTTCATACAAATTGCTTCTCTTATAGCGAACAGTGGTTACATCAAACTTTTGACTTTAACAAACAAATTTTTTTTCCATTTCAGAATTTCGTATTTTTATATATTTAAAAAAAATTAATTTCAATTTAATTTAATTTAATTTTATTTTATTTTCATTTAATTTTAATACAAAACAAAAACTTCGATTTTCAAATGAAGTTTTGTAAAAGGTCCTTTCATGTATATATTCGTAGCCAACCTTTGCTTTGAACTTTCTGCTTCTATACATAAGGAGTTTTTCATATTATATGATATAAAAAAAGTATTTTATTTTGATAGAAACTCGGTAATTTTAGTCTCATTAAGACAAACAATTAATATGTATCTTTTTAGCAATTTAATTTATGTTTTATAACTTTTTAAAATGCCCCAAAATACATAAACTTATTCAACTAAAAAAAACTTTTTAAACTTTTCGGACAAATCAAAAAATACTACGGTTATAACGAACTTAGTCTATAAGGAACTAATTTGACCGGTCCCACCGAGTTCGCTATAAACTAACTCCATTTTATTGTAGAAAAATAGAATAGCATAAAAAAAAAACGTTTTAGAGCAAGGTTCCTAAAAGTTTCTTAAGGGGGGGTAAGGTTTTAAAAGTTAAAAAAAGTCGTATATTCATAATTCTTTTTTGAAGATATGAATAATGTTGGATTACTTATTTCATATAAACGTTATAGCATAATATTTGAAGAATCTTTGAAAAAAATTTCAATTAAAAATTTTAATAAATAAGTCCGTGACAGCGAATCTCCGGAGGCGTTGTTGTTTTGCGGTGAACATCATAACTCGTTACCGGATCATGTGAAATAAAAAAATCGGAACGCGTTTCAAAGGTGACATGTTTCCTGTGGTAGTGACGAAGAGTTTTTTCAACTTTTTTTTTTTTTTTTTTTGGCAGCATTTTGAAGTGAAAAACGATTTTTGCTATACAATTTCGGGAATTTGTAGTTAAAAAATGGGAAAGAAAAAGGAATTAAATAAAACCCTTCGCGGTTACGTGATGATTTATGTGTAGATATAGTGTCTAAAATTGCAAAAGAGTCGGTCAAGTAGATTTTGAGCTATGATGTTGACGGACTTCGAATTTATATACTATGATTTATATACTATATACCGTATGAGGCCGGTTGCTGGAAACGCTGTATCTTCTTAAGTTTTGCTCTGATTTACTTAAAATTTTGACACAACACTCTCGACATGTTGTGCATTCAGAAAGAGAAATGCAAAAAAAGGTTTTAAAACCTACCACCCCTTGAGGAAGTGCAAACACCAATACACCTACAAAAAAGAGAAAAAAATATGTCAAATGTCATCATAAATGTAAACTGTAAAAAGCGAACATTTCTTTCCAGTTATCTATAAATCCAAAAAAAAAAAAAATAAATAAAATAAGGGCGTATTAGTTTTACTTAAAAAACAAAGTTATTATTCCAAATCGCCTTTAATTCTTCCATGAAAATTTCAATATATTATTCAAATTAAAATCTTAAATACACCTATTTACGTAATTTATGTTTGTCTAAATTTTTTTGAAATCAAATCATACAAAAAGTAATATGAGTGAAAAAAAGTTATTTTCCCACCACTCTTCTGAAATTACAATGTATTTTAATTAAGCAAAGTCAGAATAATTTAAATTTTAAACTTAATATTGCACTATTTTTTTAAGTGCTTTTCAATACAGAGCTTTAAACGCAATCATAGGTTGGACAACAACAAAATCCACATTGAAGATCTCTTTTTTCTCAAATATTTATCAAAAAAGCATACTCTTTGGTAAGTACTGGCAATCAGAGAATCTGAGCGAAAGCACTCTTAACAATTCAAAACAATTTTGAGATGAAAAACAAAACAAGCAAACGGTAAAGTTTAGTTTGATAAAAAAAGTATGTATGCATAAAAATGTTTAAAATTTCATTCATTACTTTTTTTGCAGAATTTTTTTATTGACCAACAAAGGGAATTTAAAGAAGAATTTGAATAGATATTAGTTTTTTGATGTATTTTGCGTTCATCTTATTCCATATGTAACACGAAATCTGCATATGTAGTGCTATTGTCGTTAGCAGTGCTGCTAATTTTGACAACTTATTTTAATTTCGATGATTTTTCAATTTGTTAAAATGATTTGTTAAATTTGTTAAAATGATGATTGAAGATTTTAAATTTTCAGTAGTATAAAAATTAGGATTTCAAGGGTTAATAACACAAGGGAACAAAATTGAACTTTTTTTGTGTTGATTTGAAATTTTTACTAATTTGAGGTCGCTGATTTCAAATCTGCACTTGGTTTTTTTCTATCAGCTCGACTTTTCGAGATATACCGTTATGTTCAAAATTAAGGCACTTCCGCTACATATATTGGAATAACTTGAAAACGGTTCACCATATTAAATTAAAAAAAAAATCCGAAACTCGCAAACAATATTCTCTTAAAGCCGTGCTTACTTTGTTTTTAAATTTTCCAAGTAGTTTTAGAGATATCGTTCAAGTTTTGAAAAAAAAATTAAAATTTTTTAAAAAAAAACATTTTTTTTGTTCTTTAAAAATTCCTAAAAAATAAAAATGGGACAAAAATCACAGTTTTGGTCTACAAGCAGTTAGTTAAATATATTTCGAATAAAATGAGCTTTATTTCATTGCAATCGGTGCACAACTTTTGATTTTGTTCACGATTTACTGAATTGATATAAATCGCGATTTCCATACAAAAATAACATTTTCTAATGTGTAAGTGTTTGTATGTAATAAGTTAGTTTTTTATGATTCTAAGAATTAAAAAAATTAAGTAATAAAAAAAGATTATTTCATTTTTATGGTTAGCTATACTTTTTAATTTAACACAAAAAGAGAATTTTAAAGAAAAATAAAAAATTTTAATACACAAATATTACAATGTAATTACAACTCATCGAAAAATTTTCTTTTATAAGATTTTCTTAAATAACCTTGTTTAGAGGGATTTGTTTTAAAGCTCCAGCAATAGTCCGCCATCATATGCTTATCCCAGTGACCCTGTTACCGCTCCTCTATAGTGCGGATATCTTGATGGAAACGTTCACCTTGTTCTTCACTGAAGTCTCCAAGATTTTCAGGGAAACAATCCAAATGACTGTGTAGGTAGTGCACCTTAATGCTCATATTACAACCAAGCTGCTTGAAATGTGACAACATGTTATCCACGTGGTCCGAATAGTGCTCACCCTTTTTGTTTCCCAGGAAATGGCGCACTATCCAAACAAATTCATTCCAAGCATTTCTTTCAATATCTGTCATGGAATTACTAAAATTTTCATCATTGATTAATTTTTTGATTTGAGGGCCATCAAAAATGCCAGCTTTCAGTTTCTCCGAACTCAAATTGTTGAACTTTTTACTGATATATCTAAAACAATCACCGTCCTTGTTGAGAGCTTTGACAAATTGTTTCATAAGTCCTAGCTTGATATGGAGAGGTGGCAGTATTCTGCGATCCCTGGGCACAAGTGGTTGATTAACTATATTGTGGTTTCCTGGAACCATAGCTTCCCTCGAAGGCCAGTCTTTCTTACTTCAGTGTTCAGATCTGGCTCTGCTATCCCATAAACAAATGAAACACGGATATTTTGTGTAGCCACCTTGTTGGCCTAGAAGAAAATTCACCATTTTTAGATCCACACAAATTAGCCAGCGGTGTTCGTTGTACTTTATTTTATTTATAACTGAGGCAATTGTAGAATATTCTTCTTTAGCTTTAGTTGAATGTGCAATGGGCAACGAACCCAATTTATTACCGTTATGCAGAAGTACACATTTTAGGCTGCGTTTAGAAGAATCTATAAATAGTCGCCAGTCATTTGGATCATACTCCTCTAGTCCCATCGCTGTTACTAAACCAGGAACATCTGAACAATAAACAAATTCATCGTCTTCGGAAAAGAATGGAAGTAAGTTTTTTTCTCTGTTACGGTAGTATGAAATTGTTGTTCCTTGGGTTAACAGATTTTTTTGCTTTAATCGAGAAGCAAGAATTTCAGATGCTTTTTTAGAAAGTCCAAGGTCTCTCACTAAATCACTAAGCTCCTCCTGATTAAATTGCTCGCGTTCAGAAGAAATATCTAAATGCAAGTCATCTGATCCAAATTCAGAAATTGGTGAAGGAACATTTTGTCGTAAGTCGTGGAAATTGTGTGTAGATGTAGATGGTTGTGGTTCTGAATCCTCACTAGAGTACAGGACTGGTTGGGTAATAGACAACACGTTAGGATAAATCCATTTAGACCGGTTTGTTTTATTAATGCCTGTTATGTTGACAGCGCAAAAATAACAATCATCATAATGATTCGAAGGTTCCCGCCAGATCATTGGTGTTTTATACTTGAAGTGGGTCCGTTGCTTGTTTGCCCAAAACCTTAAATACTCTACACAGTTTTTACATACAGTATTAGGAATCCAGTACTTGTCACGAGTTTCCATGGTAAATCCGAAGTAGTCAAAATAAATTTTTTTAATAAAATCTGACACACTTTTTCTATTTTTTTATAAACGTGTATTCGCCACATATGTTACAAAAATAGTTGGGATTGATTTTACAGGTGTTTCTTGACGTAGCCATTGCACAATTTTGAAGTATATATCAAAGTAACACAATTTTCAATAAATAACACACGGGAACAAAATTGAACTTTTTTGTGTTGACTGATTAAATGTTCAATGTAAAATGATTTATATTTTTTGTCGTTATATTTTTCGCTTTCGTAAACACTTGTTGAATGAGGAAAATTGGTTGAATGAACCCATATAAATACTTAGTAGTTTTTTAATGAAGTACCAAAAAAAATTATATCCACAATTTTATTGACAGTCACTTATGAATGAACACATGTGTTCAGGGGAATTCCTTTAAAAAATCATCCGTTACCAACGGTAAACCACACATCAATAAAAACAAGTGGACTTTTCTTTTTTCTCTTTAATTGACTGTGAACTGACTAGGTGTCATAAAGGGACAATAAAATTTATAGGCGTTTGTATGGAAATCGCGATTTATATCAATTCAGTAAATCGTGAACAAAATCAAAAGTTGTGCACCGATTGCAATGAAGTAAAGCTCATTTTATTCGAAATATATTTAACTAACTGTTTGTAGACCAAAACTGTGATTTTTGTGCCATTTTTATTTTTTAGGAATTTTTAAAGAACAAAAAAAATGTTTTTTTTAAAAAAATTTTAATTTTTTTTTCAAAACTTGAACGATATCTCTAAAACTACTTGGAAAATTTAAAAACAAAGTAAGCACGGCTTTAAGAGAATATTGTTTGCGAGTTTCGGATTTTTTTTTTAATTTAATATGGTGAACCGTTTTCAAGTTATTCCAATATATGTAGCGGAAGTGCCTTAATTTTGAACATAACGGTATATCTCGAAAAGTCGATAGAAAAAAACCAAGGGCAGATTTGGATTCAGCGTCCCAAATAACCTTAAAAACAATATTCAGTTCTTAATCAACAGAACCATTGTTCCCTTGTGTAATTAATGGGTTGTTAATGGAAAATTGATAGTTTTAGTTCAGTGTAAATGTAGTAGCATCTCCATTTAAGATTTAAGTTTTAATTACGGCTATACTTTAAACCTATATTATATGTTTCAGCTATGGATACATATCAATAAAATTATTTAGTTGATTGCTGTGTTAAATTTTTTTCGTTGAAATTTCATCACTAATACATTTTTATATAGAAATAATCAATGCTGTAATAATATTCGTAATATGAATGATATAAATAAATTTTATTGCTTCCTTTTGTAATATTTCTTCGAGTTTTATAAGCGGTAAAATTTTCTTGACAATTTCTTGTTTAAAAAATGACAATTTTGGCGATTTAATAAAATTTATAGGCGTTTGTATGGAAATCGCGATTTATATCAATTCAGTAAATCGTGAACAAAATCAAAAGTTGTGCACCGATTGCAATGAAGTAAAGCTCATTTTATTCGAAATATATTTAACTAACTGTTTGTAGACCAAAACTGTGATTTTTGTGCCATTTTTATTTTTTAGGAATTTTTAAAGAACAAAAAAAATGTTTTTTTTAAAAAAATTTTAATTTTTTTTTCAAAACTTGAACGATATCTCTAAAACTACTTGGAAAATTTAAAAACAAAGTAAGCACGGCTTTAAGAGAATATTGTTTGCGAGTTTCGGATTTTTTTTTTAATTTAATATGGTGAACCGTTTTCAAGTTATTCCAATATATGTAGCGGAAGTGCCTTAATTTTGAACATAACGGTATATCTCGAAAAGTCGATAGAAAAAAACCAAGGGCAGATTTGGATTCAGCGTCCCAAATAACCTTAAAAACAATATTCAGTTCTTAATCAACAGAACCATTGTTCCCTTGTGTAATTAATGGGTTGTTAATGGAAAATTGATAGTTTTAGTTCAGTGTAAATGTAGTAGCATCTCCATTTAAGATTTAAGTTTTAATTACGGCTATACTTTAAACCTATATTATATGTTTCAGCTATGGATACATATCAATAAAATTATTTAGTTGATTGCTGTGTTAAATTTTTTTCGTTGAAATTTCATCACTAATACATTTTTATATAGAAATAATCAATGCTGTAATAATATTCGTAATATGAATGATATAAATAAATTTTATTGCTTCCTTTTGTAATATTTCTTCGAGTTTTATAAGCGGTAAAATTTTCTTGACAATTTCTTGTTTAAAAAATGACAATTTTGGCGATTTAGTTTCCAAGATTGTAGATTTTCAGAAGATTTTATTACCAGCACTGGTCGGTAACAAAGAAGAGAGAAAATTGTGTGTGTTTGTATAAAATGAGAAAGATTAAATTTTGTTTGTGTATTTCACATAGCTTTGTAGGGAGTGCTATGTGTATGTATTATTTCAGCGTTACAGAATCAGTCAGTCAGTCAGTGAGTCAGGGATCAGCGTAAATATATATAAGATTGTAAAATGTGTAGGCAAGAACTCTAACCAATCTAACCAATTAAATGTTCATGAAGATTTAGAATTGTAATAGAATTAAAAACCAAAATAAAAATTGTACACTTACAATTATTTTCTATAATTTTCATGGCTTAGTACATAGATGAATCAGATATATTTGTGCTGGCTGAAACGCATGTAGAAATCAGAAAATTTACCAAATTTTAAAGCAGATTTAAAATTTTTTTTTTTTAATTTTTACATAATAGTTCTTATGGAACAAGAATTGGTGGTTATATTATTGGAATTCGAAAAAACAAATTTATTGAATTAGGTATAAAGTATGTAGTTAAATCAATTGGAAGTGAAGATATGGTGGTGGTGATTCACTCAAATACAATCAATTTTACTCTAATACTTGAATATATACACGGTGCAAATTGGGAAAATAATTTTGATGTTATTACCCAACTCCTCCAAGAAAATTTGGTAAACCCAATAATAATGCGTGATTTAAACATTTAAATTGGAGAGAAACAGCAAAATTTAGATGCACTTTTATAGCCTGGTTTCCATGCTGGTTTTAAAGATCGAAGGTTTAGAGATAAAACAATAAATTGATGGGGGAAATAATTATGGTTTGGCAGGAAACTGGATATGGCGAAAGTCGAAGAACTAGCTTTGAGGGTACTAAATAACGTTAATAGAGAAAATGTTGAGAATATATAGAACTATATTAAAGACAGCCTAAAATCTATAGCAGACAATAATATGGGAAATAGCAAAAGACCTCAAGGAAAAGAATGGAAGACAAACGAAATATTGATACAAATGGTAGAACTTTGAAAAAAAAAATTCAAATTAGCAGCTATATTATGAATTAAATAGAGAGATTCTATCTGCAAAACACAATACAAAGAACGAAAAATTACGGGACTTATATGACGACTCTAATCTCCATAGAAAACGAAAGGAAGCCGCCGGTATATACCGCAAAGCAACTGCAAAACACCTGTATTACAAAAAAGAAGATTATCTGAAATAAGTATAACCGAGACGTATTTACTGATAGCAGGTGATCGGGCTATGAAGCGAGGCAGAAACAACCACTTACAGGAGTTTCGGTCACTGAACCGAGGTGGAGTCAGCAATAAAGTCCCTAAGAGACAAAATAGCATGTGGCATAAGATTCCGTCTGATTTATTGAAATTAATAGACGACGATAAAATCCATCTTATAACAGAGCTCTCTAATTTTATTTACAACATGGAAAATCCCACAAGATTAACTTAAATTAACCTTTAAAACGATTCTCAAAAAAAAAAAAAAAAAAAAATAAGAAGACGCGCAAAACATTGCAAATGGTTATCAACTTATTAGCCTATTGAGTAACGCACTCAAAATATTCCTTAGAATAATTCGTTCCAGAGTATATGGATAATGGTTCCGTCTCAGTTTAGTATTAAAGAAGGCATGGGTACCCGCGAAGAACTTTTATCTATACGGGTAGCGATTTAGAAATGACATTGTGCAGGACGATAAAATGACGGAAACTGTTATATCCATCGCCATATATGACAAGGACAAGTTAGTGTCAACGGAGACATGACAAAAAGTATTGAAATTTCCGTTATTATTTAATATCTACAACGAAAGAATCTTCCAGGAATCTCTCAGCAACATTCGACAAGTTATATAAAGGGTCCGCCAAATAACTTTTTTTTTTGAAAATGCTATAAAAAAACTACTGAATATTATCTCAAATTTCTTTTTTTGTTTGAAAGTACAATCCTTCCGGTTAATAATGGAAAATAATTTCATTCAAATGGCTGACTCCGCTGGCCATGCACTAGCCTACACTATCGGTCCAATTTTTAAGCACATTATCGATTGTGTGCAGCTGTATTTCACCAATAGCTTCACGAATATTGTCCTTTAAAGCGTCAATTGTCTCTGGCTTGTTGGCGTAACACTTATCTTTGAGGGCACCCCACAGATAATAGTCCAACGGTGTCAAATCGCAGCTCCGAGGTGGCCAAACGACATCAGCTCTGCGGCTGATAATGCGATCTTCAAAAACAGGGCGCAAAACATCGAGTGTAGCTTCGGCTGTGTGGCACGTAGCGCCGTCCTGTTGAAACCAAATGTTGCCAATATCCTCCTCTTCAATTTTTGTGAACAAAAATTCGTTCAACATGGCCCGATAACGATCGCCATTGACTGTAACGGCCACTCCTTGCTCATTTTCGAAGAAAAATGGGCCAATTATGCCTCTGGACCAAAATCCGCACCAAACAGTGACTCGTTTTGGGTGTATCGGCTTTTCAATGTATGCGTGCGGGTTTTCTGTGCCCCAAATGCGACAATTTTGCTTGTTTACATACCCGCCAAGATCAAAATGAGCTTCATCTGGAAAGATGATTTTTTTTTGGCAAAATCGGCATCTTCTGTAAGTCGATCGCAGGCCCACTTAGCGAAGCGAAAACGCATTGGATGGTCAGTTGGCTTCAACTCCTGAACCAATTGGACTTTGTATGGCGTCATACGAAAGTCCTCATGCAAAATTCGTCTCAATGATGCCTCCGAAATGTTCAATTCTTGAGAACGACGGTGAATTGATGTTGATGGCGCTTCACGCACACTTTCTGCCATAGCAGCAATATTCTCGGGTGTACGCACTGTTTTTGGCTTTTCACGCTTTGGTTTATTGATGACGATGCCAGTTTCTTTCACTTTTTACACAAGACAACGAACATACGGAGCTGACGGTGCTTCTCTTCTTCCAAAATCCGTACGCAATTTTCGCACACATTCTGCAACATTACCGTGATTTTCAAAGTAATGTCGCAATATTTCCTAGCGTTGTTCAAGCGTATACACAACCATATTCGTTCAGCGGAAGGATAAAACTAATTATCTCTCAAATCAGACATGGGCACTAGTTGAAATAAGCACTAGTTGAAAAAAAAAACGATAGATGGCGGACCCTTTATATAAAGGCATGTTCCTCAACAATATTAGTTATGCTAATGACACTACCTTAGTGCTTGGTGGTAAGTCCGAACTCCAGAATCTAGTAGACAAACTGAGAAACATACGGACTGAAGATTAGTATACGGAAAAAGAAATATATGGTTGTGAGTGGAACAAATAGGCACAAATCACGTACATCGAAAAAGTATAGAGTTGTAAATATCTCGAGGTTTTTATCAATGGCCAGTGGGATTTTTCGTAAGAAATACGATTTTTCAATTCAATTTATTTTTTCTTAATATTATAGTTAAATCTATCGTGCGGACAAAGAAAATAAAGCTGGAGTTGTATATATTTATGTGAGAAAAGAAATAAGCTCTATACAGAAATTTAAATCTGATATAAAAAGTCAAATTTAATAAATTTCTCTAGAAATAAACACACTGAACAGAAAGAAAATACTTATAGGCTAGGCGATTTCTTGTGACCGATGTTTTGTTCTACCGTTTTATCCCGATTTTGACCAAACGTATATTATTTGAAAGGTATTTCTTTTTAGCCGATTTGCAAATTTACAGATTTTTAAATTTTTTCCTTTATTTTGAGTAAATGCATTTTAAGTTGCTACTAACACATACATAAAATTATACAATGCTATGTGTGTGTTTATTAAATTTGTTAATGTGTTTGTAATGAGTTTAATTTTTTGTGTTGATTTGTGAATTGGCTATAATTGTGAATTGGCTATACTTTTAGGGTCTTTATTTAATGAAAAAAATAAAATTTCCTAGAATTTGCACTCGACTTTCGAGGGCTGGAATCTGCTAGTACCAAATAAAAGGTTATATGCATCCGAACAAAATCTTGATTTTATAATCTTAATGGATAAAATTTAAAACTTATTATCATACAATGACATAATCATAGCCGAGAATTGTAACAGTGATCTTCTAACTGACTCAACTCTCTCTGATCCAATGCATATACTTGGCATTTTACCAGTAAACACAATAATGCCAACTCATTTTCAAAATGGTTCCAATAGTCTTCTAGATGTTTTCTTTATGAGCTTAATAGTATCCAATGGAATTTAATATACAATATGGATAACGTATATTATGAAGTAGTTTCATGCAAAGCAACATTCAAGCTATGTTTAATGTTTGTGTACGAGAAAAACTAGAATAATAAAGACAAAATATCCTCCGTGGTTTAACTCATAAAAAAGAGCTACATTCTGCATTTAAAAGTTTATGAAATCGAGTAGTCAATAGCATTAGTGAAGCAAAATCAACATACTATATTCATAAGTTCTCTTGTGCAGTTGAAAGTAAACGTAAATGGAGGGAGATACGTGGTATAGGTATAGGAAACAAACATTGGTATGGCCAACGCTGAAGTTGATGTAGATAATCGTAATAATCGTTTTAGTAATACTAATACAGATAGACCCAAACATAATTTGTATGAAAATATATATACAGTATCTGTTGAAAATACATTTTCTTTTCGTTGTGTTGACCAATATGAGGTCTTAATTTTTTTTTTTTCAGAAATAAAATCAAATGAAATTAGAATGGATGCAATTAATCCTTTATTTTTTAGAATTATCAGTCCATATCTCGTGCCTTTTTTCATACATATATTTAATACAGTTCTAATTAAGTCTTCTTTTCCAGATGCTTGAAAACATACAAAAATTATTCCAACACCTAAAAATAACAATAATTTCCGTCCAATAGCTATTCCACCGTTCTTGTCTAAAGTCCTGGAAAATATTATGAATATGCAAATGGATGAATATATCATAAGCAATTGTCTTTTAACTGATAGACAGTCAGGCTTCAGGCAAGGAAGGAGCTACATCACTGTTTTGATTGATGTGGTAGAAAATTTAAGAAAAATATGGACGATAAAATGGTAGCTTTCCTTGTGCTCTAAGGTCACACAGCAAAGCATTCGGTACTGTTGATCATGTAATACTAATCTCTAAACTTGAAAAACATTTTTATTTTTCAAACTTCGCATGTAAACTAGTATCATCATACCTTTCAGATAGATACCAATCTGTGACCTTAAATGGTAAGACTTCTAATACGTTGCATGTTAAAAGACGAGTCCCTCAGGGATCTATCCTTGGTCCCTTGTTCTTTTGTTCACATTGTAACAACGCAAATATCTTCTGCTTTTGCATTGTTCATATAACAGCAGCCTACTATCCACAGCCATACACAACCAATCAAACCATCATTAAACATGTACAACCAACCACACATTAATAACAGCAGCCTACTGTCCACAGCCATATACATTCAACCACACATCATATTAAACATCAATAGCAGCCTATAATGTAATAATAGAACCATAATGTGTTATGAATTATACATTATATTCAAACCATGACTTATAATTCTCACTTAGTTAGAATAATAATTTGGATAAGAAGGCGAAGTTGAGCTGAGTAGAAAAAAAAAGAGAAGTTTCGATACGAAACGAAGTGGGGACACTTTAATGAAAAGTAAGCTATCCATTTTTAAAGGCGATCGGTAACGGTTGTCATAAATATTACTCCAGCGGCTTAACGGCTGTCTGCTCCCGATTACTCCAGCGGCTTAACGGCTGTCTGCTCCCGATTACTCCAGCGGCTTCGCGTCTGTCTGCTCCCGATTACTCCAGCGGCTTAACGGCTGTCTGCTCCCGATTACTCCAGTGGCTTAACGGCTGTCTGCTCCCGATTACTCCAGCGGCTTAACGGCTGTCTGCTCCCGATTACTCCAGCGGCTTCGCGGCTGTCTGCTCCCGATTACTCCAGCGGCTTAACGGCTGTCTGCTCCCGATTATTCCAGCGGCTTAACGGCTGTCTGCTCCCGATTACCATCGATCCTGCCGAAGTTGTCGCTGCCGACAACTGGCCACCAGCACCAACGAAGTCTACCAACAACTGAGCCACCATCACCAACAGGTCTACAGTCGTCGCCTGCCGACCGATCGATCCAACCGAAGTTATTGCTGCCGCCGATTTAACCACCATCACCAACAGGTCTACAGTCGTCGCCTGTCAACCGATCGATCCCGCCGAAGCTGTTGTTGCCGACAGCTTAGCCACCAGCACCGACGAAGTTATTGCCGTCGTTTGTCGAGCGATCGATCCGGCCGAAGTTATTGCTGCCGACAACGTAACACCATCACTGACGAGTTTATCGTCACCGCTTGTGATACAACCCACTCAGGCGAAGCCATTGCGGTCGACAACTCAACCACCATCACCGACGAATCGATTGCCGTCACCTCCATCGGCAAAACATATTGCCGAAGCCAGCACCGCCAGCTACCGAATCATCAATATTGCCGACGCTGTCACTACCGCTTACCGAGCAGCCTATATTGCCGAAGCTATTGCCGCCGCTTACTCCACTAGCGATTTTGCCGACGATCACCCGTATCATCAACGACTATTGTCATTTGTGTTAACTATATATATATATATATATATACTAGCTGGACCCGGCAAACGTTGTTTTCCCCTCAATGAATTTTTATTTTAGCTAGAATCTGTATATACCTATATAAAATGTGTGACGAAGATCTCCAGATAATAAAATGAGAGCTTCACCAAAAAATCTTTCATTGCCTTTCAAATCTTTTATCAAATCAAATCACAATGTTTGTGAGCCATGGTACATTCATCCCAAATAAAAATACTGCATTTTTGCAGAACTTTTGCCATACCGGAATGTTTTTTGATATTACAGACGGCATTCTCATTTTTTTGTACGTTTAACGGTGATTTGAGTGCTGAATGAGCTGTGCGGCCACCATGCAATAATGTAGCGGCTTTTTCCTTCTTTTTCGTTAGAATATTTATATATAAAAACGTTTGTGAGTTTATTTATTAAAATTTATATAAATTTGACAACTCATTATTTTTCGAACGACAGCGCCATCTACCGGGTCCAATAAAAAAATGTTTCTAACATACATATATGTACATTCTTAGTTTCATTAAAATCACACCATAAATAAGAATATTCGAAATAACTTTACCCAGCGCCACCTATCGGGTCCATTTATACATACAAAAATTTCTTATGACGAAACATGCGTTCATTCTGAATTGCAGTCAAATCGCGCTGAAAGTAAAAATTTTTGTTTTTAACTTGACCCCAACGCCAGCTAGAGGGTTAAAACTAAAAAAAAAACACAGAAGAGCTCGAACCGAACCTATGCTGGAAATCCTACCTCGACAGCTCTTATGGTTCCGGAGATCATTCGTTACAATCGAATGCATCAACGTTTTTATATATACGCCACGCCCCTTTGCCCACTAACAACTTTATATAGCTAAGGTCTTATTATTTCGCAAAAATATCCTTTTGTGAAAATTTCATGACGATCCTTCCAGTAGTTTAGAAGATATTACGATTTTTTATTTTTCTAAAAAGGGGCGTGGTCCCGCCCACTTTTCTTCTTGTATGTATTTCTATTCATGCTAATACCATATGTACCAAATATGACTGCTGTAGGTAAAAAAATTCCCGTGATATGACTTTTTCAAATTTTTGGTTATATGGGCGTGGTACCGCCCCTTTGTCCAATCAAAAATTTATATAGCATATTATTCCTTCCAGAGTCACAGTAACACGCTCTGAAAATTTCAGGAAGATCGGTTCTTTGGTTTGGCCTCCTATAAAGCACAAACAAACACACATTCATTTTTATATATATAGATAGATTGAAAGCAGATTAATTATGATTTAAGATAAAATGGGGCGAAAAAGGGGGACTTGGTAATAAAAAAATGTATGGCTACCTTACCTGTAGATAAAAAGTGTATAAAACTTTAGATAAATACATATTACAAAAAAATAATTTTGTATAGCAAACATTGTTAGTGGTATAAGTAAAAAAAAAGGGGGCGGTGAAATGGGCGTGGTTCATAGTTATATGGCGACGTTAACAGTATTAAGAGCAATATACTACCAAATAAAAAATCCGTTGGAAGGAACAAATTTGTACAGAGAAAAAAAAGTTTAAAACTTTCAAACAAAATTTGGCGTGAAAAGGGGCGTGAAAGGGGGCGTGGCGTAAGAAATGTTTATTTCTACCTCGCCTGGAGTATAATGTGTATACAATTTGAAGTAAATCTGTTAAAAACTATATGGGAGCAATTACATAATTTTAAAAAAGTGGGCGTAAAAGTGGGCATGGTCAAAAAAAAGTACCCTATTAATCATGCCAGAGTCCCAGTTAAATGCTGTGAAAATTTCAGGAAGATCGGTCCAGAGGTTTGGTCTCCTATAAGGTACACACAAACAAACAAACAAACAAAAAAACAAACACACATTCAATTTTATATATATAGATATATACTTTGAATTAACGTTATTTAATAGCCCGAAGAGGGACAAGAATTAACGTATTTTTTTGCATAAGGTTTGAGGGTCCTTAAGCTGACCCTGGACACGCCTGATTTACCCCAGCCGTAGTTTAAAACCCCGTTACAATACATAAATGATCTACCAAATGTTCTTATCCACTATAATATTCAGATGTATGCCGATGATGTACAGTTTTATGCCAGTACGAAAATTGACAACATCAGGAATTGTATGGATCCTATTAACCATGACCTATGAAATATACAGAACTGGACTAGTATGAATGGGTTGTGCCTTAATCCAACGAAGTCAAAGTGTATTCTTATCACGAGTAACAACATCCAATTGAATATTGATGGTCAAATTAAAATCAACAACAAAAATGTACACACAGCAAACAGATTCATTGTGGCTACCGAATTTATTACCAACCGAATTGCGATAATGCTAATAACCGATTTTCGGGTTCACGATGATTACAATTCTATTGCTGTAACTGTAAATATTTTATCATAATAGAAAATTTGCAGATGATATCAAATTTCTGTTGATATAATCGAAAATACAGTTGTTTCACTTTAGACTAATTCGGTTGACAAATTTCTTTCTATGTGTAGAGTTTGTGCAGACCTCAATAAATTGGGGTATAATTTTCAATTCTCGACCTTCGTGGTCAAATCACATTAATTCAGTATAAGAATGCTGTTAGCGAAAACATACTTAATACCAGTCCTCTTGCGTTGTTGTGAAATATATGCGAATTCTGATAGTGATGATTTCCGAAAACTTAATGTTACCTATAATAATATAGCAAGATATTTATTTAATAGGAAACGTAAAGATCGCATCTCCTGCTATTCTTATCAGATATACCACATGCATTTTGAAAACATGGTAAAATACCGTGGTTTAATAATAATGCACAAAATATCATATTTGAAAGAACCATAGTATCTCTTTATTAAATCGAGATCCTATTATATGCAGTCTGAATGTAAATTTTTTGTTTATAATCCCGTCTTTGGTACAACTTTCGCAGTAATATTCAATCGATTAGCAATATACATCTTTTTAAACACCTATATTGAACAGCGAAGTACTGAGAGAAATACACCGCAAAAGAGAATTTTTAACCACTATAAAAAACGAGTTACATTATGAGGAACCAAACATATTGATGGAAAGCCTACCAGAGGACGGAAGGAAATAACATGGCTTAATAATTTAAAGATGTGGACTGGTATATGAGATTTAGGGAATCTCCTTATAATAGATAAACCGAAGCGCTTTTTTAGAGATTATAAAAAACTAGCTGTTTTCACCCGGTCTTGCCCGGGATCCAAAGTCCTTTGACTTGAAAAATGGTTCAATATGCTTATCAGGTGCTGAGTACTTAGTCCCCATTGAACAAATTCCCCAAAAAATGAACTTCCTCTCCAAACATTTGTACGTTTTTTGGGGAGTAAATTCATTTTTTATTTCAATTTAAAATTTTTGATTTTTAAATCAGAAGTTTTTTTAAAAGACGCTACAACAAAAATACTTCAAAAATAAGCTGCGAAATTACTTCATTCAATAAGTGATTATCATTGAGGAGAGACGTCAAATTTATAAAATTTTCAAAAATGGAAAATGGATGCGACGTTTAAAATTGTGCCGCAAGGTTGTTTAAGCAACCGCTTATAGCATATGTGTGGCCTATTTGGATCAACAGATAATTATTGCACATACGCATATAAAATTTATCAAAAGACTTTACTGAGTTCGGCTCCGTTAGCGTGTCGCGTCCACGTCCGCGCGTTTGGCAGCCACACCCGTGCTGCTGCGCAGTTGATGTCAACTTATTTTAATCGCCAAAATATATTTTTCAGCTTATTCCGACATTTTAGCTGAGCTCTGTTCACAGATTGCGTCGCGTCCGAGTCCGCGCACCGAAATGATGCTATTGAAAAGAATAGAGATACAGTACGCAAATTTTCACTTAAATAAATATCTAACAAAATTCATTAAATAAAAATATGTAAAAATTTAAGAATGAATTTGGGGAGTAATTCCATTTCTTTATTTAGTTTTTAGAAAACTTGGGGAATTTGTTAATTTCTTTTTGGGACCTTTAAAATTTTCTATAGCGAACAAATATACCAAAAAACAGAAAACGAATTACATAGAAGAAGTTTGCGTAAAAGTAGGCGTTTCCAGTAAGAAGCATACGGTGACCTTCGCTGTAGTACAGAGATCGCGCGTACCAAATTTCAGAGAAATCCGTTGAAAAGTAAAAGTTTGTATAGCGAACAAATATACCAAAAAACAGAAAATAAATTATATAGAGAAAGTTGACGTTAAAGTATGTGTGGCCGATAGGAAGCACATGGTGACTCCCTGGCGTACAGAGATTGTGAGTACCAAACTTCACAGAAATCCGTTGAAAAATAAAAATTTGTTTAGCGAACAAGATTTGCGGAAAATGTTCCGAAAACAATTTCCCGAAAACAATTTTCCGAAAATAATTTGCCGAAAACAATTTCCCGAAATAAAAATTTACCGAAATTACAATTTCCCGAACACAATTTCCGAAATTACTATTTCTTCAAATAGCTTGTTGATTTCATTTCCGAAACAATACCATAAGAATTTCCGGCCGAAGCGCGAGCAATCAGTTCATGACCACTTGACGTAGTGGTCCGAGCAAGATTTTTCAGCTCATTAACGATTTTTTCTTTAGCAACGAAAGCCGCTTCGGCACTATGATTGGGAAGAGTCTCTTTTTTATAGTATCGTTGCAAGTTATGACCCTACCGTTACAATGTTTTCTTTGATAAAAGATACAATGCCAATAAACGCTATCTACGGACTGACCGTCGTCATGATACAAGAAACCCTTCAAAAGCAACCTCGGTTTACCTTTTTCGCTATCCACGAATTCGAGTGGCATAATAACTGAGTATTACAACCCAAATAACTAAAGAACTTCGCTATGCAAGGTGGTAACCATTCCGTAGCAGCTACTGCATGGGCAGGATGTGATGGAGTGAGCGTTATCCGTCGGGAGGTCTGAATACCGAAGTGTTCAAAATCACAAGGAAAAAATAAGCGTATGACACTCCAATAAATAGGTTCGGATGACGAGGGAGGGTGAAAGAAGAAGGGAGCGGTGCGGGATGGGGAATTGTTTTTCGAGAAGTCGTATACCCGGGAAAGTGTTTTTTCCAGAAATCGTATGCAGCAAATTTTTTTTATGGGGGATATCAAGAATATATGGGAAGTTGCAAACTAAAAATAGGGAAATTGTAATTTCGGGAAATTGTTTTCGGGATTTTGTAATTTCGGGAAATTGTTTTCGGGAAATTGTTTTTTGGGAATTGTTTTTTGGGAATTGTTTTTTCGGGCAATTCTTTTCGGGAAATTGTATTTGGGAAATTGTTTTCGGGAAATAGTTTTCGGGAAATTTTCCGCAGAGGAGCGAACAAATATACCAAAAAACAGAAAATAATTATATCGAAAAAGTTTGCGTTAAAGTGGCGTGGCCGGTATGACCCAGACGGTGACCTTTCCTGGAGTAGAGGGATCGTGTATACCAAATTTCAGAGAAATCCGTTGAAAACTAAAAATTTGTATAGCGGTCAAACAAAAAAACAAACAAATAAACAAACAAACAAACAACCAACAGAAAATGAATTTTATATATATAGATTTCTATTATTGTATTTAACAAGTAAGAAAATTATAGTCGGTCTGACCGACCATACGATACCCTATACCATGGTTTAGAAACCCTATCTCTTCGGTCCAAATAACTGGATATAGGAAATAAGCAAAAACCAAATTTGAGTGGCATTTTTATTAATTTTTTTGGCTGCAGATATGAAAAAGTTCATATCGGGAGAAAAGATCATTTCGAAAACAATTTCCTGAAATTACAATTTCCCGAAAACAATTTCCCGAAATTACAATTTCCCGAAATTACAATTTCCCGAAATTACAATTTCCCGAAATTACAATTTCCCGAAATTACAATTTCCCGAAAACAATTTCCCGAAATTACAATTTCCCTATTTTTAGTTTACAACTTCCCATATATTCTTGATTTCCCCCATAAAAAAAACTTGCTGCATACGATTTCTCGAAGAAACAATTTCCCGAGTATACGACTTCTCGAAAAAATAATTCCCCCACCCCGCACCGCGCCCTTCCTCTTCCACCCTCCCTCGTCATCCGGACCTATTTATTGGAGTGTCATACGCTTATTTTTTCATTGTGACTTTGAACACTTCGGTATTCAGACCTCCCGACGGATAACGCTCACTGCTAAAGAAAAAATCGTTAATGAGCTGAAAGATCTTGCCCGGACCACTACATCAAGTGGTCATGAACTGATTGCTTGCGCTTCGGCCGGAATTTCTGATGGTATTGTTTCGGAAATGAAATCAACAAGCTATTTGAAGAAAGAGTAATTTCGGGAAATTTTAGTTTCGGGAAATTGTGTTCGGGAAATTTTATTTCGGGAAATTGTAATTTCGTGAAATTGTATTTTCGGGGGATTGTGTTTGGGAAATTGTAATTTCGGGAAATTGTCATTTTGGGGAATTGTGTTCGGGAAATTGTAATTTCGGGAAATCGTTTTCGGGAAATTGTTTTCGGAAAATTTTCCGCAAATCCCGTTTCATAGGGGTCATTTGTATGGGGACTAGGTCTGAACAAGGACCGATTTTCACCAATTTGAATAGCGTTTATTCTATGGCCGACAAAAGCTTATTTACCAAATTTCATCAAAACATATTTATATATGTGACCTGTAGTTTGATTACAAGGTTCACATGGACGGACGGACGGACGTACGGACCGACATCGCTAAAACGACTCAGAAAGTGATTCTGAGCCGATCGGTATAATAAAAGATGGGTCGAGGTCAAATATTTTTGGTAGTTACAAACAGCAGCACAAAGTCATTATACCCAAACCACATAGTGGTATAGGGTATAAAACGCTCAATCAATATAACTTAACTGTTTATTTTAGAAATTGTGTTTAGGATTTTAGTTTTAAATCGTAATTTTTATAGACTTTTTGACTGATATTCTCACACTTGAACTCTAAAATCACTTTAAGTGACTGAGTGTGATCATTAGAATTTTAAATTGCATTTTTTTTATTTAAGCAGCAAATGCAGTTTTTATGTTTTGTCTGATGAAACAGGTAAGAAATCTGCTCTTACATTTCTTCAAAATGTATGCAAGCAAAATATATATAAAAATTTAAAACAGCACACTTTTTATAAACATTGATGATATTATGTTTAGTTTGCAATAAATCACATTGATATTCATACCTTAGCATCGACTTCAAATACCAGCCAAACACTAGACTATTCTTTCCTCTTCTATCTTACTATCAGCACTTTAAAGTTTCCATCGTACATACATATATTAACATGACTTTGCAATTAAGTTATTGGTGTTTATTCTGTGTGCCGCATGGCATTATATATGTATGTATTTGCTTTAATATTGAGGTAAGAGTATTTGTATGTTTTGTTTGTTGTATGTCGCGTTTTGGCACTTGTATAACGTTGTGTTACAAAGTCTTAAGCTACCACTAAGTATGCTTTTATCTTAAAGTTTAATGCCTTTTCGTTTGTCATGTTATCAAACACACATACATCATCCTTTTGTTTCCTTAGAAAACGCATTCAGATTATTGAGCTGTATACATTCATGTACGAAGCAGTAGTTCTCAACATATCGCTGTAACTAAATATGAAAATCTAATGACAGGTACCAGAAAATGGCAGATTGCAGATTTTATATGACTATAAGTAACATGATGGAGAAAAGTTACATGAAGGAGAGATTATTTGAGGTGGACAAGTAATCAGCTGACTAGAGGAAGAATAATTTCAGTAATTTCTTGTGCAGTTTATTGGTATTTGAAAATAAATTGATGAGATGGCTTAAAAATCTAGAGTACTTCGCATTGGTAGTAATTATAAAAGGTTTGTTTAAATACTACGTCGGCATACAATTGTGTTAGATAGCCAACAACCATATTATTTGAGGCCTATGAAAATTTTTAAAGTTTCGTAACATTCAATGTTAGAAAATGGTTACAATGTATTGAGATAAATTAATCTTATTCTTATCTGAAAAAACTAGAATATAGTTTAGTATAATAAGACTTTCTATTTCCTCATACATGCTCTGCCTAAGAATACAATCAGAATTGATTATCCCAACGGAACAAATGTGAGCCAATAAATATCAAAGAGTGTAGCGACTACCGAAATCCTCTCTACTGTGAAGCATTATTTTAATATTGATTTAACATTTTGCATTTTATATCCTCAAATGCATAGTTTTATTCAAACAAATAAGAATAACGAACATAGAGCTCATAAAAAAGAAATTTAAATGACAGAAATTATCACAGAACATTCTTATTTTCCTTCTGATGTAAAGAATGTAAGTTGATTAAATTCACTATGACACAAATTCAGTAAGTTGGTTCCCTGTACCCTGAAAGCTCAGCTGTGAGTCTTAAAACAATAAAAGTGCATGTGGAATATGTAAAACCTTGAAAAATATATTTTATAGTTTATTCGATGTATGTATTTCAATTTATGTTTCCACAATTTACATTACACTATGCTATATCACTATGTTATATCACATATTTAAAAGTGTAAATATGTGATATAACATTTGGGGCTCCGAGTCAGAATTTCGCGAAATCGCGGTTTGATATTTTTTTTTCGAGAAAAGTTTGGTTCATAAAAATTAAAGTGAATGACTAACGAGTTCTCTGATTAAAATTACACATTGACATTTGTTCTATAAAATTGGGCGGTGAATATTTTTTTAGAACATTTTAACCCTCCAGCTCCCACGGAAGTGGGCCTTTTAGGCCTTTATTTCCAAAATGTCAAAAATTTTACCATAACTACGTACATTTTTGATACAATATATTCAAGAAAAATGTAGAGCGAACAATTTCAGTAGGGCTCTTCATAGACACGAAAAAAATTCCATGTGTGGTTTCTCCACCAGACGCAAAAAAAAATTTCATACCAAATTTTCAATAAAACAAAAAAAAAAAAAAATAATAATAAAAAATATCGATATGATATAAATAGCAATTACAATCAAACTATGCAATATATATAATGCAAAGCAATTTAATTTTCATTTTCTCAGATAGCATTGAAAATATGATTGAGATCCAAAGCGAATACTCTCCAAAATAGAAATCGTTATTCCTAAGTTCTCTACTACTAAAATGACTGGTGATACTTCAACAACACTTCAACAACGCTTAAATAAAAGCAAAAAACTTTGCAATCATTTAACAAATAAACAATTTGACTTTGATCTAAAATCAATATTCTTACCAATCCTTGATTTTGTTTTATGTTCATCAAAACTTTATTCAATTGTTAATCGCGTGTGAAATTAAATGCTTGAATGATGAAGTGCGATTTAAATAAGTTCTGTTGCGTTTGTGGACAATATGTTTGTAAAAAAAATATGCAAAGAAAACTTAATTCGGCTTGTTACTGAGTTCACTAACAAAATCATTTTCCATTTCGATGTTTTCAACAAAATCAGCTTCAATTTCGAGGTTTTCAATAAAATCAGAATTAATTTCGATTTCCGATTTGGAGCTTTCAATTTGATAAACAAATATTGGAGTTTGCGCGGATGCCACAGATATATATTTATATATTTTTTCTGCATGTTTTATAACGCATTGCATCTGTACAATTTAATAAAAATTAAGAATGAAACATAAAAAATTATAATAAAAGTTTTAGCATTAAAATTATCGATTTTTTAGGTGTAAGTAAATTTCCATGAAAATCTGTAGTTTTTGAATCGCATAAATTCAAAATCGCAAAAATTGAATCATGCTATCAAATCCGCAAATTAAATGTGCGTACCTGCATTAGCATATACATAGCAATTAACTTTTTTATGAATTCCAGGATTAGTCCATATCATTGGAGTGGTAAACTGCATACCACGGTGTTTATGGTTTTTCCACTCCAATAAACGATTGTTGCAGTTTTTGCACGCTGTTTTTGGAGCCCACTTTTTACCTTTTATTACACTCATATTAAAATCGCTTTTATAAGCATTTGAACAGTCCGAATTAAGTTTTCTTTTCATATTTTGTTTACATCATTCAAGCACTTAATTTCACACGCGATTAACAATTTACAAAATTTTTGACAAAAATCGATGGTTGCTCACAATATATATTTTAGATCAAAGTCAAATTGTTTATTTGTTTAATGATTGCAAGGTTTTTTGCTTGTATTTAAGTGATGTGTTGTTGAAGGATCACCAGTCATTTTAGCAGAAGAGAACTTAGGAAAAACTATTTCTATTTTGGAGAGTATTCGCTTGGATCTCAATCATATTTTTAATGCTATCTGAGAAAATGAAGATTAAATTGCTTTGCATTATTTATATTGCATAGTTTGATTGTAATTGCTATTTTTTTTTTTATTGAAAATTTTGTATGAAAATTTTTTTTCGTCTGGTGGAGAAACCCCACTTGGAATTTTTTTCGTGTCTATGAAGCCCCGTACTGAAATTGTTCGCTCTACATTTTTCTTGAATATATTATATCAAATATATACGTAGTTATGGTATAATTTTTGACATTTTGGAAATAAAGGCCTAAAAGGCCCACTTCCGTGGGAGCTGGAGGGCTAAAATGTTCCAAAAAAAATATTCACCGTCCAATTTTATGTAACAAAGTCAATGTGGAATTTTAATCAGAGAACTCGTTAGTCATTCACCTTAATTTTTATGAACCAAACTTTTCCGCGATTTCGCGAAATTTTTGCCTCGGAGTCCCAAATATTATATCACATATTTACATACTTACTAAGTACTTTCAATCGGTGATAGAGATTTGCGTGCCCAAAACATCGTGTTGCACTGTGTTATTTAACATTTTTTAAGAAAAACGTACTCGTACATTTCTTAGTTCAAAATTACTTAAATCTAAATTTTTTTCGGGTATGAACTTAAAGTCCAAAGCAATTATAATCTGACTACATATGTAGAGCATTTAAATACTTATAAAACCATTTAAGTGGACTCTTTGGTATATTTTTAGAGAAGACTAAAATGATGCCACTAATTGGTAATGTCATTTGCAAAAGATCTAAAATAGCCCAGAACACAATAACATTTACACTATATTTCGACTGTTTTGACCAAAAATCAAAGGTTTACGATGACAAATTGTAACCTAATACAATCGCCAAGAGCAAGAATTCCCAAGAAATAAAGTAAACCACTGACTGAAGAGTAAGGATGATTTTGCATGAATTTTGAATTTGAATTTGTTTCTGATATACCAACGAGCGCTTCCCCGTTGCTGAATGCCATACGAGCAAATTACTTTTATCGTAAAGTGCCTCTTTTAAAAAAGCAAATTTTTCTTTAAAAAAATGTTTGTTGTAAAAAAATACCTCTTCTTAGAAAATCACATCTCCTATATTCAATAAGGACATACTATTCAAATAATGCCTTTTATTAAAATATTGCCGCCTATTCAAAGAGTACATTTTCTTCAGAAAGGTAATAATAGTACTTAATAGTATTAAAAAGAAAAAGTACTTAAAAAGAAAAACTATGTATTCAAATGGTACTGAATCTAAATATACTTAATCTGAAAAATATATAGTACACAACATTAATATATGAATTTTGCAATAACGCAATATTTCTTAAGCCAACAGCTCACGTGCACAACACAAGAACCTGCGAGGAAGGAAGATTTTAATTAGAATGCAACGAATATGGCAGGAGAACTCTAGAGGTAACTTTACCAACAATCTTTAATAGTTTATCAATTCATATAATAAATACAAGAAATAAACATTAAGAAATTATATAATCAACAATTACTTACGTAGTTTGCAATGAATCAACCAATAAATTTTAACTTTAATGTAGATTCCTGCAGATAAGCCGAGCGGCTTAGCGGCATTAGCAGAAATAATTTTGTATGTACAATATTTGCAATAAATAAAATTAATAAATTAAAAAAATAATAATTTAAGGTATTCTGAATTTTATAATGAAGTCTACTTTTTTAGGCCTTTTGTTTCGGTTTTCATCATGTAATTAAATAAAGGAAGCAATTCCCGAGTTTATTATTAAACAAGAAAGAACATTATAGTCGGTCTAGATACCCTATACCATGCGTTTAGAGACCCTATCTCTCAGGCCCAACTAACTGGATATAGAAAATAAGCATAAACCAAATTTGAGTGGGATTTTTATTAATTTTTTCGGCTGCAGATATGAAAAAGTTCATATCGGATGCTATACCTATATGGGGACTAGGCCCAAAAATGGACTGATCCTGACCATATTTGGTAAAGTATCTTGTATTTTGCAAAAATATATACAAACCAAATTTGAGAAGAATCAGTGCAATATTTTTCTTTTTTAGTAGATTTAAGTGAAGATCGGGAAGCAGCTCTATATGGGGCCTGTGACTAAGAGTTGTTCAATAGGGATGATTTTTGGACTACTGATTAATGGATGTAATATATACATACAAATCCAATTTGACTAAGAGTTGTATGATAATTTGGATCTTATGGCAATATATGTTGATTTCATAGGGGTCATTTGTATGGGGGCTAGATCTGAACATGGAGCGATTCTCACCAATTTCAATGGCGTTCATCCCATGGCCGATAAAAGATTAAATACCAAATTTCATCAAAACATATTCATATTTGCGACCTGCAGTTTGATTACAAGCTTTACATGGACACACAGACGGACGGACGGACGGACATCGTTAAATCGAATCAGATAGTGATTCTGATTCGATCGGTATAATTAAAGATGGGTGTAGGTCAAATATTTTTGATTGTTACAAACAGCAGCACAAAGTCATTATACCCAAACCACATAGTGGTATAGGGTATAAAAATAAGGAAATAATTTATGATGTAAATATTATTAATAAGATTGAAAAAAATTTTCTATAAAAAAAATTAATAAAAAAAAAATTTATTTGTTCATCCACGTAAATAAAATGCACTGTTCTAAAAAAAATTACCTAAAAAGCGTAATGACACAGAATCAAAACAGTGGTACTGTTTAAATCAGCGGTTCTCACTAACATTTGTTGGATGACCCCCTTGAGGCTCTCCATCCGGGCTACGATTCCCCCTACTTGAATACTTTTTTTGAGTACAACCATTGTTAAAGCTTGTAATCAGCCAATACTTGCCGATGAATTATGCAATGAGACCCAATAATATCTTTGCACTTACATATTTTTTGCTAAGTTCAAAAAGCTAGAAAGTGAACCCAGGGATATTGTTTTGCTCCAAAAAATCAGAAATTGCCTCGAATACGTCTTCCCCTTTTGAAGTTTCTGTAAGCGATTTAATACATAAAAGTTCCTCGCATATTTTATTATCTACAATATATCTGCAATCAAACAAAAGTTGGCCGGCATACTAGACATCAAAGTGATATAAATGGAGAGTCCACTATTTTTCTTTTTATTAATTGGCTTTTAATATTTGGTGCCATATCGTCAATTCTTCTTTTGACTGTGTCGTTTGACAGTGGTATTCTCAACAATTTTTCCTTGTTAGCTTTATCAGGCATAAGGTTTGTAGCTGCAATAATACATGACTTAATCAAATCTTGTGAGGTTTTTTATTTTATGCAAATAGCATGAAAAATTCATAAGAAGCTTTAATTGCACTCTCAATTTCAGAATTAAAACTGCCTGAAGAATCCAATTTCTTCTTATTAAATGCCTTTTTTGGTGTTGCAAAATAATAAGAACATCAACAGTCGTATAATTGGACACTAGGCATGATAATATTCAAATGCCGATTTTTTCGCTTTAATGAAACTAATTCTAAAAAACTTTGATACAGAGTTGTAGATTATTAAAAACACCTTTAAAGCAATGTATAATACTTAGCACCATTTATTAAAAACTGTTTTTAAAATAAAGAAAGAAACAAAATTAAAAAAATTCATGTCAAACGCATAATTGTACAGTTAAATATAAAATACTGTTTCAGTACTTGGAATTAAATCCTTTTGCTTTAATTACTGCTTCCAAACGTCGGGGCATCGACTGCACCAGATTGGCGCAAATTCAGGAGATATGCTGTTCCATTCACGGAAATGAGAATTGTAGAGTTTACGGGCAAGTTCCTCCCAAACATGCTCAATTATGTTGAGATCTGGAGACTGTGCCGATGTTTGTAATAATTTTGAACAATTATGAATGAGTCACATTTTCGCAACGTGCGAAGTGTGCTTCGGACCGTTGTCCTGATAGAAAGCAAATGTGTCCAATATGTTCAATTTATTGGCACTTTTCTTTACATTTTGTTTCAAAATGTCTAAATATTGGAATCGATTCATTTTATCCTTTATAAAATGAGTGTTTCCTACTCCTGCACTGGAAACACTTTCCCACACCATCTCCGACCCTCCCCCATGCTTTACCGTAGCCCGAGTGTTATTAGGCAAGAACTCAGAATTTGGCTTACGCCAAACGTATTGCTTTCCATCTGATCCATGCCGGTTAAATTTACTCTCATCAGTAAAGAGTACCTATAAAATAAGTGACAAGGTTAAAAATAATCAAATGAAAGAAATTTTTGTAAAATTATCGTGTTCCAAAAGTCAGAATCTTTTAACAAATAGTTCTTACAAAATTTCACCTGTGAAATTTTATTTTTTTTTGTTGATATAGGGTTTTTTTCTTGCTATTCGCCCATGTAAATCATTTTTCCTTAACACGTTTCGAATGGTCTCGGCATAAACATCTTTTTTAAATCCGTTTTAACCATATTCTCCATTTGGGGTCGTGAATGGTTGTGTTTTTATTTCCCTCAAAATACGCCGCTCATCATAATCATTAAGTTTCTTTTCTTGGCCAATACGACTTTTGTTTTCTGCTTGAAAATTTTGCTTATAATTTTGAATTATAGCACGAACTTTGGACGGGCATCGATCAACAATTTCACCGATTTTACGCACTGATTTACCATCTCCATGCAATTAAATGCCGTATTTCCAAAGTTGTTTGTTTTTTTTTTCTTTGGTCCATTGCAATTTTGATCTGTACTTTTCAAACTACACTTGCGTAGTGATTCATCATTTGCATTAGAATAAATTACTCACTCATCATAAAAAATAACGGCCCAAAGAACCGTTTTACAACAATAACTCCTTACATACATTACGTGTCCAATTATGCGTTTGACATGGAATTTTTTAGTTTTGTTATGTTTCTTTATTTTAAAAACAGTTTTGAATAAAGGATGCTAAGTATTATGCATTGTTTGCAAAGGTTTTTTTTTTAATAATCTACAACTCTGTACCAAAGTTTTTTAGAATTAATTGCATTGAAGTGAAAAAATCGACATTTGAATATTCCCATGCCTAGTGTCCAATTATACGATTGAACCACTGTATATCTAAGTGTTGGGCGATTCATAGTAAGATGTATTTCCATTTTGGATGGTTTCATTGATTCTTTAGAAAGAGTTTAATGGCAAATTATGCATTGGGACAGTTGATCGCCATTTTTTATAATAAACGTGAACTCAAACTTTCATATGTTCTTTTTTCGTGTGCTACTTTTAGCCTTACTTTTGATTTTTCACAACAATAGCTCTGTTCGTTTTGGTGATGATTTATAATAATTTGTAAAAATTCTCACAAAATTTACTGGATCCTGTTCATCTACCTCAAAAGCCCAGTAAAAGAGAACAAATGAGAGGGTAAAATGATAGCTCATTCTATGGAAACTAGCTAGTTTTTACTGGTTATATTTTTGCCAGTAAAAATAAATAAAGCAAAAATACTACAATTCTATTTTTGTGCAAAAATTTTAGATAATAATTCTGAGGAAATTATCGATAGAAGAAGTAGGTAATTATTCACATAACCGGGTCTAATTAATTTTAAACTTTTAAAACCGGTTCCTGCCAAAAAATATGTGTATATGCCAATTTCTTTCATAATAAATGTTTATTTTCAAAAGCAATAGATAATGATATTAGATTCAATGAATATTTTTACATGCTAAATAAAATAAATTCTTCTAATTAAGGTATATTTCTGTTTCTAATTTAGAGTTTCACTTCTCCTTCACTTTCAACTGTGTTTACAATCAGCTGTTTCTATGAAGTTACAAATTCTTAAAAATTGCTGTTCGTTTACTATTTTGGACATTTGTGTTTATGAGAACTAAATTTTCTTACTCTCTGAAATTTTGGTTTTACTGGTTTTATTGGGAAAGTAATCGAACAGTGTTAATTCCTTACAAGCAATAACAATCAAAACAGAATCAGCTGATAGAAAAGCAATGATGATCAATACAATTAGTGTTGAGTTATGTTGGACACCTAGCACCATTCGCATCTGTTTATTAAATTAAACTAGCAGATTCCAGCACTCGAAATTCGAGGGCAAATTCTAGGAAATTTTATTTTTTCATTTAATAAAGACCCTAAAGATATGCTTCACAATTCAACTAACTTTAAATGAAGAAAACAAACTCAACACATTAACACAAACATATTAACAAATTTAATAAACACACACATAGCATTGCATAATTTTATGTATGTGATAGTAGCAACTTTAAACGATCATACCTCCAAAAAAATATTCCAGACGATGAAAATCTGTAAATCTGGGTAACAGCTAAAAAGAAATAACTTTCAAATGATAAATTTCTTGTCAAAATCGGGGTTAAACTGTGAAACTTACATCGGTCACAAGAAATCGCCTTGCCTATTAATAGTATAGATAATTACAAAAAGTATTTACCCGTAAAGTTGAAAATACGCACAAATCGTACCCACCCCAAAATGTAACAGCGATTATCGTCCAATTGCCATACTACCTTATCTATCTAAAGTTTTAGAACGACTGCCTCTTCGACAAATTAGTAAGCACACAGATCAACAAAAAAAAATTCTTGTGTTTCTGTTCTAATGCATAAATTCTGAAGATAGACACCGAAAAATACCTAAATACCAATTCCTAGGTTTTAAAGTTTGTTTTTGTCTGTTTTACGTCGAAAAGTAAGTTTTGAAGATTTTTATCCAATTTACGATCAGCAGTTGGCAGCACTTATATACAAAGTTTTCGAAAGTGCATATTTCTTGCATAAGGCGTAGAATTGGGTGTTTACTAGTTTATTGCAGCTGTTACAAACTTTATTGTGTATTACGGTGTTAAAAAGTGGCGTGAATTTATGAAAAAAAGAAGCAAACAATTTTCTTTTGCATTAAATTTAAGGCTTTGTAAAGCTTATGAAGCATATTTTAAACTTCAGCTTCGAAATCAATATAAAAAGTGGGTACCTCATTTTGCCTGTGTTAACTGCAAAAATACATTGGAAGGTAAAAAACTAAAAATAGAAATCCAAAAAGCTTTCGAACATATTAATATAGATGTTTCGAAGAAATTGGAACACCATGCATACCATCAGATTGGCGCATTTTTATCGATAGCTCTTCAAAAAGCTTTAAGGCCATCCTCCTTCACAATTAAAACAAGTTTCCTAGTCTCGCCATGGCACATTCTGTAATGCTAAAAGAAAAGTACGGCAGTGTAAAGATTGTACTAGAAAAATTAATATATAAAGAATACAACTGGCCATTAATAGGAGACTTCAAAATGGATGCTTTTTTGATGGGCATACAAGGGGTATACGAAACACTCTTGTCACCTTTGCTTATGGGTTAGTCGATCAGATTCAGTACACTATCAGCAGCTTACATGGCCTGATCGAGTCGAGTTTCATATAGGAAAACATAACGTCAAATAGGAACCAGTTGTAGAACCAAAAAGTATCTTAATGCCGCCATTGCATATCAAGTTAGGCCTAATGAAACAATTTGTGGAAGCATTGGATCAAAATTCTGAAGCTTTCGAACATTTAAAAGGATTCTTTCTCAAATTCTACGAAGCGGAGATAAAATCAGGAATCTTCGTAGGACCGCAATTAAAAAAGAATAATTTGCAGTGATTAATTCACAATATTACTCAATACCATAGAAAAACAAGCCTGGAACAGTCCTAAAAAGGTAGTTAATGGTTTTCTCGGAAACAACAGAGCAGATAATTATAAACATTGAATTGAAAATATGCTTCAAAACTTTAAAGTTATGGGCTGCCGAATTTCCCATAAAGTTGATATGCTACATGCTCACCTGGACCAATTTAAGGATACTATGGGTGCCTACGCAGAAAAACAAGGAGATCGTTTTCACCAAGATGTGATGGAATTTGAACGATGCTACCGAGGGCAGTATAACGAAAATATGAGGGGAAACTACATTTGGGATTTAATACGAGAAAGTCCATACAAACATAGGAAGATGACTAAAAATATTCATTTTTGAACTTGATTTAATTTTAGTTTATATTTCTCAGCTATTATTTTTCATTATTCTTGCATTAAAATTACCGTGAAGTTCAGCAAACTTTTTTCCCTTTGTAACGTATAATAAGATTTTGAGAAAATCAGTCATTATACTTAAAAATCGAAAAGTTGGTCTTTTTTAAACAAAAACAAACTTTGACCACAAAAATTACTTTTCCGTTTATTAGTAACATAAAAAAAACTTAAAAATGTCATTTAGAAGTCAGACCCAAAAATCGTATCGACCGGTGTAATGATTTACTGATTTTCAGCACTCATAGAAGTTCCAGAGTATATTTGAAAAAGTATTGATGTTGGAGCCACTTATTTTCTTGTGCAACTTGGCCATTCCAAAGCGTTTGACATAGTGGATCATGAGGTTCGCTGATTTAAATAGCACAAAATGCTTAACTTCTCTTCTTGTTCTATTCGTTTGTTGTCTTCATATCAGTTGAATCGTAGCCAGTCAGTTTTTGCCGTGTGTTGCCAGTTAAGAAGGGCATATCCCATGACTCAATATTAAGACATCTATTTTTTACCATCTACTTAAATTATCTAGTTGATCAACTATTGGTTTACAATGTGCTGATGACTGCCACTGCCAGAAGCAGCATAAATGATAGCTGGGAAAATTAAATTCAGATCTTAATATGATTTATAAATGGGCTAGTGCAAGTCACTCTAAATGAAAGTATCTGCTTATGGCAAGGAGAACAATGACACTGCCTTTTGAACCCTTGATTATGTTAAACAACCAGAAAATTTAAATCGTTTGAACAGCTAAAAATCTAGATATTATATTTAATAATAAATTATATCAAATGGTCTAACCACATTACATCTGCTGCTAGCAAAACTTACTCTCTGCTTAGAACTTTCTGGAATACACAACATTTAACACCCCTTAACATTCGAATTTTGTTGAAAAAACATATCTTATGCCCACTCTACTATATGGATGCGAAATATATGCAAGTACTGATTCTAAGACTAGAAAAAAGCTTGAGTCCATTTTCAATGCAATTTTAGGATATGTTTTTAGTCTACGAAAATATGATCCGGTTTCGTACTACTCGAAAACACTTTGTGGGGAAACATTTGACAATTTGTTAAAGATAAAAACACTCCTTTTCTTATATAAAATTGTACGGACTCATCAACCATAACATCTATACGACAGACACGTCTTTATAATATTTAGTATCCAAATGGAAATTTTATGTCTCCCTAATACGCCTCAGGAATTCGCTACCATCACCCACTAAAATTATAAGCAACGCAATGCATTTTAAGAGGGCATTTTTAAAATGTTTTTTTTTTTTTTTTTGAACTATACTTTTTTAAGCTTATTTCTATTTTTCGCTCCTTTTATTTTTATTATCTTTTAATTTTATTTTATTTTATTTATTTATTTACATATTATACTTATAAGTAAATTATTAGTATAATAATAGAGAGGAGAGCTATGGCAACGATGGCCCTAAGCTCAATATTTTTATCAGTATTAAATGGAATTATAAAGGTTGCAATTCTTTAAAAAATTTAAAAAGGTTTTAATGTTGCCGTCGGTCATAGTATCGTCTATTAGATGTGAAAGGTCGTTGTTACTGAGGTTAGCGTTTTTAAATTTATTAGTGTGGGGACAGTTTAAAAAAAGGTGATCAAGGCTTATTGGGTTAAATCCACAGAATGGACAGTGCTTTGGCAAGTTCTTATCCATTAGATGAGCATTGGAGATTCTAGTGTGACCTAGTCTTAGTCTTATTACACAGTACAACGCATGATTTCGGGACTCAATTTTGATAATTTTGTGTGAAAGTAGCCTAAAAAATAAGAACTTCTGTATCATTCGTTTGGTCATGTTACATCAACAAATAATTTTAATATTTTTTTGAAGTTAGTCAGTATCGTATAGGGGAATTTGTCACGTTTTAGGCTCTTTTGTTTGGCATAACTCGAGAACCACTACTCGGATTTCGCTGAAACAATTTTTGAAAAATCAAGAATTACAATTACTTTCATCTGTTTATATAACGTTTCGCTACATAAGCAACAGTTTCGCAGTTATAAATAAATGTATGAAAAAAAAAAAAATATTTTTTGCCTAAAAATTTTTTTTTTTTTTTTTTAATTCATAAAAAATCCAAAACGGTCAAAAGTGCCAAGTCCTATTACTTTTGCGTAAAGTCACATAACCTATGAACAAAATGAGACATAAATCATGAAAATCGATTAACGCGTTTCGCTTTTATTCACAATTAAGTGAAGGTATGAATTTCAAAAAATTGCTCGAGATATGCACAAAATTCTTTGGAAAAAACATTGATGACTTTTTTTATGATTTTCAGAATTAAAAAAAAAAAATTTAATAAACAAAAGGTTATTTGATTTTTATGATTGCGGTAGCAAAGTAATAAACGCTAATAAATGTGCGTGGACAAAAATGAAAAAAGGAAAGTGCACTTTTTAAATTAATTGGGGTTTTCCGTTAGTTACCTGAATAATTTTTTTACGGAAATTACGGAAATTTGCGCCCATTCTTAAGTTCCTGTCAGTAAAATATTGAAATATACGTAGTATTTATAGGTGTTCATTGATCGGTTTTTGTCATTCAACAATTGCCGACGAACACGAACAAATAACAAGCTATTTTTTTCCGGTTTTTTAAAAGTGAATAACAACAAAACATATAATATATTTCAATATGGAAAATAACAATTGCCCAAAATTGGATGATTTTTTTTACGTTTGTGGTCATATCGTCCTAAAAATAGACCAAAAGGGTCGAAAAAACTTATTTAGTGAGGAATTCAAAACAGCGTATTGTCATTATTTTGATGAAGCAGATTTAAGTGGTGCAAATTTTACGCCGAACACAGTGTGCAAAAATTGTTATAATACCCTTATAATGTGGATACATGGAAAAGGTGGAGAGTTTTCTTTTATGAAGCCAGTAATTTGGGTGGAAGACCTAGGTGGACATAATAAATCCAGGTGCTACGCATGCATAAATTCTCGTCATGGATTAAACAGAAAACAATTGAAAACAAAAGTATACATTGCTGCTTTTACTGCCACACTTCCAGTTAAACGCGCTGCTGATATCGATACACCTAAACCTCCGAGTCTCGATACTGTGTCCCTGCCAGCCGAAACCGTTTTCACCAATCCGACCAATGTAAATGATGCAGATTGGACACCCGATATTGAAAAAAATGCACCACAACCGCTAACACAAATCGAAATGGATTACATTGTTGCCAAGATGGGACTATCACAACAAAAATCCCAAATGTTGACATCATTTTTGAAGAGCAGAAAACTCACACAGCAAAATGTCAGCGCAACATCATACCGAAAACGCCAAGCTGAATTTCGGAAATTTTATTCCCTTGACGAAGCAAATACGTTCACTTACTGCCATGATATCCCAGGTTTAGTGAAAAAATTGGGAATGGATTATATTGCTGCCGACTGGCGTTTATTCATCGATGGTTCAGTTTCAAGTTTGAAGGCTGTGCTGTTGCACAAAACAAACAAAAAACCGTCCATTCCATTGGGATTCAGCACAACTATGAAGGAAACGTATGAAACATTGGGCGAAATTTTGGAGAAAATCAAATACAATGTGCACAAATGGAAGATTTGTTGTGATCTAAAGGTTGTCAACATAATACAAGGCATTATATTAAAGGGCGGTTTTCCAAAATACTTCTGCTTCCTTTGTAATTGGGATTCGCGATATGCAGAGAATCAATATCAATGTAAAGATTGGGAAGCAAGAACTCCCGAGCTGGAGAAGCAATTAAAATTACGTAATGAACCTTTGATAAATGATCTAGCTGATATTTTGTTGCCATCGCTCCACATGAAATTAGGAATAGCTGGGAAATTCGTCGAAGTGGTAGTCAAAGATATTTATGACGCCTATGACTGTTTGAAATCCATCTTTCCAAAACTCAGTGAAGCTAAAATTAGAAAAGGTACGTATCGTTGTCTGTATTTAAATATTATCATATCTAAATTTGTTCCCTTCGATAAATTCGCATTACCAACAATTTTTTCGAAAATGTTTTTTTTTTTATATTTCAAACAGGTACTCTCAATGGACCGGATATACGAAAGTTAATGAAAAGCGAATCTTTCACAAATATACTTTCTAACCATTATAACTACCTATGTGCATGGGACGCATTGAAACAAGTCATCGAAGGCATTTTAGGAAAGAACCGTGTACAGCGAGATTACATACAGACACGAGTGGACAACTTGCTGATTTATTTTGAGAAAATCAATGCATCCATGACGTTAAAATTACATTTCATGCATTTCCACCTTGATACATTTTTGGCACAATTACCTCAGGAATCGGACGAACAAGGAGAGAGGTTCCACCAGGTGACCATGCCAATGGAAAAGCGATTCAAAGGCAAAAAATTGGATGCATTGCTTGCGGAGGTTTGTTGGTGGAGTTCTAAAATTATGCAGTTTGAAGATGAAAGCACCGAAGATGAAGATGACACTGAAATTGGTGGACACACTGAACAAAACATGCCCTTGAATATTATGTCTAACTCGGATGATGATGCAGACTCAGAACACGAATATGAACAACCTACGAAGAAACCAAGGTCATCAGAACCACAAGCGTCAACTTCAACGAGGATGGATAGTGACAATAATTGAAAATGTTCTAAATTTTGTTTCCATGCACAGATAACATATAAAAATCACATATTTTCTGTGTAGGAATAGCTGTAATATGAATTGGAATGTTTTTTTCGTGCAAAATAAAGTTTACAAAAAAAAAAAAAAAAAATTTTAGGCAAAAAATATTTTTTTTTTCTTCATACATTTATTTATAACTGCGAAACTGTTGCTTATGTAGCGAAACGTTATATAAACAGATGAAAGTAATTGTAATTCTTGATTTTCCAAAAATTGTTTCAGCGAAATCCGAGTAGTGGTTCTCAAGTTATGCCAAACAAAAGAGCCTAAAACGTTACAAATTCCCCTATACGATACTTACTAACTTCAAAAAAATATTAAAATTATTTCTTGATGTAACATGACCAAACGAATGATACAGAAGTTCTTATTTTTTAGGCTACTTTCACATAAAATTATCAAAATTGAGTCCCGAATCAATAAGCTTAAAAATGTTGAACTGTGTTATTTTAATTTGGTCTCTTCTTGATAGTAGATTGTGGTTTATGTTTTTAAATAGTTTGTAGGCGTTGACTTTGTTGGGGTTAATTTTTCTGTAACAGTCAGAGGTATTGTTCCAATTGTCGTTAATTTTATTTTTGAAAGAGTTCTTTATAAATTTTTTTATATCGTCAGCAAATAGATTTGGTGTAGTTATGAGGGGGGCAGTTAAAGCTCCTTTTGCGGCTTCGTCCGCCGCCTCATTGCCCTTTATTCCAGAGTGGCCTGGGATCCAGATAAGTTTAATGTTAGGCTGTCTTTCAATAATGGACTGTCTAATCATGTTTGGGTAAAATTGATCATTGTTGCAGTTTCTTATGGCATCGAGAGCAGAGAGAGAGTCTGTACAAATTGCGAATTTACCCATGAATCCCCTAATATATTTGACAGACTCGTGTATTGCTATTATTTCAGCAGAGAAATTAGTGCTGAATTCGGGTAGAATAGAATTAATTAATGTTTTGTGTTTGTCTACAACGCTAAAGCTAGTAGTTCCTTTGGCACTTTTAGAGCCATCTGTGAAGATGAATTCGTGGTCGTTAAGGTTGTGTTGGATTTCTTTGAATCTTTGTTGATATATTTCTGTATTTGTTGAGGATTTTTTCAGTTCATTGAGGGATGTGTTAATTGTAATTGGGTTGATGTGCCAGTTAGGAAATTTATTCGGATATTGTTGTTTGATGTTGTATGGTTAAAGTTTTCACATAATTGTACTACGCGAGTAAGTGTTGATGGTATTTTGTGGAAGTATTTTTGATTGATAGATTTTTTTAAAATCTTGGTTAGTGGAGATCGGTCGCTGAACATTATAGATTTAAAAAGTTTAGTTGTTACAAAGTCACGATATTGTTCGATTGACATTACATTTGCTTCAAATAACATGTTTCTAATTGGAGTCGTTCTAAAGGCTCCTAGGGACAGTCTTATGGCTGCGTTAAATATTGTATTTATTTTATTTAAGTTGCTCTTAGGGGAAAACCCATATAAATAGATGCCGTAGTTAATTTTGGATATAATGATCGAATTGAGGATATTTAAGAGGGATGCTGTGTTACAGCCAAACTTACTGGACGAGAGGCATTTAATGATATTTAATCGTTTGGAAAGTGTAGAGTTAAGGTTAGCGATGTGTGAATTCCATCTGTATCGGTTGTTGAAGGTAATTCCAAGTATTTTCAGTTCATTGATTGTTTCAATTGAAGTATTACCACAATGTAAATTAGGGTTGCAATTTTGTTTTCTACATATATGTAGATGTTTACATTTGTTTATAGATAGCTGTGCTCCTGAGAATATGCACCATTTAGTTATATTTGAGATCAAATCGTTTAAGTCAATGTTTTGGTTTTTAATTTTGCTAAGTTTTTTTATTATAACGTAATCATCTGCGTATGCCACAAAGTCTAGTTCCTTGTGTAATGATATAATGTTCGAAAGTTTGTTGTACGCTATCAAGAAAAGAATAACCGAGAGCGGTGAACCCTGAGGAATGCCATTTTCTAGAGGTTTAGTCTTTGAGTAGTAGGAGTTATTCCTTACCAGTATTTTTCTTTTGGTTAAATAGTTTTTTATATAATTATATATTTTTGCGCCTATTTTCCATTCCTCAAGTTGATTTAGAATTGTATGCATTCCTACTTTATCAAACGCTTTGGCAAAGTCCAATGAGATTAGCGATAAATTATTTTTGTTTCGTAGAGCTTGATTGATTTTGAAATCTAAAAGGAGTAAGGGGTCAGAAATTGATTTTCCCTTTATGAAACCATATTGATTACTGTTAAGCAATTTGTTTGTGGTGACGAACCACCAGAGCCTGTTTGCTATTATTTTGTCTAGAACTTTTGAGCAGCATGGATTGAGAGAAATAGGCCTATAAGATGGTATTTTGGTTTTGTCACTATTTGGTTTAAGTATTGGTATAATAAGACTAGCTTTATATATTTGGGGAATGTAGTTATCGAGGATATTATTATAAAGTAGGATTAGTCTCGTGTGTACTTGTTTTGATAGATTTTTTATCATGGGGTGTGATATACGATCCATACCAGGGGTTTTACCAGTTAGTCTGTTTAGTGCAATGGAGAGCTCCACCATGGCTATTTTTTCTTCTATATAAGCAGCGTTTTTACTTGGAATAAGATGTTTTTCCCTAGTTGCTACGGATTGTTTAACCGTAGATTGCTCCTTAAAAAAAAATGAGAATTCCATTCTTTGGAACATTTTTGTTCCATAAGTTAATTTTAAGCCAAATTATTTATTTTATTTTATTTTATCTATAATTGCAAAGAAAAAGCGTGTCGCTTGTATTTATTTTTTTATTTAATAGGCTGCTACTAAATATTTCATTAATTCAGAGGAAGAAAACAGCGCATATATATACATACATATTCAATCAAAATTAGTTACTTTTAATTATAATTTTATAATTTTTTGGTTGGAACGCACGTTGTACAAATGTTGTCAGCATGCGTATCTTTACATATAGCCTTATCACAGATGCAGCAAAACAGAGTAGTCCTCTTATCCTTATTTTCACCAGAATGATAGCATTCATAGCAACGTCCGCGTTTTACAGCTCCCTTTTGCGATTTGTTGTTTTTCTTTGACGATGGCCCCGGAATATCATCTTCAACGATATCATCTTTGTATCCTGTAATTGATTGTAGAAGCGATAAAGACGAACTATTTCTCGGTGCATGTGTTCGCTTGTTCATATAAGCATGGGCTAATGAAATACCTAGCTCATGCAAAAAACATTTGCGTTTAGTGTGCTTTTGTTTCGGCTTCCAGTCTGGAAATACTTCATTGAATATGATAAAAGCATTCAAAGCCGAGATATCTATAATGTTTGAGAAAACCGCCATAGGCCAACGATTCGTTTTACGTTTACAGCTGTAACAGCTGAGCATTTTATCAACCGTGTCTACACCACCTTTTGTGGAGTTGTAGAATGAAATTATCTCCGGTAGCTTTTTTTGATCTATGCCGACAATAGGTTGGTTGTGCATTGTGCTCATTACGACAGTGCATTTATTTTTATGGCTTATATATGAAACAAGTGTTGTATCTTTCGTGAAAGCAAAAGTAGATTGATAAAGGGGACTATTTTTGCATATCAATAGTTTTGGAGGAATACTACGCTTATTTCTTCGTAGAGTTCCAACCATTGTTACGTTTTTTTCTAAGAGCTTTTGCCCTAAGCTCTGGGATGAAAAAAAGTTATCCATTGTAACATTATGGCCTTTTAAACCTTCTATCAGATCGAGAACAACCCTCTCTCCTTGATTTTTTTCCGGGATTCCATTTACTCCTTTTCCCAAATACGGTTGAATTCGCCATACATAGCATGTTTCCGCAGATACAATCAGCCAAAATTTGATGCCATATTTCTCGGGCTTCGAAGGCATGTATTGTCGAAATTTGCATCGTCCATGGTAACCAAGCAACTGCTCGTCTACCGTGACACAAGTATGAGGATTATAGTACATTGGAAGCAATTCCGCCCAACGTTCCCAAAGATCTCTTATTGGTGCAAATTTGTCGTCATTGCGTTGTTGGCGTCGACTTATTACGTCATCAAAACGAATAGTTTTGTGCACATTCAAAAAGACCTTCTTCGACATAATAGCGCGAAATATTGGACGTCCATAAGCAGCATCAAATAAGTCTTCCAAATTTTCATTCTTTGACCTAGTCGTGAAAGTGGAATAATGTTAGGAACAGAGTTAACAATAAAATAAAAAGAAATCATACTTATAAACTCCAGCTAATATCAACACCCCAAAGTAAGCGTGCAACAAATCTGTATCAAGTTGAACATAGTTATTCTCATCCAAGTGCTTCCCATATTTATTCGAATTTTCGATTATAATTTTTTCGACTTGAGGCGGAAAATATAGCAAAAACGCATCTTTTATCTCGTTCACCCGATTCAATGCATATCTAGTAACACCTAAGTATATATGCAATGTACATAACAAAGTCAACAAAAGTACAAAAACAAGTCTTTTATCTTACCGGGACGCATTTCAATCACATTGCATGCCCGTAAACGACCACTTGAGAAAGGCACTGAACTCCAAACAGTGTTGTCTTTGGAAACGTAGAGTGCGTCCGCAGTTACTTCATTTGAAGAACTTTCGGTTTCACTCTCACTTGGAAAAAATACATCTGAGCTTTCATTCGGATCAAAATCACTGCCTGAAAGTTCTTCATTTTCACTTTCTTCTAGCATACTCTCTATTTCTTCACCAGTCAAATATTTAGGAATTGTGCACATTTTTGTATTTTCAAATGAAATGCAGTAAAAGCCAAAACTACTTGATCGCTTATCAAACACGTGTTGCTACAACAGAACTTTGCACAGACTAAATGTTCAAGCTAAGTGAAAAAGAAATAAAAGAAATACCGTTATAACGGCAGCAGCGACGCGAAATCAAGTCTTAGCGCTGTCTCTGTAGGGGGGGGAAGAAATACAAAATATTTCTCTGGAATTCGTATTGTGTTTATTGTTGTAAACTACGGCAAACAGGTTACAGAGTTTGACTTTTTGAAGTAATTTTATAAATTACTTTAGAATTTTGCATAATGTAAGAGTTCTGAACCGAAATATGCAATGGAACATATTTGTACCAGAGGATGGAATTATGAAGTTTTGCAATAACAACAAAACTTTTCAGTGAATTAAGTTAAAAAATGCAAAAAATTACTAAGCAATGAAGGAGTCACGAATTAGTGGAACATAAGATTTCTATCTTCACTAACAAAAAAACAACAAGTAAAACAAAATCCATATGGAACATTTTTGTTCCAAGGATCGATTAACGGTTAAATTGTTGAAAAGTATCAGAAAATTTATTATCGCTAGGTTCGTTTGACCAGTAATCACAGAAAATGTTGGCAATAAGACTTGAGTCCGCGGTAGTATTGCTGGCATTATAACCGTTTTGTATGCAATGTATTGGAATTTTTGGTTTTAAACCACAAAATCTTCGAATATTTGACCATATTTTTTCTGAGGGTGTTTGAGGGTTAATATCGGATGTAAAGTCATTAATTGATTTTCTTTTTGCAATTTTTATTTCCCTTTTGTACATTGCATTTGCCTTTTTAAATTTTAATTCGTTTTCGGTTGAAATATTATTCTAAATTTGTAAAAAAGGCGGTTTTTATTTGTCTTTAATTTTTCTAATGTTCTTGACCACCAAGGGACTGAAGGGTTGTGGGCAGATATTTTGTGCTGTGGTATACTTTCGTTGGCACATTGTAATATTATTTTGTGTATATTGGCAGCTTCTTTATTAATGTTGGGGGTTACTGGTCGGCTACTGCTGTATCTGTCCGATAGATTACTATAATTAATCCAATTTGCACGTTTAAGATTGAAGCGGGGTCTACTTATTGAATTCGTTTGGATTGCGTCGTTTGGAAAGAGTGTTGTGAGTATTGGAAAGTGGTCACTGCCATACAGGTCTGAATCGATTGACCATTGTGTGTAAATGGTAAGCGTTGAGGAGACAATTGAAAGATCTATATTCGTAAAAGTTTTGTGCGTAGAAAGATGTGTTGGTGAACCGTTATTTAAAATAGTAAGTCTTAATTGAGTTATATATTTTGCTAATGTTTCACCTCTTTTGTTATTTACTCGTGAACCCCAGTTAGTGTGCCAGCTGTTAAAGTCGCCTGTAATTAATATTGGGTGTCTGGTATTGTATAAGTGTAAAAGGTTATTATAATTGAATGATTTTGTTGGAGGAATGTATGTGGAGAAGATTACAAAATTTTTTTTTTGAGTGAATAAGTATTGCAATAGAGTCGAAATTACTTTGAATGTCTCTTATTTCATGATGAATGGAGCTATGTATTAGAAGGGCTGAGCCTCCGAAGGCATTGTGAGTTGATGATATTATTTATATTTTGTAAGTGTGTTTCCTGTAAGGATATTATTTTGGGATTGTATTTTTTTATGAGGATTTGTAGTTCGTTATAGTTGTTTATGTAACCTTTTATATTCCACTGTAGAATTTTTAGTGACATATTAGTAATATATAAAGATGGATGTTAGTGTTTTAATTGTTTTTGAGTTACTTAATATATTAAGAACTACAGTATTAGTGTTGTTGGCTTAAAAATGATATTTACAAAATTTGTTACAATAAATGTATATAATATAAATATGTAATATAATTTTTTAATTGGAAGGCCGTTCATAGGGAGGAATGATCCGCCAATCGAACCAGACTTGTCCTCAATATCGGCAGCGGAGGGGGTCAGTAATGCGTTGTACATTAAAGTAATACGTCATTACCCTCAGCGTATCAATGCAAGGCTTTTGCCTGGCTCGAACAGTCGGATTACCCTCCCTATCAACGGCCCCCAAGCTGTTAGTTTAATGTTTATTATTCCATTACATGACTATCATCACTCTGTTGGCTCTCCTGACTCTCCTTTGCAGTTTTTTTTCCTCTTTGCGTTAGCTTGAAATTGACTTCTTGTACGGCGTGTTGTTTTTATAGGTAGAATTTTTACTTTCGTTGCTGTATTTGCTGGGTTAGTTGTTGTTTTCCCGATTGTAGTTTTGGTGTCGTCTTTTTGTTTATTATTTGTTGTTGGGTTCGATGTGGGGTTTGTTGTTATTGTAGTATTACTACAGTTGGTAGTTGTTTTGGGAATGTTGTTGTTTGATGTGAATGGTGTTACAGTTGTTGGTGTATCGTAGACTACGGCTGGTCTTACTGCATTTGAGTAGCTGGCTTGTGAGTGTCTCTCGTTGTATTTTTTGACGGCAGTTTTGTTGTCTACTTTTTCTAGTGTTTTTATTGCTTGGATTTCTTTGTGTTTTATAAAAATTGGACAACTTTTGCTGATAACTGAGTGCATAGTATTGCTTAGCTTGTTTTCTTCACAGTTATTGCATGTTTTTATTTTTTCGCAAATTTCATTTTCAGCTAAGTGATCAATGTTTCCACAGTTTATGCATAGTTTGTCATTTTGACAAAATTTAGAAATGTGACCAAAGCGAAAACAATTGTGACATCTAAGAGGAAGTGGAATGTAGGGTCTTACACGAGTAATTTGGTAACCAATATTAATAGATTCTGGGAGGTCTATTGAGGCAAATGTTAATATAACTAGGCCTGTTTCAACCAAATTATCGTTTTCTTTTTTTAGTATTTTTTTAACTTCGGTGACTTTTTGAGTTTTTAGTTCCTCTTGAATTTCATTTTCCGTAATATTTCTTAGGTCGTTACAGTAAATTACTCCTTTGGAGTAATTAAGTGTGTTGTGTTCCTTTACTTCCACATTAATGGTGGGGGAGAGGGATACAAGTTTTACCAATTTGTTTGCTTGAGCGAAGTTTTTGGTTTTCATCAAGATGGTTCCAGATTGTAGTTTTTTGCACATATCAATTTCCCCACAGACATTATCAATGACTTTTTTGATCAAAAAGGGTGATACATTGGTTAAACTTTCCGAACATTTAGTATCATTTTCGTAGCTTTTTGTTGTTTTTTTGTCACTATTTTCGGTAGAGTTTGTACTGATTCTGGTATTTTGGTCCAATTGTGGGGTTTTTGAGATATCTTTCCTTATCCAGCATAAAGCTGGGTTGGGGAAGAGAAATTTTGTTCCCAATATTGGGAGGTTCATTCATTGTAGTTGATTTTATTCAACAGTCAATGTTTTATTTTTTCTATTTTTTATTATGAAAGAAGAATACGTATTAAAGAGAATTCTTAATTGTTTTGAGTTTTGTTGTTTTTAACTGTTTTTTTTTTTTTTTAAATAGTTATTGCTATGTAAATGCACTATGGATTTTACTTTTAAGCTAAAGAAGAAACACGCGATAGAGATGTTGTCGCTTTGATTGCTCAATCTAGACTGCTTTTAATTTTATGCTTTATGTTTTCTTTTGATTTTTTATTTTATTTTTATTTATTTTGTGTAGTTTTATATTTTATTTTATTTTATTTATATTTTTATGTTTAATCTTGTATTTATGTTTTTTATAATTATTTGTTATTTTTGCTTTAAAATTATTTCAAATTTTTATATTTACATTTTATTATAAATCTTGTTATATACGAAATCATATAAAGAAATAAATAAATAAATAAATGTTACGAAAAAAGCTTGCAAAGTTCTGCTTTAAACAGGTTGGGACGATTCGGTGACGTGACAGTTCAATTCAGTAATTGATCTAAATCAGTTTCATGAAACAGAAACGATTAGCTTATACGTTAAGTTACGGTTACGGTACGATTAGCTCGGTTAACTAGGACTTTATGCGAATTAATGATGTTCGACCGTCCATCTATAGGTACACATAAACGCAAGCATCATGCATTGGATGAAATTCGGTTTGTACGATTTTATCAGCCAATCCGCCTTAAATTTGGTTTACGTATATTATTTGAGCCCACTAATGAACTCGGGATTTCGCTGAAGAGCTTGTGGAGGGTATATGTTTTAGTCCGTATAGAGTGACATTAAATTCTTATTTATTTTGTTATTTCTTCTTTGTACGAAATGTATCCTTACATGAACATATGTTAGTTAATTCAGATAAAAATACTTAAAAATTTTTATGAATGTTAATATCTTTTTTTATGAGTGTTAATATCTGCACACTTTTAGGCAAGATTTCTTTGAAACTTTTTTTAAATTATTGCGTGATATCGAAGCTCTCAAATCAAACTTTGGATGTTATAACACTGGCTGCGTTAAATACAGTATTTCTCTTTGGTGCTATCAAGTACTAAAAAATTATACGATTTCCGGTCTTTTAAGAACAAAATAATGAAATTTCTCATAAAGTATGAAATTATAAATTATGATAGAAACTGGTCAAAAAGAAAAACAAATAACTTAAAATTTGAATGGTATTCAACTTTAAAGTTTAAGTGTTGGCAACAGTATTAAAGTGGTACACGTACCCAATATTCGGCATACTCGAATATAACAACCTGACGTATCTTTTTATTATTTGAATTTAAAAAATCTTTCCTGCCTTTATTTTCATTATACAACAACAAATTTTCATTGTCCGAATTAAAGAAGTTTTTTTTTGTCAATTAGGTTTTACGAGTACGTTTAGTTAAAGTCTTATTATTCTAGTTTTTTTATTTTTTGCTCTTTATTTTTATTACTCTGACACCATCTATTAGTCTCTATATAATATTGGTGTTACCATAAATGTGTATGTAAATACAAACATTGTTATATTAATGCTAATGTATACAACTATGTCACATAATTATAATTTAACTTATACATACAATAGTAATAACATTAATATTTTATATGTTAACATTTGTATTGGTGCTGGCTATTATATTATGCTCATTATAAACTTAATTTATGATAATATAGTTAACACGAAATGGCCCAGTAATGAAAATATGTTATACTCAGACCGTATGATTACGTTGCTTGATTTATCAAAATATATATTACAAGATTTGAGTGGCACTGATATTAACTTTTTGCCTGCAGATATGAAAAAGTTCATATCGGTCAAAAAATGGACCGCCCTTGACCATTTTTGGTAGTCACTTATTTTCTGCAACAGCGTATATATGTTTTAGAACAATCTGTGTATTAATTTTGTATTTGATCGATTTAAGTGAAGATCGAGAAGCAGCTATGAATAGGAAATCTCCTACAGAGTCTATTTTGGACTGCTTAATGGATGTAATAAACACAGTCGAACCAAATTTGACTGAAATATATAGGATAATTTGAGTTTTATGACAATTTCGGTTGATCTCAAAGGTGTGACCATGCACTAACTTTCAGCAATCCAACGGGTTTCGACATAAGACTGATAAAATCGTACATACATAATTTCATCAAAATTTATTCATATTTGCGACATGTAGTTTGATTAAAATATTTAAATGGACACACAGATGGACGGGCTGGTGGACAACGCTAAATTGACTCAGGAAGTGATTCTGAGTCGATCGTTATAATAAAAGACAGGTCTGAGTCAAATAGTGGAATAGGCTATCAAAATAATAGTTGTAATAATCTTGAAACCGGAGTATACTTCCCTTAAGCCGAAAGCGACCTTGGTTGGTTGGTTGGATTAAGTGGCAGTTCAGCGTCTGTGAAATCAAAAAGTAGAGTGGAAAAGAATAATGCCCCGCATAAAAAGTAAATATTTAACTGGAGTATTTAAATCGATGAAGCCTTGGAACTTTGTCTGAGTTCATGTGTTATTAATGTGAGTAGTCGGAAAGTGGGTGTAATAGGACCAATGGGCTTTGCACGTCCTATAAAAAAACTTTTGAATAACCAACGTCAGAAATCGCCAAATCTGAAAATCGCGAATAACAAAAGCCGCCAAATCAAAAATTTCAAAAAACAAGAAACGCCAAAATCAAAAATCCCCAACAAACAAAAATTTTCAATGTCTAAAATCGCCAAAACCGAAAATCGCAAATTAGAACAATCTCCAAAATCAAAAATCACCAAAATCTAAAATTTCTAGAACCGAAAATCGCGAATAACAAAAACCGCAAAAAACAAAAATCCGCTAAATAAAAAATCGCAAAAAACATAAATCGCTAAAGCCAAAATCAAAGATCACTAAAATAACAAATCGCCAAAATCAAAAACTGCAAGAAATTCAAACAGCCAAAACTAAAAATACAAAAAAAAAAACAAAAATTTTCAAAGTCAAAAATCGCCAAATCCGAGAATCCCGAATAAAAAATATAGCCAAAATCAAAAACCGCCTATAAAAAATTACCAAAACCGAAAATCGCGAATAAAAATTCGGAAATATAAAACACACCAAGATCAAAAATCGTCAAAACCGAAAATCGCCAAAATCTAAAATTAATAAATGTTTTCTACAAAAAATATTCCCAGTTTTTTGTCTCGTCACGACGGATGTAGCGAAGAGCATCGGCTTACAGCTAATATTTCGTGCAAAATTTCAAGTCATTCCCTTTTATGGTACACCAGTTATATGATATTAGATATCTACTTTGCATGGGCGGTGCTAATCATACAAAGATTTTATGGGCTCACGCAAAGCCGGAAAGCTCTCTCTTTCACAGTACTCCAGATATATGACATTAAATAGTTACTTTGCATGGGGAGTGCCATACCCATTGGCGTGAACCCGCCAATTTTTGGTCCGACTACTCATACTAAGATCTGATGGGGTCGTGCAAAGTGTAAAAGCTTCCCTTTTTAGTACACCAGTTATATGATATCATATATTTACTTTGTACAGGTGGTGCCACGCCCACTCCTCCGATCACGCTCATTTTTTGTCTCACTAAACACATGAATAATTTATGGACTCACACGAAGTACCAAGACTCTCACTATTACAGTACTCCAGATATATGGCACTTTATTTTTACTTTGTATTGCAGGTGCCACGCCCATTGGTCCGATGATGCCCATTTTGCAACCGACTACTCACATTAATAATAGGTGACATCAGAAAAATTTTAAAAGCTCTCTCTATCACATTACTCGCGAAATATAATATTGAACTATTACTTGTATGGGAGCTACCACGCGCACTTATGCGATCCCGCCCATTTCCGGCGTCGCTAGTAATATTAACCATAGGTGACCTCACACAAATTTGCAAAGCTCTCCCTATCATAACACTCAATGTATGTATATGATATTAAAAATATATTTTGTGTGGGAGGTGCCACGCCCACTAAAAATATTTAAAAAATTATAGCCTATAGCACTTCCCATATCCGCAGTAAGACTGTTTGAAGATTTCAGGAAGATCAGATGAGTAGTTACGGAGATTACCTCCTACAAACAAACAAACAAACAAACAAACACACATTACCTCTTTATTATACCCTATACCACTATGTGGTTTGGGTATAATGTCTTTGTGATGCTGTTTGTAACTACCAAAAATATTTGACCCAGACCCACCTTTTATTATACCGATCGAATCAGTATTACTAACTGATTCGATTTAACGATGTCCGTCCGTCCGTCTGTGTGTCCATGTAAACCTTGTAATCAAACTGCAGGTCACAAATATAAATATGTTTTGACAAAATTTCGTATATAAGCTTTTGTCGGCCATAGGATAAACCCTGTTGAAATTGGTGAGAATCAATCCATGTTAAGACCTAGCCCCCATACAAATGACCCCTATGAAATCGACATAAATTGCCATAAGATCCAAATTATTATATAAATCTTAGTCAAATTGGGTTTGTATGCGTTTATTACATCCATTAATGAGTAGTCCAAAAATGTTCCATATGGGACAACTCTTAGTCATAGGCCCCATATAGAGCTGCTTCCCGATCTTCACTTAAATATATCAAAAAAACAAAAATATTGCACTGATTCATCTCAAATTTTGTTGTATATATTTTTGCAAAATACAAGAGACTTTACCTAACATAGTCAGGATCGGTCCATTTTTGGGCCTAGTCCCCATATAGATATAGCATCAGATATGAACTTTTTCATATCTGCAGCCAAAAAAATTAATAAAAATCCCACTCAAATTTGGTTTATGCTTATTTTCTATGTCCAGTTAGTTGGGCCTATGAGATAGGGTCTCTAGACGCATGGTGTAGGGTATCATATAGTTGGTCTAGACCGACTATAATTTTCTTACTTGTTATTATATTAGTATAGATAATAATTACTTAGGTTTACATTTTTCTATGTAAGCTCGCATAAAATATAAATCATGATAATTAATATAGTTAGTTACACAGGCATAGCAGATCAGTTACAAAGACAGCTGTTATGAGTTCAGGATTAAAATAAGTATTTCAAAGGCAAAGATACTACTACTAAATGCAAGTATGTCTGAGAAGTTCAAAATTAAAAACATTCAACTTTAAGATTGTTACTCGTTTTTTTTTTATTCAGTCAGAATTATAACTACTGTGGCATTACATGTTTCGCATCCGTAAAAAGTGTATATGACTTTCAATAACAGAACTGGATCTACCGTTAGCAATTATAACGTTGCCAGACAGCTACAAGTATTTTGAAACAAATTCCTCAGAAAATTAATTGAGATTTTTGGGCTATAATAGCTTCCAATGACAGACTTTAAGCCATAACAAGCCACAAATACCCAGATGCAAATGAACGGAAACGGAGGCACTTTGTTAATTTCTTTATTAATTTCCTGTACAACGAGACATGTCTTATAATTAAAGTACATGATTTTCGTCGTTCAAAAATTCGCCACAAAATTAAAATACAATAAAAAAAAAAAATTTATAACATATTTAAAATAAAGTAAAATAAATACAAGAAATTATTAAAATTCATGAATTTAAAGAAATGAAAATTAAAAAATAAATATATTTAAACAAAGTAACTAAACAAAAATTTCTTAAAATGTATCGCGTTGCTAACTAGTTGTTGGTTGTGTGGAATTGCATTCCAAAGACGTGTGGCGTTTATGAAAAATTGCCATTCTGACACAAGGCATCGACGCATAGAGATACTAAGTTTTTGCCCCTTCTGGATCTAGCAAACTGTATTTGATCATAAAGATATAGGGGTTTCTGAGTGTAAATAATTTTGTGCAAAAACATTAAAACCCTTATATTAATAAGGTTATCGAATGAGACTCCATAAAGACTTTTTGAGAAAGTCGAAACGCTATCACGTTTCTTCAGTCCATAAACATATCTAACAATATTGTTGTATAAAATATTTAGTTTTTATACCCTATACCACTATGTGGTTTGGGTATAATGACTTTGTGCTGCTGTTTGTAACAACCAAAAATTAGACCCATCTTTAATTATACCGATCGAATCAGAATCACTTTCTGAGTTGATTTAACAATGTCCGTCCGTCCGTCCGTCCGTCCGTCCGTCCGTCTGTGTGTCCATGTAAACCTTGTAATCAAACTGCAGGTCGCAAATATGAATATATTTTGATGAAATTTGGTACGTAAGCTTTTATCGGCCATGGGATGAACGCTATTGAAATTGGTGAGAATCGGTCCATGTTCAGACCTAGCCCCCATACAAATTACCCCTATGAAATCGACATAAATTGCCATAAGATCCAAATTGTCATATAGATCTTACTCAAATTGGGTTTGTATGCGTTCATTACATCCATTAATGAGTAGTCCAAAAATGATACCTTTGGCCCCATATAGAGCTGCTTCCTGATCTTCACTTAAATCTATTAAAAACAAAAATATTGCACTGATTCTTCTCAAATTTTGTTTGTATATATTTTTTCAAAATAGACGAGACTTTACCAAACATGATCAGGATCGGTCCATTTTTGGACCTAGTCCCCATATAGATATATCATCCGATATGAACTTTTTCATATCTGCAGCCAAAAAAAATTAATAAAAATCCCACTCAAATTTGGTTTTTGCTTATTTTCTATGTCCAGTTAGTTGGGCCTAAGAGATAGAGTTTCTAAACGCATGGTATAGGGTATCGTATAGTCGGTCTAGACCGACTATAATTTTCTTACTTGTTTCTTGCTGGCGTAGTCGCAGTTGCCAAAATGTTCACAGCCATAAAGTAGACCAGGAATTAAGTATGCCTTTGCAAGAAGATGTCTTACTCTTAACGGCGTAAAATACTGAGTTACCCAAAGCGATCTTAGCTTTATATACGTTTGAACCACAAGTGTATCTACGTGGCTTGACCAAGTCAAGTTGTTATTGAAAACTATGCCAAGATTTTTTATCTTTTTTACAATCTCGATTTTCTGATGGTTTATTAGTATATCATGTTCAAGAACAGGCTGAAAAGATTTTTTATGAATAATCAAACATTTTGATTTATGCGGGTTGAGACAAAGTCCATTGGCAGTGGCCCAAAAATGTATTTTATTAAGGTCATAGTTTAGCTTTTCAACATTTTCTTCTATGGAGCTTACTGGACTACTCAGATACAGGTGAACGTCGCACAGTGGGTTATTGGGTATCAAAACTGTCGATTAATTAAAAAAATATTTTTGAAGTTACACTCGAATACTTAATACTCGTTGAAAGTAGACATAATTCTGCATCACTAACCGAAATTATAACCGTTCTAAGTTGTATAGTGTAGCTGCATTGTGTTGTTGAATTCACACTTTCATTTTCTGTTCGCTTGCTGTCGCTGTAAAAGTGATATTTACAAGTTTATCAAAGTGTTTTTCGTTAAAAAAAACTTGAAGTAAAATTAAATTCTGAGTATGGAGCCTTCAACGTCAGGTATGAAACTATTTTTCGGAAAAAAAATTTTAGGAAAAAAAAGTGATCTAATATTTTAAATTTTGTTTTTTTGTTTAAACTCCACAAAATTTGCCTGTTTTGAATATATAGATGGACATATAGTTCATTGTAGGGCTAGATAGGGCTCTAAGTTTTTTTTTTCTAATTTTGTGGATCGTAGAAAATATTCCTGCATAAAATTGAGGTGCCCTTTTGTGCCTTTTTTGATTAATCCCACTTTTTGTTCCTAAACTCAATGGATAAAAATGCACAATTTCCACGCATGTTTTGTGGTGCTGGCGTTAAGTGTTTCTGTTTTGTTTTGTTCTTGGTGTTTATTATTTGTTTTATGTTGTTGTTGTATTACTGATTTGTGACTCAGTTGCTGAGGGTTTATTATTTGTTTTGTGTTGTTGTTTCCGAGTGTTTGCGTTCCAGTTTGTATTTTTCGCGACACAATGTTAGTTTTGTCCCAGTGAGTGTCAATTTAATTGTGAAAAGTTAAATGAAAAGTAATTTGCACTTTAAAAGCTTACAAATGTATTAACTATTTTATTAGGGATAAGTTCAAACACTCTTTTCTTCACTCGCCAATATCTGTACGACTTGATGAAAAACTCAGTTTTGCAGCGTTTTGAGGATAAGTTCAACTATTTAAGGGAAGAAATGAAGAAGCACACTGGACCATCAGAGGAAGATATTCCTGCTTTTAATGCCACAATAAATCTTTTCATCTCCGAATTAAAAACCCGATGGTCAAGATGTCATAGAATAGAAGAACGTTTTTTTAAAACCAATCGGAATTGGTTAGACTCTTCTATTTCTTTTTGTACTAAACAGCTGAAACGAGGTCGTAAAGAAATTGCTTTCGAAGAATGCGACTCAAAAACAAAGTACAAAAAAACTAAAAACTAAGGAGAAAGTTGTAGTAGTAAGACATAGTTTAATATTATCGATGATAGACGGAAAAGTTTGTAACGCTCTCACTGAAACTACATCTACACAAAAGTGTTACTTATGCGGCTCCACCAGCAAAGATTTCAACCAAATCGATAAAATGATAAAAAAGGAAATTAACACTGATAATTTACAATTTGGGTTATCAATTTTGCATGGATGGATTAGATTTTTTGAGTGCCTTCTTCATTTGTCTTATAAACTGCCAATCAAAAAATGGCAAGCTAGATCAGACTCTGAAAAGCAAACTGTTGAAGAAACTAAAGCAGAAATTCAAAAACAATTTAAAGAGAGGTGTGGGTTAATTATTGATCGTCCAAAACCCGGATTCGGTAACTCTAATGATGGAAATACGGCCAGGCGTTTTTTTCAGAATGCGGAACTCTCAGCGGAAATTACTAAAATTAAAGTTAATTTAATAGTCAGAATGCATAATATACTGATTGTGGTTTCTTGTGGTCATGAAGTAAATGAAGATAAGTTTCGGGAGTTTGCACATCAAACGGCTAGAATCTTTGTAGAAAATTATCCATGGTACTATATGCCTCCAACATTGCATAAATTTTTTATTCACGGACCTGAAATAATAGCATACGCATTGTTACCGATTGGCCAATTATCGGAAGAAGCGCAGGAAGCTCGCAACAAAGATTTCAAAAAATATCGCGAAAGTTATTCTAGAAAAATGAGTCGAGAAAAATCCAATCAAGACGTTTTTAATATGATGCTGATTACCTCTGATCCAATAATATCAAGCAGGAGAAAATTGCCTAACAAAAAATTGCAAAGCCTACCAAAAATGGCTTTGGATCTGTTACAATCTCCATCCTTAAATTTGGGAAAAGCTCATGTCAGAGACAATAACAGTGCTCATGGCAGTGATTCCGACGAGGAAGATACTGATGAAGACGATGATAGTAATGATGATGCATAATTTATTGATTCTACCTAATTTGTAATAAAATAATAAAAAATAAATAAAAAATAAATAATAAAAAAAAGTTATCGATATTTTAAAACTTCAACCTCAGATATCTCGATAACTAAGCGAGTTATCGATAAATGTTATTTAATTTTTTCGGCTTATTATGAGGTGTGCTAACAAAAAATTATCAGTTTGAGGGGCCTGGGAATTAATCGACAGTTTTGGTACCAAATACCCCTGTGTGCGTCGTCCGCATACATGTGTATTTTGCAGTGAGATAGTTGTTGTGGCAAATAATTGGCATAGACGGAAAAAAGAAGTGGACCCAGAATCGATCCTTGAGGTACGCCTCTCGTGAGTGTTACAGGTCATGAGGTCGAATTATTAACGTATACAGATTGAGTCCGATTTGTGAGGTATGAATGTAAAAGCTGCGTAAAAGTGGATGAAAAGTTAAAAAAGTGTTTTAGCTTCATACATAGTGTTTGATGGTTTACTGTATCGAACGCCTTTGAATGGTCGAGAAGTACCAAAAAGTTTATGTTACCACAATCAAGTTCACGTCTTATGTTCTCGGTTACATTAACCAAAGCTGTAGTACAACTGCGGTTAGAACGAAATCCGGACTGCTTGTCAGACATTAGTTGATTTTCGTTTATATAATTGCTCATTTGTAGATGTAGTAGTTTTTCCATTACTTTTGATAGAAAGCTTAATATAGCTATTGGGCGATACTCCGTTTTCGATTTTGGAATATGTATTATTTTTGCATATTTCCATTTAGTAGGGAAAGAACTTGATGTAATAATGGTGTTAAATAGGTGTATTATATAAGGCAATATTAATGGCAAAATTATCTTGATAAACTTGAGATGTAAGTTATCGAAACCCACGGCGTTTGATTTTATTAATGAAAAACTGGATAATACATCAAACTGACTAACACAAGAAAACTCGAATGTAATTTTTTCAAAAGAGGAGCTACTATTCATAATATTGTTGTTCGAATCTGTACTGTTCACTATTGTCGTCGGAAGATAAGTGAAAATACTATTAAGTTCGTTTGCATCAATTGGGCAGCTTTCCTTTTTATTATTTTTGCCAATACCAATATCTCGAATGGTTTTCCATGTATCCTTGGAGTCAATAGCGGATGAAAATCGTTGGGAATAGTAATTAGTTTTAGCCATTCTTATTTTAGAATTAGCCTCACTTCTAGCAGTGCGAAAATCGAGTTTCAATTCATTCGTTTTGAAACGTTTCCACCGCGAATAAGCAAAATCTCTGCGTTGTATTGATTGCCGGATATCAGCTGAAAACCATGGTTTACTCTTTGTGGTAACTTTTTTATTTTATAACGTAACTGTATCATCAAAGAGGCTTAAGATATTACGTTCTAAAAACTCCAACTGATCATCAACAGAAGTCATTTGGTATATTTGGTTCCAATTGAATAAGTTGAAGTTTTCATACAACAAACTATAGTTAAGATTCTTGTAATCACGATAGGAGAAAAAAAATTGATCTTGTTGGTGAAGCTGGCTAGAAAAACCAGATCATGTTTAGAAAAACTGGAAGCTGAGATTTGATCATACAGCAGGACCTTCGATGGATTAGCGACAAATATTAGATCAATCAATGTACTGCTGGACGTTGTAAAGTGTGTTGGTGTAAGTCCTAATGACTGCATACTATTTTTAAACGACGATTCTTTTAGTAGATTCGAATTGAAATCTCCCAAAATGGCTATATCATTGTACGGCACGGTTAAGATTTCCATTTTGTTCATAAAATTGGCAAAAGATATATCACGTTTGGGTCGGTAAGCACAACCAATCAGCATTTTTCTTCCAGATGATGAGATTTCAACAAAAATATACTCAATTCTGTCATTTTCTTCCGCCTTGCTTTATAAATAAATAAATAAATAACCAACAATTCAAGAAATTCTTTGAGACTCTATGCACCTTATAGGAATGACCATTTAAACTATCGACTTGGGTATAATTGCAATTCACATAATTATTGTAGGGTTACTCAACCCGGTCATTTTCAGGAGTAATGCCATATTCAGACGGCAAAATGAACCTCTTGTTGCACTCTCTGAATCACGATTGCGAACCTTGGTGTTCAGACTATTGTTCTTGTTTAATGTTACGTTTATATTTTTTGTGAAAATATTTGAAGACATCCTTCTATACTTACGTATCACTATTTAATTTTTTCCACTTTTATTTAAATATACATATATATGTAAATATATACTTTTTATTCGTTAAATTTTTTATTTATTATTTTGCATACATTAATTTTTTTTTCTTTACTTATATATTTTGACAGCTAGTTCAGATAAACTAGCGATAATTTTTTATCAAAATTGGAGGTGAGAGTAAATTTTTCGTGGTTCGCAGCAAGGTTCAACATGAACCATATTGTATGACGAAACATGTTGCTTGATTGGTCACGATTGAGGCGCGAACCGTGAATGAGAGAGTGAACCTCGATTTTTGCTGTCCGTCTGAACATAGCATAATTCTCTCTGATAATAACTTAAAAAAAAAAATATTATTTTTATAAAAATATATTTTTTTATTTCTAATTCTTTTCCAATTGTTTTAAATAAATATTGACAACTCTTTCGTTTCAATATGCTTAAGTGATTGGTTAAAATATTAATACTATCAATCTATAAAACAAATATGTACGACTGAACTTTAACATACCACTACTCGTATATCAACGAATATGTTAAACAAATATTGTCTTTCATTTTAGGCCTAAAAAGTTTGGTAAAAATGTACAAAAAATGTACGTATAATCCCATTAACAAAGATATACTACGAGCATATACAAAAAGTCATAAATGTATAAACACGTAGAAATACTACAATAAATACTTCGTTAAGACAATAGAAAAAATATCAAATTGCTAAATTCTTTTTATGACAAATTTGTTTTGTATTAAAATTTCATACAATGGGAAAAAAGCGAATATAATAAAAGAATCAATATTAGAATTGTTGAAAAGGCATTTAAATAGAATATCAATAACCATCATTTACTTTTACATACTACAGAATCTATATAGATTTGTTTGTACATAAATACTAACATGTATTCGATTTGTAATGGAAAAATTAGAGAAAACAATATACTCACAAACATTTCAATGTAAATGTATTTCTGTAGGCAGTAGTGCTAAGTGAATACAGTGATTTTGTTGGAAAATAAAGTCAATTTAATATGGGAAATAGTTTCTTCTGGAAAAGGAAATAATATCAATGTGAGTCCGATCACAGCGGAGCATCTAGTTATTAAAAGTAAAATATTAGTTAATTTATAATAATTAAATAATGAAATAATTAATATAATTAAATAATAATAATTAACTAATTAATTAATTAACAAGTAAGAAAATTATAGTCGGTCTAGACCGACTATATGATACCCTATACCATGGTTTAGAGACCCTATCTTTCGGTCCAACTACTTCGATATAGAAAATAAACATAAACCAAATTTGAATGGGATTTTTATTAATTTTTTTGGCTGCAGATATGAAAAAGTTCATATCGGATGCTATATCTATAAAGGGACTAGGTCCAAAATTGGACCGATCCTGATCATGTTTGGTAAAGTCTCTTGTATTTTGCAAAAATATGTACAAACAAAATTTGAGAAGAATCAGTGCAATATTTTTGTTTTTTAATAGATCGGGAAGCAGCTCTATATGGGGTCAAAGGGATCATTTTTGGACTACTCATTAGTGGATGTAATGAACGCATACAAACCCAATTTGAGTAAGATCTATATGAAAATTTGGATCTTATGGCAATTTATGTCGATTTCATATGGGTAATTTGTATGGGGGCTAGGTCTGAACATGGACCGATTCTCACCAATTTCAATAGCGTTCATCCCATGGCCGACAAAAGCTTATATACCAAATTTCATCAAAATATATTCATATTTGCGACCTGCAGTTTGATTAAAAGCTTTACATGGACACACAGACGGACGGACGGACGGACATTGTTAAATCAACTCAGAAAGTGATTCTGATTCGATCGGTATAATTAAAGATGGGTCTAGGACAAATATTTTTGGTTGTTACAAACAGCAGCACAAAGTCATTATACCCAAACCACATAGTGGTATAGGGTATAAAAAGCTTACACCATACTACACCAACTCAGGATATTAAGTTAGCCATTGAAAATCTCGGCCATGAAGTAAGAAATGTTACCAATATTCATAGCAGAATAACACCAATACCTCTGCCTATGTTCTATATTGATCTTGAGCCAAATTCAAACAATAAAAATATCTACAACGTCAAGCATACTAATAAAGCAAATGTAAGTATTGTACCACCAAAAAAAAAAAAAAACTAATGATCTTGTTCAATGTCACCGTTGTCAACAATTTGGTCACACTAAAAGGTATTGCAAAAAAAAAGTAAGCTGTGTTAAATGTGGCTTGGGTCATCGTACAATAGAATGCGAAAAAGCAAATAACTGTCTAGAGTCATCCAGTCATCCAGCAAATTATAAAGGCTGTCAAATGTACAGACAAGAATAAGAAAAAAAACTACAGAATAATAGATCTAGGAATGTGGGATATGCACAAAATAATTATGATTATCCATCAACCACTAACAACAATAGTCTTTATTTTCATCAGAACTATAATCAACTGTCTTATGCTGATGCGCTTAGAAATACACAACAAAATACAAACGATAATCCATTTGAAAAAATTTGAAGTTCTACTACAAAACCAAATTAAGTTAACTAATAAACTCTTGACTATGATGTCAGCTTTAATAGCAAAATTATGCAACAAATTATTCGTATTGCAATATGGAATGCCAACAGGCTTTCTAACCATACCCAAGAAACTGAACTCTTTCTTAAAACTAATTTTATCGACATACTTTTAGTATCGGAAACACATTTCACAAGTAGAACCTTTGTTAAGATAAAAGGTTTTGATTTAATAATTGCCAACCAACCACATGACAGTGCACATGCAGGTTCTGCAATCCTAATCAAATCATCAATTAAATATGAAGTCTCAGATATAATTAGCCAACCATTTCTTCAAGCTGTTTGCATTAAAGTAAAATGTGATTTTAGTGATGTTTCCATATGTTCTGTCTATTTCCCACCTCGCTTTAAAGTAACTAGTCAAAATTAAAAAGATTTCTTCAGTCGTTTAGGACCAAGATTTCTGGTTGGAGGCGATTTTAATGCTAAACCATGGTGGGGTTCCAGAGTACAAAATCGTAAAGGTCTTGAGTTGCGTAACTGTGTTATTAATAATAACTATTCTATGCTATCAAACGGAAGCCCAACGTACTGGCCGACAGATCCAATAAAAAGACCGGACCTAATGGATTTTTTGGTTTATTCGGGTATTTATAATCAATTCCTCGATATATCCAATGAGCTTTGCGATGAACTTTGCTCTGACCATTCACCAATTTTGATAACTTTTAATACATTTTTATCTTCCAAATCTAAAAATATCAAGTTATTAACTGACAGACAGATTTCAAGTCTTTTGGCATTTGAATCGAGAGAAATATAAATCTAAATATAAATATTAAATCGCCCTCCGAATTTAGATGATGTGGTTGAAACTTTTAACAACTTAATTCACGAAGCTGGATTCATATCAACAACGAAAGACTCCAATTCTGACTGTCAAAATAAAATTGTTATATCTGCAGATATTAGGGAGATGATTCGAAACAAAAGAAGATTAAGAAAAATCTGGCAAATAAGTAGAAATCATAATGATAAGCAAATATTTAATAAAGCAGCTAAAGAGCTAAAAAAACGACTGTTTATGTTAAAAAATTAACAGCTTGGTTATTTTCTTCGAAATCTTGGTGTATCTAAAATCGATGAATTTAGTCTATGGAAAGAGACAAAATACTTAAAACGTCCTTCCAAAAGAAATATTCCAATAAAAGATGTTAACGGCTCGTGGTGCAAAACTGATAAAAGTATAGCAGAAGCATTTGCTTTACATCTTCAAACTACTTTTCAGCTTCACGATGTTAGCTATAGCACATATGCTGATGAAATTTTAAATTTTTTAGACAGCCGATGTTCAATGGATTGGCCAATCAAGCACATATCCCCTCGTGAAGTGCAAGAGGAAATAAAGAATTTAAATTGTAACAAAAAACACCTAGATATGACAGTTTTAATGGAAGTGTAGCTAAATATCATCCTAAAAAGGGAATTATATATTTGACATTGATTTATAATTCTATCCTTCGACTATACCATTTTCCGTCTCAATGGAAGTGTGCCGAGATAAACGTGGCAACTAAACCCAGTAAACCAGAGAATCTTGTTACATCGTACAGACCTATAAGCTTACTCGTCACATTTTCCAAAACATTTGAAAGAATATTAATGAGAAGATTGTCACCAATCTTGGAAAAATTCAACATCATACCTGAATTCCAATTTGGTTTTAGGCATAATCACGGCACTCCTGAGCAAAGCCTTGGAGACGAAAAAGTATTGCTCTGGTGTCTGCTTAGATGCGCAACAAGCATTTGACAAAGTCTGGCATAATGGCTTATTTTTCAAACTTAAAAATCTGCTTCCAACACCATTTTATTTGCTATTTAAATCGTATTTAAGTGAGCGACATTTCTACGTGAAGGTAAATGACAGCGTTTTGGGGCCAATACTTTATACAATATTTACATCAGATATGCCTATTACTGACAACGTTTTAATTGCAACTTACGCAGATGATACAGCAGTATTAGCTTCCAGCACTTTTCCCATTGAAGCTTCACATCTATATATGTATATAAAATGGAATGTGTGTTTGTTTATTTGTTTGTTGGTTTGTACCTTATAGGAGACCAAACCTCAGGACCGATCTTCCTGAAATTTTCACAGCATTTAACTGGGACTCTGGCATAATTAATAGGGAACCTTTTTTCGACCACGCCAACTTTTACGCCTACTTTTTTAAAATTATGTAATTGCTCCCATATAGTTTTTAACAGATTTACTTCAAATTGTATACACATTATACTCCAGGCGACGTAGAAATAAATATTTCTTACGCCACGCCCCCTTTCACGCCCCTTTTCACGCCCCTTTTCACGCCAAATTTTGTTTGAAAGTTTTAAACTTTTTGTTCTCTGTACAAATTTGTTCCTTCCAACGGATTTTTTTTATTTGGTAGTATATTGCTCTTAATACTGTTAACGTCGCCATATAACTATGAACCACGCCCACTTTACCGCCCCATTTTTTTAATTCAGATTCTTACTTATACCTCTAACAATGTTTGCTATACAAAATACTTTTTTTGTAATATGTATTTACCTAAAGTTTTAACACTTTTTATCTACAGGTAAGGTAGCCATACATTTTTTTATTACCAAATCCCCCTTTTTCGCCGCAATTTACCTTAAATTATAATTAATCTGCTTTCAATCTATATATATAAAAATGAATGTGTGTTTGTTTGTGCTTTATAGGAGGCCAAACCCCTGAACCGATCTTACCGAAATTTTCACAGCGTGTTACTGTGACTCTGGAAGGAATAATAGGGCTATATAAATTTTTGATTGGGCAAAGGGGCGGTGCCACGCCCATATAACCCAAAATTTGAAATCATCATATCTCGGCCATTTTTTAACCTACGGCGGTAATATTTGGTATATATCGTATTGAAATTAATAGAAATAGTACTACAAGAAAACTGGGCGGGACCACGCCGTTTTAGAAAAATTAAAATCCATAATAACTTATATAAAGCTCTTGACTATATAAAGTTGTTAGTGCAATAATTAATTCCAAATTAAATAAATAATATTTTATTAATGTATAAATATTTTATTTTTTTTTTTTATAACGATGAGGGGTAGCGAAGCACACTGGGTTCAGCTAGTCTTGTACAAATAGAACTGAATAAAATTGAAAACTGGCTAAACAGATGGAACATTATATTCACTTTTCGAAAGGGTAGCTGTCCAAGTTTGTCTATTAACAGTAGTCAAATTCCTCAAAAAGAGAGTGTAAAATATCTTGGGCTTCATATTGACAAAAGATTAACATGGAAAGATCACATAAAAGCCAAGAAAGAACATTTAAAATTAAAAACTATTCGTCTCTGTTGGTTATTAGGACCTGAGTCCCAACTAAATCTTGAAACCAAGGTAGTCATATATAAAACTATCCTTAAGCCAGTGTGGACGTATGGAATACAGCTGTGGGGAACAGCCAGCAATTCAAATATTGAGATATTACAACGATATCAATATAAAACTCTAAGGTCAATTTTCAATGCTCCGTGGTTTGTATCCAATAAAATCATACATAATGATTTATTTATTCCAAAGGTGAAAGATGAAATCAACAGATTTAGTTCAAACTATTTAAAAAGATTAAGTAATCACTGCAACCCACTGGCTATATCTTCACTCAACGACTCTGACGAAGTAAGAAGGATTAAACGGCACCATGTACCTGATTTACCATTCCGTTAGAAAAACAGAAAAATTAAATACTCTCAAAATGTAATTTCTTATTAAATTATTAAAATTCTTTCATTTTGTAAATACTCATTTTTAATATATTTTTGTAAATAAATATCTTAGACATTTGCAAATATCTCTGATTTCCTATTGCTAATATGTTGTTGTTCTCAATGGAGTCCAACAATAAATTCAAATCTTTAAATGTATCTAAATTGCTTATTATCCTTAAATGGATAGATTGTAAATAAAGTTTGTTATGAAAAAAAAAAACAAAAAAAATTTTATTTCTTTAATTGGACTAGTTTCAAAAAAATTAATATCCAAAATAATTTAAAAAAATTGGTCGAAAACCAAATGGGATAGGTTTTAATTTATATATCGTAAAATTTTTTCAATTCTTTCTGGTTTTTTGAACTCCTTTTAGATAAAATTATTATTATTCTATAAGATGTTGCCCGACTTATTCCAATAAAAGTTTTGCATTATATCGAAAAAATAGTTGAAACCATTACTTATTGTTTACAAAGGAATTTTGTAAACCAGTCAATATGTTTGCTTTGGTAGTTCAAGTGTTAAATATAAACGCTTTTGTGCAATCTTAATATACGTCCTTATTCTCTTTTAGGGCTATGATTTAAATATCAAGAAATAATATACTAAAATGACCAAAACTCATGATCTCAATGAAATATTACTCATATTAAATCGCCATACAAAAACATTGGAAACCACTGTGTTTAGTGGCAGTAATTTCATATGGATTATCAGCTGTGGCATGAATTTTAACCAAACAAACAATCGAATGCATATATTAAGGCAAATAAAGAAAAAAACAATTTCCAATACATAATGTACATAATAATAGAATTTAATGGCATTCAACACACACATAGCCAGTCACATGTGCACACGTCACGAGTATAGTTTAAGCACACACATTTGAAAAACTGGGCCTAACCGAGAAAGATTAAGATATAAAATTTGTAAGATATATTAGAGTTTTGTTAACAGAAAATAACATTTCTTTAAAGGGGGAGACAGTTTAAAGACCTATTTTTCTACTTTTTGTAATAGCAGTAATATAACGAGTAGAGTTTTAGATAATATTAGCAAATATATTAGAAATTTTGTGATACATTTCATTTTGAATTTATGCTTGAATCGTATATAGAAATCTTTAACAGTTTTGTTGTTTTATTGTTTATTTTTTACACTTAGGCATCATTGCATTTTAGCAAATAAAATGTCATTGTTATTTGTTTTTATTCAATAACACAAATATACATTCATATAAAAACACCATAAAAGTTACACATACGAGTAAATATATACGAGTATATTTTATCAATATTGTGTTTTGAAATGTAAATTTTGTTCATATCGCATAAATTTACAAATTTCCTTAGTACAAGTAAATATTTACTAAGCAAAAACTGATATATACACTTACATACATATGTATGCGAGTCTATGAATATGTTTCTCTTTGATTTAAAATTGTCATTTGAAATGAATTTAACATTACATGCATCATCTTAAGATTTGTAAAAAGATAAAAGAACTCTAAGTAAAATACATTGTTCATATAATAGATGGAGTACATGATTTGGTAAAATATTTCATTTCAAAAAATTACATTTTTCTTGTCAATTAAACTTAAGTACATTTGCAGTATGACAAATGTGAGGGTTGTTTAAGAATTAAGAAATTTTAGTAATTTTAGTAGCTAGCTTAATTATTAAATCCAAGTTGTTGAAAAGGAAATGAAACTGAATTTTTCTCAACTAGAAATACTGAAACATGATTTGAACAGATAAAATAATTGAATAACCAGTAAGTGTATTAAATTCGGTTGTGCCGAATCTTGCATTCCCTCCACCCGTGTTCTGAACATATTATTATAATCAGGGCTGTTATTATTATTAAATGCAAACATCACATAGATACTTAGCGCCCATTTACACTATGAACTTTTCAGGAAAATTTTTATGAAATTTTCCATTGAAACTTGCATGAACCTGCGAACGGGGTAGAGAAGCAAGCCGTATAGAACATATTTCACGATTTCTGTTTTTCATGATTTTTTTTTACATTTCTCTCTACACTCATTTGTATTCTTGTTATTTTGTTATATCCTCCACACCACTGTACATATGTTATATATAGGTTTATTATTCCATTTGTAATGCATCGAAATATGCATTTTCGAGCCCATAAAGTATATATATTCTTGATCCTTATAACATCTCGAGTCGATATAGCGATGTTCGTCTGTCCGTCTGTCTATTGAAATCATGCTTATTAACAAAATAAAACATTTACCTGGGTAAAGTTATTATTTCGAGCATGTTGTTATTGAAAATATATCCAAAAAGATGAAGACACCTCTAAAAAATTTAAAAAAAAATAAGTGTGTTTGCTGTAATAATTAATACTAGCAGATTCCAGCACTCGAAATTCGAGCGCAAATTCTAGGAAACTTGATTTTTTCATTTAATAAAGACGCTAAATCTATGCTTCACAATTTGAAGCATTTTAAATGAAGAAAACAAACTCAACACATTAACACCAACACATTAACAAATTTAATAAGCACACACATAGCATTGTATAATTTTATGTATGCGTTAGTAGCAACTTTAAACTGTCATAAGCCCATAAAAGTATTCCAGGCGATGAAAATCTGTAAATCTGGGTAACAGCTAAAAAGAAATACTTTTCAAATGAAAAGTTTTTGACAAAATCGGGGTAAAACCGTGAAACTTACATCGGTAACAAAAAAACGCCTAGCCTATTAATATTACAGATTAAGTTTTTGAAATGATCAAATTGTTCCTTTTTACAATATTTTGTTTACATTTGTTATAAATAGTGCAATAAGTTCAGATATTGATGTAAACGTGAAACCGATGTGGAGGGTACCAAAGATTCGGTACTGGTTTTATTTGAATCTGTTTTTATTTATCTTCACTATTGTCCAAATCTGATGTTAGCTGATGATAGCTAATCAGTTAAATAAAAAAAATCGTCATTTATATTTGGTTCATTAAAATTTTCCGTTTTTATTGTACAATAATTAAATAATTTTAAATATTTTCTTTTTCGTATGTATGTTAATATAGTTGCGAATGAACAACTGAAATAGATTTTCCGATAGAATGTCAAAAAATTTAAACCATTGTAGCGAGCAAATTCACAGTGAAAATGTACATGATTTTTGGTAGCAACTTTAAAATGGAATTGAAAAAATTCCATGAAAAATTTCATGATGTAAATGGGTTCATACATCCAATTAAAATATGATTAGCACATCAACGTTGCATATAAATTTTTGTTTCCTTGAACGTTTACATTTACCAAAAGCAAGTAAGAGTGTTAAATTCGGCTGTGCCGAATCTTTGATACCCTCAACCTCGGTTTTGAGTATTGATAATAAATGTAAAAAAATATTTGAAAAAGTTAACAATTTGTTAAACTTAATACCAAATTATTTCAGCATATTCTTTGGTTTGATCTGGATTTTTGTTTATCCCAAGAGTTGGTATATAGAACTCTCTCACATTAGCAATTCGCGCTACAGCGAGGAAAGATCGTTTTCCTCGTTTCCACGTTTCGGTGTTTGCTTTTTGGTTATATGACATAATTAGTTAATTAATTTAGTTTAAGTTTTTGCAAATTAAATAGCTCGCCCTAACCTCCATTGCGAAGTTAATGGTTGTGTAGGGTGGCTATACACATTAAATTGTGCTAATTGGAGATGGCTGTATAGTTTCTTTTAACTGGCCAAATAATTCTTCATAGCAGCCGTATAGGTCGGATCGAGTAACAAATTAATAACAAAAAAAAAAGCTCTCTCAATTTTTTTTTGTTAAAATATTGACATATTTGGAAAATAAAAATTTATTTTTACATACTAAAAGGGAGTTTTCACTATTTACACAATATAATACAAAATATAAACCAGTGATGCCAACTTTTGATTTTTAATTAAATTATTTCAATAAAATATATTTTAATTTATTGACTCTAAATACTACTACCTGGGAATTATTGTCGAACTTCAATGTTTTGGGTTTTACCTTGCCTACCATGAAGTCAAATTTTGAAGTCACCATGAATACTGGTTCAAATTAGGGATGCCAAACGCATAACACCACACCTCATTGGCAGACGGTATATATATGTTTGTCATTCCGTTTGTAACGCAATAAATTGCTGAGACCCCAAAAAAATATATTTTCTTGGTCCTTATAACAAGGGAAGTTGATATACCGATGAACGTCTGTCCGTCTGTCCGTCTGTCTATGGAAATCACGATCACGCCGTGAATATCTAAGCTAGACCGTTCGTTTTTGTATAAAATCGTTTATTATATCCCAAAGGAGTTGCTATTTCAAATCATCAAAATCGGTCAAAGGGTTCACGAGCTATGAATGAAACTTTGAAAAAACTCTTGAAAAAATAAAATTTTTCAGTGTGTTTGTGTCTCTTAAGATATGTATGTTGTACAGGTTGTAATTCTTCGTATTTTTGAAGTCATGAAGATGTGTGTATATTAATACTACACGTGCCACATTGGCCTAAGCAAGTTTCACCACATATTTTTATACCCTATACCACTATGTGGTTTGGGTATAATGACTTTGTGCTGCTGTTTGTAACAACCAAAAATATTTGACCTAGACTCATCTTTTATTATACCGATCGAATCAGAATCACATTTTGAAGCGACTTAACTATGTCCGTCCGTCCATCCGTCCGTCTGTGTGTCCATGTAAACCTTTTAATCAAACTGCAGGTCGCAAATATGAATATATTTTGATGAAATTTGGTATATAAGCTTTCATCGGCCATGAAATTGAAATTGGTGAGAATCGGTCCATGTTCAGACCTAGCCCCCATACAAATGACCCCTATAAAATCGACATAAATTGCCATAAGATCCAAATTGTCGTATAGATCTTAGTCAAATTGGGTTTGTATGCATTCATTACATCCATTAATGAGTAGTCCAAAAATGAACTCTTTGGCCCCATATAGAGCTGCTTCCCGATATTCACTTAAATCTATTAAAAAACAAAAATATTGCATTGATTCTTCTCAAATTTTGTTTGTATATGTTTTTGCAAAATACAAGAGACGTTACCAACCATGGTCAGGATCGGTCCATTTTTGGACCTAGTTCCCATATAGATATAGCATCCGATATGAACTTTTTCATATCTGCAGCCAAAAAAAAATGATAAAAATCCCACTCAAATTTGGTTTTTGCTTATTTTCTATGTCCAGTTAGTTGGGCCTAAGGGATAGGGTTTCTAAACGCATGGTATAGGGTATCATATAGTCGGTCTAGACCGACTATAATTTTCTTACTTGTTTTATTTTAAATTTTTGATAATGGAAATGTAATTATATTTATCGACAAGACATTTTTAATTGTTACTAGTGGTAGACTTATTTTTTTATATTTTTTTTCAGGAGTCATACCATGAATCACAAGTTCATAAATTTTTTAAAAATATTTTTCTTAAGTTATTTAGGTGTTTATAAGTTTATTAATAAATATAAATAAAAAGTCTCTTCTTAAAACTTAATTTTTCAAGTTATCCATGTAAAGCTTGGTAAAAAGAAACTTTGCGCTTCGAATGTAGATATTGGAAGTTTTTATATATATCTAATAAAACTATGACCACACTGTATCAACAGTTCGAACTTCTGCTTAATACGTAAATTCAGATTTTAGCATGACTTCATATATCTCAAGTTTATAGTCTTCCTGAAATGGTTACTTGATTTTTAAGCAATCTGCAGGAATTAACTAGTTGGAAATTTCGAATTCTAAAGATCTTGGTGAAAACCATGTTATGAGAATTTTTCCGAAATTGAAAATATTACTTTTCCTTCAATCTTCACTTTTACGTTACCATTTCTCTTGTTTCTCGAAATTTATATTTTTTGTAGCACCGTATTATGAACAGCTTCAGAGACGTTTTATCCATTTAGTCTGATACCCCATTTATATTGGTTAAGTATTATAAATGCCTTTGCACTTATATTGCTTAGAACTAAAGCAAAATTCAAAGAAATTTAATTGCAAAGTTGACTGATTAACTTCTATACAAAAAGAAAACCAAGATTTTGTTTTTTTTATTTCACTTTTTGATTACTTACGTACTCTTTATATTTCAACATTTATTTATTATACCCTATACCACTATGTGGTTTGGGTATAATGACTTTGTGCTGCTGTTTGTAACAACCAAAAATATTTGACCCATCTTTAATTATACCGATCGAATCAGAATCACTTTTTGAGTTGATTTAACAATGTCCGTCCGTCCGTCCGTCCGTCCGTCCGTCTGTGTGTCCATGTAAACCTTGTGTCTGAGCAAAATGAAGTGACACTCTGTTTGCTAATACGAAAGAAATATATTTTCCCTACAACAAAATACATATTCGAGATTTTTGTATAAATAAAATAATATACCGATTTATTTCTCACATACGATTATTATGAATATACATGTATAGAATATATGTATATTACTTTGTTATTTAATATATGTATGTATGTACATATGTATATGTAAATATTACACACAAAATATTCAACATCAAAATTTAATTTTCGTGTTTTCTTTAAATAAATTAATACATAAAATTTTGTTTGGTAAATTTACATTATTTCTTTTTTATTAACAACTAGGTAGTTTAACATTATTTGCTTTAGATGTTGGTGAATTTTTACTCCCTTTATATTATTCTCTGCTTGCCGATAAAATTTTGGATCGACTTTTAACCCCTTTCCCGTGACCCAATTGATCTGAAACTTTGCAAGCAGGCTCGCGGCGATTGAAAAAATGATCAACCAAATTTTTTTACTAATACCAGACAATGGAAACTTTTAAATTTTTCTACTAGAGTTGATAAAAAAAATGTACAAAGGGTTTGTTTTTATTATTTTATTACCACAACGACCACAAAAACAACAAGTCCAGCTATGATAACAATACAATATTTAGAATAACAACAAGAGGAATATAGAAACATCATATTTTTAATTTTTTTTTATTTTTCAGAGATTTCCCTGGAAATCTTCCTATGATTTTGGTGAATCACTCTCACTAAAAATAATCACCCTAGCTGTCCTATTTAGGGCGTGATCGTGAAAAGAACAACATAGAAAATTATATTTTTTTAAGACTTTTTTTAGTTCTTCATTCAAATTTCGGGCCCTAATCGACCGAATTGGACGATTTTAAATAGCAAACTTTTCAGGATGTTATTGAATCATTTTTTATGTCAACGAGCATCCTAGCTGCCCGATTGAAGTTGTCATCGTGATTTCCACAGACGGACAGGCGGACATCGCTATATTAACTCCGCTTGTTATAAGGATCACAAATATGTATATTTTTTGGGGTCCAGAATTTTTTTCTCTAATTATTACAAGCGGAGTGACAAACTTATATATACCCGCTGCACACTGGGGTAGAGGGTATAAAAAAAGTCAACAAGCAAGCCAAATTGTGTATGCATCGCTGATACATATCTATACTCACTAGAGTGTCGGGGTCCAGTTTGTTTCCTTTCTATATAAAAATAATAAATTTGAAGTTTGGGGTCAATCGGATGAAGAAAAGTCGCGCCGGAAAGCGATTGAAAATTTCAAGTGTGTTTATATGGGGAAAATATGACTTTTCTTCAGATTTAACGAAAATTTCATCTAAAGTTTATTTTCTAGACAAGTTGTGATATGAATCGACATCAGTACTAAATTATCTTTCAAAAAGCTATATAGCTTAAAATTTTGAAAACTCCTTTTACAAAATTTTAAAAATTTTCTTTAAAGTTTTGTTTAAGTTTAAAGATTAACTGTGTGAATTGTTGGGTAAAGCCCGCAGCTAGAATTTTTGTTACAAGTATTTATATTTTATGAATTTCGAGAAAATTTTTGTTACAAATATTTATATTTTATGAATTTCGAGAAAAATAGTTTTTTTGTAAAATATTCAGTAAAGGTAATCTTTCTAAATACTTTGTATCAAAAATTAATCAGTTTTCTACTTTTAACTGTCATATTTTATCTTAATAGCCAAGAACTTTCCTATTTGAAAACCCTTTTTCCGCAGCTTTCTTTAGCAAAAATCAAGGAAAGCGTCTTCAATGGTTCACAAATAAAGAAATTGCTAAAAAGAACAGATTTTCCAAAATATTTAACACCCGTTGAAAACGAGGCCTGGGATTCATTCAGCGGGTTGTTACCAATTTTCTTGGGAACAATAAAAGCCCTAACAACTAGGGAATTATTACCGTTTTGCTGAAGAACTACAACAAGACGGGTACGGAATACAATTTAATTTCATTCCTGGTTGTCTTCTATTGTATTGTTTTTACCATTTTATTTATTTCTTACTCGTGAAAATATGTCTCCAAAAATCCATTTCTTGCATTCGCATTTGAATTTATTTCCGGAGAATCTTGGTGACGAACACGAGAGATTTTACCAACAAATTAAGACCATTGAGCGTCGCTATCAAGAACTTTGGGATGAATCAATGTTGGGAGACAATGTCTGGTTTCTCACTAGAGAAACGGATCCCAAAAGCAACCGAGGACAAAGCAAGACCCACAACTATTTCTAACACACAAAAATGTCAAGAATGTATTGCAAGCAGTTAAACCCAATAAATTGTTGAAAAAAATAAAATATTCGGAAAATATGGGATTTGGATTTACTCACTCAATTGCTTATAACTTTGTCATTTTTCCGTCGATTTTCTTCTGGTTGGTGTTAGTTCTTACGTAAAGATATCGCATTTACGTACGTGAAGAGAAACCAGACGTTTTTTTTTTTTTTTTAACAATTTGTACTTTTCCGTCGGCACAAAATCACTGTAAAATATGATTTTTTTAAAATGTGCCCCATTTTTATCGATATATTTTGAATCGCTTTACCAATTAAAGACCCGATTGTATGTATTTATTCGCCATCTCAAAATCTTGCATTTGGGTATGAAGAACGACCCAATCGGGCATTTCTAACTTGAGATAAAATTTGTCAAGTGAAAATAGGTCGAAAAAATGAAAAAATTACAATATCTCAAAAACTGTTCCATAAAAAAAAATTAACGTTGATTTTCGAATTCAGCGGTAGAAAATACATAAGGAAAATCACCTCTCATCAAATGTATATTTTCGGTGTAAAGTAGTGTCATTAATTAATTGTCATGGTATTGAAAGTGATTCTTCTACCGAACGATTTTATTATGTTATTAAAGTAAAACCCCCAAAGTGTTTGGTCCTCAGTGGGTGTAGGTAAATTTCATGGTCGTTTAAGTATTATATTTTTTCGCCAAAACTATTCGCCGACAGTATTCTCATTCCAGTTCATGTGTTCTTTAGCAAGATTAATGCTAGCCAGATGATTTTTCTCTAATTTTTATTGAGATTTGGTTTATGCTAATTTTCTAAACTCAATTAGTTGGACCTAGGACGAATTCTCTTAACGCATAGTATAGGGTATCGCTATAGAGCGACTATAATTTTTTTACTTGTTTTTTTTTTAAGGAAATGCGCTTTTAAAAGAAACTTTACCAGTTGAAATGTTCCAGTTTTCCCATATTTTGGCCCTTTTTAACCCCCCAAAAAGCTAGAATTAAAAAGAATTTTATTCTTGGCCGATGTTTGTGTGTACTGTGGAATCTACAAATTTCATATTCCTAAATTATTTTGTAAAGAAGATATAAAAAAGTACCCTTTTATATTTACGTGTTGTTTTTACCCTTCCTAACATCCGAATTTCAAATGTTTTTGCTCATATAATGTTTCTATCTCTAGTGGAATCCACATAAATGTTAAATTTTAACCTTTTTGGTCATTTTTCCTCCCCTAGACATTAGTATTAACAATAAATTCATTCTTGACTGATGCCCAAATTCTTATACATAGATTATTATCTTAAGAAGATGCAAACTTTACCATTTTTATCCATTTTGGCCATTTTCACCTTAAATGGTTAAAAAAAAAAATAGTCCCAAACCAAAGCTTGTTTCTCGGATGAAGTCTACACACCAAATTTATTATTCCTAGATCAATTTGTTACCATTTTCCCCCCTTTTGGCCGCTTCTACCCCTTAAGGTACAAATTTATAAAAAATAGCTTCTTATATGCGCCAACAGTAGAACCTAGAGCCAAATTCCAAATTTCTGGTACGAAGGGCTTGGGCTTTGCGATGATGATCAGTCACGCATCTCTTTTATATATATAGATTGTAAAAAAACAACTTCTGTGCAACTACCTTTCTGTGATGACATCATGCCCGTTAGTATTTCGAAATTCTATCTACTTCATCATCAGTTTTTCTTTCAATATGTCTTTTACTTCTAAAAGAGATCGACATACGACTGATCTACAACATATTACGCCGATCATATTTTTCGTCTGTTATAACACCACACTGAACATTTTAAAGACTTTTTAAAGGAATATTGTTGAATTTATTTTAAATTCAATACCCAATTTTGTTATACCCTATACCACTATGTTGTCAGGATATAATGACTTTGTGCTGATGTTTGTAACTACCAAAAATATTTGACCTGGACCCACCTTTTATTATACCGCTCGACTTAGAACCACTGTCTGAGTCGATTTAGCGATGTCCGTCTGTGTGTAAATGTAAACCTTGTAATCAATCTACAGGTCGCAAATCTGAATCCAAAAAATGCATCTCTTGCTGCCAATTAATCTCTTCACTAGCTATACGGTTTATCTAGAACGTTTACTTGTCTTATAGTTCGTCTTTCTGGAGATATAGTTAAAAATTGAGTGTCCTTATAATTTTGTAACGGGCGTTTTTAATTTAAATTGAGTTATATTTAAATCAAAATTTAACTAATGTTTGGGGTTATTATAAGGAATTTCACCAAGTTTGATTATGATCGAACATTTAAAGATATATTCATCCGCACTATATGAGTAAGAGTAACCAAGCTAATGCAGTTAGTTACTTTATAGAGGCAGGTGCCTAAATGCGAGCTTGCGTGGAACCTTCGCTTGTTTAGACGGATTCATTGGGGTTTACTCCGAACCAGTCGCAGTCTCGGATAAACATGCTTCATATGCATGCCATATAGGCATGTGAGATCCACCATTTTCTAGCGGACACATGTTAGGCATTGAACAAGGAATTGTAAAGCCATTTACTTCTCTTCTACATCCTGACAGCTCCCACAGTCGTTATGCGAGATCCCATTTTTGCGGACGTGGTAACTGACGAATTCACAATATTCTGCAAGCACCACAAGCAGGCTGCATAGTTGTTACCGGTCTTATGATCTACCAGTTCTGCAATGATCATAAGTAGGCCATAATGTTCTCCATATTAGACATGTCAGTTCTTGTAGCCATCAATCCACTGCAATTTGATATACAATCGTCTCATATTGCTGCATACTCGCCTAAGCGGTAAGCTTTGTGTATGATCGATCTAGTCTTTAGGAAGACATGTCGCATTTTTGGCTAGTGCATCGCCAATACTCGTGCAGTATGTCTCGACACCCACATGAGTGTCAAACTAGAATGTTTCTCTATCTCGGTCATGGGTACCCGGCATTCACTGATAATTATCGAGATGGTGGCCATACTCGACAGTGCGCATCTAAAATTTTCCGATGTTACACGCTAATATATAAAAATTTATTTATGTGGGAATTTAAAGCTTCAGAAAAAATCATATATACACATATATGTATATGATTATTGGTGCTAGCTTTGGTGTTGGATAAATTGAATGTAAGGTAGTACCTACTTCTCAGTTCGTTTTATATTTTTTTTATATATCGAATATTTTTAATAGTTGTGTTTCGTTTTGATAAAAGTATATTTTCAATTTGTAATATAACTCGACACATATTTATATAAACTAGCAGATTCCAGCCCTCGAAATTCGAGCGCAAATTCTAGGAAATTTTATTTTTTCATTAAATAAAGACCCTAAAATAATGCTAATCAATTGAAGTCAATTCACAAATCACAACAAAAAACAAACTCATTTTTATTACAAACACATTAACAAATTTAACAGACACACACATAGCATTGTATAATTTTATGTATGTGGTAGTAGCAACTTTAAATGCAATTTACTAAAAATAAAGGAAAAAATTTAAAAATCTGTAAATCTGCAAATCGGCTTGAAAGAAATACCTTTCAAATACTGTATTCTTCGTCAAAATCGGGATAAAAGGGTAGAACAAAACATCAGTCGCAAGAAATCGCCTAGCCTATTAATAGTATAGATGAATATGTTAAAATATTCAATAATGAAATTTCGGTTAATCACTTTTTGACATGTATAATCAGTATACTCCAGCAAGTTATTATGAATTGATTTAAATTTACTTTGAAAAGCAGTCATCGGTTAAGCAACTCATTGACGACTTCTTGATTTTTATGGCGCACATAATCATTCATCTTAACAAATCGTCCATCCAACTGTGGATAGAGTTCACACTACATACTCTCTGAATGATGTAATAACACCAACACATAAACGAAAGTGGGGAAGAAGATACAAAATTTTCGGTTCGTAGTCGGTCGTAGGAAGTGGGGCTTTGTCCGTCCACTACATGGAAAATTGAACTCAAAAATTGTGGCGTGCACCCGTACAGGATTTGAAGGAAAGGCATTCGTCGTCCCTTCAGTGATTGGGCTCTAGAATAGTTGGAAACTCACCCGATATTTTATCGCAAAATTGTGTTTGGCGACGATGCTCACTGACTTACTGGGTTTCTTAATAAACAAAATTGCCACAAATGGAGGCGACCAATCCACAATAAACCCTACAGACTCCACTACATTCAGAAAAATTCACCGTTTGGTGCGGTTTACACGCTGGTGCCATCATCGGACCTTATTGCATCAAAAATGAAGCCGGAGCTTGCGTTACGGTCAAAGATGTCCTGTTTGAAAATATGGATGACTTTCATTAGGGCGAGATGTGGTTTCAACAGAATGTCATTATGTACCGTGCGGCGACCGCTACCAACGATTTATTGAAATCAAAATTTGTCGATAATTTGATTTCGGGAAATAAACCTGTAAGTTGGCCTCGGAAGACGTACACATAATTGTCTACCTCTCGATTATTGCGTGCGGGGCTACTTCACCTGTGGTGAAGTCACTGGTTTATTCTGATAAACCAGCAACAATTGACGCTTTGGAGGCCAACGTTGTTCATGTTAGTCGTGACATACGGCAAACCATGCTTGAAAAAGTGGCCCAAAATTAGACATCAAGAATGCCGCGGTGGCTATATGCACCAAATCTTTCGAATAAGTAACATTTTTTGAATAAAATTTAATTACTTGTGTTATATTTTATAATTTAAATTTCTGTTGGGTTTAAAAAAAACCTTGTTTATACTTATTTAAAATAAACTGAACGTCGCTAGTCGCTACTTTTGCCATTTAAATGTGAAGGAAAATATATTTTTTTAATGACATTATTGATAAGGTTTTAATTATTAAAAAAAATCTGTTGTTAAGGAATTTTTACCATTTCTTTTAAAAAGGTTCCAGCACTTTTTCAAATTTTGGATTCACCGATTCGACTTTGAGCAGATTCAGACACTAAAATAATTTCTATGATGAAATAAAATGCCGGCACAACGAAACGTGGACAGATTTCCTTAATTTCTGGAAGTATAAATGAATTATGTGTCCCTGTTTTTCTAGATTAATTCGTATTCTTGAGAAAAAACCAACAATAACATTTGGGATAAAAGTGGTCATACTTTCTGTTTTCTCATAAAACAAAGTTATTTATTGTAACTTATACGCTAAGAAAAATTATATATGTATGTATGTTGTATATATGCATGTATGTATATATGTATGTATGTATGCATATATATACGTATGTATGTATATTTTTCTTTAATTGCTGGGGGCGGAAAATTTTTCTTAAAATATGAATGGTGTCCTTCGTAGATTCAACCCGTGTGGGCCGCCTACTCACAAAAAAACCGACTCCCCAGTCTTCAACCACTCTCTTCGCAGGAGTGCTGTTAGGTATTAATTCGCGGAGCTGGTTAGCGTCTTAGGCTACTCCTGAGCTACGAGCTATGGATGCTCTTATCCCTTTACGCATGTCCTAAGCAACGCGTAATTTCTGATTGATTTCAGTGTATCCACTTCTTAACACTTGGTGTTAGTCTGTGGGTCCATTTCCCCTTGGGTGTGTTGTCCCACCTTATTTGCCACTGGTCTTGCGACACATACTCTCTGTGCTTCCCCTGCTGCTAGGTCGATTGATATCATTCCCGCTAGCAGACCTAATCCCTTCAACAATATGGTCCTGTAACCATTGCAGACTCTCAGACAATTTCGTCTATACAGCGAGAGTAAGTTTCGCCTTAACGATCTTCTAATACTCCTTGCACAGATTGGAGCCCCACGCAGCAATATGGAGTTCACTTCGCTTGCGATTAGGATCCTGCGGTTCTGGCGGGGCCCATCAGTATTTGGCATTATCCTCGCAAGTGCCTTAAAGCACAGCCGATCATCGATCTTGAGTCCCAGGTATGTTATCACCTGTGAGGATGCGATTTCGACATTATCCAATTTTAGTCTCAATATTTCCATCTTCTTCCGCTAATCAAAACTGGCTCCGTTTTGTGAGCGGCAAGTTCTAACCAAACCGTTCCGGTCCAGGTCCTTATTAAACGGGTCGTCTCGTTCGCATAGAGTTGCACTTCGTCCAGGAAACGCGCACTGAAAACGCCAGCATATATCGTCTGTGAATTCTTTGATGTCGGCCTCCTCTGGAATATCAAGTTCAAGAACATGACATTCCACAGTAACGGCCCCAGTACTAAGCTCTGTGGGACCCCTACCATTTCTGTCCCATACCAAAGGGTCCTGTGTGAGAAGTAATTACCCATGGTCTTCATAAGATATTTCGGTACGTGAAGCTTCCGTAGTGAAAGCATTATATGGTTCCACCCCGCGCTATTAAATGCGTTCTTTATGTCCAGTGTAATCACCGCTCAACATTTCCTAGCCGCTCCTTTCCCCTTCATGGCCATTCTCTTTACCCGCCTCATCCTGTCAATAGTATCTATTATCGATCGGGCTTTCCGAAATCCATGTTGTCTTTCCATATACGTCCTTTCGGCGTTTCCACTATTCTCCTTAGCAGATGCGGGCATGTCACTTGAGGCGATCTGGTCCCCTTAAATCGTGACATCACCACCCTCGCCACCACCACCATCGCCCCACGGATTTGAGTCCACGTCCTCACACAGTTTCCTAAAGCTATCGCTTTTGTTCCTTTTAATAGCCTTTTTGAGTTTTTTTCCTAATTGCTGGTATTCCAGCTCCCTTGTTTCCGAGTCGGTTGTCAGTCTTCCCCACTGAAACAGTCTCCTTACTCTGAGACATTTGGCCCGGAGCTCTGCTATCTCCGTGTTCCACCAGTAGTTCAGTTTCCTACCCTTTGTTTGCCTTCTTCTGGGCATTGCCGCATCACATGCATCATGAAGTGCTCCGATTAGATGAACTGTCATTTCCACCGCTGACTCGCCCGTTATCAGGCATCCAGTGAACACGAATCTGACGGCATCGTGGTCGAACTTCTCGTTGGCCCATCCATTTGAAGTGCACTGTTCAGTCGGGACATACTTGCTTCTTTCCCTTTCCACCCTAAATATGATGGCTTCTTGGTCACTATGGGGGTAGCTAACTTTCCATTCAGAGTTTCCCGACAGAGCCGGGCTCACAAAGGTGAGATCAACCACGGAACCCTGTTCTCTTCTTCTGAATGTTTGAGTATCGCCCGTGTTGCAGAGTATCAGTTCAAGTGGAGAAAAAGCCTCGAGAATGGCACGACCCCCTGCATTCGTGTGTTGGCTTCCCCAGTCCATGGACCAAGCATTGAAATCTCCCCCAACGACGATTGGGTTGTATTTGGCTGCATCACGGACGAGGTTGTCTATGTATACTTCGAAGTCGTCCAGTGGGATATTCTCATACATAGCAACTTTAGAAGTGGATCCCATGGATCTTCACCCTGACGAATCCGTCTGCTGGGTAGTCCATTGTCTCTCGATAGCATATTTCCCGCACGACCAGATAGCCGCTCTTCCCGTTTGGTCCTTCGCCCATAATCTGCTACTAATGTTCTGTACTGTTAGCCACATCAACGTCCATTCCTAGGACCGTTTGCGCAGAAGGTCATGGGCTACTGCACAGTGATTAAGGCTTAGCTGCATTAACCTCGTCTTCTATTCCTAGAACTTAGCGCCTTCCCTTTCTCCATTGGCGAGACAGAAAAAACATTTTGGTTCCGAGTTGCAATTCTTCGTAATGTGGTTCGCCTTTCAGTACTTCCTGCATAGATTCGACCTGTCATTGCTGCTCTTACACACCCTGGAAATATTACCGTATTACATGCATTTAAGTCACCGTTTCAGTGTAAGTGATTTGCGCACTCTTCACACCGACCAACCGATCTTAATTTTCTCCTTTTGTAGTGCCTTGTGGGCTATCTCATCTCGTAGACTTAGTCAAGCCATGTGGTTACACAGTATGCCATCCTGAGACTCTTGACCACTTTCTCGTCTAAGCCATGTACACCTAGTTGCCCTTCCAGTGCCTTGCATATGTCACCCTTATTTGTCACCTCGTCTAGATCTTTGAGCTCGATTCGGTCTCGCTCGTCTTGATCCTAATCTCCGCCTGACCTTCGAGGGCTTTCCCCACTACTTCCTCATAATTTCCGTTCGCCCAATTGATTTCGAGAATGAGGTCTCCTCTCATGGTCTTTCTGACCTTTTTACCCTGTCGCCTAATTCCCGTACTCCGGAATCAGCTTTGATCTTTCGTGGTATGTCTGCGGACGACATTTAGCCGATATAATCATTGCATTTGGTCTGTTCACCGCAAACTGTTTTTCTCCTTTTTGATCACCGTTTTCCACCCCTACGGTGGTGCTTACGACTCTTCAGGTTGCTTCCGGTTCTTAGTCTTCTTCGGATCCCATGCTATATTCTTCTTTTTCTTCCTTGGGGTTTTGGTGACTTTTCTTTCTTCAGTTAGTCACTTATGCCTTTTGTGACTTATCAGTTGAGTCCCTACACTACTTCATGGCTTCCCTCTCCCCCTGCACTGGCATCGGTGATGTTTGGGTCACTCTATCGGCATTTTCGTGGCTCTGATCTGTGTTGGCGACGTTTGGGTCGCTAGTTGGACCATACCGGCAGTTCTGATCTGCATCTTCCCTTTTCCCTGATCGTGGGCCTTGTTGTAGGTCACCCTCACCTGCCAGACCTGCTCCTTGATAACGTGATGCACATTGTTCCTATCCTTTACGAACTCTTTAAGCTCGGTAATCTTGTTGCCGGTTCCGCAAAAGCGTCTATTTGGACAAGGTCCTGGGTTTCCGGATCACGGGTCCTCTATGCTCCTTGCGTTAGTGTTTCATTAACAGAAGGAGATGTTTGCCCCGATGGGGTGTCCTCCTCAGCACTGAGCCCCTGTTAAATGGTGTTTTCTCCATCTGCCTACTGTGCTGGTGTTGTTGGTTGGTTACAGAATTTTGTGGTACCTTTGCGAAGCCTACCGGGGTATCATTACAGTCACGGGATCTCGACGGCTGGTAGCCTGCTAGCGCTTTACCTAAAGCCGCCGGCACTGGGGTCATTACTCTCTGCACCGTAACACTATTTTCCTTTAAGGACTTTTCCATAGTTGTTATTTTTTCGGGGTCCTACGCGTAGCGTTTTCAAAATATCGGCCAGGTTTAGTGTGTCCCGGCCACCCATAACCCAATCTGGGTCAGTCGTTTCTAGGTTTAAGAAGAGTGGAGGATCCACGAAGGCGTCACTCTTCTCAATGATCCTCTCTTGAGGGCATCTCCTGTGGTGGTATACCTAATTGATGGCGGCATTCTTCGACATGTCACTGTGTCTCTTCCGTACCTCTTTATGGTACGCCATTTGACTCTGCCGCTCTTTGTCGGGGAATGCTTATCAATCGCAGCTGGCCTACATAACTGTAGGCCAATCAGATATCCGCCACGTGCTGACCCCCACAGTAGCCTGAGCCCGACCTTGTGTTGTCTGCATGTATGTATATATACACGTATGCATGTCCGTATGTATGTATGTGTGTATAGTCTATAAGAAGAAATTAAAAGGATATACCCGTCGTACCCAAGTTATATTTTTTCATAGAATTTTTCTTAGAGATATGACAAACTTTTCAATTATTTTTTTCCGTTTTATATACCCTAACGATCATATCTTTGAAGTAGCCTAATTAAAAACACATTCTTTTTTAAATTAAAAAACCTCATGGTAAACAAATATTTTTCGCTTTAAAACTTAGTCAATTTTGGTTTGGAAGTACAATCTCAAATCAATTGCAAATTACCCTCGTTATCTTGGTTGATTGTATGATGAGTTTTCCTGAACAAACCTATTTTTTGCTCTTATTCATTTGCATATTATTTAAAGTTCATTTTGGTTTTTACTAATGTGTTTGATTTGAGAATCAATTGACATATGTTTTCCACATAATCTACATATTAAAATGGTCTTGTTGAATGTTTCAACTTCAATTGCATTAGTTGGAATTTCCATGCTGCATTTTTAAACAAATATTTAATTCTCTGTTTTCTTCGCATATGTTCATTAGGTGTATGCAACATTTTCAACAACCTTAATGCAGAGGGTCAATATTGCTTTAATAATAAAAAATATTTTTCGGTTATTTTTAGAAAGAAAATTTCCACAACAAAAGGTATTTTTTAAATAACAATAAAACTGAAATTGGAATAATTCAGGGAACAAAAACCATTGCATGATGTAAAAATTAATATTGTAATATTGGGATATAGCTTGCAGTCGCACTGTGGCTCAAATTTTGATTTCATTGGCCAAAAGTCAAATTTTTTTTTGTCATCGATTTTTAAAATTTTTACTCCTTTTTGTAGCTTATATATCCAGATTAAGGTAGCCAAAAAATTAGGTTAAACTATTGATAATTGTGGGCGTGGCATGCTGTCAAACTCAACTGTTTTTTTTAATTCAGCAAAAGGTGTTTTTTTTTTGTTTTTTATCAAAAATAAATGGTTACTACTCGCAAGCTATCATCGATATTGGCCTGCGGTCTTTTTTATAATGTTAGTAGGATTATAGTCTTTAGTTTTTGTAAGTAGTCACAGTTCTAACGTTTGATATTAGGGGCGTTATGAAATATTTATGAAACCACTATATTTTTCTCAAATTTAAATTTTAGTGGAATAGAACTTCTAAAGGAAGTAAGGGAACAAGAAACGTATACCACCCGGAGAAAGGCGAATGTATCCTGTTTAACCCTATATATACTTTTGCACCCCCCACGAGCCCCCGGTAGAACACTTTTTTCATTTTAATGAAATTACTCTAAAAAAATTACTCTAAAAAAAATTTTGTTTTTTTACTTTAGACTACGTAAAAGTAAAATAATTAAATAAAATACCTGCGAAAGGGTTTATTGGCTTTGTTTTGATCAGCAAAAAAATAAGTCATAAAATGATCACAATAGGTTCTACAGTAAACAAATGATCTCTTTCTTAATTTACCTGTTGTCAAATTTAAGGGTCAACCAAAGTCATAAACAATTTTATAAGTTTGTCAATAATCGCGGCACTAAACCACTAAAGATAAAAAACCACCCCATATTGGCGAGAAACTAATTAGTTTTACCTGATATTGAAGTCTGGATAACAAGTGCAGTTTTGTTCAATTTAAGTACTACCTGCTATGAAATTAAAGATCAATGTGTGAATAACATGTACCTAAAAATGTATAAAATGACGGATTCTATAAGGGATTACTCAATAATAAGTTAATACTTCAAGTGTACGGACGTATATTCGCAAGTGATAAAAAGTGATAAAAAAGTGATAACAGACGCAAATAAAAATATTGAGAAAAATATGGAGAACTTTAGTTATAAAGAACTGGCCGAAGAGTATTTTCGAAACAAAAACCAGGAAGATGTTCTTAGTTACGTTAAAATAAAATTAAACTTAAATTCGTCTAGTACCGAAATACAAGAGCAATTATCTAATTTCGTCAAAGTACTAAAAAAACGATTGAAAGAAGTTAACTACTGTAAACAAAAGTTTTATAATAAAAGTGCAAACTGGTTAGAAGGCCAACTTAATGTTGGTGGAGAAACAGCAAAGCTAGATAAGGCTGGAAGACCACGCAAATCATTGGACAACTGCAGCGATAGATCTAAGAGGCGGAAACTTAAAAATTTTAACGAGAAAATTGGTTCTACAAATATAAAAGAATCTTTTCTACATCAATTACGAGCACAAAACCAATTAACAAAAGTGGATATCATTGAAAAAACTTGTAATGCTAGTCCAGTGAGAACAAAGCGAATTCTTAAAAGTATACCAACTCCGAGCGATGCAAAACAGTTCACAAATGAGGAGGCATTAGCATTATTTCTGGATTTGAAATTAACAAAACACCAATATATTCAGCTCAGATTGCGTGCGATTGAAAAAGGCTCAAATATGTATCCAGCATATCATCACATAACAGCTGCTAAAATAGACTGTTTGCCATCAAAGGACACTATTACAATCACACCAATTTCGGCAGAAGTACAACTACAATCTTTACTTGATCACACAGCCAAACGCTTGCTACAATCAATAACAGGAACTGAGTTAAAGAAATATGGAAACACAAAGTTAATTCTATTTTGTAAATGGGGATGTGATGGTTCTTCGGGACAAAAACAATACAAACAAGTTGTATGTGAAAATATTTCGGACTCAGATATGTTCATGGTATCATTTGTACCATTGCGATTGAAAAAGATTTTGGAAGATTCGGAGCCTTCGAGTAGTACAACGCAAACAATGGATATTTGGAAAAATGAGACACCATCTTCTACGAAATACTGCAGGCCAATCAAATTTGAATTCAAAAAAGAAAGTCATGATGCCATTAACAAAGAAGTTAGTGATATCAAGGCCCAAATAGCAACACTACAGCCATTACAATTACAGTGAGATGGGCAGCAAATTGAAGTAAGCTACCAATTAGTGCTGACAATGATAGATGGAAAAGTAGGTCAGGCTTTGACTAACACGAAGGCTGCATCCAGCTGCATTATATGCCAAGCAACATCAAGCCAATTAAACCAAGTCCCGACAAAATCATTCGATAATACCGATGCCTTCGAATTTGGATTATCACCACTACATGCAAGAATACGACTTATGGAACACATACTAAAAATCAGTTATGATTTGGATTTCGGGCCTTCAGGATCAATAAGAAACAACGAAACCAACAAAGAGTTAAGAAGTTCAAAAAAGAAACATGTTCAAGATGAATATCGCAAATTTGGATTGATTATAGATCAGCCAAAACAAGGGTCAGGCAATACAAATGATGGCAATACCGCAAGAAGATTCTTTTCAGATCCAGAAACAGCATCTGAAATAACAGGAGTGGATTTAAACCTTATTTTCAGATTTAAAATAATCCTAGAAGTACTTGCGTGCAATGAAGAAATTGACTCTAGAAAATTTGGAGATTATGCTAAGGAAACTGCAAAAATATATACAACCAACTACCCATGGAGAAATATGTCTGCAACAGTCCACAAAATCCTTTATCATGGAGAAGATGTCATTAAATATCATTTGGTGCCACTTGGAGATCTATCAGAGGAGGCTCAGGAAAAAAGGAACAAGGATTACAGATTTTATAGACAGCACAATACTAGAAAAATGTCACGAAATTCCACAAATGAAGATCTATTTAATATATTATTGGCAACGTCAGATCCGTTCATCTCCAGTATTCGAAATCAATGGAAAGTGGAACATCGGGATTTAGATGAAGAAGCCAAAAAACTACTAAAGAACAGAAATAGCACAGAACAAAATATGGAATATTTGCAATCAATATTTGAGTCTAATGAATAATAATTATAATTGCCTTTCATTGTTATTTAAGTACGAAAAACATAGTATTAGTAAAAAATAATAATAAACAGAACCTACCATTGTTACAAATGCTATTTAAATCTATTGCAGTTTTTATTCTTAAAAGGTTTCCCACATACGAATGCAATGTTTTAATAGATAAGAAAGATTCAAAAAATAAGAACCCATATTTTCATATCAAAATTAAAAAAAAAATTAGAATCATTGCGCTAATGTTTAGCAGATTTATTTAGCTAGTGTAACAAATTAGGCAGCAAACACTAATAAATTTTTCTGTAGTAATAATAATATTCCTTGAGTGTAAGCAAATTGCAAATTTGATAGCAAACATTTTTAATTTTTTAGTAATACTAGTTAAATTTCTAGTGAATTTTACTATTTTGTTGCGTGTAAAAATTTTTTTGAGTGTAAAAATTTTTTTGAGTGTAAGCATTAAAAAAATTTCATTATTACAAAAAATGTTTATAATAATTATTTAACTCCAAATATGACACTTTCTAATAAATAAAAATAAATAAAAAAAAAACATATATCACGCTAAAAGTTAAAAAAAATCAAAAGTTAAACTTTGACCTAGAATTCCTTAAAAAGTACTCAATCAATTTAAATGAAATTCACACTGAGTCAAGATCAACTATCTATCTATCTATTAAAAAAAACAGTACTAAAATATTTTGATCGGTTCAAAAGTTACAGAATTTTGGCCAATGAAAAATGATTTTCAGCCACTGTGAGTCGTCGCAGAAATTAACATAAGCAAGAGACAGACAGGAAAATAAAAAGAGATCGTTGAAGTTCTCAGATTTTCATGGCTTATTTTTATTTTTCTTTAATTATAATTAATGATAAGATTTAGTAACTAAAATTCACTAGTTAAAGTTAGCTACACCTCACTTGGTGCAGGAAGGCACTTCTCCCGATAGTGAGAGAAAAACTTGTCGTAGGCACTTTTCTTATTGTAGAAGCCATAGACTTCTTGTTGTAGAAGGACCTGTTGTAGGCATTTTTCTTAAAGCCTAATATCTTATAGTTGTAGAGATGTCTGGCGTAGGAACTTTTCCAGATCGCGGGGCAGGAACATATCGTAGGTATTTTTCTTATTTTAAACCTCGAGTACTTTTTGTTGTTGAGAGACCTGGCGTACGGACTTCTGTAGACTGCGGTAGAAGAACCTGTCGTACCCACTTTTCTTAAAATGACTTCCAATGTCTCGCGTACTTACCAACCAGGTTGTGTATGTACCGTAAACAAACTTTCTGATTATGGTTATATGTTCACCTTGATGTATGGTGGTGAAACTTTTTAAAACTCAACTCGGTGTGGTGTGTTTCATTTCTTACTCGCTCTAAGATAAAAAGGCTGTGGTTTAATTAAGTAAATGGTTTAATTAATAAATAGTTACTATATGTAAATGAGCAAATCATACATAAAATTAATAATAACTTTATACAAAAATAAGTGAGGTATACCAATTGTCATACAATATTAAATAACAATATTTACAATATTAAAAATTTTATAATTTTTTGGTGGGACTATTTCCAATTCAAAAATCGGCTTTTAATGACATGAAAATAGAAATTGTTGTTGTTTTTAATATAACGAACATAACGAAAACTTCATTGCATTCGGTGCGAAGTCTATTATCGCCATTTTGATATTTGCAAAACTTGTAATAAGTCATATCCCTAATATAAACTTATAGAACATAATGGAAGAACTATACATGCCAATATGTAAATTATTATTTGTTATCTGGATTGAATGAAATGCATAAAATTCTTGAGTTCCTGTTAAAGAAAAAATGTTACATCATTTAGTAGTTTTTCAATTATGCATAAAAATAGTCTAAAAATCTTTGATATGTATTTTTCTATATTATAATACAGGGTGTCAACAATTATTCACACAGCATTTATATTTGATGTTAGTCGTGGCATTTTAAAATTTTTAAAAGCGGAATTGCGGCAATATTATTCGGATGGTCCTAGCGGTTTTATATTTATTTTCTTATGTCACTTTTGTCTTAGTTTTCATCTGTCACACTTCGGTATTAAAATTTTGCAATTGTCAAGCCTATTTACTATGCATTGTAAGGCAATTAAATGTATCTGCTCGTATGTTTGTACATACATATGTGTGTTTGAATACAAATAATGAGTTAGAATAAATACATATGTGTTTGCGAATTTGCTTGTCTTTAATATCTAACAATTTGTGGCTTATTGTAAATTAAATTTATTTGATTTCTTTGCATGTTTTTACATTTTACCTTTTCATGTCCATTGTGGTTTCATAAATTTGAAAATTATATTTTACAAAGTTTTAAATTCATTTGTATTCAATTCCAATCAATAGATAGGCTGCAAATATATTCTAATGTATACATGTTTGAACTTCAATGGAGGTTTAAACTTATGCCAACTTTTAGTTTTAATTAATTTGCTTATTATTGTAAAACACATTGCAAGCAAATGTATGAAAAAAAAACTATTTTTCAATCATATGCTTCGTTTCTATTTAGTAAAGATTCGGGTTTTGTAATTTGCTTTTGATTTTTATGGAAT